>JAIXND010000674.1:24298691-24350062 GCA_023646645.1 Varanus salvator macromaculatus | reverse complement strand
CCGCCGCGCCTCCCCGCCGCCCGCGCGCCCACTGGCCGCTCCGCGCGTCCTCGCCCCGCAGCCCGGCCGGCCGGCCCCCCGCCCCAGGCGCTCGCCGGGTGTGCTGGGCAGCGGCGCCCGGGATCCCGGCCAGCGGGGCGCCCTGTCAGCTCGGAAGACAAGGCGCGGGGGAACTAGCACGGCCGCTTCCCCATTAGGTATCCCAAAGTCAAGTCACTCGTGCATTCAAGCCTGGCACAGAAAACATGAGTATCACTGCTTTTTCACTCCGGATTTTGCCATCAGGTCTGTGGCCTTGGACCCCTGAAGGGCCGATCCTGAGAACGCAACCCGGCTGGCGCAGCGAGGACGCGGTCTGTATTGGAGCGGGTGTCCCGCTGCCACCCTTGAACGAGCATCCACGGGGACATTTGCTCTGTCTTTGGCACCCATCTTCCATGATACATTCGGATTTATGCCATTATTTGGATATTTACCTATTTGTTAATTTCAGGGATTCTTGTGCTCGGTTTTCGTTGGGTGTAAGTTTTCATTCTGTACTGTTTTGTCCTGGTGAAATTTACCATATAAGTATCACTTAAAACGAAAAACCGCACCTTGGCAGTGCTTGGCGCTTGGAGGAAGGGTCAGGATATGGATGGAGCAGACAATCTGCAGAAATTTCATTGTGGCTGATGAGAGCACCCAAAGGCCCCTTCCTGCATCAGAGGGTTCCCCCAGTGGCCACCCAAACGCCCCAAGAAGGACAGGAGGGAAGCGGCCTTCCTCTTGCCCTTGTGTCCCAGCGGCTGGTCGTGAGTGGGCTTCCCTGCCTCCTGGGCTTCTGCACAGCCCTGATGGAGCTCAGCAGCCCCATTAATTTAGTTAATCCCCCTTTAAAGCCATTCCGCCCTGGTGACTACCCCAAATTCACAGCCCTGGCACACTCCCAACGCCTTCGTTCCCCTTGACTTGCTCCCGACGACGGTTCTGGAATTAGTCAAGCCACGCTTATCCTGTCCCTGACGGTTAAGAACCAGAATTAAACTTCCCTTCATTTCTTTGCAATCTGTATGCAGTCCTCCAAGGACACCCCTTGCCCATTTCTAAAGTGGGGGGCTGCGCGGAGTTGTTTTCCTTCCTTTATAGGTCTTTCCATGTTCCCGACAAGCATTCTGCAAATGAGCTGCGGCATCAGGCCATCTCGCTAAAGCAAAGCCGGGGAAACGGAGCCTGTTTGCTTCCTTGGGGAGCGCTTTCTCCCTCCAAAATAAACATTTGGGCCACGCTGCAAAATTTTCCAATCTCAAAAGATGCTTCTTTCCACTCTTAACTGCTGAGCAATCCCAGGAAGGGGTGGGGGATATATTTACTCTCGCCCTTCCGGTGGCTTTGCTTTGTAGCACAACTGTGATCTTTTTTTTTAAGTACATGAAAAGTAAGCTCTTGTACAGGGCGGGAGCAGATCAGTCTAGATTGCTAATATGTGAGAGTTAACAAGAAGCTAGGATGATCAGCCTAACGTTGAATCAAAATTATATATGTACCATAAAAAACGACTCATACAGCAGACGTGTTCCCCAACGCACCACTGGCGGGAACTTGCTAAACAAGCAGTGTTTCGCTTTTCACAGCTGAAGGATCTTTGCCCATCTTCTTGCACTGAGCTGGTTGCTGCCTAACCATTAACAAGCAATTTGACTGGAGAAACCAACCTTGCAAGTTCCGTTTAAGAGACCGCATTGAGGCCCCACGGGGGTGAGAACGGGGTGCTTCCTCCCCCTCCAGGACAGATCCAGTCTCAAATCTCGGAGAGTGCCAGCAATCCCCAGGCTGCCCCGAAGTGGCCGCAGTCTCGTGCCACGCGTTCAGGGAAGGGACTAGGCCCAGTTCCTGGAAGGATAAATGCAGGCAAAGGCGATCGAAGAACAGAAGTGGAAAGAGTGACATGCCAGGAAGGAGGGAAAGCGCTGTGCGGGGTGCTAGGATTGCTCCTCTGGGAGACCAGGGCTGTCTCCCCCCAGCTGGGCCTCCTCTGGAGATGAGTCTGAGAACAACACCCGTCCTCCTAGACCGGGGTGGGCAATTAATTTTCCTATGGGGCCGCATGAGAAACTTTGACAGTGTCAAGGGCCGGACCAATACACTTACAGCTCTGCTCAGTATCTCTCTCTATAAAAACAGTAAATGAAACATTACAATGATCCAATGAAAATGTGGAGCACAGAACAACACTATTTAATTCACAAAAACAGTAACATTACATGAAAAGCAATAAATTCCATTTTACTTATATAGCGCAAATTTACAGCATATGTAATCTCCCAGTGCTTAACATAGTAAGGTACAGACCTTACAAATTAGAACAAACAGAAAACTCAACAATCCAAGTTGCCTTTGGATTCCCTGTAAATGCATCCAGCTTTGTTTGCATCACCTCAGTTCTTTTTTGTTGTTGTTGTTGTTGTTGTTGTTGTTCAGTGAGAGAAATCTAGTCTGTTTTGGACTTGAATGATGATATATACCGTATTTTTTGCTCTATAAATAGACTCACTTTCCCCCCCTCAAAAGTAAGGGGAAATGTCTGCGCGTCTTATCGAGCGAATATGTGTATGCAGCAAGTCTGTCGGATGTGCAGCCCATGGGGAAGTGATGGGGAATGTGCCTGTGATGATGTGCCCATTTGATTCAGAATATTTTTTTCTTGTTTTCCTCTAAAAACTAGGTGTGTCTTATGGTCAGGCGCGTCTTATAGAGTGAAAAATACGGTATTTGCATTGACTTTTAATTTGCCAGTGACCTCATGCGGGCCAGTCAGGGTCAGCCATCGGGCTGGATGTGGCCCGCGGGCCGTACAATGCCCAGGTCTGTCCTAGACGGATGGAGATGGAGTTGCAAATCAGCACATCTGGGGGGCACACAGCTGGCAAAGGAGGGTGAGCAGGCACAATTTATGCTGTTGTAAGGAGATGCTGGCCCACCATGATGGCAGATGGCTGAGGACTTGTTCCATGACCTGGTGCAACTTGAGAATGATCTGCACCCACTGCCGCATGGAGACCTGCATCCCAGGTACGGGAACTTGGAACGCCGAGCAATGTCTTCTAGGGCTGGTCTGGGGTCAACGGTGCTTTGGCTGCAAAAGCACGGGCCTCGGATGGACGTGACATCACCTGTGAGAAGCTTTTTCTCCATCAAAGGCCCCAGGAGTGATTAGAAAGTGAGACATCAGGCCTCGGTGACCCATGGGGACTCGTCAGCAATGCAATAACGTGCCAGGAGATGACTAATCCCTCGTGATGCGACCATCCGCGGCTGGATGGCTAACGCAGGCAGATTGCAAAAAGCGTGTGCGAGAGAAGCGGGCGTCAGGAAGCGGGTTTGATTCCCTCTAACAATACCTGTTTTATAGCCATGACATGCAGAGGATGCTGCCAAAAAGGGGCAGATGAAGCCGCTCCGTCAGCTGTCAAGGACAAGCACAGCCCTCCCGGTGTGATGAGCACGCACTCTGCTCTGCTGAAAGGTTGGCTCCAACACTGCTCCAACGCTGTGGCAGCTGCCTCTTTCCTTGAACGGATCATTCCGGGGCCGTGTCCCCCGATCCCTCCATGCATCCCACCGCGTGGAACTCCGTGCCCCTCACACCCGGAGAGCAACGCAGAAAGCAATGTTGCTATTAGCCAGCGCCTTGAGTTTGCCAGAGACGAGCGGGGCTGTTAAGGGCCGACGCTGCGGAGGGCACTCATTCCTGGGCTCTCCGTGTGCTGGAGGCAACTTGACGGCGCAGCTGCTCATTGCATTAATGGTCGAAATCACGCTCTTTCCTTGGTGTGGGTGACACTTTGCAGGAGTGTCAGGAGGGCGTTTGAAGGGCCGGCTCCTGGTGATTCCTCTCCTTTTCCCAGCGCTAGAATTTGGGGCAGCCGGTGGATTTGGTGGGCGGCAAATTTGGGACACCATGGAGGGACTGCCACTTGTTCACGCCACGCACAGTGTGTTGGAGTGGCACATGGTGGGCTGCAGAGGCTGCTCGAGACGTCTTCGGGGAGGGCACTTGCTGACCACGAACCACCCCACCCCAGCTAAGCCCATGCTCTGGTAACCTCCCATGTGGACTACTGCAATGCACTCTACATGGGGCTGCCCTTGAAGACGGTCCGGATACGTCAACTGGTCCAGAATAGCGCTGCCAGGTTATTAACGGGGACCGGCAGATACTCCCACATCATGGCGGCCCCGTACCATCTGCGCTGGCTGCCAGTTGACATCCGGGCCCAATCGAAGGTGCTATATAAAGCCACTAGGCGGAGCCTAGGCAATGGGGTCGGAATAGCGCTGCCAGGTTGTATGAACATACGACGCCGGTCCTTTCCCACCTACACTGGCTTCCAGTTGACGTCCAGGCCCAATTGAAGGTGCTGGTGAGGACCTACAAAGCCCTGAGCGGCTTGGGACCTAGGTACCTGAAGGAGCGCCTCCTCCCCAATGTGCCTGCTCACCTCTTAAGATCTGGGGCAGAGGCCCTTCTCCAGGAGCCCTCCTTGAAGATGATTAGGAGAGAGACTACCCAGAGAAGGGCCTTTTTGGTGGTGGCACCCCAACTTTGCAACCTGCTCCCCAGGGAGGTTCACCTGGTGCCGTCGCTCGATTCTTTTCAGCGTCAGGCAAAAACCTTATTTTCCCAATATTTTAATATTTAATTGGTTTTATCTTTGATGTTATCCTTAATGGTCAGATTCAGTGTGTTGTTTGTATGTGGTTGTTTTGTTTTTTGTTTTTGTAAGCCATCCAGAGACACATAACATAACATAACATAACATAACATGAGCCTCTGCACTCACTAAGCTTCCCCCGCGGTGTCTGGGTGGCCACTGGGGGAAGAGGAGGCCGGCTAGAGCTGGCAGCCCCTTCGTATGTTCTTGTGGGTTTGATCTAGCTCAAGACTGGCAGGGCGAGAGGAGGATTGGGGTGGTGCCCCACTCTCCTCCAAGTGCGGGAAAAGTGGGCAAAAGCCCCCACCATGGTCCCGGCACAGGCTGGCTTTGGAGGCATGAGGTGCTGCACCGGTGCCCTTCCCCAAGCGCACCTGACTGCTCGCCACCTTCGCCAGCAGCTCCACAACTGCCTCCTCCCATCTGCCTCCGGTGTTCTCTGAGAAGCAGAGCGTGCGGAGCAAGGAGGCTGTAGCGCCTGCTGCTCGTCTTCCTCGCCCTTGCTGCTGAGAGGCAGGAGATGCAGGCTGCCTGGGTGAGGTCGGGGCAGTGCTGCGGGGCTCTCACGGGGGTCTTGGCGGCGGGGTGGGTCGTCCACCGGCACCCCGCTGAGCCAGCCCTGAATTTGCACGCCGGACACAGCTTCCTGCTTTCCGCAGGAGGGGCTGGTGGTGGGATGGCACTGGGCACGCCGAGCACCTGGGCTCCAGTCAGAGCGCGGCTCAATGAGGCACCTCATCAGGCACTGTTCTTTATGGCGGCATGAAATTGGCTGCCGAAGTGCTGAGCCATCACAATCTCCCTGCCGTTGAGGACAGCCCAGGACAGCTCCAGGAAGCAGGATATATATCCACCGGGGCCAGGCATGAGCGCGTCCTTCTCCCCACCCCAGCCAGGCCCCTCACGTCGGGAGCGGGGGGGGGGGGGGAGCTCAAGGCTGCTTCCGTCTGCAGATCTGCCAGTCATTAGTCTTTCGGCCCGCTCCCGGGGAAGGGTTTATTGCATAGCCTTGCTCTGTGTCCGGAGACGCCGGAGAGCGGAGACTGCGGGCGATGGCGAGACCCTTCCGGAAGGCTGCACAAGCAGAGGGGCGAGAGCAGGAGTGACGCGTGACAGCCACCGGTGAGGGGCCGGCTCTGGCAGTGCCGGGTCGGCCCTCCCTGTCCATGCCGGGCGGCCTACAGCCAGGCTTCAATTGACTTGCCTTTCACCTGCCCAACCACAGATGCTCTCCCAGTAGGTTACAACAAGCCAGAAGAAGGAAAATACGCTGTGAAGCAACAAGCTGCACACGAAGGAATATGCAATACACCAAAGCAGCCACGAAGGCGCAGCTGGGAAAGGCCCGGGAGGAGGGAATGGGATTCGTCTGACCCTGCCCGGGGATCACGCAGGCACAGGCGCCCTGCCGTAGCCTCCCAGCACCTCGGAAGGCGACCTCAGTGCCTGGGCAGAAAGACATGGAGGAACGCTCCTGGTTTTTAAAATCCTGCAAGGAGCCCTGCTGGTTCAGAGGGGTGGTCTCTGCCTTGCATTATGCTCTGTTTTCTCAAGAATGTCTCATTAGCCTTTAAAAATAAGCAAAATGCCAGCTTCTTGCTCTTCCGAGCCCCCAGACCCATGACTGATCCCACCTGTACATGCATCGCGTCAGCAGCAGGCCATGCCGGATCGTTCGAGTGCTGGGGCATGGCCAACCCCCCCCCCTCCCAGGAAAAAGACTGCACAGCCAATGCGCTTCAGGCTCGCTTGATGCCACTTGCAATCCCAGCCGGCTCCACCTGGCCTACTTTGGGGTAAAAGTGCCACAGTAGCAGAGCTGCAGCAGGTAAGAGCCATTCTCGCGCCACCGAGGACTGCGTTCAGCAGTAGTTTTGTTGCATCAGAGAAAGGCGCTCTGAACATCCTCATAAAATATGAGTGGCATTCCTTGAAGTGGCATTTGCCCGGCGCTGCAGGGACAACTTTTCCCAATGAAGCCAAAGTTCAGCCATGAAGGGGTCGTTTTTCAGATGGACCTGGAGGAAAGTTTGTTAGCTGCGCCACCCAGGAATCTGCCCTGGTTGCCAAAGGAGCCTGGCGCTGCTGAGCAGGGAACGCTGCACCCCACACGGCAGACGTGGCGCACGCCTGTGCAACTTCAGTCCCTGCACCCTACGATGCAGTACAGCCGTGAGCAACAGAAATGTGCCTGCTTCCTCTAGCACTGTGAAACTAGCCAGCCGGAGACACACCGGCTAAGATCTTGCACCACCATCAGCTAAGGTTTGGTTTGTTTCAACATCTGAATCCACCCCAAACTCTCATCTGCAAGGACTGTGGCCTCCTGTGAGCTAAGATCTCCAAAGAGAGTTGAGATGGTTTGAGACCTCTGCAGGGCGCCCTGCTGTGTGAGCCGCCCCTTCGGGGGCGAGGAGGGCTCTCCCGTGGGTGGGTGCAGCAGCTGGGAGAGCCTGACTGGCTAAAGCTCCAGGTGCTTGTGTTGACATATAAAGCCCTAAGTGGCTCAGGCCCCGGTTAGCTTAGGGAGCGCCTGCGCCCGTATGTGCCTGCCCAGCCTTGGAGACCTCTGCAGGGGGCCCTGCTGTGTGAGCCGCCCCTTCGGGGGCGAGGAGGGCCTTTTCCGCAGCTGCTCCCCCCGTCTGGAACGCTCCCCCCAAGGAGGGTCGCCTGGCTTTCCCCTGCTTTCTTTTCAACGCCAGGCAAAGACTTCCTTTTTAAAAAACATTTTGATAACTAATTGCCACAGACCTTTGTTTTGTATGCTTTACTGTATTTTATGGTTGTTTTTATTGTGTAATACGTTATGCTTTTTATTATGTTTTATTGTGTTTTTATCTCGTGCTGTGAGCTGCCCAGAGGCGCTGTGCCACAACTGGGCAGCACAGACATGTTTTAAATAAATAAATAGTCTGGACTATGGGATATGCTTTTATTATCAACGATCGGCCAGTGTGGTCAGAATCGTGGGCTAGAGCCCGAGAGGTCCCTGCTCGCTCATCAGCCATGCAGCTCCCCGGGTGACTTTGGGCTCATCACTGACCCTCAGCGTACAGCCCACCTCACAGGGTTGTTGTGCAGATGGAAGTGCAGAGGTGGGAGATCGTGATATCAATGGAAGGAGGGAAGAAAACCTGGGTCTCCCCAGTGCCAGCCCAGCCCCCTGCCTGGCCCTCAAGATGCTTAACACCCAGGTAGCCACACTTCATTTTGGGACTCAGAAGTCTCAAGTAGCAGCCCGCCTCTCAGCTCCCGCTCAGTCTCCTTCTGCCCATCGCCATTTTATATCCGTTTCCAATACGTGAGCCCTGTAACACATGCAGATTCGTGTATAAGTCAAGCCTGGGTTTTTCCTTTGTGGAAATAAATCAGAAAGGCCTGTAGCCATGGAAGAGAAGTCATTTGGAAGCGGCCTGGAAAAAGCAGATTCTCCCTCTGCCCTGGAAACATTTAAGAAGCATGTTACTGTTAAGACCCTTAGCAGCAGCCCAAAGAATACAAGGGAGTTGATTTCCACTGATCCTAAATTTGGTCAGGTCAGATGCCCTAGAGCAGCATTTTAACAGGCCTGATGTCTCCATAACTAATATCTATTTGCATCTTCAAAGGAAAACACCGATCATTGGCTTTGCCTCTTTTCTAGCCGCTCCATTTGCTCCTGGGAAAACAAGAGCAGCTGCTATTTTAATCAGGTAACCGGGGAAGGAAAAAGAATCCATGTGTGTGTGTGTGTGTGTGTGTGAGAGGGGGGAGTGTCTGGCTTAAATATATATGTATTTATGAAAGACACAAAGAAAGAAGGGAATCATAACAAGCTGATCTGGAAAATGCAGATACTAGTCCCCTGCTTTGTACTGAAAAACAGCTTACAGGTAAGAGAATGGAGCTCTTTTCTCTTCGCTCCACCTCCTGCCCAGCAGCAATAAACATACCTGGAGAAGGTCCCTGAACAGGATGGTCTTTTAGGGGCACTTCCATGCGCTGCAATCAAGCCGCCATCTTGGGGGTGCTTTGATTAATTTGTGGAATGATTTCTGCTAGTGAAAGATGAATGTCAGGGTTTTGGTTTTTTTTAAGACAAAACCCTGGCATTTTCCCAAAACCTGGACAAGTCTTCCTTGAGAAGGAAATGTGTGCAAATTGTTGCTGCTGCTGCTGTTGCTCAATGATGATGATGATGGATCAGCGTTCCCATTTTAATAGCTGTGGATGCTGAGGAGGAAAGACTTGCAACAGCTCATGGATCGGGCAACCCAGTTTGCCTAGGCTTGACCCCATGGAGTTCTTGGCCCTGTTAAATAGGGAACCAGAAACTCTGGGCCGGGGGGGGGGGGTCCAGGTTTGGGTAGCCCTTGGCCAAGAGAGCCCCCATGGGCCCCTCCTGGGGTGAGTCTGTGGAGACCACGGGCTGCTCTTGTCCCTCCTTTCTTTCCAGTGCCCCACTTGCTCGTTGGTGAGGCAGGAGGCCCCGAAGCCTTCCTTCCTCGTCCTCCACCTCCCGCCACCTGCCCACCACTGTCCTCCGGGCCAGAGCTCAAGAAGGCAGGCGAGCAAGCAGGATCGGGTGGAAGGGCGCTCAGCTGCGGGCCCTCGGGAGGTGCCCCCACAAGCCCGGCCTCGGGGCCGGACTTGCCTGCCCCGGACGATCTCACGCCAGCTGCGCCCGGGTCGTGCCGCTGTTCGCGCTGGCCTCCCAGTTGTTGCCGGGCCCAGTGGCAGCGCTGTGGGGCTGTGGAACCCCCGAGTCCGCCGAGAGCACATTCAGGCCTTCGGAGACGAGCGCCACCGCGCTCTGCGGTCGTGCGCCTTGCAGCGCTCCCTGCGGCCCAGCCTGTTCTCGTGCCAAGCGTCTTCTCTGGCAGCCCCCCCCCCACCCCAGCCCTGGCCCTGCTCCCTGCAGCAAAGCCGCTAAAAGGCTTAAGCGCCAGCAGGTGCCTCGGGCGTGGGGCGAGGGAGGCCTCCGTCTGCCCCACCTTCCAGTCGGCAGATCAAGGCCCTTTCCCTGCGTGTTGCTGGTGTGTAATTAATTACTCCCGGAACATTATTAGGTCTGCAAAACTCGGCTGCTGCTGCTGCTGCTGCTGTGAGTGGGGCTGATACTGCACTGGCATCCGTTTGAAAGAGATTACTGTTAATTAATTTAACTCATCTGCAAACAGAGAAGTCGGCCGAACCCTCCATTGTGCCATCTGGCACCCCCTCAAGAAATGCCAGGCTTTCAAAACTCCGTCTAAACAAAAAATAATTTAAAAAAAAACCAACAGATGAAAGCAATCTGCTCAGAAATACAAGCGTTTTTAATTTTGCTTTGCAATGTTTAATGGCTCTCAGGCTGCAGACAGATGGACACGGGGCCCAAAGTGCACAGACAAGCCGCTCTCTTGCACCTCTGTCCTTCGACAAGGCGCCTGCTCGCCTCAGTGTCCCTGAGCTTTGCTTGTTTGTTTATTTATTTAAGACTTTTCTAGACCGTCCCTTGCCAAAGTCTCAGGACGTTTAACAAGACAACCATGTAAAATAAAACACAGCGTCCTAAAAAATCCAATTGACAATAAAGCTCCAATAAAACAATCAGTTCTTAAAACATTGGGAAAATAGAAATGGTTTAGCCTGGTGCCCAAAAGAATAAAGTGACGGCGCCAGGCGAACCTCTCCGGGGAGCGCGTTCTGCAATCAGGGCGCCACCACAGAGAAGGCCCCTCTCTGGGCAGTCCCCCTCCTAATCTCCGTCAGAGAAGGCCCTGTGCCCCAGATCTCAAGGGGCAGGCGGGCACATCGGGAAGGAGGCGCTCCTTCGGGTACCCAGGACCCAGGCCGTCTGGGGCTTTTGAGGCCGTCGCCAGTGCCTCAACTGGCAAGGCCTCTTGGCATTACTCCTGTATCCAGAGCAGCATTCCAGGCGGGGTGCAAAGGGGGGGCGCTTGGGGGCAGGAGGAGCGACGCAAAGGCAGCCCAGGAGTGGGTGCGCGTCCCCTCCCCATTTGCGAGGGAAGTGGAGGCACGGCTGTCAGGAGCGCAGGGCGGTATCTGCACACCTGGCCAGGCAACCGGGCCGTCTGCTGGTCCCTGTTAACTGCCTGGCAGCTCTGTTCTGAACCAGTTAAAGTATCCGGACCGTCTTCTCTTTGCGTGACTTTGCTTGGGCACCCAAAGGGCCGCCATTTCCTTGACTTGGGCTCAGACAAAACAACGCTTGGTCATTTTCACGCACGCACACACAACCCTCTGCAGCGACAAGAGACATTTTTATCTCCCTCTCGCTGTGCTCCTGATACCAAACCTTTCCCTCAGGCAGTGGGACAAAAATGCACAGCCACGCCAAGAACTCGTTTTCAGAACAGCCTGAGAGTGTGAGCGTGCCAGCCCCCTGAGCCCCCGCAAGCCCTCGTTTGTGCATGCCTTCCTTTGGCCCTCGTGGTACCACCTTCAGAAGTCCGGCGGCCAAGCAGGAACGCAGCCAGACGCCTGCGCAAGTAGAACATGAACATCTGTCCTGCTCGCCTTTCGCCTGGCAGCAAGTGGAGCTTCGTGGTTTATGTCAAGGCAAGGATCCCATGGGTCCTCCAGCCCTGCAGCTGCAAGTTGCTGCATGAGGAGCAGCAGTTCCCCTCTACTCCTCACTGGCCAGACCTCACCTGGAGTCCCGAGTCCCGTTCTGGGCATTGAGATTCAGGAAAGATGCAGGTAAATTAGAAAGGGTCCAGCGGAGGGCGACAAAAATGATCCGGGGTTTGGAATCTCTGCCCTGTGAGGAGAGACTGGGAGACCCGGGCATGTTCAGCCTGGAGAAGGGAAGACTGGGGCGGGGGAGGATATCCCCCCATAAGAACCTCAAAGGCTGTCACAAAGAGGAAGGTCTCTCAACTCTTCTTGCTGATGCCAGAGCGCAGGACATGGAATAATCCAGTCAAGCTGCGACTACCCAGGTTCAGGCTGGGCCTCAGGAAGAGCTTCCTCACTGTCAGAGCAATGGGACAGTGGAACCAGCTGCCTGGAGAGGTGGGGGGCTCTCCCACACTGGAGACATTCAAGGCGAAACTGGATGGTCATCTGAGTGGGACGGTGTAAATTGGTGTCCTGCAACTGCAGAAGGTTGGACCCAGTGGCCTTCATGGCCTCTTCCAACTCTTCTGTGATTCTAAGACCAAGTCAGTCAGAATGAAGCATCCTGACTCCAGGTGAGTCAGATGTCAAGTCTGGGGGAAGAGCCTCCAATGCAAGCCATTCCCCCTACGTACATTTCAACTCCCCCATCATGAGCGGGCAGAACTAAACGGACACAGAACAAAAGCCAGGAGAGCATCCATCCAATTTCTCCTCCAGATTCACAGCTATGTGGAAACAAAAGCGGGCATGTTGTCTATGGCTGGGTAGATGGCCGTGCCCCAGATGCAGCTGGAAATTTTGCTTCGGCATTTATGGGACCAAAGGCATTGTTGGCACCTTGGTCTATGGCCTTCTGAGTCCCAGAGGAGACTCTTCCCCCAGTACCTTGGGAAGAGTCACCCCTGCAGTGCTCCCGTTGGGGCTAGGACCTTGTGGGTTGCCTGTGGGACTGGCCCCAAGGTCCTGTGGGTGGCCCCCTGCTAGGGGCCCCCACCCCCAGGGAGCACGCAGGATCAAATGACAGGAGCCTCCTGGACTTTCCCCTCCTCTTCCCCTTCACAAGCAGCTTCCTCATCTGCGGATCGCTCTGGCCAGCTGGTGGCAGTGGCGTGTGGAGGGAGGAGAGCTGGAGATGCGCTGGCCGGCTTGCTCCTGGCTCCCCATCTGTCAAACAAGCAAGAGAAGGAAGCCGAAGGGCAGGAGAGCTGGAGCCCATGGTGGGAAGGAGCTGTGCTCCCTCCCTGAGCAAGGTAGCCCATGGGCCCTCTGAAGCCTGGAGCTGGCCTGGGATCCGGCACGGCTGACCTCGGTGGCATGGCGGATGCAGGAAGACTCATGGAAGAGGCCATGCCGAGCGACCCGGTTGGCATTCCTCAGTGTGGCCAACGTCTGCAGTTTTCTTTCTCTTTGAAATGACTCTTGCCCTAAGCCAGTGCCCAAGCCAACGCAAACAGAACTGGAAGGGGGAGAAATTTTTGTCAAACACCATGCACCCAAATTAGGGGAGGCGGTTCTCCCACATTTTCTCAGAAAGAGTCACTTTCCCACCATTATCTCCATGGAGACGCTAAAAGCTTGCGATTTATGAAAGGAGACGCTGTGCCATTATGAATGATTAAACGAAAAGGGCTGGTGACCTACTTTGTAGGTGCAGCGGCAGAAAGATGATTTCATATTCCGCAGGAATCTGCTAGGATCATTGGCTGCAGCGGGTCCAGCAGTAGGTCAAGGAGAGCTGCTCGTCCACCTACGGTGGCGGAGAGAACAAAATGGCATAATATTTGAAATTTGGCAAAATCCCAATGTGAGTGTTACTTCAAATTTCACTTGAACTTTTGACTTCACCTTACAGATTCCATCTAGCTGGAGAAAGAACTACAGAACTGGAGGTGGACTTGAAGCCAGACTTCCTTGGCCCCGGGGACGGGCAGAGTTTGATCCCCACCAAGATCGTTGGATGTTCCGGTTTACATTCCATCTGTCTCATTTCCACATAACTTTTATTGGTTTTAAGTCTGCATGGAAACATGCGCTTTGTACACATTTTAGAAGAACTATATGCATTTCTGTGTACATTTCCCCAAAATATACATTTTTCCAATTCAGTTAATAAACAAGGCAAAACCCATAAACAATGCTTCAACAAACAACCAGGGAATTACAACAAAAACATTTTAACCAAATGGTTTTTAATAAATCTAGATCTCTGTGCCTGAAGCTAGCATTTCAACTGTTCTCTTCACTGGAACTCGAAAAAGGATATTGTGGAGTTGGAAAAAGGGTGGAGAAGGAGAACCTAAATGGTCGAGGGGGGTGGAACAACTTCCCTGAGGGGGGAAGATCGCAGCAGCTGAAATTGTTCAGCCTGCAGAAACAGTCAGTAAGGGAAGGCATGACTGAGGTGCAGAGAATTAGACGTGACGTGGGGAAAGGGGGAAGGGGGGCATTTTCTGCCTCTTCCACAATGCTTGGAACGTGGACACACGCTGGACCTGGTTTTCTCCACGGGGCAGGAAGAGGGTGATCTGAGGGCGAGGAATTTGAGCGTATCGCCCTTGTCATGGTCAGACCACTTCCTCGTGAGGTTTGAGCTCGAGAGCGGCCTCTCCCTCTGTAAGGGTGCGGACCCGATTGTGTGGGTCCGCCCCCGGAGCAGGATGGATCCTGAAGGATTCCTGAATGCTCTGGGGGATTTTCCGGCTGACAGGGCTGGTGATCCTGTTGACGCCCTGGTAGAATTGTGGAATGAGGAGATGACCAGGGCTATTGACACGATCGCTCCCAAGCGTCCTCTTCTGTCTAGCCGAGTCCATTCATCTCCGTGGTTTACGACCGACTTACGGGCGATGAAGCAGGCAGGGAGACGGCTAGAGGACAGGTGGAGGAGATCATGACAGGTATCTGACCAAACACACTTGTGTGCGCATTATCGCGCCTATGCTGTGGCGGTGGGGATGGCGAAGAAGAAATTCTACTCCATCTCCATTGCCTCCTCACAATGCCGTCCGGCGGAGCTTTTTCGAGTGGTTCAGGGCCTAGTACATCCTGGCCTGAAGAAAGATCTGGTGCCGCCCTCAGAAGCCCGCTGTGATGAGTTTGCCCAGCATTTTCAGGAGAAAATCATTCAGATACGCTGCGAGCTCGACTCTGCTTTGGAAACAGATTCTGCTATGGAGTTGCCTTCGATGCCGTCTGGTCCGTGCTTAATGGATGAATTTCAGTTGTTGCGGCCTGATGATGTGGACAAGGTGCTTGGACGAGTACGCCCTACCACTTGCTTACTAGACCCATGCCCTTCCTGGCTACTTAAGACAGCCAAGGACGGGATTGGGCCCTGGATCCGGGAGGTGGTCAACGCCTCTTTAAGAGACGGCCGGGTGCCTGCACTCCTAAAGGAGGCGGTAGTCCGGCCAGTCCTAAAGAAGGCATCCCTGGATCCAGAGGTGGCCGCCAATTATAGACCGATGGCCAACATCCTGTTCCTGGGCAAGGTACTAGAGCAGGTGGTGGCGGGACAACTCCAGGCACTCTTGGATGAGACGGATTATCCAGACCCATTTCAGTCCGGCTTCAGACCCGGCTTTGGCACTGAATCCGCCTTGGTCGCCCTGTACGATGACCTATGCAGGGAGAGGGACAGGGGGAGTGTGTCCCTGTTAGTCCTCCTTGACATCTCAGCGGCTTTCGATACCATCGACCATGGTATCCTTCTGGAGAGGCTGGCGGGACTGGGGGTTGGAGGCACTGCTCTGCAGTGGTTCCACTCCTATCTCAATGGCCAATTTCAGAAGGTGGTGCTGGGGGACTTTGGCTCTGCGCCCTGGCAGCTATGCCATGGGGTACCGCAGGGGTCCATTTTGTCCCCATGCTATTTAACATCTACATGAAACCGCTGGGAGAGGTCATCAGGAGGTGTGGGCTGCAGAATCATCAGTACGCGGATGATACCCAGCTCTACCTCTTTCAATCGATCCAGGTAAGGCAGTAGCTGTACTGAACTGGTGCTTGGTCAAGGTAATGGGTTGGATGAGGGCCAATAAACTGGAATTCAATCCAGACAAGATGGAAGTCCTGCTGGTGGGTGGTTCGGGTCTAGGGTTGGGGGACTTGGGCCTTGTCCTGGATGGGGTCGCACTCCCTCTAAAGGACAAGGTCCGCAGCTTGGGGGTACTCCTCGACCCGGAGCTGTCGTTACAGGCCCAGGTAACGGCAGTGGCGAGGAGTGCTTTCCTACAGTTACGACTGGTACATCAGCTGCGTCCCTTCCTGGACCGGGACTGCCTGGCGACAGTGACACACGCGTTGGTAACTTCTCAGCTAGATTTCTGCAACGCCCTCTACATGGGGCTGCCCTTGAAGACGGTCCGGATACTTCAGTTGGTACAGAATAGAGCTGCCAGGTTGCTGACGGGGGCTGGGTGTTATTCTCATATAACCCGAGTCCTCCGTCAGCTCCACTGGCTCCCAATTGAAGTCCGGGCCAAAGTCAAGGTTTTGGTGTTAACCTATAAAGCTCTAAACAGTTTGGGACCTGGATACCTAATGGACCGCTTGTGCCCTTATGTGCCCTCCCGCCCCTTAAGATCTGCAGCAGCGGGCCTCCTCCGGGAGCCTCCCGTAAGGGAGGTGAAATTGGTGAGCACCCAGAGGAGGGCCTTTTCGGCGGTGGCGCCCCAATTATGGAATGCACTCCCCAGAGAGGTCTGCCTGGCGCCGTCGTTATATGCTTTTCGGCGCCAGGCGAAGACCTTTTTATTTAAGTCTTATTTTAATTGTTAGTGGTGGTTTGTTTGTGTTATTTTGTTTGGTGTTATGTATGTTTAATGTTTGTTTTGGTTTGGTTTGGGTTTGGTTGGGGTTATTATGTTTGGTGGGTTTGTTTATTTATTTGGGGAGTTGGGGTATTTAATTTATTTTTTAGTTTGGCCAAGATGCACCGAGGGAGGGGGTGGGATATAGTACTTTAATATTTGTATTTTCTCTGTTTTTAATATGCTGTAAGCTGCCCCAAGGCTTTGTTGCGATGGGGCGGCCTATAAATGTTTTAATTAATTAATTAATTAATTAATAAAACGCTTGAGTGCAGAGGGGCCATCCATGGAGCCGACCGGTGGGGGATCCAGAGAAGAGGAAGGGCTTGAATCCCGCCGTGGAATCCATTTTCCTGAGATGCAATGGGAGAGTGGGCGAGGTGGACCCTGGATCTGAGGTGGCTTTAGTGCCCTCCACGCCCGGCTTCCATCACTGCTCTACCTTCTGTTAAAATGACCCAGGGGGTGAGATTTTCCCCGCCACCCCTGTGTATTTGGTCCTTCAGCCCTGTGGCCAGTGGCCAAGCCTCCAAATTTCAGCCCTGCCTTTCATTCCTCCTCTTGTTGTGCCACCTCTGACTCCGAGCAGTGATTTCTACCTTCCCCTTCAGAGAAGCGAGCCCTCGGCCCGGTGATTAGTTCCTGCCACTGTGTCCAAATAGGCTTTGGGGTGTGCTGAAGGGAAAGGCCACCCCATGAGGCCTCGTACCCACCCCTTGCTGCCTGACAGGTGCCGGAGGGGGGCCTCCCGTGTGTCCAGCCCCTGCACTGCTGCGAAGGGCATCCCTGGCCGCCAAGCCGCCACGAAGGAGTCGAGGCAGGGCAGCCAGACCGGTCGGGGGGCCGTCCAGCCAGGGGGACAGACGCCAGCAACCAGAACGGTGAGTCAGAGGAGACATGACAGAGGTGCGCAAAACTATTCAGGGTGCAGAGAAAGTGGCGAGGGAGACCTTAGCATGACCCTCCCTCAGAATACCAGGATCCAAAGGGTCGCCTGGTGAAGCTGAAGGGTGGGAGATGCACATGGGCTCCGAGGAAGGGTTGCTTCACACAGCGCTTCGTCCCCCCGAGGAATCCCCTGCCACAGGGAGCAGCGATGGTTGCAACTGGGACACCTTTGAAAAAGGATCACAAGAAGAGGGGAGGGGGGTCTCCACGGCTGCAGGCCCAGAGGGCTCTGTGCAGCCTCCCGCCCCAGAGGCCCTGTGCCTGTGTGTACCAGTGGCTGGGGAACATGGGGGTGGGAGTCCTGCTGCACCCACGGCTGGCTTGTGGGAAGCTGTGGGCAGCTGCTTGGTCCTCTTGGAAACAGAAGGCCGTTGTGGAGGACACACCTGGCCGGTCAGCACCGAGCTTGAGCAGGCTGGCCGCACCTCAGGCATCGCCGGCACGACTGGGGCAGCACGAACGGCCAGGGATTGAGCCACTCCCACAAAGGCTCCCAGCCCAACCCTCCCTCCAGGTAGCCCAGCCTCCCAGGTGGCCACCTGCACTCAAATGCACCCATCAGCACTCATGGCAGGAATTTCAACCCAATAAGCAGCTGCCATCGCTACCTGGTCAGCCAGGGCGGAAAAGAGGACTCCGCCGTGTGTTCAGGGTCGATTGCCCTTTCGCTGTGATCGAACTTGATTCTCAAGAATAAAATAGTTTTTTCCCTCCCATTCTTGTTGTGCTCACTTGGGAGCGGCGCCCCAAGTCTGGATCTACATGCTCAGCACTAGGGCTCCTTCTGTGTTCTTATCCTTTTCACAGCCCTGCGAATCTCATTTTAGATCTGGAGTCATGGCTTCAGCAAAGCCCTCCTGTGTTTGCCTGTGTATCTGTTCTAATTTTAAAACTCCACGTTCCCAAGTTCCGTGGGTGGCATGCGACACATTAAATCCCGAAGAAAAATCAAAACCGGCATCTAGTAGAAGGAGCAGAAAAGAAGGAGACTGCTCCCATGCATCGCTCTGAAGGAAAATAAGGCCGAGACTTGCAAGGATGGCCCTGAAGGAGCTGAGACGATGCTCGAGGAAAGGACCTTCCACTGGAGACCAAGGCCAGGAGCATCTATGGATGATCGCAGTGTATGGGCGCAAAAACTGGGCACTGTAGGAATTAAACAGCGAAGTGTTTGAAACATGGTGCCAGAGAACCTGCCCTGCCCTGAAGAACCTGCCCTGAAGGGGCAAAACTGAGGCTGACGTACTTTGGACACATCACTGGAGACTCCCTGGGGAAGACAACCGTGCTAGGCAGAGCCAAAGGCAGACGGAGAAAAGGAAGGCAAACCGTGAGATGGATGGACGGACGGACGGACTCCGCAAGGGAACCTCAGGTGCGCAAGAACCGAACAAAGCTGCCACGGACATGATGAGTGTTTTGGAGGGCACTCATGGGCCGCTACAAGTTGGAGATGACTTGGTGACCGTCACTGCAGCAGTGAGACCTGCTTGCTACAGGGACACAGAAGCGCTCTTCTCATGTTCAGCGAGACTTTCCGAAAAGCAGGCCCCTCTTTGTGGCGGCTCCACTGCCCTCTTCCGTGCTCCCCTGCTGTCCTGGAGACAGCTGCTCCTTTCCTCTTGCCTTGGCTATTATCCTCGCTCGGTTGTTGAGATGGTTCTTCTGATATGATTCACTGGTTTCGCTGGATGCTCTTTTCACTCAGCTTCGTGTTGCGGGGAGATACATTTAGCTGCGGAATTTAGCAGACCGTCGTCAAAACAGCTTTTACTAAAGCAAAAGTAAAATAAAGTTGGGTTTGCATCACTCTGAGGCGGCAGAAGGCCCTCCCTTCGCAGGCACCACAACTTGGAGACAGAGCAGTCCTTTTCCGCTCTGCCTTGCCAGAAGTCCTTCGTGGTTCACCACCAAGCCCATTCTAATTATTAATCTTTACAAATAACAAAAAAGCGCTCCCTCCATGAGAAACAATGCCAAGTTGGGGCTGGTCCCTGGAGTAATGACTCTCCAGTGAGTGACGCCGAGGTCCTCTGTGTGTTTATTTCCCATTCTGCCGGCGAGTCCTCTCATGGCATTGAGACAAGCGGTCATCAGACGTGTGCTTTCCACAGCGACACCCCCCATTCATCATCTCTTCCTTACTGCTCAGCATGATTGCACTTGATTCAAGAAGAAAGGCTCCTGGTCCGGCCTCTGAGCATATAAGGTGAAGAAGGCCATGCAAATCACGTGGGTGCTTGCCTGAGAAATGTGCACCATGCAACGTAACAGCCTCCGTATCAGCAGCAGGGAGTGCGGCCGTTTTCTTCCGTTCCCAGGAGCTGGCCGGCTGTTCGTCAAGATCAGCAGGTGTGCGGAGTGTCCCATGCAGCCCCTCCCGTGAGGAGGGGAAAGGCCGGGGGCGCTCATCTCCTACAAGCCTCATTGTGGGGGGAGGAAGGCTTGGAGGCCGTGGGGCAGTGACTCACCCAGAGCAGGGCAGGCTCCTCTCTCGGCCCGAGGGTGCAATGGCTCGTTCTCCTCCGGGCCAACGTCTCCGGCTGCTCCCAGGAATGCCTTTAGCAACCAGCACATAGGAAAGCACACGCGTGGGGAGAATGCGGGGCCCACGGCACCAGGAACAGCCACACGGTTGCTTTTTTCCAGCAGAGCGCGTCTTGCTCAAGGCACCATCCCACATGGCACAGAAAGGGGGTCTGGCTCTCTGACCCGCTGGGGCTACGGACTTATCTACTCCTTCTTCCGGAGCAGCTGTTGCAAAGTTCTGGATAAGGCTACATAAAGCACTGCGCAGGAAGTGGAGGAGGTGTGGGCATGGATCGCATGGAATTTTATGGCAGGACGGGGGTTGCCTCCCTGCACACGTGCCCCTTTGCTTCCGCCGAGTAGCTGGGCGCATGTCCAAAAGCTGCTTGTCCCGCACGGCCCGTGTCAGGACGTGTACTTTGATGTCTCTTTGGGTGTTTTCTGCAAAGCACCTCCACACGTTATCCTGCTAAAGCTGCGCCCAGCACTTGTGGGGGTGTTTCAGAAGAAATCATTCCCCACTTCTCTTTTTAAAAGAAAGGTTTTAAAATGAATCTGCAGGGAGGGGCATAGGGAAGCTTTGTGGGCGACACACAGCTCAGCCCCTGTGTGCCGGGCACAACGCAGCTTTGAGGAAGAGCGAAGGGGCTGGTTCATGATGGAGGCCAGGCCCGGCCCCCTTGCGTGGCACCACCCTGGCTTCTTCTCACATGGGAAAAATAATTTCCTTTGTTTCGGAGGCGACGTATCTGTACGCTACCCTTACCAGATCCCTGTGGGTGCCATGGGCAGGCAGTCATTCGTTCGTTCATTCAACTTTTATTCCGAAGTTAATTGGCCCCAAGGACTCTCTAAGCAGATTACAAAGAAACAGTAAAAACAGCATATCATCATAAAAGGATATAAATGTATCATAGCAATAATGAGTAGCAGTATATGATAAAATATACAATATGTAGCGGAGGGATCAGAGATAAATATTTATTTATTCATTCATTTATTTAGAGTACTTGTATGCCGTCCCATCACATAGCCTTGGGACGGCTTAAATAAAATAAAATAAAACATAATACAAATAAAATCCAGATCCACCCTGGCTGCAGATTAAAACCTATAAGCTGATGTTAAAAGTTATTAAAATATTGTTGAAATAAAAAAGTCTTAGCCTGGCGCCGAAAAACAAATAATGGTGGCGCCAGGCAGTCCTCTCTGGGGAGCGCATTCCGTAGGCGAGGAGCCACCGCAGAGAAGGCCCTCCTCCGGGTACTCACCCTCCTAACATCTTTCACAGAGGGTTCCCGGAGAAGGGCCTCATCCGCCGATCTCAGGGGGCAGGAGGGCAGATATGGACGCAAGTGCTCCTTTAGATAACCAGGTCCCAAGCTGTTGAGGGCTTTATAGGTGATAGCCAGCACCTTGAATTGAGCCCGGACTTCGATGGGAAGCCAGTGAAACTGGCAGAGGACTGGGGTTATATGAGAGTAATGCCCAGTCCCTGTCAGCAACCTGGCTGCTCTATTTTGCACCATCTGAAGTATCCAGACTGTCTTCAAGGACAGCCCCACATAGAGCGCGTTACAGAAATCCAACCGGGAAGTCACCAACGCATGTGTCACTGTCGCTAGGCAATTGTCCTCCAGGTAGGGACGCAGCTGATGGATCAGCCGAAGCTGAAAGAAAGCGCTCCTTGCTACTGCTGTCACCTGAGCTTCCAGTGAAAGCTCTGGGTCAAGAAGCACTCCCAAGCTGTGGACTTTGTTCCTAGGAGGGAGTGCAACCCCATTCGGGACTAAGTTCAATTCACCTTCCCCGAAGCCCGATCCACCAACCAACAGGACCTCTGTCTTGTCTGGATTGAGCTTCAGTTTATTGGCCCTCATCCAGCCCATTACCTCGGCCAGGCACCGGTTCAGCACAGCCACCACCTCACCTGGATCGGTGGAAAACGAGAGGTAGAGCTGGGTATCATCAGCGTACAGATGATTCCACAGCCCACACCTCCTAATGACCTCTCCCAGCGGTTTCATGTAGATGTTAAATAGCAAAGGGGACAAAATGGATCCCTGCGGTACTCCATGGCATAACTGCCATGGTGCAGAGTCATAGTCCCCCAGCACCACCTTCTGGAATTGGCCGTTGAGATAGGAGCGGAACCACTGCCAAGCAGTGCCTCCTACTCCCAGCCCCCTTAGCCTATCCAGAAGGATACCATGGTCGATGGTATTGAAAGCCACTGAGAGGTCCAGGAGGACCAACAGGGACGCACTCCCCCGTCTCTCTCCCTACACAGGTCATCGTTCAGGGCAACCAAGGCAGATTCAGTACCATAACTGAGTCTGAAGCCGGACTGAAATGGGTCCAGACAGTCAGTCTCATCCAAGAGTGCCTGGAGTTGTCCCGCCACCACCCGTTCCAACACCTTGCCCAGGAACGGGATGTTGGCCACCGGTCTATAATTGGCGGCCACCTGTGGATGCATGATCTAGTCATGCCATGATATCATCTAGTCATGCCAGAATTACATTCTAGAGGCTGGTTTTTCTCATTCTGGGCCTTGGCAGCCCAATGGTTTCAAACCACTCACAAAATGCAACACACGCACGGCTGGGTCTGTTTTGCAAGGAATCCAAGTCAGCTCCCGCAGTTGTCCTCTTTTCCATTTTGTCCTGGGAATCCTTCAGGCTGAGAAACCATCAGTTACCCCAAAACACTTCATGAGCCTCATGACTAAGGGAGGACATGAAGCCAGATCTCCTGAATCCCTGGCCTGTGGTCTAACCACTGAACCACACTGCCTTGCACACCAGCTTTCCAAGCCTGGTGGCCTGCAGCTGCAACCATTCCTACCCGGCATGGTTCACTTACCTCAGAACAGTCTATGCCAGGGTCAGGGAATAGATGGCCTTCCTGACATTTTGCACTCCAGTTCCCATCACCCCTAGTAAGTGTGGATGACGGCCAGAAAGGATTGGAATGAAACTCTGGGAAGGCACTGGATGGCTGTACCTGTCCGCAGCTGCTCCCCCAGGTTCCAGGCAGGAAGCTCCTTGCCTGGCCTGCGGCTTGTGGGATGCCAAGCAGGTGCTCCACCATGAAGCTGTTGGAGGTCAGGGCGCCTTCCCCGCCTCCTCTGAGATTCCAAGCATTTGGGGCCTGAGGTGTACTAATCCAGATGCGTGGCACACGCCATGCCCGGATTCAAGAATACAGCAATCACTGTGGCAATGCAATGTCAGAAAAATAACGGCAGTGCGTCTGCCAGCGATGTTGCAAAGTCATCACCGCACGATCCGGGGCGGACTCGCCGGAACGAAGCTTCCCGTTTGAGCTGGGTTTGCCAGAAGCCTGTCAACTGAAGGGGCTTGTGGACTCAACAGACTCGACCTGGAAGTGAGGGCTGGGGGGACAGGTGTGGGGGGCTCTCTTGTTTTAAACGGGATGAAGGCTGAGAAATATGGAATGTAATTATAATTATCCAAACTGGAACATGGCCAAGACATTAGGGCTAATAGCCTTGCTCCATTTCACACCAAGTGCCAGGGGATTCTTAATGATCTCCGGTGGTCAAGACCTTGGTTTTACATCTCATTTGGAAGATAATAACGTCGCCCCCCATTTATTCTTTGGTCCTGAGGGATGAGTAGATGAATGGTACATGTCAGAGGGGGCAATGACTTAGAAACGTGGACCCCCCCCCCCCACCTGGGAAGCGAAATGGAGACACCGAGACAGAAATGCTCAGCCTGTGAAGCAGCACTCCCAATTTTATTCAGGTCCTATTAGAGCGTCACTGTATCCCTTGGATCTGACATTGCTTAAAGGAAGGTGAACCCTTTCTCATATGAGTTATCCCTGATGCTAAAATATACTTGGAGAAAACGAGTTTATAAAGCTATCTAGGCAATAATTGGCAAGGAGACGCCGTTCTCCTGTGAAGGGTATGTGGAGGGGTTACCACAGGGGTCTTTGTCTTAAATTGGAACTGCGAGAACTTAATAGACCCGGCGGGATCGGTGCCACAGTGCAAGATCAGGGTGGGACTCTGCAGTTCCCTGCCCACCAGCGATGTGGGACAGGAGAAGGCTGATAGCCCCTTGAGGGCGTCGAGGCGGTGCAGGGGGGTAAAAATGCACCCGTGGCAGCGGTCTGGAGATCGTGGGGGCCGGGGGCGTCCTAAGTCTGTGGGAGTCTCTCAGGACAGAGAGGCCACTTCACCAATGAAGTGCGTTGGCTTTAGGAAGAAGGGAGGCGGTTCTTCTCACTGGGCCCAATGACTGCATGGAACCCGCTGCCGTGAGGTGTGGGAAGTGCCATGGTGCTGATGCCTTTAAGAGCCGGACTGGAAGAAGTTGGGGAGGGAGGGATGCTGAAGCAGTAGCATCCCTGGAAGCCTGCGGGTTTCAGATGCTGGGGAACACACTACACTTCGGCTTGATTCTTATATTACCTTTATATCCCAAGTTTCTTCCTTGTGGAAGGAACTCCAAGCAGCAAGCAAGGTTCACTCCTTCTCCGTGTTATCCTCTCAACTGCTCTGTGAGACAGTTTAGGCTGGAACGCCGCACCTGGCCCAAAGTCACCCAGTGTGTGTCGTGGCCAAGCGGGGACTAGAATGCCAATCTTCAGAGTCCCAGTCCAACACTCTAGCCACTACACCATGCTGCCTCTTGCTTTCATGATCTTTGTGGGCCTCCCAAAGACTCTTGGCCAGCTACGGTCCTAGAATCCAACGCAATGGGAAACTGCAGAAAGGATGCCGAAGGAAAAAGCAAGAGGGAAAACCGAAGACGGCAGTCTCCCGGTTGAGCGGCTCCTGAGCCCAGGAGATGGGCCCCTTGCCTGTTCTGGGTTGGGGTTCCCCCCTTTCGAAGATCCGCTTCATGGCCCAGGGTACTCATCGCTGCTGCAGGAGGCCAGGTGACCTTTGTTGGCGGGACACCCAAGCAGCTGCTGCTTTTGTTGGCAATTTCTGCTTTGACAGATTTGTATTGATGGCTTGCCAGTTTGCACTGTCTCCTCTTTGCGCCATTTTTAAAATCCTGTAGGCCACTTTGCCAGGGTTCCACCTTAACGGCAGCCCAAAATACTTTTAAATAAATGGAACAGATTAAAGCATAGATGGAGTGAAACGGACTTATGAGCAAATACACGTGACCAGGACATAAACTGAGAGTAATCTGGCCTGTCCATCTGTAGAGACAGCAGAGCAGATCAGACGCGGCACACCTCGCAGGAAGGCTCCTGCATCTCCGGGAAAATCGCAGGTTCGTGAGCCCTCCCAGGACTGTGTCAAGAATGACTCTCCCCTCCCTGGAGACTCGTTTGCTCAGATACTCATTCCACTGTCAGAGTATCTCTGTTTCAAGGCAGCCAGGAAAACAAAGGAAGTGATCATTGCTCTATAAACCCCCAGAGGAGTTTTTGGAGCACGTGGAATTGGCAGGAGTTGCCCTCCAAGGTCATTAAGCATCTGGACAAAGTCCCGGCTCTGGGGGATAAAGAATTTGCGTGGATATTGATGTGAAAGAGTTCCTCTAAGTAAAAGCACTTTGGGCAGCAAATGCCAGATGCTGGATGATCAATATTAGAATCAGTTTAATTAATTTGCAGGATCAATAACCCAGGAGATTGAAAAAGCCCAGAAAAGAGAGAGTGCAACTTGTCCAGACAACAGCAGCAAAGGTATTTGATGCTGACTTATTCTTTCAGATGCTTTGGAAGGCAGGCCTCATCCGGAAGGGCCGAGCAGTTCTCATCGAATGTTCCATATTGCAGCTGCCTCATTCCATGTCGGACTCGCTTCTTCGCAGCGAGGTCTCCCGCCCCAAAAACCCACATTGTTTCCTCCCGTATGCAACTGTTGTCAGTCACCATGCAAGAGCAAACACGTCGTGTATTGGGTATTCTGATCATGGCCCAGAAGCCCTGAAGGACCTGGGTTCAAATACGGACCTGGCCTGAGCGCTGATCAGGGTCAGGTTTCACAACGAAGCCTTGGCTCACACGGGAATATAGGAAGCAGCCTGACTTACCAAGTCCGCCCATTCGTGCATTTTGCTTCGCATTGTCAGTGCTGATTTTGTGGTCCAAACAGCCAACCTCTGCCATCATTCCTGAGACAGAAAGGGCTGGACTAGCATGACCTCCCAGCTGATCCTCTGCAGACCAGCCAAGCGGAAGGAAGGAAGGAAGGGAGGGAGGAAGGGAGGACAAGGAAGAAATGAACTTTGACTGAACAAATGAAACCAGCCATTGCAAACTTTGGTAGAGCAGCTGGGGAAGCTGCTGCATTTTTTTATCATGATTAATTTATTTATTAGGGGTATTTCTAACCTGTCCATTACTGTATGTCTCTGGATGGCTTGCAATAAATTACCCAATAAATACATTATAATAAATACATCATAATAGCCCACAACTGAGGATAAAACCATAATTACAATATTTAAATGATGCTTGTGGCCTGTCAAATCTACCCAAGAAGCAAGGTCACCTGGGGAATTACCTGCAGTTGGCCATTTGTGGACTACCCTCTTACCTGCCCTGCATGGATGCCATTTCGCCTCCCTTGGGTCTGCCACGTCAGCAGCATCCCAAGCCACAGACCCAGCGTAGATGGGAGGGCCTCTCTCACACGTCCTGTTCCTTAAAGGGAAGGCTCCTGGCAGATAAAGTGATAATGATCAACCTGGCAAAGCACAGAAATTTGCTTCTGTATCTAGACGGAGAATTACAGCCAGCCAGTGCAGAATCGAAGTGGTTCCATGTTCCAGTTAAACTAGCAATTCATTTTCCTGATGAGCTTAAACCAACCTTTATGGTAAAAGAACAGGGTAATTTCCCACACAAGATACTAAGCACAATGAGGGTGCCCAGTTTAGAAGCAACTTACGCAGCGGTTGGGAAACCAGTTCTGTCCACGTGAGGTGTTCACGGCCAGCAAGTTTCAGCCTGAAGCAGGGCAGCAGGTAGCCGTTCCCACTTGCTGTTTCGGAAGCTCCAGGATGCTGCGATATTCCCAAGGAAGCAAATCTGACCACCTAACTGTGTTCTAACTGGGAGCACTGGTGCAGGCCTCGCAGAGCGAAGAGGACAGAAAATACACCCAGGGACACTGCTGAAAATAGGTGCAAGGCGAAGGACAGTTCAGCTGCAAGGAAATACCTGCTACCTGATTTCTGATCCCAGTTCCTGGTAGCACATGGCCAAAAGCGCCTCAGGAGAGCTGGCCTGGATCAAGCAAGGCCTCTCTGTTGCACTCAGCCGGTGGACTCCCCAGTCACTTGGGGAACTCCGTAAGCCAGACATGAGTACAGCGGTGTTTCGTCTCATCCCCCTTTTCAGGGGAGATGGGATACACCTTTTAAAAAACGCATGAGGATTCCCAGCTGTTTGTCCCAACCTAGGCAATAAATTGTAGTTGACTGCATGCATCTTGCATGGAATGTGTAATAAGTCGCACTAGATCCCCCATGAGATATACTTTTCTTGCATTTGTAAAACAGGGAAACTGTTAGTCACTTGACTAGTGGACCTTGCTTCCAAAGCCATTGTAGGGCAAGATCCTGGCACAAACGATCAGCTTCTGCCACGCAGGAGAGTCACTTGGGCTGGGACTCGGGAAATAAACCATGGTGCATCAAGAGGGCTGAGGCAAGTATGCAGGGAAAAACTTGGGGGAGCCGGTGTGGCTATTTATGGCATCCGCATCCTACCCAGGAGCAGAACATTCACAAAACAAAACAACGCCCTGTGACACCAAATAACACAGTAAAACAGTGGTAACATATACAAAGCCTTAAGTGCAAACAAAAGAAAACCAACACAGAAACTAGCCCTTGTGCTAGTTTAAATGTAAAAGCTGGTTTAAATGTCTAAAAGGACACTTAAAGATCTTTTAAAACAGAAGGGCTGCAGATTCTAGGGGAAAGGCCTGGTGAGCCTTTTTGAGGTGGCGTTCCCCAGCCGGGGTGCCAGCACTGCAAAGGCCCTGTCTTTAGTAGGCCAGCCCTCCTTCCGCAGGGATGCCTGGCGCAAAGCCAGAGTGCTGACCTTACAGTCAGGGCTGGTATCTATCCATGCAGAGCATTAACCTACAGGAAACCTGGTCCACTGAGTGGAAAATACCCTTCCTATTTTCCCGACTCGATGCTAGTCTGGCTGGGCACTGCACTTTCTACACCAAAGGCAAACCTCTTCATTTACATTCATGGCCTCTATACAGCAGACAAGTAAGCAAACAGACCCTTTCCGCACCAACAGAAGCCAACTTTGGCCTCAAGAACCGCTCGATTGTGCAATCTCTATGCAGTGCAGACTTGTGCGTGTTTAGGGCCTAGATTATGCAAATTATTGAAACCTATTTGCTTTCAATGGGTTTGTCCCCTCTCTAAATAAGTGGATTTGCCACTTTTGATGTCTTTCAATTTCTCCCTTTTCCAATCCTCAGTTCAGTTGGTATCAAACTTTGAGAATTTCTACTGCTTTAAACTCGGTTCCACCTGAAGATTGAGGATTTGTTTGTTTTTTTAAACTTTGCATGAAAACTCAAAAGGCACATAGCTCCTTAGACGTGCACTCATTTGCCCTGAGCAAACCCCCGGGTGCAAGCATTTCTCCTAACTGGAGCACTTTAAAGCATTTCCTTCAACAGATACGTTTTTGCACGTTCTCCTTACTTGGCAAACACCACGGCAAAATTCAGAAATGTGCAAGTTTTGAAAGATAACTGAATTTCAGTTCACACCTTAGTTTGAACGCAGGAAATTGGGCAAGTACAGGATAGCATGCAAGCTACACGAATTTCTGCCCTGCTCTTACTTTCCTTGTGGGGAAGCAAGGTCAGGAGATGGAGCCTCCAAGACCAAAGATTTCCACATGTTCGTAATGATGCCAAAACTATCCCCTGCCCCCCCCATACCCATCTGCTTCCTTTGATCCAGCTGGGTCTAATGCGCTTTCTTCACACCTTCCTGGCTTGAAAATGACCCCTGTGACATCTCTATGCGGGACAAATGGCACCCCTGCTTAAAAAAAAAATAGTAAAGTATCTAATTCCACCTAATTGCTCTGTCCGAATGTAATTAGGTTATTTCGTGTGTTGTTGCGATGGCTTTGTGAGCCTTGAAGGTCACTGCCCTCAGGAAGCTAACCTGACCCTTGAAGGAAGTGGGTTTGTGAAGGAGAGCCTGTAAGCCCGGCGGTGAGCTACTCGCGAGCGCCCCCTTGTCTCAGTGGTGCCAAAAGGACAGGATTTGGGTGCACAAGGAGCAGGTGGACCCTAAAAGGTACCCTTGGGCCTCCCCCTCCTTCCCCTCCACACACGATGGAGGATGGAGGGAAGACCACTGAATGGCTTGCAAGAGTAGATCACTGGTTCTTCGCAGGGCAAAAAACCAGGAATCCCCCACCGCTCTCCCTCCCTGCAGAGGAGAAGTGACATAAGATGTGGGGTGGGCAAGAGGAGCAGAAGCAAGCAAGGAGGGGTGGGCATCCCACCCCGGGCCCAGAGGGGCCAGGACAGAGCAATGGGGACAGGTATCATCCACCCTCCAGCAACAGCCGTGCAACCACCTACTTGGGGGCAGGTCCCCCGAGCAGCTTCCTTTGGGGGCTGGTGTGCGTTGGGCTCAGCCCCTTGATCAGCCCTGTGCGTTAGGAGGATGTCGCCACATCCCCAACTGGGTTCCCCCCCCCCCAGAATTTATTTATTTATTTATTTAAAAATTTATATGCCGCCCCTTGCAGCAGCCTCGGGGCGGCTTACAACAATAAACAAATATATTATTAAAACATATACCAAATTTAAAAACTGGCCCATCTCAGGTTATCATATAAAAACATACAACAAAAATAAGAACAAGTTTAAATTAAACTTAAATTAAACATAAATTAAACATAAATTAATTAGACATAAATTAAACCAAAACATAAACATAAATTAACAATAATATTAATTAAAATATTGTCTAAATAAAAAGGTCTTCGCCTGGCGCCGAAAAGCAAATAACGACGGCGCCAGGCGAGCCTCTCTGGGGAGCGCATTCCATAAATGGGGCGCCACCGCTGAGAAAGCCCTCCTCTGGGTACTCACCCTCCTAATATCACGCACGGAGGGTTCCCGGAGGAGAGCCTCTGCCGCTGATCGTAAGGGGCGGGAGGGCATATATGGTCGCAGGCGCTCCTTTAGGTAGCCAGGGCCCAAGCCGTTTAGGGCCTTATAGGTAAGAACCAACACCTTGAATTGGGCCCGGACTTCAATGGGGAGCCAGTGGAGCTGACGGAGAACTGGGGTGATGTGAGAACCACGCCCAGTCCCCGTCAGCATCCTGGCAGCTCTATTTTGCACCAATTGAAGTATCCGGACCGTCTTCAAGGGAAGCCCCACGTAGAGCGCATTACAATAATCCAACCGGGAAGTCACCAACGCATGTGTCACTGTCGTCAGGCAATCGAGCTCCAGGAAGGGACGCAGCTGATGGATCAGCCGAAGCTGTTGGAAGGCGCTCCTCGCCACTGCTGACACTTGAGCAGTCAAGGTCAGCTCCGGGTCGAGGAGCACTCCCAAGCTGCGGACCCTGTCTTTCAGAGGGAGTGCAACCCCATTCAAGACTAGGGCCAAGTCCCCTACACTGTAGCCCGACCCACCTACCAACAGGACCTCCATCTTGTCTGGATTGAGCCTCAGTTTATTGGCCCTCATCCAGCCCATTACCTCGGCCAGGCACCGGTTCAGCACAGCCACCGCCTCACCTGGATCTGTGGAGAACGAGAGGTAGAGCTGGGTATCATCAGCATACTGATGATTCCGCAGCCCACACCTCCTGATGACCTCTCCCAGTGGTTTCATGTAGATGTTAAAGAGCAAAGGGGACAGAATGGACCCCTGCGGTACCCCATGGCATAGCTGCCATGGCGCAGAGCCATAGTCCCCCAGCACCACCTTCTGGTATCGGCCATTGAGGTAGGAGTGGAACCACTGCAGAGCAGTGCCTCCAACCCCCAATCCCGCCAGCCTCTCCAGAAGGATACCATGGTCGATGGTATCGAAAGCCGCTGAGATGTCAAGGAGGACTAACAGGGACACACTCCCCCTGTCCCTCTCCCTGCATAGGTCATCGTACAGGGCGACCAAGGCGGATTCAGTGCCAAAGCCGGGTCTGAAGCCGGACTGAAATGGGTCCAGATAATCAGTTTCCTCCAAGAGTGCCTGGAGTTGTCCCGCCACCACCCGCTCCAGCACCTTACCCAAAAACGGGATGTTGGCCACCGGTCTATAATTGGCGACCACCTCTGGATCCAGGGAAGCCTTCTTTAGGACTGGCCGGACTACCGCCTCCTTTAAGGGGGCCGGCACCCGGCCGTCTCTCAAAGAGGCGTTGACCACCTCCAAGATCCAGGGTTCAATCCCGTCCTTGGCAGTCTTTAATAGCCAAGATGGGCACGGGTCCAGTAAACAGGTGGTTGAGCGTACCGATCCAAGCACCTTGTCCACATCATCGGGCCGCAAAAACTGAAAGCCATCCAATAACGAGGGACAAGCAGGCATGGTTGGTCCCTCCCCAAAAGAATCTGTATCAAAAGTGGAGTCCAGCTCGTGACGAATCAGAGCAACTTTCTCCTGGAAATGCGTGGCAAACTCGTCACAGCGGGCTTTCAAGGGTGGCACCAAATCTTTATCGGGGCCCGGTCTCGTCAACCCCTGCACCACCTGAAAAATCTCCACTGGACGGCATTGTGAGGAGGCAATGGATGCGGAGAAGAATTGCTTCTTCGCCACCCTCACCGCCACAGCATAGGCTCGATAGTGTGCTCTAAGATGTGTTCGATCGGACTCATCACGAGATTTCCTCCACCTGCGCTCTAGCCGTCTCCCAACCCGCTTCATCGCCCGTAATTCCGATGTATACCAGGGAGACGAACGGGCTCTGCCAGGCTGGAGAGGGCGCTTGGGAGCGATCGTGTCGATGGCCCTGGCCATCTCCCCATTCCATGTTTCGACCAGGGCCTCCACAGGAGCGCCAGCCTTGTCAGCCGGAAAATCCCCCAGAGCCCTCAGGAATCCGTCCGGATCCATCCGACTCTGTCCGGATCCATCCGAATCCATCCGAATCCGTCCGGATCCATCCGAATTTGCTTCTTTTGCCCTTTTTAACTGTTATCATTCTTGTCTCAGGAATTTCCACGGAGGACCATGGCGTGGTGGAGAAATCTTGCCAGCTGAAAGGTGCCTGTTCAGTCAACTGCACTTGCGATCTAGGCCTGGTTGCTTCGAGTGGCATTTGGGGAGTATGGGGGGAAGATTGCACATGCAGCTTGGCCAAGTGCTTCGATATGGTGAGCAGCAGGAACTCGAAAGGTCTCTTCTCTTCTCTTCTCTTCTCTTCTCTGCTCTGCTCTGCTCTGCTCTGCTCTGCTCTGCGAAATCACACCCACACTGCCATCCCCTGCTTCGGCCTGCCTTGCCTACATTTGCCCTTCCCTGCAAAACTCATGGCCATTAGGTGTCAGGGCAGGGACCTTCTTGACTTGCACGGGTTCCGTGAAGCAAAATTGCATCGGAAAATCTGATGCATTATGTTGCTGCCGCGCCGATCTTAAAAGACTCAGAGGCTGAAGTCTGCAGCCAGCCCATGGGCGAAGAAGCATCAGTCCAATTCCCAAAGGGGGCGCTGCCCCTTCCTCCTGCCACAGAGGCGCTCCTTGCACCAGAGTAACTGCGATGTAAAGACAGCAAAGCACGCCTTTCTGCTTTTGCTCAGAGCAAAATTAATCTGCAGAGCTTGGCCGTTCCCAGAGGATGCTAGGAGAGCTCAACAGTGAGGCTGGTGGAGGGGAGCATTCGAGTCCTTGGGGTGCATGAAGCGGGATGCCTTAAATGCAGCCATGCCTGCAGATCTGTGACTTGCAGATCACCAGGTGCAGGCCAGAGGGCATGCCGGGACACCCTTTGGAAAAATTGCCTCGAATGAGCTTCTCCACACCATTATTTATGTTGTCATTTCTTCGTTTAAATGAGCAAGGGCAGGGGTCCTTGCCCATGAGGCATTAACTGTTCATTTGTTATTCCCCACTCCTGGTTGTTTACGGATTCTTAAATGAAGTTGCGACCTTCCAGCTTTGCTTTTGTGTCTAAACAGCTTGCTCTGTGATTTTTTTTAGAGTTGGGATCATGTGGCATTTAACTATAAATGCGAAAGAAGTGCAATTTCCTCTTGCATATTTGCACTGTTCTGCTGCTCCACAAGGCCACCTAGAGGCGACACAGTGGAATGCAGGACAAGAGAAGCTCCTTGTCTCTCAGTTCTGTGGCAAACTCAAAAGCAGATGCAGCACATTAACAGCCTCGTGTGGAAAAGCCAATGGAGAAGCATCCCCATGGGACCCTGCTCAGGAAGCACCGAGTTATATAATGTTGGACCTTAAGTGGAATAGATAATTATTCGCTGGCTGTTTTAATAATGCTTTGGACATGGCTTCTGCCACAGAGCTGATTTCTCTCCGGCGCTGAGGGGGTTTTAAACTGACTCACAGCTGTTGGGTGTTTCCCCCACCATTGCAATCACTCCAACCCCAGCAAAATATGTGGGCTGTTCTGTTATAATGTTAAGTGCCATTAAGACCCGATTTGCAGCTGTGGAGTTGCTGGCCTTTCTTCAGTGCAGACGCTACTTGGAGGGCGTGAAGCATTTCTCGTTGTTGCAGACTTGGAACGACAGCTTTCCCCATCCTCCGTCCTCTCCCTCCTGCTCCTCACCCAGCCGCCTTCTCATTTCACGGGCGCCTGCTGAACGAAGAAGAACCACAGAGCTCTCCTTGCGGTCTCAGAGATGAGCCACAGAAAAACTATTGCCAGTGAGCCCTAAATCTGTGTCAACCCATTCTGGGCATTGAATGTTCTCAGAAGTGGGGAAGGCGGGTGATGCGGAGGCGGAGCTTTGTGGGAGCTGTCCATGGTCCTGAACTGCACCACCGCTGAGCACCATGGGGGGCTGCTGTGAAGCTCGAAAGAAAAGCAGCGGGGGATGATGAGCCCCAGCGCCCAGCTGCCACCAGCCTCCACTGGAACTTGTGCTTGCAAGCTGAGCTTCCTTGGGTGGCGAGTTGGAGGCCGGGATATGGATGTTCAATGCCTGGTTTTTCCATCAGCTTTGAGCAGTATGCTAAGTAAATACACTGCTAGGAGAAGCAATGTAGCAGCATGAATTGTTCCAGGAATTTCCCAAAGAAAACTGAATGGGGTTCTTGCATGCCTGTGTGGGAGAAAGGGAGGGAGGGGGGAGGGGAAGAATGGATCTGTGGATGGTGATCCAGAGGGTGGGAAAGTGCAGCGTGGAGATGCACAGAATGCAGGAAAGAGCTACGGAGGTCTGAGTTGGGTTGCAACAGGCGGGGGAGAAAAAGGGCCTCCCCCAGTGAAGCGGGTTTTTGCCAGAGCAGAACACTGCGGCTTGGAAGGAGTGGCTTAGTGAGTTGGGGCTCAGAGCCCACTTCCGCCTGGCCCTCCGTCCTCTGGGCAGTCTCCTGGCACCTCCCATGGCAGCCATCTTGTGCTGGTGCCCAGGACAGCCTCCGAAATGGCCCAGTGTGCCCACGGACTCCCAAGGATTGCCTGTCCCTGCCAGAGCCACAATTACGTGAGGGCCTGAACCCACCTTGCCCCAGAGATCCCTGTGTGAACAGAGCCATGCGTGGTTCCCGGCCTGTCATGGCCTGGGCCGAGTTCAGCCCGACGTGAGATTGCGCAGAGTTTCTACCGGCCCTGCCAAGTCCCCCCTGCAGGCATGGGACTCGCTAGTCATGGATTCAGAGGCCTTCTTGCGTGGCTTCCTGGGCAAGTCTGAATCTGTGCTCCTGCTTTTCCTGCAGGCCAGGGCTTGGGGCCACACAACAACACCAGCTGCTCTGCTGCAGCAATTGTCCCTCACACCTGACGTGCGATCACCAGTTTTCCACCAGGGCACATTTAGCTCTCTGCTGGCGACACGCCTGGCTCCTCCTCTGCCGTCGGGGCCGGTGGAAGTTTGTCTGCCGGATCTTTGCAGGGGGTCCCTGGGAGCACTGTGACACTGGCGCCAAGTGCACTGGGGGCGGACAAGCGAGCCTTCCTCACCTTGCTTGCTTAAGCGCTTCACCTACAACTGGCTATTCGCTCTTTTCGGGGCAGGCAGGCAGGCAGGCAGGCACAGGATCCTGGCCAACATTTTCCATTCTGGAAAACAGCAGGTGGGTGGGGGATGGGGACGGGGACGGGGACAGAAGAGGCCGCAGCCCCCAAGGAAGACTCATGAAGACTGATGAAGGCAGCAGACTATTCCACACCTAGGAGGAAACCAAATGCCCCGTGCTAGGCCACCGCTAACCTCGGGAAGGGCAGTGGCTCAGTGGCTGAGCCCCATGTTGCCTGAAGACGGTCCCACTTTCAATCCCCAGGAGCATCTCTGGGTTGGGTCAGGAACACTTCTGCTCAAGCCGTGGAGGGCTGTTGCTGCCAGTCTGTGTTGACAGTATTGGGCTAGATGGGCCAAGGATGCGACTCGGGATAAAGTAGCTTCCTGTGCCTCTCTATAGGGTTGGGCACCACTCAGTTATGGCGTCCGGAGGCTGGTGGCACAGGGGGTTGGTGTGCACCCCGAAGAGGGAGACAATGCCAATTTGGGGATGCTGGATCCCTAGTGAGCCCAGCTTCCGGCCAACTTTAACACCAAGAAAGCGCACTCCCTTTCGATGCACATTTTATTTAGTTATTTCCATTTCTATGCTGCCCTGACTTGACGGTTCCCTGGGCAGCTAACAATACTAGAGCATAAAAAACATACATAAATTACAATAAAGCAGTTAGTAATCAGATAAAACAATAGAATAATAGATAGCATCTCAAATGAAATAGATTCCTGTGCACAAGCAAACAAAACCAACAAATTAACCAAAATTAAGATAGGAAATCCATAACAAAATTAAAATAGTAAATAAAAGTATAGTAAATCAACCAAAAACTTGTTTACATAAAATATATTTATTATTACTTTATTGATTAAAATGAAATAAAATAAAAGTCTTCCAGTTTAGGGAATGCAGTGATGAAATGTGGATGCAGGATATAACTAAGCAAAATAAACTCTGCCCTCCCCTTCTCTGTGGCCTCGCTGGTTCCCCAAATAGGGCAGGGGATGCTCTCTGAGCCCCCCGCTCCAGCAGGTGGAGAGTGGGGAAGTCTCCGTGTTCCATATTCCTAAATCACAGCCTGAAGCTTGTCCTTTCCCAACTGCTGTTGCTGGTTGTTGAGCTAATTAAACTATTAAATTATGCCAGCCAATAAACATTTGGAATATTTGAGCACAGAAAACTCATGAATACTAACAAATAAAAATAAAAATCCCTGAGCAACATGATTGATTATCTGAAGCAAAACATTCTACATATTGGAAGAAATGTTGCAGGAGGGGAAAAATGGCTTTCATCAAGTTTTAAGGGAGCAGTTGTAGAGTGGGGGGAGGAGATGTAATTAATTACACCCTGAAACATTTTACTGATTGAATCCATGACCCCAACCATTGTAAGGTCAGCCCATGATAGATTAGAGCAGCCTAGAATATCACGGATGGGTTTGGTGCTGGCAAGCTCATTATAAAAGATGTCAGGGCATGTAAATCATTAGAAACAAATACAGACATCCATCAGAGACAGGCAGATAACGATTACAGGCAGCAGAGTGGAGCTGGATTATTATGCAAAATTTATTTTCAACTATTAAAATGTGAAGAGATGACTCAAAATTGTCCTTTAAACAAATGCAGCCTACAAGCACCCTGGCAAGAAGGGCTTGTGATATACACGTTTTGCATCTTCAATGGAAGGGAAGGGAAGGGATGGGAGGAGGAGACCCGGATGGAGAGTGAGAGAGGGACGGACGGACGGACGGACGGACAGGCAGCAGCCCCCCCAACACGCTTCTCTGCATATTTTCCCACATTCAAGAGCACTTCCCCCCTAACGTGGCCACAGTGCGAGAGGAAGGAATACCGGAAAACAACCGCCGGGCGCAGACCATTTGCTGCAGAGCCGATCGGCTCAGGAGCGCAGCGGCGACGCCTGCATTCGGCGAGTCCCTGCTTTGGAAAGCGGCGCTCCAAGGAGCCTGGCAGCGATGCTGGGGAAAGCGGCGACGGCCGAGGAGGCCTTCTGCCGGCCCAGGCAACGCGCCCGCCGCACCGGGAGCCGTGTCCCCGGGCCGGTGTGGCGCGCCCGGGGCCCGGCGCCACCAGCTCCTTCGCCCGCCGCCGCAGCCTGCGCGCCGCCCACGCGGCGCTTCGCCCTGCGAGTTGCGCGCGGGCATCTTTTTGCGCTGCGCGCTTGCGGCCAGGGCGGTTGCGGTTGCGGTTGCGGATCGCTGATGATACAGGGGCACAGAAATACCGCTAACAGATAAATAGGGTCGCAGCCACACGCCCTCAAGCCAGGCCTGCCCAACGTGAGCACGACAGACCCGCCGAGTGCCAGCCTCCAGCTTTTCGTTCCTTGCCCGGGACAGTTTGAAATGTTGGTGCACACCCAGTATGGACCGGCGACAGAAGGCCGCTCACATCTCCAGTGCAGCTGATCAGAAAAGTGTCTTTCTTCCCTTGGAATCACGTGGAATCTGCCATGTTCATGAAAATGACATGCAAACAATTATAATTCAATGCGACGCAATGGAACAGTGATAGAGCCCACTGGTCTTTCTCTGAAGTATACTTTGCAAGACACCGTTTGATTAGCAACAGGATTTTGAAGGAGTTTTGCTCGGATTTATTTTTTTAAGCCTGGAAGGATTCCGGAAGAGCATTCAAATTTATCACTGAACCACAGGCAGCGGTTTTCCCCAAGTATCTCACTGTTGAGGAATGCCTTTGCCAGTATTGAAACTGGAGGTACCTGGAGTCATGAGCACCTTTCTCCCCCATCCATCCCTTTCACAAGCCAACAAAAGAGCCGGCCTCATCTCCACAACCAGGTGCCCTCAGGGAGGCTGGACTACAACTCCCATCAGCCCCAACCAGCACAGTCACCAGATGACACGCAGAACTGCAACAGCAAAATTGTCAGGCCGAGCAGTACAGTCACGAGAAATTGGGCTGGAAATCACGGCTTAAAACTCAGCTGAAAAATGTGGCCTTAACTAGCCATCCCAAAAATGTCTGGAGAAAAGCTCACCTTACCTTTCTGGAGAGGGAACTCCAGAACCAGGAGGCTCCCCAGGCCGCTGCTCACCAGGTTCGCCTCATCAAAGCAGCCAGTGCAAGCAATCCCACCAAGCAAGCAGCCCTGGCAAACAGCACAGCTTCGGCCCAGCACCCGCAGACCGCGCTCCCCATTCCAGATCGTCTTGGTGGGACTGGCTGTCCGGGATATTTCCGCACTGCTGCAATTCCTGCTCACGGCGGTTTGCAAGGCCTTGCATGACACTTTCATCCACCGGTGCTTCTCCCGTGTTTCCCAACCTATTTCTTGGATTCTTTTATAGTGAAGACAATGCAGCGTCTCCCTAGAGGACACCAGGATTTGCCACAGACTCTGAGCACGCTTCTGCAATTCCACGCTCTGCCATGGCTCCGCCTTGTGTTATGTTCTGGATTGCTGAGAAAGACAGAAGGAAAACCCTCAGAAAAAGGAGGTGCTCTTCCTGCAGCAAAGAAAATAGAAACACAGAAACAGAGCGAGCCAGAAGGGGCCTCCTGGGCCATCTAGTCTGACCCCCGGCTCCAGCTGGCTCCACTCACGACATGCCCACCATGTGCATGTCCAGCCTGTCTTTGAACACCCTCACCGATGGGGCCTCAACGACCTCCCGTAGAAGCCCATTCCACCCCTCGGGGTCCTGACTGTCAGGAAGTGCTTCCTGGCATCCAAATGGAACCTGGGTTCCCTGAGCTTTACTCCGTTGGAGCATGTCCTGCCTTCCTCTGCAGGGGAGAACAGGTCTCTGCCCACCTCCATGTAACAGCCCCTCACATGCCTGTATGTCCCCTCACATGCAACTCAGATTTGTTGCAGTTCGGCAAAGTTCATCTTGAAGCTCACTCCATTGCAGGTCTGGCCTGATTTGACCCCCCCCCCCCCATTTCCTCATGAAAAAGCAGTGCATCTTCTTGCAACCGCACCCCAGCTGTGCACATTCTCGAAATGTGTGCATTGTCTCGCATTGCTTCAAACGTTTTGTGCACATGCTTCCACCCAGGGTTTTTGGTGAGAGGCTGCAGTGTGCATACAGTCTTGGTAAAGCTCCAGGTTAGATGCCTCGGCCGTTAAGTGTGCTCAGCCGTAGCAAGTCCTTTGCAGCGAATGCAGCTCTTCCTCTTTGCAGGGGGCAATGCACGCAGGGCCCCGGCAAGAGGACGTCTCTTAGGCAAGACACACTTCACAGCCACATGATCCCCTCTGGATGTTTTCAGGGCTCCCCCTCCTCTTGCTCCTTTCTCTGAATGTTGCTTTGCTGAGCATCTCCCTCCCACCAGAGTTTATGCTGGCGATGCCCCTCTCCACGGCATCACCTACTCTTCCTTTATGCTACGATCGCCTCTCTGCTTCCATCCGGGAGATTTATGCTGGTATGCGTTTCCTTCCCACGGGCTCATGTCATAAGACTTCAGGGCGATCATTCTGGAAGCCGGAGCTGACGGGAGAATCGGGAGATTAGATGGTGCCACTCTGCTCATGTTCCATCCAGTGTCTTGGCAAGGGAAGCCGGGCTCGGAAGTCCGGACCGAGGAGGCCGTTTAAGCGCCTGCCTCCACTCCCTGAATACTTCTTGGCACCCGGGTGACCCGGCCAACTGCAGCGCCGAGCAGGGTGAGGCGCCCTTCCTGGAGCTGTGAAGCGGTATAATATTGTGAAACTCCGGGTTGTATTTTTGCCATCTGAGTAAGGGCACCACCTGAGTTTTGTTTTTCTGCCTCAAGCACCAAAACGGTCACATGCTCCCTACAACTAACCTTTGTGCCAGAAATACCGTGGGCTGTCTCTGACTTACACTCTCGTGTGAGCTCAGCTTGGCCGCGCACGTCCACTGGAGCGGTTTCCATTTCCTGCAGGTTCTGCCAGAGGCATAAGCTTTTTCCTGCTGGCAGAGCATCTGCCTGGGTACAGATGGTCTCTGCTTCGCTCTCCAGGATCTCTAGCTATGCCTGCGAAAACCCCAGAGGCAGGCTGCCAGTCTGTGCTGGATGGGCCAAGGGCATGGCTTGGTCTGGAGCAGCTCCCCCGGTTCTTACGGACTCTGAATGGTGGATAGCACTCGGTCGCACTTCGCCTCCCCGTTGCTGAGTGTTCCTGGCCAGGTTTGCTAGATGCCGCATTAGCCAAAGTGGCCTGGAGAGTCGTCATTACGCAGAGGAAAGCAAGTGGGCTGCGCGGTGCCGGTCACCCTGAGCCACGAGGGGCCCCGCTGCCGCATCAGTCTGGGTCACGTGCCTCCTCCTGGCTCACCAGGTCAATTGAAGGTGCTGCATTTTGAGCACTGTCACAGAGGTGGGGACTTGCCATGCTGAAGCGTCTCTGGTCGCTTTGCTGCGGGAATGCAGGGGGGCGACATTTCACCTCCTGCCAGCCTTGTCCTGGTGGGACTGGCAGCAGCCGCTACACCAGGAGTGCCTCAGCCTGCACGGCAGGCTCGTGCGACTCCTGGGTCAGGGTGATGTTCCCAGGAGCACCGGCTTCTGCTGAAATGGATAACTGGAGCACTCTTGCAGATGTGCAGAGAGCTTCTTTTTAGGGCTGATTCTCCTGGGGGATCAAATGTGCCCCTTCCTAATGATGGTCGTGTTTGAACCAAGATTATAGCAAGGGCCTGTTTGTGAATTGTTGGGAACCACCCAGGCAACTTTGGCTGCTGGGTGGCATGCCAAGGACTGACGACGGTGGTGCTGGAACAAAATAAACGGGTGCATATGTGAGGCAAGCCCTTGTAGGATCGGTTTGTCTCTTTCAACACTGGGATTCACCAGTGGCCAACCAATTGAGGACCCCACAAGCAAACCGGGAACGCAGCTCCCTTCTCTTGCTATCTGCCCAAGCATCTGGTACTTAGAGGTATACTGCCTTTAACCATGGAGGCTCTGTTTGCCTATCCAGGCTAAAAAATAGCCATTTGTAGACCTATCCTCTAGGCCAGTTTTTCTGGAATTGGCTCCCTCCAGAAATTCTTCCAGCCACCCATCCCACAACCAGCCACTGGAAAACATTTTTAATTTTCAGTCACACCACTGAGTATGATAAAAATGTGTGTAACTTGGGGTTTGCCTTCACAACAGAGTGGCAAAAATAGCTACCGAATGAAAAAATGGCAGAAAACTTATTTCCCTCCAGGCTGTAAGTGAGATCTTATTTAGATCTGACATGGGGGTGCGGGGGGAATGGACAGCAGCTGATTTATTGCTAAGGTGGCCATGTGTTTATTTCACAGAGTCAATGGGAAGGCAGTGCAAGCAAGCAAGCGAACACACGCACCGCAAACCAGTCCCAGAAGACACCGGAGGTACTACATTGCTGCCCTGAACTCCAGTCAGTTTCCTTGACCTGAACTCAAAGCTAAGCAGGTTGCCTCTAAGCTGCTCTTCCCCAGCCCGGTGGACTGGACAATGCCCAGGATTCCACAGCCAGCTAAAGGATTCCGGGAGTTGTGGCTGCAGTCCCGCTACAAGCGTGGAGGGTTCAAGCGGTTGTGCCAGGAAACCGGCGGGCAAGTGGGACAACCAGTTCTGCCCCCAGACTCCCATTCAGGACATCGGCAGCTTCCCGGTCATGGGTGGAAAGGAGAAAGCGAGCTGGGTGTCACCCTCGTTTCAGGAGCAACGCAGCCCAAACGGCAAACGGTCTCTCCCACCCATTCCACGCAGATGTTAAATAACATGGGAACAAGTTCAGACCGAGGAACACCATGAGGCCACCGCCAAGGGGTTTGAACAAGCCTCCCGCAGTCCCAAACATCATCTTCCAGAATGAGTCCTCGATGAAGGATTGCAACTAGCCCAAAATGGGACCTTCCAAGCGCTTCCTTCTCTAGAAGGATACCAGGGCTGATGTTACCAACGCCCGCTGGAAGGTCTAAAGGGACCCACAGGGACTTCTGCAGAACTCCTAGTGCAAATAATCTATCAAGCCATGCAAATTTTCCTCAGGCCGAAACCCAGGCCAGATTGAGATAGATGTAACATTTAAAAATAAACCAACCATGCCAAACTAGGACATTGCAGTCTTCCTTCCCTTCCCCTCCCTCCTCCTTACAGAAATCATTCATTTCAACTTAAATAAAAATACATTTGATTAGAAGCATCACAAATTCTGACCTATCACAAATCCTTAGTCAAACTTCAAGTAGGGGATTAAAACAAACGGATGGAGGCCAGATCTAACCCGCACAGGGTCTCCAAAATGCCACGACCTTTCCGCTGGCTGCAGCCTTGCAGTGATGACTGGCTGGTGTTTTTCTGGTTCTCGTGCAGTCCTCTTACCACCCTAAAACGCCTAAAAGCTTTGCCACTGGCAGGAAGGGAGTGAGGCCTAAACAGGTGGGGACTTGGGACACTGCCTATTTTGCCTCCCCCAGAACGCAGCCGTGCGAGCGTCTCTGAAACAGAAGCTTGCTTTTATTTATTTATTTATTTATTTATTTAACATACTTGTATGCCGCCCCCTCGCAAACAAGCCTCGGGGCGGCTAACAACAATAAAAAAGTACAAATTAAAAACCAATATACTATTTAAAACTGGCCCATCTCACAGTCTAATATAAAAACAGAAATATATAAACAATAATACAATATAAAATTAAAACTAGCAATTAAAATATTTCTTAAATACAAAGGTCTTCGCCTGGCACCAAAAAGCAAATAATGACGGAGCCAGGTGAGCCTCTCTGGGGAGTGCATTCCATAGGTGGGGCGCCACCGCAGAGAAAGCCCTCCTCCGGGTACTCACCCTCCTTATTTCTCGCACGGAGGGTTCCCGGAGGAGAGCATTAGCTGCCGATCGTAGGGGGCGGAAGGGCATATATGGTCGCAGACGCTCCTTTAGGTAACCAGGACCCAAGCCGTTAAGGGCTTCATAGGTAAGAACCAACACCTTGAATTGGGCCCGGACTTCAATGGGAAGCCAGTGCAGCTGACAGAGGACTGGGGTGATGTGAGAACCATGCCCAGTCCCCATCAGTACCCTGGCAGCTCTATTTTGCACCAGTTGAAGTATCCGGACCGTCTTCAAGGGTAGCCCCACGTAGAGCGCATTACAGTAATCTAACCAGGAAGTCACCAACGCATGTGTCACCGTCGCCAAGCAGTCGAACTCCAGGAAGGGACGCAGCTGATGGATCAGCCGAAGCTGATGGAAAGCGCTCCTCGCCACTGCTGACACTTGGGCTATCAAGGTCAGCTCCGGGTCGAGGAGCACTCCCAGGCTGCGGACGCTGTCCTTCAGAGGGAGTGCAACCCCATTTAGGACAAGGCTCAAGTCCCCCATTCCAAGGCCCAAAGCGCCCACCAACAGGACCTCCGTCTTGTCAGGATTGAGCCTCAGTTTATTGGCCCTCATCCAGCCCATTACCTCGGCCAGGCACCGGTTCAGCACAGCCACTGCCTCACCTGGATCTGTGGAGAACGAGAGGTAGAGCTGGGTATCATCAGCATACTGATGATTCCGCAGCCCACACCTCCTGATGACCTCCCCCAGCAGTTTCATGTAGATGTTAAAGAGCAAAGGGGACAGAATGGACCCCTGCGGTACCCCATGGCATAGCTGCCATGGCGCAGAGCCATAGTCCCCCAGCACCACCTTCTGGAATCGGCCATTGAGGTAGGAGTGGAACCACTGCAGAGCAGTGCCTCCAACCCCCAGTCCCGCCAGCCTCTCCAGAAGGATACCATGGTCGATGGTATCGAAAGCCTCCGAGAGGTCCAGGAGAACCAACAGGGACGCACTCCCCCTGTCCCTCTCTCTGCACAGGTCATCGTACAGGGCAACCAAGGCAGATTCAGTGCCAAAGCCGGGTCTGAAGCCGGACTGAAATGGGTCCAGCTAATCCGTTTCATCCAAGAGTGCTTGGAGTTGTCCCGCCACCACCTGCTCCAGCACCTTGCCCAGAAACAGGATGTTGGTCACCGGTCTATAGTTGGCGACAACCTCTGGATCCAGGGAAGCCTTCTTTAGGACTGGCCGGACTACCGCCTCTTAAAGGGGCAGGTACCCGGCCGTCTCTTAAAGAGGCGTTGACCACCTCCAAGATCCAGGGCACAATCCCGTCCTTGGCACTCTTTAATACCCAAGATGGGCACGGGTCCAGTAAACAGGTGGTTGAGCGTACCGATCCAAGCACCTTGTCCACATCATCAGGCCGCAAAAACTGAAATTCATCCATCAATGGGGGACAAGCCGGCACGGTTGGCCCCTCCCCAAGAGAATCTGGTCCGATTGGCAACGGGTTCCTCATTCGGAAGCCGAAGCTCAGGGTCTCCGACGCTGCGCCTTGGGCTCAGCCCTGTGTGTGTGGAGTTGCACACACACAGGGCTTCTGTCTAAACACGGATAGTTTGGCACCCTTAACCACAGGAAAGGGTACCTGGAACGAGATTCCTGTGCCAGATTTCCTACAAATGCAGCCCAGAGAAACCCGGTTTATTCTCTGACTTGAACTTCAGTTTGGACAGCGGCCACCGCTCCCTATCTCCCACCGCGATCTGACAGTAAACCTATAAGCTGAGGTGGTGATTCTAATCTGCTGCTGCAGTCAGGCTTAAATCTTTACCTTCTCTCAGCAAGGCCAAGCGCTGAGTGTGCAGAGACGTTATATTAGATTATTAAATCAATGACACTCGGGTTATTAGTCACACTTGTCCGCATTACCTGACACTGTAATGATATTCTATTTTTACTCTCCTCCTGATAATGTCCCAGAGGCCCTGGAATTATGACCAGAAAATTAATTTCTTTGCATTTGAACAAGAAATAGAATCTGAGAGAATCATCCCACACTGAGGTTATAAATCCTTGTGGAATTGTTTAGGAAAGCAAAGAGTCTCTGAGCAAGGAAGAGCGGAAGAGTATGTTCTGCTTGCATCATGCGCTCCCATGTGAGAACCCCAAGTCTCCATTCTGGGGCACTGGGCAAACCCCACCTGCAGATGGGCAAAAGTACTAGTAATTAGGCCAAACTATTTTTAGTTGTTGGCTCCCCAGGTACAAAGCTCCTTGCAACAACTGGAATGTGCATTTTTTTAAAGAGTCAGAAGGAAGCATTTTTGAACTGCACAACAGGAGAACATGGGTTGACAAAAAGGCGTCCTGCATCTGAACAGCCTCCTCACAAAATGTGACTGAGAGTGTTGCCTAGTAGTTAGAGCAGACGATCCTTTATGGAATTTGGAGAGTGGAATGGGTGGTGCCATCCATAACACGGCTGCCGTGACAGCCACGAGGCAGCTTCCCTGGATTTGAGTCTGAGCCATAGAAGTGCCCCAAACCAGGTTCAGCGCCACGGAGGGCACCTTTATTTATTTATTTTTTATTTATTTTACACATTTATTTACACCTTAAAAGCTTGGACTGCAACCCAGAGTGGATAAATGACCCACCAACACCGAGCCACCAACTTCCACCTTACGGTGGGTATTACTGGTCAGGAAGGCTCATCTCCCAGAAGACAAAGGGCGAGATGAGAAGAAAAGCAACCTCCCCCAGCATCTGTTTTTACCCAGGCCCGTGAGAGCACTTAGGAGGGAGAGAAGGAGGACTGGAAGAGGCACGAGGCAGCCCAAATCCCGGCCTTGCAACCGCCCCGCTTCCTTCCTCCTCGAGGTCGCTTTTCAGCTTGGGAGGCCAGCGGGGCAGTCCCTCTGGGGCAGCTGCAGGAATGTCATGTCGCCATCAGCTGTTGAGGGGCACTTGCCGGTTGGGCAGCAAACCAGGCTCGGGAATAGGTCTTCCCTGCTTTCTGTGCCTCCACTGAAATGCATCTGGCGGCAGCAGCTGCTGGATCCCAAGAGCCTCTCCTCACATCCCCTCGCTGACCTTAGGCAAGCCACTCATTCTCAGCCTCAGCCTCACAGACCACAATGTAGAGAATATGGAGTGCCACAACTGTTACCGGACTGAGCCAGGCAACAGCCGGGGCAAATCCGGGTGGACCCCAGACCCGAGCCAGACAGAGCCTGAGACGAGGCTTAGAGCCAAAACCAGCTTTATTCCAGTGCACTATAGAACAAAGGGAGACGAAAGGGGACATTCAGCCCAAAGCAGTGTCTCAAAAGCTGCACCCCAGCACATGCGTTTTAGACCCTAGGTAGCCAATTAGGCCACCTAACGCACATCTAATGCATCGATACATCAATGTATGCACCCCTCCCGTGCTGGAGAAAGAGTCCTTTCTTCTGTCAGGACCAGACATTTCCCACGTCTATTTCTGATCTGCTCGGGATTCACACGGGCTCGCCATGTTCTCACTCCCTGCACATTTGCAACTTCCATGGCAGCTGCAACCAGTGTCCACTGTCCCTTTGATTACCGTATTCGAGGTCAGGCTGGCGTGGTAGCTGTGAGTTACACAAAGTTCATTTTGTTCTTATCCCCTCTCCCTTCTGGGACAGTCTAACTGTGGTGTTTTTATTATGTGGCCTTCCTCTGGCCAACTACTTTTGGGACCTTTCTCTGGCCAATTACTCTTGGGGTGTTTTGGGGTGCTGCAGTTGGTAACACAAGGATTACAAAAGGTGCAACAGGTTGGGGAGCTGGAAGGCTTTCCAGGGTTTGGAAACGCTGCCCTATGAGGAGCGGCTGAGAGAAGCGGCTATGTTCAGCCCTGAGAAGCGAAGGCCAAGGGGGAAATGCCATCATTTCTGGCAGCCCTCCTTGAAGGAGATTAAGAGGGAAAGTACCCAGAGGAGGGCCTTCTCTGCACTGGCTCCCCAGTTGGGGAATAAACGCCCCAGAGAGGTTCGCCTGGTGCCGACATTATATTCTTTTCGGCATCACACAAAACCCTATTTATTTTCCCACTATTTTACCGTTTAATTGACTTTAACTGGGGTTTTCGTATATCAATTGTGGGATCCTGTGGCGTTTGTTTTATTCTACTCACGTTTTGTACGCCGTCCCGCAGCGTTTGGAGCGGATGGGTTAGAAAAGCTTTAAATAAATAAATAATCGTTTTATAAATATTTCTAATTTATTTTGACAACCAAAAAGATAATTTTGACAACCATTGACAGGCATTTTTTAAAAAAATATTTTACTATCTGATACCACAAAGTTTTATTGGTATTTTATCTGTATTTTAATTGATGTTGTTTTATGGATTTTAGGGGTTGTGATGTTTTCAGTTGCATAAAGGACAGGCTGTACATGCACATGGTGGGCATGTCAAGAGTGGAGCCAGCTGGAGCTGGGGGTCAGACTAGATGGCCCGGAGACCCCTTTCTATGTTTCTGTAATTAGTTTTTATAATGGGTTTTAATTTGATTGTGCACCACCTAGAGATGCTATGGTGCAATAAGGTGGCATACAAATGTTTTAAATAAAATGCATATATACATACATACCTGAAAGGCTGTCACCAAGAGGAAGGTCAAGACCTCTTCTCGTTCATCCCCAAGTGTGGGACGCAGAGCAATGAACTTAAACTGCAGCGCACCAGAATCAGGCTGGACACCAGGAGAAGCTTCCTCACTGTAAATGGCATATAAATTTGTTAATAAATAAATAAATAAATAATAAATTGTCAAGGCAGCATGCTACTGGAACCCGTTCCCACCCCGGAGACATTCAGACATGGGACGGGCATCTGAGTGGGATGGCGTGACTTGACATCCTGCAACAGCAGTGGGGTGGACCCGAAGGCCTTCATGGCCCCTTCTGACTCTACTATGCTGTGATTCTATGAAGCAGCATGGTCTAGTGGTTAAAACATTGGTCTGAGACTTGGGAGGTCCACTGAACCCTGAAGCTCACCAGCTGACGCTGAGATGGTGGCTGACTCTCAGACCAACCTATCCGAAAGGGTTGTTGTGAGGATGAGATGGAGAGGGACCTCCCATGTAAGATGCCTTGGGGTCCTTGCACGTGGGCAAAACCCCCAGAATATTATTCTAATAGTTGTTAATATGGTGCTAGATCAAGATTAAGCCCTGAGACACTGTAAAGGGCAGGATACAATAAATAAATAAATAAATCCAAAAATTAGGCTTTTTGCAAGGGGGCGGCATACAAATGTGTAAAATAAATAAATAAATAAATCTTAATGCAAATATTATGCATACTAAATGTCAACATCGACCCAGGCACCCCCATTTTGGCCCACAGAACGTGGGAGGCCATGCCAGGATCCGATGCTCTTCCCCTCTTCTCCCACCGGAAGTGTGGGAAGAAAAGCTGGGGGAGTTTTCTACGGCAAAGGGGGATTTCTTCCCCATCTTTCCCGCTTGGTGCTTTGAGTAAGCAGCCTGACTTTTATCAAATGCCTGCCAGCAGTCGTGTGATTAGCTATTGTGGGAGCCTAATTTGTTTCAAATGTAGGTTTTTAACAGGTATGATTTGTTTCGCTGTGTTTGTAATTAATTCTGAAGTGTGTATTTCAGGGAGAGGGCAAGTGCAGCGAATACGGACGTAATTTTGCTTCCTGAAGTAGCAGAAACCAGCAGTGGGGCCCGGAGCACTCAAGGGGAGGCTCTTGAGTGAAAAACTCCCTCTTCAGAGCGCAATGTGATCATGCAGGCAGGCATGAGAGGGGGCGGGAGAGACCGCCATACCCAGAGCTGCGTGGGACCAGCAGCTCCACTGAGTTAAGCTAGTGCTGGGATTATAACAGGATGAATAGCAGAGCCTTATTATTAAAGGACAGCCTAGAAGGGATTCTCTGAGCGATGGAAGCCATGCTAATAGACACCGTTCTCCAACTCTCTGCCGGAGGGCAGCCCGTGGTTCTTCGTTAAACCTTTGAGGGGCACAGCCAAACACTCAGCTTGCACAATTATCACGGCTCAGGAGCCAAAGCCCCCAGAAACTGAGGTCTCTGCCATCAGCTTCCCTGAGGAGGTGTCTGAACCGGGCCGTTCGTCTGCACGGGGTCTGCACGCTCTTTGCCAGACCCCCGATGTGGAGCAGTCCTTGGGTTCCCCCCAGGAAGCATTTGCCAACCAACCTCCCAGGAGATGTCGGAGATGGTGGCTGGGGCTTCCACAGCCCAATGCCGCCCCGAGGGGGTGCTCCCGGAAGGACTCTCCTGGCCTGGCTATGCAGGCCGGGGTTCCCCGCGTGGTCCGGGTGGCGGGGCTCTCCGTGGAGCTGAAATCCGCCCTGGCACACTGGCCATGGCCCAGGATCTCCTCTGTCCTGGGCCCCGCAGAAGATGTGCTGCCTGCGGGAGGAGGGCAGGCTTAGGACCAGGTGAGCCGCGCCCAGAAACGGGTCCCGTCTGTCCACGAGGCCCTTCCTCACCTCCAGGGGTGGAGGGTCAGCTGAGCTGACCCAACATGGAGCTGCACACATGTGCCAGTCTCTGTGCCGACTGGATCAAGCGCCAGCCTCTGGCACTGCCACCACATGGACGACTCCTGGCATTCAAGAGAGTTCACGGTCTGCTTTCGTTTTGGTCCTTGCAGCAGCCTAAACTCTCCCACACCCACCGCAATTTCCTTGACGGCTGGTCTCCTGACCTGGCACCCCCACAATTCCCAAAGCTACAGACAACAAGAGATCTATGCGAAGCTGGACTGGAGGTTGTAAAAGCCTAGCCCCAGCTCCTTTCACCTTGTGTCGCCTTCAACACGGGGTCCCCGGAGTTTCCCGGAAAGGAACCTGCCCCTCAGGCAGGAAGAGCTTCGGTGCACTGCATCAGAGCATCCTACCGCCCCATAAGCAAGGGGACTGTTGGCTGGGAAAGGGGCAGGCATGGCTGGGCACCTCTCAAAGCACCACAGCCCAGAAGGGTCCACCGGCTGGAGTCCCCCGCTTCCCCAAATGCCCGCGGAAGCCCCGGGCTTGGCACTGGCCTGGCACATTCGTGGCAGAGGAGGGATGCAGCCGAGGGACTTCCTGACCCGGCCACGGGCTAGTACGATGCACCCTGAGAAAGGGGTCTGTCCCATCCATTGCCCTGATGGAGGGCTGCCCCACAGCCGGACTGTCACCTCTGCCCCGTGTCCTTCTAATCGTTCCGGGCTTCTTGTTCTATCGACTGCAGAATGACCTGTTGGTCAGGGAAGCCAAACCCTCCTGAATTCAGCCATATGGACACCTTTAAATGCTTGGATGCCTGTTAAAAGCAAACTAACCCTGAGCTGAACTTTGCTTCGGTTTCCGCAGTGTTCACACCACATTTCAGATGTCCATGGGTTGTGTCCATGGAGCTATGCTGTTGCTGGATGGATAGATGGACAGATGGACATACCCCCATCCTTCTTAATTATCATAGGCCGCAACCATCGTTAGACCTGTAAATCTCATTGTTGTTGTTAGTTGCAAAGTCGTGTCCAACCCATCGCGACCCCATGGACAACATTCCTCCAGGCCTTCCTGTCCTCCACCATCTCCCGGAGTCCACTCACGCTCACACCAGCCGCCTCAGTGACCCCATCCAGCCACCTCATCCTCTGCCGTCCCCTCTTCCTTTTGCCTTCCATCATTCCCAGCATCAGGCTCTTCTCCAGGGAGTCCTTCCTTCTCATTAGGTGGCCAAAGTATTTGAGTTTCATCTTCAGGATCTGGCCTTCTAAAGAGCAGTCAGGGTTGATCTCCTCTAGGACTGACCGGTTTGATCGCCTTGCAGTCCAAGGGACTCACAGGAGTCTCCGCCAGCACCACAATTCAAAGGCCTCAATCCTTTGGCGCTTGGCCTTCCTTAGGGTCCAGCTTTCACAGCCATACATTGCAACTGGGAAAACCATAGCCTTGACTATACGCACTTTTGTTGGCAGGGTGATGTCTCTGCTTTTTACTATGCTGTCTAGATTTGCCATAGCTTTCCTCCCCAGGAGCAAGCATCTTTTAATTTCTTGGCTGCAGTCCCCATCTGCGGTGATCTTGGTGCCCAGGAAAATAAAATCTGTCACTCTCTCCATTTCTTCCCCATCTATTTGCCAGGAAGTGAGAGGACCAGATGCCATGATCTTAGTTTTTTTAATGTTGAGTTTCAAGCCAACTTTTGCACTCTCCTCCTTCACCTTCATCAAGAGGCTCTTTAGTTCCTCTTCACTTTCTGCCATGAGAGTGGTATCATCTGCATATCTGAGGTTGTTGATATTTCTCCCAGCAATCTTGATTCCAACTGGTGATTCATCTAGCCCTGCCTTTCTCATGATGTGCTCTGCATATAAGTTAAATAGTATAATAGGCTACAGTATACAGCCTTGCCGAACTCCTTTCTCAATTTTGAACCAATCAGTGGTTCCGTGTCCGGTTCTCACTGTTGCTTCTTGACCTGCATATAGGTTTCTCAAGAGACAAATAAGATGGTCTGGTACTCCCATCTCTTTAAGAACTTGCCACAATTTGTTGTGATCCACACAATCAAAGGCTTTAGCGTAGTCAATGAAGCAGAAGTAGATGTTTTTCTGGAACTCCCTAGCTTTCTCCATGATCCAGGGTATGTTGGCAATTTGGTCTCTAGTTCCTCTCCCTCTTCGAAATCCTGCCTGTACTTCTGGTAGTTCTCGGTCCACATACTGCTGGAGCCTAGCTTGTAGGATTTTGAGCATCACTTTGCTAGCATGTGAAATGAGTGCAATGGTGCGGTAGTTTGAACATTCTTTGGCATTGCCCTTCTTGGG
>JAIXND010000674.1:24265953-24283422 GCA_023646645.1 Varanus salvator macromaculatus | reverse complement strand
TTCCTCGACCACGGCACTCGTTTTCTTGCCAATGGACTTCTGGCAAGGGATGGGTTACACCTCACGAGGATGGGGAAAAGGTCCTTTGGAGATGCTCTAGCGAGCTTCATCCGGAAGACTTTAAACTGAGCCAGTGGGGGGTGGGTTCAGGCCCCCCAGTAACATGTCTGCACTGGACAAGTGTGCAAGGAGGATCGGGGCTCTGGGAGCAGGGCTTTAGAGATACTGCAGGGACTGACAGGACTTCTACAGAGAGGGGCCAGGTACCAGGGAGGATGGGAGGAAGGAGGATGCTGGGCACTCCAAAGAAAGGAAGCGGTGGGAAGGAGTTGAGGTGCATGTACACCAATGCTAGGAGCATGGGTAATAAGCAGGAAGAGCTTGAAGCTCTCCTGGGAATAGGAGGGTATGACCTGGTGGGAATCACTGAAACTTGGTGGGATGAAAGGCAAGTCTGGAATGTAAACACAGAAGGGTATCACCTTTTTAGAAAGGACAGGAAGGGAAAGAGAGGTGGGGGCATGGCTTTATATGTCAGGGAAGGGATAGGATGCAGTGAGATAGAGTGCAGCACAGATGGGGATTCGGTAGAGGCAGTCTGGGTGAAACTTAGGGGTTTTGACAGGGAAAGAGACCTGACAGTGGGGGTATGTTATCGCCCTCCAGGTCAACTTGAGACCCTGGATGATGTCCTGACAGGCCAGATTCTAAGGATATCTCAGGGGAGAGACACAGTAATTATGGGGGATTTCAATCTCCCGGATATTACTTGGGAGACTCACTCGGCGGTGACAGCCAGGTCACGTCGCTTCCTAGAAGCTCTAGAGGGTGGGTTTTTCACACAGAGGGTCCGAGAGGCGACGAGGGGGGGAAACATCCTGGACTTGGTCTTGACCAATAGGGAGGAGCTGATAGATGAAGTACAGATTAGGGGAGCTCTGGATGCGAGTGATCACTCCATCCTTTGCTTTGAGATCAGAGGACTGGGGCCGTGCAGCAGGGCGAGCACTAGAAGCTGGGACTTCAAGAGGGCCAACTTTGGCCAACTGAAGGCCAGACTGGGGAAAGTCTCCTGGGATGGGTTACTGGAAGGTAAGCAAGTTGAGGAGGGGTGGATGGCACTCAAAAGGGAGGTTTTGGAGGCGCAAGCCCTGACAATACCTCTAGTCAGTAAGGTGGGGAGGCGGAGGAGAGTGCCGCCATGGATGCGAAAGGAGGTGGTTAGGGGGATTAGACGAAAGAGGAGCCTCCGTAAGAAATGGGTACTGGGGCAAATAGACAAAAGGGTATACCGGGAGGAGGAGGCCCCTTGCAGAAGGATTCTTCGCAAGGCTAAGGCTGATTATGAGCTGAGACTTGCCAAGAATATCAAGAGCAACAAAAAGGGCTTCTTCCAGCATGTAAATAGGAAAAGGAAGGGGAGACAAGTGGTGGGACCACTAAATAAGGAGGAAGGAGATCCAGTGACTGACATGAGGGAACAGGCACAGATGCTAAATGACTATTTTGCCTCTGTGTTCTCCCCAAAGCAGGACGGGGGATATCCGTATAGGAGATTGGATGAGGCTGGGGATTTAGGGGCAGAGATTAGAGTCACCCCCCTTGAAGGGGCTCCTCAGGGCATTGGACATTACAAAGGCGCCAGGCCCTGACGGGTTACACCCGAGAGTACTTAGAGAGTTGGCAGGGGTTCTCTCACGCCCGCTGGCCTCCATTTTTGAGGCCTCGTGGAGAACAGGTGAAGTTCCAGAGGACTGGAGGGTGGCATCGGTGGTCCCAATTTTCAAAAAGGGTAGTGGGAAGGACATGGGGAATTATAGACCGGTTAGCCTTACGTCCATTGTAGGAAAAACAATGGAAAGGCTCATAATAGAGAGAGATCTTGTCATGCTAGATAGGGAAGGGAGGCTGACAGCCACACAACACGGCTTCCGCAAAAACAGGTCCTGCCAGACAAACCTTGTGGAATTCTATGACAAGGTTTCAAGATGGCTAGATGGAGGGGATGCAGTGGATGTGGTATACCTGGATTTCAGCAAGGCCTTTGACAAAGTGCCCCATGATATCCTGGTGGAGAAACTGAGGAGTTTTGGGATACACCAAAGCACTGTCCGGTGGATTAGGGCATGGTTGACTGACCGAAAGCAGAAGGTAACCATTAGCGGGGAATCGTCGGGATGGCAGCCAGTGACAAGCGGGGTCCCCCAGGGCTCTGTCCTGGGGCCGATCCTGTTTAATCTTTTCATTAACGACATGGAAGAAGGGGTGAACAGTCTGCTGATCAAATTCGCAGACGACACTAAAACTGGAGCGGTGGCCACAACTGAGGAGCAGATACACCAGATCCAAAAGGATCTGGACAGACTATGGAAGTGGGCAGGAGACAACAGGATGGCGTTCAATGTGGATAAGTGCAAGGTCTTGCACTTGGGGCATAAGAATAGCTGTCATAAGTACAGGTTAGGTGACAAGAGGCTGGAGAGCAGCACTTGTGAAAGGGACCTCGGGGTACTGGTTGACCGCAGGCTAAACATGAGCCAGCAGTGTGATGCGGTGGTCAAGAGGGCGAATGCCACCCTTGGTTGCATAGCCAGAAGTGTGGCTTCTAGATCAAGAGAGGTATTACTACCACTCTACACAACTCTGGTGCGCCCGCAACTGGAGTATTGTGGTCAGTTTTGGGCCCCTCATTACAGAAAGGATATAGCCAGGTTGGAGTCAGTGCAGCGTAGGGCCACAAGGATGGTGGCTGGTTTGCAGGGGATGCCGTATGAGGCCAGACTGAGGGAACTGGGTCTCTTCAGCCTGGAGAAGAGGAGACTCAGAGGGGATATGTTGGCAACATACAGGTATGTGAGAGGGTGTCACATGGAGATGGGGAGAGGCCTGTTCTCCCCTGCAGAGGAAGGCAGGATGCGCTCCAATGGAGCAAAGCTCAGGGAACCAAGGTTCAATTTGGATGCCAGGAAGCACTTCCTGACAGTCAGGACCCCGAGGGCGTGGAAGGGGCTTCCACGGGAGGTCGTTGAGGCCCCATCGGTGAGGGTGTTCAAAGACAGGCTGGACATGCACATGGTGGGCATGTCATGAGCAGAGGAGGCTGGTGCCGGAGGTCAGACTAGATGGCCCGGGAGGCCCCTTCTGACTCGCTCTGTTTCTATGTTTCTATGTTTCTATCAGCAAGCCCCAGGGGGCAAGCTCAGCTTCCATGCCAGAGCTTTCTGCACAGTCCACACAACTCAGCCATGATATGAGCAAGCGAGCTATCCAGAGATGATCCAACTCTGCTTCTTCCTTGCTTTCTATTTATCTCTTGCATTTATTCCCTGCCTTTTTCCTCCAAAAAGCAATGGCTGCATACATGGATGTGTCCATATCTCCTTTCCCAGTGATCCTTACAACACCCCTGTCCTGTGAGGTAGGTCGAAGTGGGATTCTGTGGTAGGCCCAAAGTCTCCCAGTGGCTGAGTGGGGGTGCGATCTCACCGATCAATCTCTCACACTAGCCCCACAGACGCCCTTCCCCAGTCTTGCCCACAGACCTACCCCCAAACTCGCTGATCCTTTTTGCCTTTTCTGCAAAACCCCTGCCAGTTTCGGATGCTGACCTTTTTCTCTGCCTCCTTCTGTCCCCACCTGGGACATGGAGATGTGGATCCTAGCAGGGAGACTGTAGCTCTGTGCTGGAGCCCTTGCTTTATCCGCAGAAGGCCACGGGTTCGATTCCCAGCATCTCCAGTACAAGATAGGAGGGAATCCCACCTGAAAAGCTGCTGCCAGTCTGTGCCGACAGCACCAGACTACATGCTCCAAACACCTTACCCATTGCAAGGCAGCTTCTTATGTTCTTGCTCAAGCTTGGCATGTTTCATGAGGTTCCAAGTGCTCAGTCTTGACCGCTTGCTTACTCTGCAATGGGGAGAGAGAAAAGTCCGGCGCAGCACACGCGGCCAGCAGACACCCCAGAGCCAGGGAGATTGCGAAGCACGCCCACTGGTGTCCCTTCCCATCAAGCTGCTGCGTCCACCCCATGGGGAGCCAAGTGCAAAGACTGAGACAGAGACAACCAGCGGCTCGTCAAGCCACCAGAGCAGCCAAAGTGCTGGGGACCTTATTTGTTGTGGCCCCGTCAGGAGCAGAACCTCTGAGACCAACGAGCCTGTGCAGGTCCAGGGTCTGTGTTGTGCGCACACACACGCTCGGATGAGATACCCAGGCATGCACGGGAGCTGGAGGGCTCTGGTGGGAATGGGGGCTCAGACTGGAGGAGGACGAGTGGAGAGCTGTCCCAGCCGTGGCTCAGAGTTCGCGCTCTGATATGGGAGTTGTTGGGGCTAGGGAGGCCCCGGCGTCCCAAACTCTCCCGGTGAGTTCGCCCGAGCCAGCCACATGGGGGGCATGTCGTGAGCGGAGCCAGCTGGAGCCAGGGCTCGGACTGGATGGCCCGGGAGGCCCCTTCTGGCTCACTCGGTTTCCATGGATCAAAGCCCTTCAAGGACAACCCCGGAGCACCCTCCCACTCCTGGGGCAGAGAACAGGCTGAGATCCTGACACCCCGGGAGACGAGGACGCGAGGGCCTGTTGCTGCACCTCCGGCTAGACCAGTGAGGGGCTGCATGGCAGAACGCCAGTGTGCCGCCTCCATGGCGCGCCTCCCTCCAGAGAGCAGCCCCAGAGGGTCCATAAGCAGAGCTTTGAGGAGGGGGCAGAGCGAGGGGCCGACTGCCCACCTGGAGTGCCTGTTTCGAGCCTTGCGAATATGTTGACTTCTGCATGGAATGAAGACTCTTCCAGAAATTGCTGAAGTGCCTGTCTGGTTTGGGAGCGGCCGCCTCGCTCACAACAGTTGGTATTGCGCTAGGGGATCAGTGTGGTGGATGGGGATAATCGGTATCACAGGCCACACTGATCTGGAGGATGACGGGGCTCACCACCCGATGCCTCTGGAGGGCCCCGCTTTGCAGGAGGTCAATCTAACAGAGGGCACCGCGGAAAGCTGGTGTCCGCACCTAGAAGAGGGTACTGGGCAAGCTGGAATGGCTTTGGGACGAGGGTTGTGATCTCTCTGGATCACATCAGCCTCTGGAGTGGCCCGGGGCTGAAGGAGCTCCCCGCAAGGACAGGTTAAAGCTTCTAAGGCTGTTTAGCTTAGAGAAAGGTGCAAAGGGGGCAATAAGGCAAAGCTGTACAGAATTGGGTGTGATGTGGGGAAAATTCCCGGGGGGCCCATTTTTGTCCCCCCCCCCCCACCCTGCAAAACAAAATCCAGCGTCATCCGCTGCAGCTGACTGGTGGGAGAGGCTCCTCCCAGCCTTCGGGGAGAATCCACGGCCCCTGACTCGGAAGTTCAAGCAAGGTTGAGATCTCGGCCCTCTGACCATTGATCCCCCCCCCCCAGCCCAGGCTCATGGGGGTGCAGAAGTCCCATGTGTCTGACTCTCGCCCAGAAGAGGTGTTCTAGCCGCAGCTTTCCAGCGAGGGCTCGGACTGCAGCTGCTGTTGAGGAAAGGCGCTCCCGTGGAGTTCCTCTTGGGGGGCCGCCTGTAGCCCAGACACTCCCCAAGCAGGCCCTAAAGCCCCCGCCAAGCCCCTCCCCGGTCGCATTCTCATTCGACCCCCCGAACAAGCTGGGGAGAATTTCCTGCCCAACTGAGACCCAAAAGGGGAGATCGGAAGAGAAGCCCAGTTTTTACACCCAAACGTTGATCTCGCAGCAGGAGAAGAATGTGTTTGACACACCGTGGCTGGAGAAGCAGAAGGGGGGAGACACATTCACAGGACGGGGCGTGAGGGTCCAGGGGGCGGGCGGTGTCCTGAGGGACCGTCTCTCCTTGTTGTTTTCCACATTCCTGGCTAGCGCGTGCGCAAGTGTGGCCAGGCACGCACAAGTGCCAACGCAAGTGGGAATATCGATCCGCTGCCTTTCAGAGCAGGAGCCCTCCCTGGATGGCATCCGAGAGGAACGTGCACGGGATAAAAACATGCCCTTAACGCCCAACGTGGTCCGACAGAGGCACCCACGCTGCAGGACAGGTGGCATCACTTGTACCGCCCAGTTGCCACGTTAATCCAGTCCGACCAGGGGAAAGCCAAAGAAAAGCAACGCATCTTCAGGGCCTTCTTAAAGGCCGGCGATGGCGGGGCCTGGCAGAGCCCTGGTGGCTCAATATTCCAGAGCTCTGGGGCCAGTGCAGAAAAGGCCCCCCTGCACCGCACGCACCTGTTCACATTAACATCTGGACACGACGTGCAGCTCCCCTCCCCTCCCCTCCCCTCCCCTCAGGTGGCTGCATCCCAGCTGAGGTGCCCATCTCCCAGTCGCCTTCCTCGCATGCCTCTCAGCTCCTTCCAGGTTACCTGAATCCTTCTTCAGGTGTGGGGTCCTAAACTCAGCACGGTCTTCCAGAGGAGGCCTGACTAGCAGCGAATGGATCTACCCCTTCCCGGAATTTTAAAATCATACTTCAGTTGAGGCAACCTGGCATTGCGTCTGCTTCCCTTGCAGCGGACTTGATCCTTTCAGGTTGTCTTACATTCTGGAGGGCCCCCCTTGGGAGGGCTCTGGGAATTCAGGTAGCATCTCTCTGCTGCACCTGCTGCCCACACCTTGCTGGAAGCCCCTTCTCTTCCCCAGACGGAGGAATCCCTGGATGGGGGTCATGTGATCTGACTCCAAACTTGCAATGCCGCTGCGGGCAGGAAGAGGGAGAAGCCCCCTGCCACAGCTGTGGGGAACTTCAGGGGATCGCCCATGCTTCCAAGCCCCACATGTGGGGGTCCCGCTGCAGGGACTGGCAAGACAGGGGACACTGCTCTTAACTGTGCGTAACGATGCAGCAGCTATTGCGGCTGCTAAAATTCGGGCTTCCATTTGACTGTTGAACATTGTAGTGCATGTTTATAATGCTATTTTACTATTGCCTCTATTTTTATAATGCATTTCTATTGTGGTTTATGGGCTGTTTGGCTAGTGGGTAGTTCAGAAATCATCATCATCGAATCCTCATCGAATCATAGAATAGTGGAGTTGGAAGGGGCCATGAAGGCCATCAGATTCAACCTCCTGCTGTTGCAGGACACCAGGTCACACCACCCCATTCAGATCTTGACCTTCCTCTTTGGGACAGCCTTTGAGGGGCTTATGGAGGGACCTCATGTCCCCCCTCAGTCTTCTCTTCTCAAGGCTGAACATGCCCAGTTCTCACATCAACATCAACATCAACATCAACATCCTAAGTGGCTATGCTTTTAATTAGCACATAGCCGCTTCATTTCCCATATAGCCGGTTTTCCCACCTCGGCTATATGGGGCCAGGAACAGGTTTATGCGCAAGCCTCCTACAGGTCTGGAAGGCCACACTGACCATTTCTCTGGAAAGTCCTTGCAGCATCCCAGTGTCATGTGCTGGGAGGACCAGTTGATCTCTTGGGATCCTTCCCGTAGCTCAAAGGCCCTGCAAGTGTGCCCCTCCCCCGCTCCACAGAGCCTAATTACACATTCCATACTGTGCTTTCTGTTGCATTATTTAATCTCTCCAAGGAAGTAATATTCCGAAATGAAGTCAAATAAAAAAGGAAATCAAAGTTAAGTAATTACCGTGGTGGAAATGAGTGGGTCTGAGAGCTGAAAGTACAACCGCTCAGCATGACCTTTTCAAAATGTGTTACAAGGAATCCTAGAGCTCTGGGTAAAAACCATACAACGCCTGTCCTAATTTGGCTTGTTTATAACGGTTATTTGATCACGGCTGGGGCGCAGGGAAAGCATCCTGACGAAGGCCCGGCCATTGGAGACGATTCCGCGTGTGTAAAACAGAGCGTGGAGCATGGAAGCCAGGAAGGAGGGGAAAGGAGGAAGAGGAGAGCAGCAGGCGGCAGCACAGGTGGGCTGTGAGTGTAGGCTGGGCAGCTTCACTGAGTCTGGAGTTTCGCCCTCTGAATATATGCAGGGAGATCAGGATGCCCGTGGCCCCCGTTTCTGCAGGCAGCCCCCCATTACTACTGCTGCATTATTTCTGTCCCAACATTATTTCCATTATTACTATTAGTCTGGCTATTACTCCTTTTCTAATACAGTATTTCTATAGCACCCAATAGCTGAAGCTCTCCGGGTGATTCACAGAAGTTTAAACCCAAAACAGAGACGTTGTGAAGCACAATACAAGCCCCTTAGACATTTCGAAGAGGATAAAACAAAAGCAGCAGTGGAATAAAAGTGGCACGAGTGTAGGAAAATCTAAAAATGCAAGAGCACTTTTGACGGCAAAACAAGAAGCATGACCAAGTCCGGGAGAAGAAAAGGGCTCTCACCAGGGCCACGGAGCAGGTGCCAGACACACCTGTCCGGCAGACAAGAGGCCACCACCAAAAAGACTTCTCTGAAGAGCGAACTCAGAGGAGCTGCTCTGTCGCCCTGAATCCGAACAGTTCGACTAGGCTGGGCGCTCGGCCCTCGCGCTGCACCAGCTTGGGTGCTCTTGCTCTGGGTATCGGACTGGATCCTGCTGTCCGTTAGCAACAGCGAGATCAAAATGCCAATTCCGGTCCTTTCCTTACTCAGCAGCACCATTTTCAGGGCCAGACGAACTCAACCGTGTTAAGCTGTAGACCATGGGTCTTCCAACTACGGCCCACGGGACGGATCTGGCCCGCCACGGCCATCCATCTGGCCCGTGCCACTGTTCGCCACCCATGTGCGCACTTGCTGCCCGGGCAGGGAGGTGGTGGCTCGCTCACTCCTCGGAGACGGTCTCCGAGCGAGCAGGCTGCCGCTACCGCCTGCCTCCCGTACAAGCACGTTCGCTGCTGCCTCGCAGCACGGGTGGGGAGGTGGTGGCTCGCTTGCTCGCTCGCTCGGAGATGGTTTTGGACTCCCTGGGAGATCTCCGAGAGAGCAAGCCACCACCCCACAGCACCTCGCCGGCCTGCGCCCCCAGGCAACCCCACCTCACCGGCCCACACACGGTCACCGCAGCCTTTCAACTGGCCCCTGTTCAAAAAGTTTGAGGACCCCTGCTGTAGACCATGGGCCCTCAAACTACGGTCCGTGAGCCGGATCCGGCCCACCATGCCCATTTATCCGGCCCACCACAGAGGTTTTGGACTCGCCGCACGCACGCACGCACATGCATGCACACACGTGGCGAGGTGCTGGCTTGCTCGCAAGGAGATCGTTTGGACTCGCTCGGAGAAAAGGACCTCTGTGCAGGCCCCGGCCCGTGCCCCCTGCCCGCACCTCCTTGAGGGCCCGCACCCATCGCCGCCACCTTTCAACTGGCCCCCTGTTCAAAAAGTTTGAGGACCCTGCTGTAGGCAGAAAATTCACAAGAGCGTGCAAGGGAAACACGGCTGTTCATTACGCCAACCTGAAAAGAAACATGACACAAATTCAGGATTATTTTAATAACAGCAAGTAGTGCTTTGTGACCCTGAACTGTGTATATTGACAGTGTGATCCTAACTTACCCAGTCCTGTTGAGTTCGATGAGATTTACTCCCAGGCTGATGGTGAAGGATCGCAGCCGAGATAAAACAGCAGAGGCGGATAGTCCCAATGTTTGCTTACTTAAAACATTTATAACCCATCTGTTCCAGCAGGTCTCAAGATGGCTTACGACACAGCAGCACAATTAAAATGCAAAATGAAAACTTGCAATAAAATCAATGCCAGCGGGTCAGTCTCTCCACTCGGATCTTGAAAGTTTGAGGAGATCTCCATGGTTCTCAACATTAGACCCAAAGTTCAGCAGCAGGGAGAGCTCCTTAAAGGTTCAGACTGAAACCTGGAGTAGAAATATTACCCTACTTGCCTTTAACTTCCAGCCAGTGCTGAACTGAGAGCATGTTTTCACTGACCGATTTTTTAAAAACTGTTTGTCTTGTTATATGTAGATGTCCCTGGCTTCCAGGTACTTTACAATGGCCGGCTCTTAGTTGCAAAAGTGTTGCTTCTGTTAGGTTTGTTACTTGTAGAATAAGGCATCAAGCCCTAGTGTAATTTTATGTATATGAATGTCTGTCGCTCGCTCTCTTTCCCACTCTCTCAAGTCCCTTGATCATTAATATGGATATCCATGCATGCTCCCTTCTTCAAATATTGTAAGATATTCTAAAGAGATGAAGACCTTGGCTCCCTGCCCAGGATCATGCTGTCTAGGATAAAAGTTTGGGATAAATGACATTTCCAATTATCATTTCTCCCCAAAGAGGTCATCTCTGACGCTGCTCTGTAGATGAGCAGAAGAGTTACCCATTAGGAGAAAATTTACTCAAGGTTAGCAATGTGCAGTCACTTTCTCCAGCCGGCGCAGTCTGGAGTGGACAATAGGCGCCCAAGGCTTTGGACCTGGAAGCATTCTGGACCACAAAGTTGGGGTGGGGTGAGACGGAAGCACCTGGTGCTCTTCAGGTGAAACCCCCTGCGATGCAACCCGAGCTGGGCCAGAGGGCCTCGGGGATGCTCATGGCCAGCCCGGGAGGCCTGGGTGGCCCAAACGGCCCTCGCCGCCTTGCACGGCTTCTCACACCAAAGCGTCTCCCGGAGGTTTTAGGCAAGTGCCGCACGGTGCAGGGGACAGAACGGGACCCGTGACACTCCACAGAGCAGCTGCCACAGTGCCAAGCAGCTGCCCCAGGATCTGCCTCCTGGACCTGAGCTGACGGGAAGGAGTGACACCACCGGGAAACAGCGCCCCCACCAGGCAATCCAGAGAAGCGCCACGATCAGTGGTACCAAATACTAGGGGAGCTTCACCGTCCACTGTACAGTTCCTGTGTGGGTCATTCAGCAGGGCAAAAAAGCAGCCCCAGAGCCATGGCCTTGGCAAGAGCGGGGCTGAGATGGGTGCAGAGATTACAGTATTACGATTCAGTGGCTCCCTCTGCCAGGGGTTGCTGCAGTATGTTCCGAAGATGTGAGGAAATGTCCCATAAATGCCCTCAAGCACAGCGCAAGAGCTCCGCGCTTCTTCGCACGGTGATGCAGTTGGGGCCCGGCGGGGTGCTGTGCGTCCTGGGAAAATGTGCCTCCCACATGCCACACAGGCCCCATTCAGGAGGACCAGGGTTAGGGGCTGCCATGCTGGCCCAGGGGCACAGTGCGCAACAACCCGGAGGTTTGCAGCTGCAGTTCCTGGCAGCAGTGTCCCTAGCAAAGAGGGGTTCTTCGGGGTGACACACTCCAGTCCGTCCCTCATCTTGGAGGGCCTCCAGCTGACCTGGCCCTCCTGAGGTTGCCCGGGACGGCACCCTCCAGGTGAAGGGCTGATGCTCTGACTCACACTAGGCAACGTGCAGGCCTGGCATCCTGGAAGCAAATTAAGGAAACATTGGCTGGTGCCCGGGGGACCAAAGGAAGACCCTGCCCTCCAGATCCCTGGTCTTTATGGGACAAATTTGCTAGCCCTCTGATGTAACACAGTGAACCGGCATCTTCATTTCCCGTTTCAGTAGTGAACAGAAAGGCCCCTTCTGCCTAAGCTTGGAGGAGATGCTGGCTCAGTTCCAATTTTGATATGCACTTTCTTAATATTGCACTTCTGATTCAATGTACAAACGAAAGTCCAGTCATCCTTTGAAAGACTCAATTACATGGATTTTGCACTGGCATTCTCCAGTCGAAAACCACATCTTTAAATTCATATATTAGACGGCATAAGACTATGCATAGACTTGGCATAAGGTTAGCATGCATGATGTTAGGAAAATGACTTGCAAATGACCCCGTGTGCACTAGGCAAGGTTTGGGCCAAAAATACTCTCCCCTGAGAAGTCCGCCTGGTGCCGTTATATTCTTTTTGGCATGAGGCAACCCCCTTTTTAGTTTCCCATTATTTTACTGTTTAACTGATTTTAATTGGGGTTTTAGTATATTATGGTTGGATGCTGTGGGGCTGTTCTGTTCTATTTATTCATTGTAAGCCATCCTGAGACATTCTGTAGGGGGCAGGACAGAAAGCCTTAAATAAAATAAACAAATAAATAAATAAAAGCATCTGAGTGTTCATGCACCCTTAAAACATCCTGCAAGTTCGGTCCAGAGCTGGACTTTGGAAAAATGAAGGGAACTGAAGCAGTCGGATGCATTCATTCAGTCATTCATTCATATTGCGATTTATATCCTGCCTTTTTCCTCAAAGACAGCTGACATCATTCTCCTCCTCCATCTTATCCCCACAACAGCCCTGTGGGGTAGGCTGGGCTGAGAGTCTGTGACTGGCCCAAAGCCACCCAGTGGGCTCCATGGCCGAGCGGGGACTCGAGCCCAGGCCGTCTGAGTCCCAGTCCCGGGCTCTTCACCACTGCGCCACACCGGCTCTCCGCATCCACGCAGATGCATCCACCCCACCCCTGGCTATTGATTCTTGGGGCCAGGCAAAGTCCTTTCCGGCGGGGCGGGTGGGGCGCCCTGTCCCGCCATTTACTCTCCCGCTTCGCTCAGCCTTTCCCGCTTCTGGAAGAGTCGGCGCGGGCCTCGCGCTGCGCTGTCGCCGGCCAGCCAGGCCGACGCCGGACTCGACGCCGGGATAAGTGCTCCTCGCCCGCCCCTTAGCGGCAGCACGCGGGAGCGCCCGGGGCCCCTTCCTCTGGGCGCGCGCTTGTTTCGCCCAGGGCTGCGGCGGGAAGGAAAGGAAAGCTACTGCGCGAGCTGCTTTTCCCGCGGGGCTTTGGCCGGAGAGGCGCGGAAAGCGGGGCGCCGCTGATGCCCTGGCGGGGCGGGGCGGGGCGGGGCGGGGGGCCGTTCTCAGGCGGCGCTGGCCGAAGATGCGGCTCTCCAGGCACTCATTCCCTCACGCCCCCTCCGGCGAGGTGACCCTCCTGCTCTGCTTTGCCTGGCAAACTCGGGCCGGCCAAACCTAGGGTGGCACAATCCTTTCGCCTTGCACTGGAGGAAGTGGAACGAAGCGCACAGGACAGATCCGGCCCGAGGTGCACCTGCCGAAGGGAGTAGCTTTCAGTGTAACGCAAACACCACCACCGCACAGGCCCAAGTCTCTAGTCCATAAGGATCTGTAGATAGGCCAGCAAGCCTACACATGCTGGTTTAAAGCCCCACACTAGAGGGCTGTTGAAGACGAAGCAAAGTATAAAAGCAGCAGAATCTGTTCTGCGAGAGAATTTATGCCGCTTTGCACACCACATCCAGGCTACAGAATGCAGCGCTTGTTAATGCAGCCCGTTTGAGTGTGGCGATGTTTGTTATAACGGGGGCAGTTTTGCACAGTTCTCCACAGACGCAAGCCAGTGGCGGGAGGGGGAGGCCAGCCGAAGATCGTCCCCTGTCAACATTATTATTCTCTTCTCCATAATCTCCGTGCTTTTGCTTTCAAATGGGTTGAAATGTCAAATTCACACTGCATACGGAACAGCCTGTATGTTATGAAAAATTAATATCTAAAAATTAAAATGTTCCATAATATGTCAGACACCAAAGGTTTTTTCAAAGGTCAGTCGCGTTGCACTCTGAATTCACATTTCAGAAAGTGGGCCAGAAATTTCATTCTGACTCTCTTCCAAGGGGCGTTTTTCAGAAGAGTGATGCCGCTGTTCAATAAAAATGGAGGGTGAGATGTCCGAACCCCCAAAGGGGATGGGGGTGTTTAATTCAAGTGCACGTTTGAATCGCACGGCCTTCCGTCTCCACGACTGGAGCAAGGGCAGCTCAACGACATGGTGAAATGAGAATCACACCCAGAGAAGCAATTCTTTATGCGGCGCTTCTCCGCGCATGAATTTTAATGAACGCTCAAATTAGTTTGGCATCCAAGAGCAGTTTGCATTCTTGTTTGAACAAATCATGCTGCTCTCTTAAGAAGATGAAATGTTTGTCTTTCATTTGCTTGAACCCATCGCTTCGTTCAGAGGAAAGCCAGATTCCTAAGGCCAGAAATGGCTTCCTCACAGCCTCCTCCTTTTCACTCTCCGCCACCAGCACTTGCTGGAGGAGGAACGGCAGGGCCTGGCCCTCTTGACCCTCAGACAAGCCAGTAACATTGCCAGGGTCCCGCACACTTGGAGGGTACGGGAGGGCCCTGCAACAGGCCGAGTGCTCCCTCGGACCATCCGATGCGGACTCTGCTAGCGAGATTCCTTCCCCGCTCTCGTTCCAAGGGCTGCTTACAGAAAATGCGCGATTGCACACAAGTGTCGAGAAAGTGTATGGATCAGCACCAGATAGGCAGTTCAGCATCCTCAGAAAAGCAGTTTGCATGCAAAACATGGATAAAAACAAAATTTCAGTTGTTTGTAGATATGCAGGGATATGTTTTCAAGTGCATGGATTATTTATATGTCTCCAGTTAAGGTACCCAAGTCACCTCGCTCCTCTTCTTCCTCCCCTGCTCTTCCTCCTCACAACATGCATGCTAGGCTGAGGGTCAGTGGCCAACCCAAAGTCACCCACAGGTGACCCACCCACACACAGTACAGCTCCCAAGCACTGGCCCAGCCCTCTAAGCACTACGCCCTGTTCGCTTCCAGCTACTCCAAATGTGATGCATGTTATAATCTCCCCAGTCCTAGTCCAAACACTCTGACCACAATAGCAGACTGGCTTTATGTTTGCACATCGCTCTGAGCCAGGAATCCTGGTTTATTAAGGGTTATTTGGAATCACTTCTGACTGTGTCAACTTGAATAGGAGTTCCCTGTGGGAACGCAATCCTATGCATGTCTGGCCAGAGAAAAGTCCTACAACACCCAGCATTCCTCAGGTAGCCATGCTGGGAATTCTGGGAAATGTAGGACCTTTTCCTGTCTAAGCATGCATATGATTGCAGAGTAAAAGACTTACCGTATTTTTTGCTCTATAAGACGTACTTTTCCCCCCTCAAAAGTAAGGGGAAATGTCTGTGCGTCTTATAGAGCGAATACGTGTGTGCAGTAAGTCTGTCAGATGTGCGGCCCATGGGGAAGTGATGGGGAATGTGCCTGTGATGATGTGCCCATTTGATTCAGAATATTTTTTTTCTTGTTTTCCTCCTCTAAAAACTAGGTGCGTCTTATGGTCAGGCGCGTCTTATAGAGCGAAAAATACGGTAAATCTTGTGAGTATTATCTAGAAAATGGCTTGGCCACAGCTTTCTCATGACTGAAGAAAGCTTGGTCAATTAATGGTGTCAGTCTTAGTTGATTAACTGATTATATTTACATACAGTCCCATGCTTGTGAAACAGTAATGCTGAGGCAACAAGAGGCGGGGGCGGGGGGGAGATGCATTTTGTGTTTAGACAGGCCTTCCCAGCCTGGCCTTCTCCAGACATGGAACTCTCTCTCCCATCATTCCCATCCAGAATGGCCAAAGGCTGCGGTGCAACATAGGTGGACACATCAGAAAGACACCAGGTTGTAACCAACATGGCCACCGAAGAGAAACTTTGTGCTGGGAAATAGATAAGGGGAGGAACTCCTTTTCAAACTGGGTTTTAAATGTGATTTAAAAAAAAAATCTGCTGCTTGATTAATTAGGGCACCTTTTAAGACTAGCAAAATAAGAGCACCGTTCAAGGCTACAAGCTTATGCAAGCTTAGACAGGAAAAGGTCTCAGTCCCCAGCATGCCGCAAGGAGCTTGCAATCCTATGCAAGATCAGACAGCTTAAACTTTCGGCTTAAACATTCATGCTTAAATGAATGTAGCCCGATTCTTCGACCGATTAACCTTTGTAGCCCAAGTCTCGATTCATGAATAAACCAACATTTCTCTTAGTAGGAAGCATTCTTGAAGTTGGACACCCTTTAAGAAATCTACAATATTTCTTTCACATCTGTTTTCAAATCATCACTAGAAAAATGCTTCTTCCAAGCTGAAAGTCTGTTGAAAAGGAAGCCTTCTTTAATTCCCACAAAGCCAAAGCGAATATTGTTAGGGGATTCACTTTAAAAAGGCTCCCAGTCATACTGGCCCAGCCGGCCCAAGGCAAGTAAATTGGTTTGACAGGTGAACCAAATATCATTTGCTTTGCCGCTGTCATCAAGCGGCTGCGGAAGGGATGGGCGAGCAAATTCTCTTGACAGTCCTGCTTCCAGACGGTCCATCTTGGGCTTCACGGGCGTGGAAGCCTTTAAAACAAGCGCTTCCAAATCTTTTCTTCCAAGGTCTTGGAGGCACCTGGCTGTGCGGAGCAGCCCACGGCCCCCTGCTGTCCGAATTCAAGGCTCACAATGAGGGTGCATAATAACTCTTTCTTGGGATAGCTTGCAAGAACTTGGGCCTTAAGCAGAGGGCAGAAAGTGTACGGGATTGGGAAATGTATGGGGCAATGGCCCAAAGACAGCACAGCCGGGAGCAGGTTGGTAGAGGGTGGACTGCTGCAATCTTGTGGGTGGGAAGTGTCAGGGGCACTCTCACAAAATGGCGGCCACAGTGAGCAGGGCTGTCCAGGAAGTGTGCTTTTCAAGGGATGCAAACTGGTGGGACTAAGAAGGTCACCTGCTGACAGAACAAACGAGAAGGCAGAGGTGGGGCTTTAAGAAATAAGAGGAGCCAAAGGGGTGAGGAATGTGCTGGGTGGCAGAAGAGGTGCCTCTGGCCCACGGGGAGTCTGCTGTGGCCCCCAAAGTCGTGCATGCTGGTGGCTGACCCTCAACCCTCTAGTGCAGCTGCTCCTGAGGGGAGCCCCCAGGAAGTGCTCTCCTGTGTACTTGCAGAGCCCGGGCAGGGAAGGACGAGGCGGCCCCTCAGCAAGCCTGGATCTCCCCCTCGAGCCACCCTCTTGTGTCCACCCTGCCTGCCTGACAGACCTTGGCGCGCGCCTGACAGTAAACCTGGAAAGACGGCCCGATCCTGCAAGCGGGACCCCTGCCCAACCTTACCAGGCATCCTGGCAGCCAGTGAAGGGCCAGGACAGCTCTGCCTGCAGGTAACCAGGTGAGCTGTTAGGCTCTGCGTGAAGGCCGATGGTGATGGGTTCAGGCAGACCTCAGCTGGAAGAAGATCCCGGAAGTGGGGTACGTGGAAAAGGCCCCCATCTTGTGCTTGCCAGCCCATGTGCCGGAACACCTGGGCACAGCTGGGAGCCTTGATTGAAAGCGATCCAGGAGACCAAGGTGGCAGCAAAACCACCCAACAGGCCAGATAGGGGTATCACATCTGCCTCTCAGATGATTCCAGAGCTAATCCACACGGATAATCAGTTCTGCCGGAACCCTTTCCGAATGCCTGCCTCCTCGGGCAAAGTTGCCAAGCGCCACAGCGATGAACTTCGAATGAATGGGTGGTCCAAAGAGGGAGCCGCTGGTGTCGGAAGGGGCAGCTCAGTCATTAACTAGAGCAGAACGACTCTCCTGTTCACGGGAAATGAACAAACAACCCCGACCCTTCTCCAACCTCTCTCCACAAAGGGAATGGAGCATAGCATCAAGAGGCACCAATCACTGGCAGCAGTCACTGTGGGTTCGAACACGGAGGCATTGCCTACCACCTCCTCTCTCTCTCTCTCTCTCTCTCTCTCTCTCTCTCTCTCTCTCTCTC
>JAIXND010000674.1:24201803-24265943 GCA_023646645.1 Varanus salvator macromaculatus | reverse complement strand
AGCCGCAGTTTGGTTCCTGTAAAGCCTGCGATGGGCCCCACTCGCCCGACACACAAAATCCAGGCTTTCCCGTTCTCTTGCACTGTGCTTTGTAAAAAGGCCAGATCGGCTCCCCCACGCCTCACCCAATGCCCGTCCTCTAGCCGGGGCCAATTGTCCTTATATTTCTGGAAGGAGTTATCATCTTCCAAACAGAGGCCCGATCCTGGCTGCCAATGGAAATGCCCCCACAGGATTCAGCTGTGAGACACTGCTCCAATTTTTCACTTGTTTGATGGAGGGGAAAACGGCATTTTTAAATGTGCTTGACCTTTGAATTCCCCCACAAAACAAGGCTGAGTTTTCACCTCTATAACCTGACGGTTGAATGTCTCAGTACAGGGACAAAAGGAAATGAATGTTCCCCAGAAGACAGCCTGTTCCAGAAGGGGGCACTGTGGGACCGATGCGAACACAGATCTTCCACCTTGGATAAGTAAAATCAATAGTAAAGACTAGAAGTCCACTGAGGCACTTAAGCACTGGGGGAGCTGTCCCCCTCATTACATGACACAGTCGCTACATGATCCAAGGTATTCTGTTGCTCTTGTTACTGCTTCAAAATACAAATGCTATCCAGAGCTACACTTCAAACTGAAAATAAATATGCATATCGAAGCAAGTTACACTGATATTAGTTTTGGCAGTTTACGGCACAGCTGCTGTTTGAATGCTTTTGCAGAATGTTGCAATTTGCAACAGAGAGAAGAGCGGCTGGTCGAAGTGACCCTTAGGAATCTGCAAGCACAGCATTGGGCGCAGAAGCTGAACTCTGGTTCTGGGATGGAGACCTCAAAAGCACGCCCTTGGGAGGCCTCTCCCTGCAGGCATCCACCCGGAAGGGGGCAAGGCTGGTGAAGTGTCCTGCAGATGGACCAGTGGCCAACCTGGCTTGTCTGAGGAGGACAGGTACCCCTCCAAAGCCAGCCTGATGAGGCCTCAGCGCCCCCGGGAGAAGCCAGCATTGGAATCTGCAAGCGAGCATTTGCTTCCGTGCGATTGCAAGGCTGCTACCTTAGGCACCACCTTCCTCCCTTCCTTCACCCACACTGCCTTTTGGCGGCAGCGTCTGGCTTTGGCAGTGGTCCAGGCACTGCTTCCAACACGGTGAAGGCCCACCTCCTCGGCGGGCTCTCGGCCCCGTCTCGTCTAAGAGGCCTCCGTTTGCCATATTGATCCGAACAGCCACCTGAGCGAGCAGTGTGGTGCAGAGGCTGCAAGCTTTGGACTCAGGAGCTCCAGAGCCAAGTCTCCACTTTGGGCCACTCACTGACTCCCAGCCTAGCCTACCTCACAGGGCTGTTGTGAGGATGAGACGGAGAGCACCACCAGTATGGAAGTGCCTTGGGTTCCTTGCAAGGGGAAGAAAGCTTGAGCGTCAACGCAAGTGGTAATAGTCATATGAGAACATGCCATTCAGCCTCGCCATCTGTAACCCCAAAATGACCCCCCTTGAGAAAATGATGACTTTCAAGCCAGCATGATGACCGTGGGTCCCATCAAGGTCCCCAGGTTGACTGGCTCCCCCAGCAAGACGGCTGCTCTTATCCTTCCCACAGAGGCCACTTGGCCCCAGGTCAGGAGGCCTGCCCTGCCTCATAAGGAGGACCCTGCATGGCTCTGCACGTCCTGACGGGAGCGCCAGGCGCGCTGCAGAGCACGTGCGGCAGCTGCCCTCCCGCCCGGTCCTCAGGGCCTCTCCCCCGATTTTAGCTCATTCACAGGGACTTATGGCACTCGCCTTTGTTCACCGTTCTCATGACCCGGCGTCGCTTCACTCAAACTGCCTCTTGCTGGAGAAACATCTCCAAGGGGGTTCATGTTCTCCCCATCTGCCGCCGCTGGGAAATCCTTCTCCAATGGACAGCACAGGAATAATTTAAAGGAATCCATCCTAGCCCATATGAGCTAAAAAAAGACATCTGTCAAAGCCACCGATTCAGGGTTCATTACATGCAACAACAGACCATACTCTGCTGGATTTCCTTCTGACCTGAGGACCGGCAGCACTACGGGAACATCTCCGTGTCCTGGTTTACATTCGGGTGACCCTAAATGGACTGTGTCGAGCTGCAATGGGGAGCATTAACCACAAGCAGGTGAGATTCCCTTTCTTCCCTCTTCCTGCCCCCGTTCTGATCTCACGACGCCCAGCCGCTTGGATTCCACTCAAGCCAAACAAAGAGACGCCAACAAAGAAATTGTGTCCATCTGGGGAGATGGTAGGAAGGACGGCACACGGGTGATCAATCCTAAGGCTTCCAAATTGCGAGGGAGGCGCATTCCAACAGAGTGACATGCAAGAGAGACGAAGGATTCTTCCATCAAGGCCTCAATGTGTGCGTATTAAGGAAGATGCAAAGGCTGCTCAGAGAGGCTGGGACAGAGCCTCACGGGGCAGGCATCAGCCCATGGAAGCATCCAGGGTGCTGCGAAGCACCTCCAGCTCCAGCGACTTTCAGGGCAAACCGTTTGTGTCCTGCTGATGCTGTTGCTCCCGCGGCCCCTTCCTCCTGGGCAGCATTTCGGTCGGTGGTGACACTGGGGACATTCCTTAAGGAACGGGGGAGGGAAGGAGGGAGTCAGCCGGCAATGCACTCAGCTACACCAGTTCCAATCAGCCGCCCAACACATTCTCCGAGACAAAGGGAAGGGTTTGCCTACTCCACGGGATCAGGGTCATCGTGAGCATAACACGGAAGAGGAAGAGGTTTGCGTAAACCGCCTCGGATCCCCTGCGGAAAAACGAGGTTGGGCGCAACTACAATAACTATTCATTGATTTATTTATTTAAACTTACTTTCTGCTAAATTGGCCCGAGGGCCCTCTAAGTGGATTATGATAAATTAAAACACAACCCAACAATAACAGTAGAAAAACGGGTGGATTAAAAGAGACATTGATTTAAAGCCATCAAGATGAAATCATTTATTAAATTATTAAAATGCCTGTTTTTGCTTGGTGCCGAAAAGATTGTCATGAGGGTGCCAGGTAAGCTGCTTCAGGAGGCTGTTCCACAGGTGGGGCACAACTGGGGAGAAGGCCCCCCTCCTATTCGCCATCCGCCTCACCTCCTTGAAGAACGGTTCTGTCAGACCTGCCACTGAAACCCATCTTAGGGGCCGGGTAGGCACATCTGGGAGCAGGTGGTCCTTCAGGTACCTGGGTCCCAAGCTGTTTAGGGCTTTAAATGCAGAACAAGTGCTAAATTTGACCACAATAAATCAATAAGATGGTCTTCCATCCATTCATTCCACACACGAAGGCCAACTGCAGCAACAGTTGGATCTTCCTTCCACTGAAGATGCCCCTGGGGGCACCAGGCTGGCTTAGGGGGTGCAGGGCAGCCAAGGCCTTGCTGCCACCTGCCAGTACCTGCCACCTGAGGGCACTGCATTACCTTACCTCATGGAAGAGTCGGCCCTCATTGGAGAGGCCCAGGAGTCTGATGAGGATTATTGATAATACTAACACTTCGACACCCCACCATAGCCAAAGCCAATGATACATTGGACTCACCCCGTTTATGGCCCAGTCTCCTGGAGCTTTGTGTGATGAACACATGGACCAATCTCCTCCCAGATTAAATCTCTGATGTCTTTCCAAGCTCTGTGTGCTGTCTGGGGGTGATGGGACCTGTAGTCCACCCAATTTGGAGCAACTGGTTGTAGAAGGCTGCATTTATTTCAGACAACCCATCAGACCCCCGAGTGGGATGGAAGGCCACCTCGCTTCTTTCCCAGAAGATGTGTAACAAGCCCACTTACGTTCAGGAGAACACAACTCAGCCCTCGCTCCTTTGCTGCTACAGAGTATTTCCAAGAGCTGAAGGGAAGCAGCGCTCGATGCCTTGGATGGGCTCCCTTTCTCACCCCAACTCCGGCCCCTTCCTTCACCAGCTGCCCCACCAAAAGGCACGTGAGGATGAAGTTTCAAACCTTGGACGATGGTCCAGGCTCACTGGACCCTGTGAAGCCCAGCATGATGGGTTTCTCACGAGAATGAGAGCAAGATCTCTGGCCGTGTGACTGGCCTCCGTTTTGCAGGCCAGCTCTGCTATAAATTGTTTTGCTTGCAACCTACATTTTCTTTCTTTGTTCTTTCTTTAAAACAAACAAACAAACAAACAGAATTGAGAAAAGGGAGCCATGAGAATTGTTCCACCAGATAATTAATACCACCTGCTTTTAATCAGATACTTCCTGTTCTCCAGCTGCTAATATTAATGGGAGGAGAGCAGCACACTGGAAACCCGGTTCTCGGAGAGGGAGGCTCAGGGGTATTTACTAGGTGAAAAGTGACGCTGTGCAGGCATTTGATTCTGATCTCTGGTCGAAAACCAAGACTGGCGACGTAGATTACAAGCAGAAGTGGTGGGAATTTGTTAAGGATGCAAGAGCGGGCTGTGGAGTGGGCAGCCCAAGCCCAAATGCTGCCAGGGTTCCAGCGCCCCTAACCATTTACAAGGCAAGGCCCCTAGAATGTTTTCTCTGGTAAAGGAGAACCAAACTAGATGTTCTTTGACTTTCCTGCTAAGGTTTTTTTTTTTTTAATCAGAAGGGGCCTCCCGGGCCATCTAGTCTGACCTCCGGCACCAGCCGGCTCCGCTCACGACATGCCCACCATGTGCATGTCCAGCCTGTCTTTGAACACCCTCTCCGATGGGGCCTCAGCCACCTCCCGTGGAAGCCCATTCCACACCCTCGGGGTCCTGACTGTCAGGAAGTGCTTCCTGGCATCCAAATTGAACCTTGGCTCCCTGAGCTTTGCTCCATTGGAGCGCGTCCTGCCTTCCTCTGCAGGGGAGAACAGGCCTCTCCCCATCTCCATGTGACACCCCCTCACATACCTGTATGTTGCCAACATATCCCCTCTGAGTCTCCTCTTCTCCAAGCTGAAGAGACCCAGTTCCCTCAGCCTCGCCTCATACCCCATCCCCTGCAAACCAGCCACCATCCTTGTGGCCCTACGCTGCACTGACTCCAACCTGGCTATATCCTTCCTGTAATGAGGGGCCCAAAACTGAACACAATACTCCAGTTGCGGGCACACCAGAGTCGTGTAGAGTGGTAGTAATACCTCTCTTGATCTAGAAGCCACACTTCTGGCTATGCAACCAAGGGTGGCATTCGCCCTCTTGACCACCGCATCACACTGCTGGCTCATGTTCAGCCTGCGGTCAACCAGTACCCCAAGGTCCCTTTCACAAGTGCTGCTCTCCAGCCACTTGTCACCTAACCTGTACTTATGACACCTATTCTTATGCCCCAAGTGCAAGACCTTGCACTTCTCCACATTGAACGCCATCCTGTTGTCTCCTGCCCACTTCCATAGTCTGTCCAGATCCTTTTGGATCTGGTGTATCTGCTCCTCAGTTGTGGCCACTGTTCCAGTTTTAGTGTCGTCTGCGAATTTGATCAGCAGACTGTTCACCCCTTCTTCCATGTCGTTAATGAAAAGATTAAACAGGATCGGCCCCAGGACAGAGCCCTGGGGGACCCCGCTAGTCACTGGCTGCCATCTCGACGATTCCCTGCTAATGGTTACCTTCTGCTTTCAGTCAGTCAACCATGCCCTAATCCACCGGACAGTGCTTCGGTGTATCCCAAAACTCCTCAGTTTCTCCACCAGGATATCATGGGGCACTTTGTCAAAGGCCTTGCTGAAATCCAGGTATACCACATCCACTGCATCCCCTCCATCCAGCCATCTTGAAACCTTGTCATAGAATTCCACAAGGTTTGTCTGGCAGGACCTGTTTTTGCGGAAGCCGTGTTGTGTGGCTGTCAGCCTCCCTTCCCTATCTAGCATCACAAGATCTCTCTCTATTATGAGCCTTTCCATTGTTTTTCCTACAATGGACGTAAGGCTAACCGGTCTATAATTCCCCATGTCCCTTCTACTACCCTTTTTGAAAATTGGATACAACCCAACAGGTTGGATACAACCCAACAGTTCAGCAGATCTGCTTGCAGTTAGCAGCTGCATGCAGCCCAAATCCAGGTCAGGACCCCCCTCCGGTCCAAGGGAAAACAAAGACCCACCAAGCTGACGGGATGGGCATCGCCCCACAGGATGGAGGGCTCTCTGGCATCTTCTCCCCCAGAGTGCCAGAGCATAGGCCATATAGATGTAGTTAAGTCCAACACATCTGAAGGGAACAAGGTTGGAAGTAAGTAGCAGTCCTGGGAGATTAAAAAAGCGGGGGGGGGGGGATTTTTCCAGGAACAGTTTCTGCATAAGGCAGGAGCTGGAGCAGATGTATGATCTGCATACAATATTTGGTGGCAGGGGGGAGCAAAAATTTGAGTCCGAGCAGCTGCGGCTTCGTCTGCAGAACCCCATCCTGGGATCTGTCTCCCTTGGTCTTGCCAGAAAGTGACACAACGGTGGCCCTGCCTTGCTCCTGGAGATCGGAGGGCTGAACTCTCCTTCCGAGAAGCACTGGGCCGGGGAGGCGATGGGGCAGAGGCGAAAGTACCGAGCAAAGCCAAAGCCCCGTCTACGTATTTGGGTACCACACTCTTGCTGCTGTTAAGTGAGCCTTAAGTGGCATTTCAGTCTTTTCAACTAAGAGCAAAACTGCACCAAAGCTGGGGGAGACCAAACAAGGGGAAGGGTTGGGATGTGGGGGGCATGCAGCCCTCTGGGACCTGGGACTCCACGCTGGGCATATTTGCTCCTTTGGTCACAAGCAGAGCGGAAGAGCTGGATTTGGGATCGGTCCTTTCTTTGGCCTCCCTGCTTGCCCCCTGTTCACTTTTTGGACCATCACAAAGAATAAACTTTTTACAGCCGCATCTTACCATGGCTGCCTAGAAGGAGCGGGGATGCCAGCAAGGTTGAAGATTAAAATGAGGGGTACCAGAAAGAAGAAGAGGAAAGTATGCTTTTGTGCCACGCAGTCCTGTGCTTCTGGGGTGCAGTGGTCATTTCTGGCTGAGATCTTGCTGTGATCTCGCCGCAGGTGCCTCTCCCCGCACCCAGCTTCCAGGCCTATGTCCCAGCCTTCCTAAATTTTGCAATGCACACGTATGCTCAAGCTCAACAAATACATAATAAAACATAGCGGTGGGCCAGAGGAGCAGCCATTAATCTCCAAACCCTCCTGAACCCTGGAGGATACAGATCATTAAGAACTCTCTCCAAACTGCCAGGTGCTTTCTGGAAATAAAAATCCACTCGCTTGCTCTTTTGAAGCAGGCAAACATGTCTCTGTGTATGATATGTAATCTTCAAAAGCAGCCCTGAGCAGTGCAGACTTAAGGCTAAATTCCATCTCACAAGGAACTGGTGGCCACCAGTCAAAATGTGGCGATAGACTTACAGCTTTGGGATAACACACACACACACACACACACCCCTTCCCTGCTTCCTCTGAGTTTAGCTGCCATCCTCCTTGTAGCTGAGGGAAGGGAGGGAGAATCCCACTTGGGTTTTGCTTGTTGCAAACAATCTGCGTTGCGGTGCAGGGTATTTTGGGGTGGCTCGGTCTTGCATTGGGGGTGAGGGTCGGAGGAGGGAGAGAGATCAGCACAGTGACTGGCGTTCCCAGACAGTCCTTTGAGCTGGGCCTTCACGTCCAAAGTTGCCACTCCACCGCTGCAGCTCACATGGGGTGCCTGGTGCCCCGTGATCCTGAGCGGTGGGTGCTTCTCGAGGCCCTTGGCCACCCGCTTCTCTGCCGGGGGCCCAGCACCCTGATCAGGCAGCCAGCAGCGAAGCAGCTCTGAACTGCGGCCTGACTTTTCAGGAGTTCTCCATGGTGCCGATCCTCCTTTGGGGTGGGGATGGAATTCAGCACCAGGGATTGCTCCTTGGAGGTTCAGGAGAACGCTCAATGTGGAAACATCACCCCTCTGGCCTTGGAGACACCAGCCGCTCTTCTCACTGTTTTCTGAGAACTTTCCACAACCAGGAGCTCTGGGCATAAATTGCTGCTGGTTTTTAAAAGGCTATCGATGCCCAGGGTGAAAGGGGCAGCGGTTGGTCCACAATGTGCTGAGATCAAGATAGTCCACAATGTGCTGAGATCACAACTGACAAGCAGCTGAAAGCCAAAAGCGGGGGGAGTATCTGTTGTTGCATTTATCTATCCCACAAACACCCCCCGGAACGCTGTCTGCAAGCATAATGCTCTAACAAAGCGCTATAAATTTCGCCCTACTGGCCCGTGCACAGCTCAACGTTCCCCTTCCTTCACGCACATTTTATGCAATCCTTTAAACACTTTTTTGCACTCACGGCTGTTCTGAAAATATACGACACACTCGAATTCATCTCGTTAAAGGGGAGGAAGCACCTCATGCCACTGAGACGCCTTGTGTGCAGCTCCTCGCCACTCAGGCAGCAAAAGGGGACTGCTTACAAGACGCATTTCTGCTCGAGCTCTGGCTTCATTAGAACAGCCTTAATGTGCACGTGCCCCTTTCTTTGTACCTACTGCTAGCACTGGGATTGCCAAACTCTCCTGCAAAAAGGTGAGGGGCTTGCAGCAGGTAGAGAGGACCAGAAGCAAGAGAGAGACCTTTAAACATTTGCAGGTCAAGAGCTGACAAGGCAACACTTGGCCCAGGAACAGGCCAAAGGTCAGGCGCCAAAAAGACAGTCCCATTCAGGGGCAAGGTGAGATCACGGAGGACAGGTGCAGGTACCTGGTGAGGCTGGGGAGGAGGACGGAAGCTGGCACAGGCTGGAGGGCCAGCAGGGGGCAGGAGCGAGTTCTTGGAGCAAGGCCATGCTGGAAGGCGACGTGCCCAGTAGCCCCCGGGACAGCTGCCCTGGCCGCAGCCAGAGCAGCCGTGCAACGCGGCCCTCCCCGCCACCCTCCCAGCGTCGGCTGTGCCACATCACTGACCCACGGCTGTGGCCTGCAAGCGCCGGCAGGGTGTTCCTGAGCCGCGTGGGCCCGGCGCTGATCCTGCCACCACAGCTGAGCCTCAGCAAGGTGTCTCTGGGGGAGGACCTGGATCCAGCTGTGCCTGCCTGCCTGCCTCCGGACCCTCCTGGGCTGGCTTGCCTGCTGAAGAACCTCTTGATTCTTTTGTTCGGGCTTGATAGTTGGCCCCTGCCTGTTCGGGGCCAGGACTCCGGCAGCCTGCTCGGACTGCCCCCATGTGCAGCATGCCGGCTCCGGGCCTCAGAGCCAGCCTGTCTGGATTAGAGCTGCCTCCGGGTCTGGGGGCTTTGGGGGCAGGCACCCCCATGGCCCCTTCCATGCAAGCCTCTGCCTTCCCACCACCACCTGCTGCTCTGGCTCGCCATTCTGGATGGAGTTCAGCCCCGTGGAGAGCTCTGGAAGAGCCCAGCGGAGAGCTGTGCTGGGCCAGCAGCCACCCCGGCACAGGGATGCCCATCTTCCCCTGCATCGCTGTGGCTGCCAGAAGCTCTTGCTCCTCCTCTGCTCCTTGCCTTGACACCGGCTGCTTGCTTGATGGGTGACGATCCGGGAGGAAGGAGGCACTGCAGCAGCTGCTTCTCCTCCTCAGCACCACCGCTGTCTGGCCGGAGCAGCAGACCGAGCAAGGGGCATGGATGGAGATGAGCAGCCGTGCCAGGTGTGTTTGGCTGTGCTGTGGTGCTCAGCAGGTGCCTGGCTGGGCCCCTGCATGACACCAGCCCTGACCCAAGAGGATATCCAGGCCAAAACATGCTTAATGGGCAAGAACCGGGGGAGCAGCGGACTCCGAGGCCTTGAAGATTCCCATGAACCGCAAGCACCTGGGAACAGCAGCAGCACACGTACACCACTTACCTGGCCTCAGTCTCCCCCCGTTTTCGCGTCAGATGTTTTACTATTAACATTAAAGTTGTTCTGTCTAAATGTGCACCTCCCGATCCGCCAACACAAACCTTACTCCATTTTTTGTCCTCTTGTGTGGTGATGCTAAGTCCTCTCTCTCGATAGAGATATCTTGGAAAAGATCAAGAGCCAAGGGGCTTCTCAGGCTCGCGGAAAGACTCGTGCTAGTCCACTGGGTTTCTTGTTTTTCTTTCACTAGCCTCCTAAAACCTCAAACTGCTTTCACAAGTCATCTCCCCACCCTGGATTCTAAAAGCAGTTTGCCACTAACAACTGAGCCGGGACAGCTTGATTACTGGACCTGGGCAGAGTATTTAATTGCAGGGCTGGTCTGAATTAATTTGGCAATGCAATGCCACCTAGTGGCAAGAGGGGTTATGAAAGGATGTTGCCTTTTAAAAAGCAGGCTTCCGATAGTTGGGCTTTCCTGTGAAGGCCTCTTGGTACCTGGTGATGCAACTGGGTGCAAAACCTCGTTTTCTGACCCTTGCGGGGCTGTTTTAGCATCTCGCGCCGGTTTACCCTAAAGCCAGTCAAAAGCCTCACGTTGCAGCCACATGTGGAAATAAATGTGAGACGTGTTCACAGGTCCGGATGTTAAACAGGGTTATGATCTCTTACTCCCTTTCTTTTGCTCCTTGGAGGACACAGGCATGGTGCACAACACAACAACACAGCACCCCTCCAGCCTGCAACGGAAATGAGAAACACGGAAAGCTAAAGTGAGCGCTAAAGCAATCAAAGTGCAGTGAGCCAAGAGCGACCCAGGCGGTTCTTCACATGCCTGCAAGTCCGTGGAGGCCTTCGCCATCGCGAGGCCTCCGCTGAGAGGCCCCACACAGGTGCCCGGGGAGCCTTCCCGAGATGCCGCCCTGCCAGCTGCAGTGGCCGAGCCCAACGTCACCACAGGCGCCCCAGGAGGATGTGGGAAGTGATTCACTCAGTGGAGAGGGCGAGAGGGCAGGTGCTGGCCAGGAGCCTGTGCTGTGGGGTGGGATGGAGGTGGGGCAGCAGAGGCAGCGGAGAGGAAACCGGCTGCCCTCCAGTCTGTCAGAGGACAGCCAAGGTGGGCCTCTGAACCTGCTGCAATGCAGGCATCTAACGAAGAACAACCATAGAATCATAGAATGGTGGCGTTGGAAGGGGCCATGAAGGCCATCAAGTCCACCCCCCTGCTGTTGCAGGACATCAAGTCACGCCATCCCACTCAGAGGGCTGCCCGGTTTCTCCTTGAATGTCTCCAGTGTGGGGGAGCCCCCCACCTCTCTGGGCTGGTTCCACTGCTGTATTGCTCTGGCAGTGAGGAAGCTTTTCCTGATGCCCAGCCTGAACCTGGGTTGACTTGATTATTCTGTGATTATTGATTATTATCTTGATTATTCAGCAGCTTGACTTGATTATTCTGTGTCCTGCGCTCTGGCACCAGCAAGAAGAGATGAGAGACCTTCCTCTTCATGACAGCTTTTGAGCTATGTACAGGGCGATATCATGTCCCCCCTCAGTCTTCCCTTCTCCAGGCTGAACATGCCCGGGTCTCCCAGTCTCTCCTCACAGGGCAGTTTCCAAACCCTGGGTCATTTTTGTCTCCCTCCACTGGACCCTTTTCATTTTTTTGGTGTCTTTCCTCTGTCTTGGTGCCCAGAACTGGACACAATATTCCAGGTGAGGTCTGCCTAGTGAGGAGGAGGAGGAGGAGAGGACATCTGAGATGGGACAGGTGATGCAGGGTCACGTGGCCTCAGAGGCTGCCGGCCAGGGAGGTGAGGCTGTGCGAAGAGCGGGGGACTCAGCTGGAGAAAGGCAGGCCAGAATTCGTGGGGACTCTCTTCTCCCGAAGCTCTAACCCGGGGAATTAAATGAGTCACCCAGGGAGCCCTCGAGCTACAGGTGGGATACAAGGGAAAGGAGTAAGCAAGCTTGCAATGTTATGCAAAGTGGCCTGGAACTGTTGCCAGGAGACACCGTGGGTCTTGTGGTTTGCGCAAGGAAGGCAACTTCCTAGGAGGACTCGGGACTTGACTTGGAAGAGGCAGAGGCCTGGCACACGGCGCGGAGGGCCTTTCTAGTGGCAGTGCCATCCGTATTCCCCTGTTTGATGGGGGCCGTGGACAATGGGCTTCAGTTCCAGTAGGGTTATGCACCACATTCTGCACTGGGGGAGGTTCTCTCCCGGGCAAGTGGGCCCCAAGATGTTCAAACGTTCAGAGCAGCTGGTGGAACTGTGCCCAGAAGTGGGCGAGCCGCCCCTCCAGATGGAAAAGGGGTGCCATCCTTCCAATCTCACACGATCCTATCGGCCAGTCCCAGTCAGCAGTCTCAGGGCATGATCTGGGCCTCCCGGCACGGTTATTCAGAACTGTGGGGGCCACAGACTGAGCTTGGGGGCCACAGAAGGGTAGGAAAGGGGGCTCCCAGCGTGGGGAGGGGGTGCTGGGGCTGACACTGTACACCGAATCCCATCAGCACCTCAGCTGCCCCCGCTCTCCTCCAGCCCTGAGATGGCTGAAAATGGCTCTCGGATGGAGGGAATGCAGGACACACGTCGTGCATCTGGCGACGGCAAAGCTCCACACGGCTGCACTGTGTGTACGTGGCCTTGAATCAGAGGACACGGCCCTGCGCCCAAACCGCCTCCTCTGCAGATGCATGCGTGAACTGGCCTTCCCTTGCCCCGTAACCAGACTGGAGAGTCATCCGCACCAGCGGGGCACAGCCTCGTGCACCCCCACTTCCACCCTTCAGAAAAACTCTGCAACCACGTGGCCCCACATATTTGTCCACTCCTGCACAGGCTGTGGAAAAAGCACCGGACTTGTGCTGAACTCAGTGCTAGAGGGGTTTGTTTCAGATCCTTCGTTTATTTGCAGGTTCTGCACCTGCTAATCTACCCCTCGTGCTAAACCATAAATTTACATTTGCTTGGTTTCTGTAGATCTTTTCTGTGCTTGCAAAAGGGGAGAAAGGGGAGGCGTGTTTTGAAATATTACAGAACTAATCCAGCTCTTTTTACAAAGGTTTTCAAAATGGCTTTTAATGAGAACCTAAACCCTCTTTTCAGACAAATTAATTTAAAGAGATTTCTTGGCAGGCTGTGGCAATGGTTAGCAGTGCTGTAGTGGGGACCCCCATTTTTCAGCAATCAAGCAGAATAAAATAAAGGTTTCTCAATTTGCTCCTTGCCAAAGGGAAGAAAAAGCCATCACAAAATCTCTGTCCCTTATAAACTGCGTCTAATCCATCTAAACGGAGTCAGAATTAATTAAATCTAAATGGTGACATAATGTTTATTTAGTTTATGGCAGGAACCCTGACTCTTTTCCACAGCCAGCTATTTGTACTGAAATATTTCCAGAAGGCATTCTGTTCTGAAGTCTGACACGGCCTGCTCTCCTCACCCTTTTGTCACCAACTGTCCCAGCAGATGCATTAGTTCACCTTTCCCCAAGCCGGTGCCTTCCAGAAGCTTTGAACTACAACCCCCAGCATCCCCAAGCCAGCACTCAGGGAAGGCTGCTGGGTGGCAGAAGCAAGCGAGTGCTAGTCAGAGGTGAGCTCACCCTCCTGGCCTGGAAGCAGCGCCTCCTTCATGGTGGCCCCTTGGATGTTCTCAGGGCCCCCAGTATCCTCACCGTGTGGTGTGCCCCACGCGTGGAGGGGAGTCCCTCCTCGAGAGTGTGACAGTCTGTAGGTTGCCATGGGGAACGACAAATGAAGGGGAGGAAAAGAGAGGCCGGAGGAAGAGAGGAAGGGGTCTGGCTGCGCTGTGGGGGGGGGGGCTTGGGCATCCATGAAGATGCCCCATGACAGGGTTCGGGGGCAGCATCCTCACAGCCCCTCCAGCCCTTCCCCTCGTGTGGGAAGTGGCCCGTCTCCACTACCTAAGCTAGCCTGCCCTCGCCAGGTACGCCTCAGGATGCCATCCTAGCACCAGCATGGATGCACGCAAGCCCTCTGGCCCAGCTGGTTGCTACCAAAAGGAGGGGGGAGCATCTTGCTCCTCACAGCAGGGAGCAAAATAGCCTGGGGGGACACGGCAAGCTGCACCCCAACTGCCGTTGCTAAGCCACCCTGAAGCGGCTGGAGGGACATCCGGGGGTTGCTAGGCAGCCAGTGCTTTCCCTCTCCCCTTAGAGACAATGGAGAACCAGGCACCGGGGAAATGAGGTCCATTCGAGAGTTGATGACGTGAGCCGGACAGTAGGCCTACTCCGGGTACAAACGGTGGTGGTGGTGGTGGTGGTGATGCCTAGTGAGACGCAGTCCCTCGGCCGGTTCCAACGTTGGGGGCTCCCTCCTCCACAGCTCTGGGGGCAGCGGCATTTCCCCCAACAGAGCGACCAGGTGTTCTGGGGATGGCTCGGCTCCGGAGCAACCCGAGGGGCAAAGGCATTCAGCAAAGTCAAAGGCAAGCGAAGCCCGGGAACCCCCGTCAAGCTGATGGACAATCCACAAGGAGGGCCTTGTGACTGGCAAGTCGGGCAGTCAGCACCATGCAGGATCCGTCCGGAGAGGAAAGGTGAGGGCAGCTGGGCTGCAAGACATGGCAAGCTGGAGCACTCCCTTCCGCCAAAGGGGAAGCACTTTCCCGCGGGGCCCTCCTAGCATTCACGCGGCTTCTGGAAGAGGCCCCCTCATGGAGAGAGCTCTGCTCACACGGACCCTTGACCCACAAGGAGGCTTCCTCTGAAGCTGGGCAGTTTTGTTCCTGCCACTCTTAGAGACTACAAGGACAATCAGCCTCCATCTCAGAAGCAAACTTCCGCTCCTCTTCTTCCCCAAGGACTGAGCTCCTCTAGTCCTACTCCCAGTTTTCTGGCATGGGTTGCTCCGGGCAGCCGCTTTTTATCCCCCAGGGTTCAAGCTCTTTCTGCTGAGGAACCACGACACCACGTGTCCTTTTAGGGCTGGCCCACTTCTCCCAAAATACAGCATTCCAAGGCGGTTATGTTTCTGAATCACAGCTGGAAGAATGGGGCTGGAATTTGTAGATATTCCAAGGCAACCCTCTGCGTGGGATGGCGTGACATGGTGTCCTGCAAGAGCAGGGGGTTGGACGCGAGGGCCTTCATGGCCCCTTCCAGCTTTCTATTCTATGATTCTCTTGCTTGCTCAATGGCCAGCTAAACGGCTACACTGGCTATTGGGAGGACCAGAAGGGTAAATGAAACAATGACACATAAAACAGATTTCGTATAAAGCACCTTCCTACATCTATTTTGTCATGTACGTGGGAACAGGTAATTTTTCTCTCCTCCTTTAGAGATGTGGAATTTTTTCTGTCTGCTCATGGCACGCTTGATGCTTGATGCCTGTGCGAGGATCTTAAATGGCTGCCATTGTGGATACATATTTTGAGCTGGCGACAAACCTTGGCGGGGGTGGATTTATTTCTATTACTGGCAAAAAGTTCGACCTCCTTGCAATGGATCGGTCAGGTCAGGTATATTCCCAGGAAGGTCACTGTGCTTGGACAACATGACAAGGGCATAACAGACATGGGCAATGGATCCTCAGTGCATGTACAAACTGCTCCCCCTTTGACCCAGAAAATCTGTCAGGCAGGATTCTTGGCAACATCCTCAGGAATATTTTCAATAAGTACCCGATTCTGCAGCTATTTCCTTTGAAGCACGGGTTCAAAAGAGTGCAAGTTGATGAGTCCAGTTGGAACCTGCTCCAAACCATCCAAGAACCGACTGGATTCCTCCGCAGTGAGAAGTGGATCCTTCGGATGACTCACATCTGGTGTAGTTAAACCCTAACCTGGACAAACAAAGAATTTGGCCGCACTGCAAGGGAGGTGGACGGGAACAGTTCCACCAGTGGATGCCCAGAACAAAGGGTGCCATCAGTTCCCAGCTGGTTTAGGACTCTGGGCACTAAAGGTGCCGAAGTCACAACCCCACCATATCTGTGCTTACCTCTGATGCAAACCCCACCGAACCAGGAATTCCTCGCTCCACTGTGTGTGTTAAAGAAGTGCTTCGGCTAGAAAGGGAGCAACTGTCTGCCTTCGGTGGAAAGTCTGAAGACGGAGGTCATGGGGCCACTTTGGCAGGCTTCCAAGCCACCTCAACAACTTCGTTTGCAAGTTACTGGAATTTTCAAGTGACCGGAATTGCTTAAAAACATGTTTACCTGCAGGCATGTTTATTACATCATGTATATATTTAGGGTCATGGCTACAGTCCATCAGCTAGTGGAGAATCCCAGCTTGTGTTTTCAAAGAACAGAAAATGTTGACTAGTACTCATGACTGTGGAATGAAACTGGCAGTGAAGAAAGCAACTCTCTGAATAAAGGAGCTGCCTAGGAGAATCAGGACCGAGCATTCAAGAGCTAGGGAGAACAGAGAATTTTTTGAAGAATGATAAACAAATCCAGTGATCATCAAATGGGAAAAACCTTGAGCTCTGATGGAAAATTCACTATAGATGTCAGAGTCAGATTCAAAACTCAAGCTCTGAAATCTTTAGATGTCCACCATTCAAGCACAACATTCTGAAGATCTTGAATCTCTTCATCTGAAAAGCAGACCGTGAGATGTGCCCCCACCACACACAAGCACAGACACACTTTAGACAAGATGCAACCAGCCACAGTTGTGGATACAAAGAGACTGGTAGGATGTTGTACTCAGGATGTCTGCACTGCCTCACCCCTAAGATGACAAAAGGGGAAGAGTTGACAGAGGTTCCTGATTAACTTTGGGTTGGCTAAATGAAGGTCTTACCCTCTACAGACTCTGGGGTTTTTCTTATGGCCAGCATAGCTCACTGTGGTTTTTGCGTGACGATTCGTAATAGCCTGGAAACTTCCCAACTGCAGATGTTGTCCACCCCACCTGGCAGGTCAAAGGCAGAAAGATCAATGCTGGCCACCATCTGGTGGATCTCCAGGAGGTGCTGGCATGCTAGCCAGTGATCCTGACTCGATGGACTTTGGTCTGAGCCTGTGTGACTTTCCTTAGTCAGGGATCCTAGTTTTGTAACAATGCAAAGCCAGGATCCTTAACTATTAAGGCATAACCTATCAGTGTGGAACGATCCGGAGGAAACATTGTACCTTTGAACCTTGGGAAACTGGATCAAAGGGACATCTAGGTCCTCGCTCCCACTTAGCCCTGAAGCTCACTGGGTGACTTTGGACCAATCACTCCCGTTCAGCCCCACCTACCTCACAGGGTTGTTGTTGGGAGGATAAAATGAAGCTATGTAAGTTACCTGGGTTCCTCACAAGAAGAAAATGGGTGAGGTATAAATCCAATTCAACATAGTAGAGAGAGAGTGTGTGTGTGTGTGTGTGTGTGTGAGAGAGAGAGAGAGAGAGAGAGAGAGTGAGAGAGAGAGAGTGAGAGAGAGAGAGAGAGAGAGAGAGAGTTCTTCTGAGGGTACTGGATTGGGGAAGGGGCCTGCACTTACATTAAGGAAAGGTGTCCACAGGCAATTTTAACATGATGCTGAGCAAAGAGACGCATGGAGCGCACCGTGTGCACAGCTGGCCCGCTGCGATTCCAGCGCACTCTGCCCACATTAACCTGGCCCAAGCCCCGAGGCTGACACATGAAATACCTTTTGAGGAAACTGCACGCCCAGCTCAGACTTTTTCTTGCGCCAACGGAAGGCCAGCCGAAAGGGCTGAGTAAGCCCTTCTCCACCCACGCGGCTCTCCAGGAAGAGGGCGCTGGGCTGATCGCTCATGGCAACAGGTTGGCCCCCGGCCACCTCCCTGCACAAGCAGCCAGCGCTGGTGCGCAATCGTGTTTCCTCAGCAGAACGTGCTGTACAGCGTTTGTCCTGACAGTGCCTTGGCGCTTCCTCAGATGAAGGAGCAGCCATGAGGCAGGCGGGGCGCCGTTTCATCCACAGCAAAGCCCTGACTGACACACTGCAGGCCCACAAATGCGCTGCAGTGCTCTCTCTCTCTCTCTCTCTCTCTCTCTCTCTCTCTCTCTCTCTCTCTGTTTTCCCCATTCTCAACATTTGCTCTCCACTGTGCGGGCAACACCTGCTGAAATATGACGAACAAGAGAGGAGCTAAATACCATTTCCAGGAGCTACAGGAAGCATCGGCCAAAGCAGAGCCCACGGCTAGCAAAACTTGATCGACGCAGCGAACTCTCCCCACCCTCAGCGAATGCAAGTGGGGCGGAGTCTCCGGTTGAGCCACAGAATGCCACCTGGACAGGTACAGATCCCGACCCTGTTCCTACCAACGTCAAGGAGCAAGTGCCAAGCGCTGAGGGGCCCGTCACAGTCCAGCCTAGGGGTTCTCCCATCATCCAGTCCAAAATCGGGTGATGGGAATTTCCTCAGGACACACTGAAGCATAATGCTGGCGCTATTGTGTACAGAACTGCCCGAATGGGGACGCCAAACGTTTTTCTTTGCAGTGAGTGGATCAGACCTGGGAACCTCACTCACCCTGAGCAGGGCTCCCCAGAGCTTCCTGAAACGGCTCTAGGAGGGCAGCTCCACTTGCGCTGAGGCTTGGACGCATACTCAGAAAGCACTTGCACGGTCAAAGGAAGGGCTGCACCCGTCACTCCATGACGCCAGTGGATGTGGCAGCAGGGCTGTCGTCTTTTCCCAAGGTTCCTCGGAACCTGTTTCATCTCGGCAAGGAAGGCCATGGAGCCGAGAGGCGGCGATGATGCAGAAAACCAGGCCGGGCCCATTTGGCTGCATCTTCTTCAAACAGGCTCATGAGAAAGCACACTAACATCTGGTCCATTGGAAGGTCTTCATGGCGCAGTTCCAGGTACCTCTGCCCCAGAGCTTCACAACTGGGAAGCACCCACGAAACTTTGTTGGGCACTGGGCATCTTCCCAGGATCGTGCAAGGGCAGCTGCAACTTTTACAGCTTGGGTACTCTGCAGTTGACTTTGATGTTTCATGTTTCCAGCCAAGGGTTGGGTCATTTGAGCTGGCTTTCTGCCGACAAAACCCGAGGCTCAGCCGTGAGAGACTCCATCCCGCACCTGCAGTCTGGAGCAACCCGTCCTGGCTCGGCACAGATGCTCTCCAAACAGGATCAACCGCCTGCTTTCAATCACACCCAACACGCAGAATCCGTACCAGGCAAGGATGGAGATGTGCATCGACCTGAAGGATGTGCTGACTCCTGCTCCTCCTCCTGGAAGCTGCTGCTGTGAAGGCTTCAGTCGGTGGAGGCCTCACACTTCCAACTGGTGCTGCAAACCTGCCCTTTTCTTCAGAGGTTTGAGAACAGCCTCGTTGGCCGGGAGCACAAATGCAGTCCGAAGAATTGCAGCCTTCCTCCAACTTGGTGTCCGCCAAAACTTTTGGAGTGGAGCTCCCATCCTCCACAGCCAGCACGGTGGGAAGGGTCGACCAACACAGATAGAGGACACCCAGGCAGGGAAGCCAATTGCAAGAAGAGTTATCAATGAGAAGATCTATATGAAAGAGACATTCAGGGCCCCGACACCAAAGCGGAGACATGTTCCCACACCAACCATCCCTAAACAGAGAGCTTTCACATGTTCGAAAATCAAGGAACAATTTGGGCAGGAAGATGTTGAATAAGTGAGGTGAGTTTTGGTCTTGATCACTGGCCATCAAGGTGGGATCATCGCTACTTTTGTTCTGAGAAGGAAAAAGACCCGAGCATAACCAACACAACACACTCTTTTTACCTTTAATCGCTTTGTAGAAAATGATGGTTCAACAGCAGAGCGGTATGTGGCTCTTGGAGAGGGAGAGGAGAGAAGAGGAATGAGACCAGGGAAGCATGGCAAAGTCGCACTTAAACAGAAACAATGCAGGAATGTGGAAAACAACTGAAATGGCACAAGGAGAGACGGTCCCTCAGGACACCGCCCGCCCCTGGACCCTCACGCCCCGTCCTGTGAATGTGTCTCCCCCCTTCTGCTTCTCCAGCCACGGTGTGTCAAACACATTCTTCTCCTGCTGCGAGATCAACGTTTGGGTGTAAAAACTGGGCTTCTCTTCCGATCTCCCCTTTTGGGTCTCAGTTGGGCAGGAAATTCTCCCCGGCTTGTTTGGGGGGTCGAATGAGAATGCGACCGGGGAGGGGCTTGGCGGGGGCTTTAGGGCCTGCTTGGGGAGTGTCTGGGCTACAGGCGGCCCCCCAAGAGGAACTCCACGGGAGCGCTTTTCCTCAACAGCAGCTGCGGTCCGAGCCCTCGCTGGAAAGCTGCGGCTAGAACACCTCTTCTGGGCGAGAGTCAGACACATGGGACTTCTGCACCCCCGTGAGCCTGGGGGGGGGGGGGTTCAATGGTCAGAGGGCCGAGATCTCAACCTTGCTTGAACTTCCGAGTCAGCGGCCGTGGATTCTCCACCCCGAGGGCTGAAGTCTCCCAGACCAGATGACTTCATGGTGACCCCTATGAACCCTGAATGTCCCATGATTTTGTCGCTCTTTAGGAAAGATCCCACAACACACAACTTCAAACGCAAAACCCCTCAACATTTGGAGGGGCCGCAGCTGCTTCAGATGTCGCAAACATTCCTCAGAGGAGCTGCTCCCGCCCAGTACACTCATCATTTGCAAATTAAAATGGCACGAAAGCCCCTGCTACCACCTGGCTCTCTGGGCGGCCAACATCTTCTCCAACTCGGTTCTTGCAACGTCCTCTTTTGAGTGGTTTCAGGCCTTCAGATCAATCCGTTGCTCCAGAGCAGCTTCCCCATTCTGAGAGCCGCCCAGATGCAACGAGTTGAGCCTGCCGTCCTCCCCTGAACCAGTGCGGCTTACCATGGGGGGCTTTGCTGCAGAGCAGCGCCTCCTTCACTGTGGCACCTACCACACGGAACGGTTTGGGGGGGGTGCCTTGTTTGCGTATGCGTGCATGTGTACGAATGTATACTCTAGAACAGATTAAGTCGCTGAGGCACAAGAGCCACAGACTGTGCCCAGACAAGCACAATCCACATCCAAGCCGCTGAACATCCGGGTTCCGTGAGGTGAACTGGTCGCCACAAGGACGACATCAAAGGCAGCCCATTTAACTGCAGGTTCTGCAGGCGAGGCTCATCTTTCAGGGCCAGCCCAGCCACACACTCTGCAAGTGCAGTGAAGGCCCATTTTACAGATGAGGAAACCAAGGCCGAGTTGCGAGTACTTGTGTACAGATCAGACGAATAAGTATGCTGTGGACACGGAACGGCAAATCAAAATTCCTAGCTAATCTGCTACAGGGGAGTTGGGCATCTACCTTTAGCCCACCTGTATTTTAGAGAACGAATCCACCCCCCCCCCCCCCCCCCCCCACAGGACTCACTGCACCCAGGGGAAATGGGCCACCAGAGCTCAAGCTTTTGAGGATTTCCGTTCAAAAATAAATCTTCCTTTAGAACTCAATGACCTGCATTTTGCATCTCACAGAAAGAATGAACCCTTTGTCACTGACCGCCAGCTTTGTACCACCCTTCCCATCAGCCCCAGCTGCTGATGTGATATCACAGAGACTGCATCTGAGGGGGTGACCCCTATCTTGTACGTTGCATTGACTGACACAAAAACCCAGGCCCCCCAAAGGGCAAACAAACAGGCCCCGCAAAGGGCAAAGGAGTCCAGCGTGCCCCCCGCTTCCGCAACCATCCCTCTCAAGGGCAGCATCTGGAACTGGTGGCAGGCCCGGCTAAGCAAGGAGCGTCGCCCGTCCCGCAACACGGGACGCAGGTACACTGCCTCTGTAGGTGGAAGCCTTGTCCAAGCGCTACTAATGATTATGGCAGCGTGGATGTAAGGAGACGAAGAACTCCCATGAGGGAACTTTAGCTCACCGATCGCTAATTAGGTGGAACCATCCTCATGATCCCAAGGAGAAGCAATGGGGGCAGCTGCGAAATCCCCACTTGCCTGGGAGTGGAGAGAAGCTTCGTGAGCCACTGGAGACAGACGGACAGCAGAGGTACTCACGCCGTCACACACACAGACTCAGTTCACACAGGACGGCCGAGCCCGGGTAGGTTGCCAGCAGTTCTTAGACCAACCACTGTTTAGCCCCTAAACAACCCGGTGCCCCCATGTGCAAGTCACGCTCACACTGACGGATGGGCCAAGCCCGGGTTGCTTACCGAAAGTGGAGCTGAGGAGAATGCCGAGACAACACGATCGCTCACTCCTTCCTGCTCGCAGCCTGCAAATCGGAGGTTGACAGGCCCGGTTGGCAGTTCTGCGCAAACCGGCCCATGCGCCTTAGTTTCCTGTGCTCTGGCTGGATGTTAAAAATAACAGCCATTACCATGCTGGCGTGATCTTGCCTGGAACACCAGAAGTACGCCACGTGTGTCATATGTACGATCGCACGTATCTTAAGAACTCATTTCAGCTGCTCATTGCTACTTCCGCAGAATTAGAAGGAAAATAAGAACTCATTTTATCATTCTATGTTTAGGTTTACTCTGGCTTCTTTAGCCTGCAAGGTGACAACAAACCCTTCTATTTCTGTAATAGAGGCTTATTTTTTGGTCAGGAAAAAGGGGGAGGGGGAACCCATCTAAATAAACCTTCTCCAGGGATCTTGCAGGTGTTGTGCATTGCCAAATTCGTCTAACCCTAATCTTTCCACATACAACCCAACGAATAAAATTAGTACACCTCTGCTATAAAATGATAAATAGACATTCAGGGGGCTCCGTAAGTAGAGTACATGGGCTGTTTGTGGTTTCGCAGAGATTTTACAGCCCCCAAATATGGAAACAGCAACAGCCTCAGTGAGGCTTGTCACAAATACGCTCTCTGCACACTCCATCAGAGGTGACTGAAGGCATGAAACTCCTGCCGGGGTCTCGGGGGACAAGAGCTCTTTTGGAGACGCTGCCTGGGTGACGGGCCTTTCACACATTCCCAAGGGATGAAGGCGCTATCTGAGAACCAGCCCCTTATGGAGGGGTCAAAGCCGAGCATCCAGAAAGGTCCAGTTCTTCCGAAAGTCCTCTTGGCACACACTTTATTCTCCAAACTCTGTTCGGAATCGCTTCTCCTCACTCCCGCAACTTCGCGCCACAACCATTCCACTCTTAAAGGCAAACTTTAAGCCAAAAATAAAAACTACAGTGACCTCACTGGATCTCACTAAAAGAAAAGCACATGCACTTAGATTCAGTGTGCCTTATTTCACCACCAAAATCCATTACTATACGCCCATTTCAAACCATTTTAAAACAGAAAAAGGCAATTAACACAGCTAAACCACGTTCATTAAAGAAGTGGTGAAAAAAAGAGTAAGTCTCCTCTCGAACACTCTTTGCCAAGGAAGAAGGCTGAAAGAAAAAACAGCTGCGTTTAGGTCCACGTTCCAAATTAAAAGTAATCTAACAAGGTCTGTGGGGATAACTCCTTTGGCTGCACGCTGAAGTTGCATTTCTACCAAGTCAGTGTAATAGCGCTGAGAGGGGATAACGCTGAAAAGGAAATTCCTCAGAACTGAGGTAGTTTAAGTGATCGGCGTGTTTTTCCCAGCTTCTTGCAAAAAGGAAAATTGGTATTTACAATCCATCCCTGGCCCTCCACCCCTGCATGAAGTTGTAATTCTTGTTCAGGTTTTCTGCTTTTGTGGCTGCTTTCTACAGAAAAGGGAGTGGGGAAAACAGAACACCAGATCGCTACGCCAGAATTATGCCTAGTTTCGGAACATGACGTTTTAATAAATAACTGGCTACTTCTAGAAATACTTTGCCTCTGGGATTGCTTTATTGTAGCATCTCAGCCAAGGCCATTCCATCTTAATATATCTTAATATAAAATTCTTCTGCAGGAATTTGGTGCGTGAACAAAAATCCATGACCCTGAGCTACCAAGTAATGAATGCATAAAAGTGGGGAAGGGGGAAATCCCCCGCAGAGCCAAACACTCCCCGTGCCTGCAATGCGATGCAGGCCTGCGGTCAATTCTTGCTCCCTCCATCTCCTTTCTTCTATGCTCAATGGATTGTTTTTAGATTCAGAAGAAACATGCTGGATATCTGCTTAAAATAGGAAGATGCTTCTAGAACAGTTTTAAGTCTTTCTGCAGACTTAACAACCTTGAAAGCAATTTAGTTCCATTTAAAAATAAAAACAGAACTATACACATTTATTTGGGAGTGGGAAAATCCATGCACAAGTCCACAACCCAGGTAAACCCTGTCTCTCCAGGTAAAAGCTCTCAGCCTCACCCGTTCCCCGAAGTCCACTTCCAAAACCAAATGTAGCTCGCCCGTTAATGAAGGGGTGGGCCACTCCTGTCCTCCCAGATGTTTCAGCCTGCGACTCCCACCAGACAGCACGGAGGGTGTGGCACATCCGGCAGGGTAGGGGCTCATCAGGGCAGACCCCCCCCCCCCATAGCCAGTTCCCGAAGAACAGTCCCAAAATGCAGGCAGCTGTGGTGACACCAGTCCTAGCAACCTTCAGCTCCACCAGAAGCAGCAGGTCTTCCGTAAAGCCAATGTCCCCACCGACGAAAAGATTGCCGGTACCACGTCCCTGGAGTCCCACCTCCACTACACCACCGCGCACAGACCAAGACACCTGGGGCGAGACTTTCATTCTTCTGCTCTGCAGAGGAAGTTACTTCCTCGCAGGGACCTTTCAGGGTTTCTGCGCCGAACATGAGTGGCGATTCCAGGGACACGGAGATGAGAACAGACGTAGCACAGACAGGCCGTGTGTCGAGAAGCGAACCGGCCATGCGAACCGTGAGGAGCCCCTTCTTCGACTCTTCAAGGGAAAACTCCCGAGCGAAGCAGGGAGAGGAGAAAGGAAGGCCAGCCGCACTTCCCACAACAAGGAACAGAGTGCACTGGAGCCACGCCTCGCATGACGTTCTAAGGACTGGAGGCCCCCCCCCCCCCCGCAATTAGCTCCACTTTGTTTTTCGATAAGGCATCTCACGTAATGGATACAAGTGGGAGCGTAGCTAACAAAGCGACTCCTGTTGCTCGTTGGGCCGCGTCTTTCCCAGCCCAAGAAATACGATAAATTGTTTTCTAAAAACCCTTTTGCTTCTGTACAGATAATTTCAAATTTCAGGGCAGTCCCTCAATACATGCCAAGACGGAACTTTCTGTTGTGTTGCGGGAAATGGGCTAAAATAAAATTAAGGGGAAGGAAAGGGAAGGCTCGGAGGGAGAACGAGGAAAGAAGGTGGTTAAAAAAGAGACAAAAGCATCACTAACTACAGGCCTGAATAGACACTTAAGTTAACCACTTTAATTGTGGTTCATCAGCCAACAGGACAGACTAACTGGTCCAAATCCTTGTGCATTTTTCCCGTCCTCCAATTGGGTGAGAGCAGGAAAAACTCATCAAAACCAGTGACAACATTGTAAAAACTGTACACGGCTGTCCATTAACTTACAAAGGATTCACCCACCCCCAAAAGTCGCTAGATGGCATAAAAGTGAAATCAGGTGCCGTTTAACAAATACCTTTTTTTTTTTTTTAATAAAAGTCATTGTTTTCCCATTCTTCAACTCTAAAAATAAAAAATAAAAAAATAAAGCGGCCTAGTTATCTCCACTGTCTTTGCCCGGCCAGGAACAGGAGGATGCTCGGGAGAAGGGCTGCCTGGGAAAGGCCCGGGCTGCTGGCCCCGTCGTTCGCCTTTTTGTCCATTTTGTTGACGTGCTGCGTTACGTCCGTGACGTTTAGCACCAATTCGGGGGAACACTCCTGTATTTCGCAGCCACTGCCGCTGCCGTCTCCACTTCCTTCGTCGCCTAGTCGAGCGAGGGACAAGAAGAGAAGAGCAAATATCAGGGGCTTGAGACTCTGGGGCCTGGGGGGAGCCCACATTTGGCCCCGGTCCCCCTCGTGCATCGGGGAGGCTGGTCAAGGCTTGGGGGAAGGAGGTTCTAGGCCCCAAGGAGCTCACTAGTAACCCAGAGATGGGAAGGCTTGGAGGGGAGCATGGGGAGGCAACCTGGAATATTTGGAAAACCCGCCAATTTCGCAAAAGCCCTGTAAAGCAACGGAGAAAAGCCTCCCCCACACTGAGCTTTGCTTGTTTCCACCCGCTCTCAATTTTTCCCTGCTTTCCCCCCCGCAGAGGGTCACTTCTCCACTGGCAACTGTGGGCCAATCACTTTCTCTCAGCCTAGCCTACCTTGCAGGGTTGCTGTGATGATAAAAAGAAGGCAGGTGGGGAAGGGCCACGAGCTTGGTGGCAGAGGCCCAAGGGTTGATCCTTAGCAACATCTACAGGTAGATCCAGGGAAATTTCTGCCAGAAACCCTGGAGAGTTGCTGCTGCCAGTCTGTGTCAGCAATATGGGCCAAGGCCCTGGCTCACTATAAGCCCAGTTCCTATTTCAAGTTCCAATAAGTCAAGTTCCAGTAAGTTCCTATTTCAGGCAGCCCATAATTCACAACCATGAGGTCTAGAATCTTCCTTTTGTTTTAGCAGAAGAAACACTAAAGTATTAGAGCTTCTGCTTTGTCTGGCCGAAGGAACCAGGTTCAGCCATGGCAGCATCTCCTGGAAGGGCAGGAAGAGCCCCTCCATGAAACCCTGGAGAGCCACCACTGCTGAGTGGAGTCGGCCACAGTGGGCCCGGGTTCAACGTGGCATCAAGCAAGTTCTGGTGCTCCATCCATGTTTAAATTACAGTCAGCCCCGTGCACCAACAGTCAGCTCAGACGTCCGGCATGCTTACTTATATCGATAAAGTCAACGTCATTCCCGTTATACGCGTTCTTCATCTTATTGGTCATCACCCGCAGCGCCATGATTTGCCGGCGAATCACCATGTCCAGTTTTGCCGTGTCGACTTCCACCTCAGGGTTGTTGGCCTGGTTGGCGAGGCCGTTCGCCATCACGGCAAAGACGTACCTGTGATGACAAAAGCCGTCCATCTCGGGTCAGCGGCTCCCAGTCAGGAGTCGCTTTGACCCTTCTGGTCTCCTTCCCAGGAGCAACCCCGGTTCAAAACACCAGTAGGACCAGCAGTCAGGAACGCTGGCAGCTGTACACCAAAACCCCTGGAGGGCACCAAGCTGGGGAACACTTGCTTGGGATCCAGTTCCCTTACGTTCCCCAGGCATCTCTCCCATGCTTGGCCCTGGCCAGGAAGCAAGTCAAGCTGAGAGCACGTCTGCGGCCCCTTGAGCGAATTCTGTGCGTCAAGTTGCAAAGGACAGACGCCTCTGGGCAAAATGGACAAATGATGCGATTCTTTGCAAGAGCATGCGAAGCCCTAAAGCCCTAAAGTTTGCAGAAGCAAAACCCCTCTTGGACCTGCTTCCTGCTGGAGGTCCACAAAAATTCCGGCATGAGGTGGATGGAGGGAAGAGAGAAAGTTGGCCCGAGTCTCAGGGAATGAGTGGAAGAAATCCGATGGGATTCCCACCCCCAAACCGTATTCCTCACACATCCGTGTCAGGGACGAGGACAAAACTGCAGCTAGCAGACCGCCAAATGCTCAGTAGACCTTCGGCTCACATCGCCTTCTCTGACTTTGACCTGGGGGTCCAGCAACTCAAGGGGGAACTGATCTGTCAGGCAAGCTTTAGGGTTTAGGTAGGCTGGAAGTGGTGCATTAAGGTAAAAATACATGGGGTACAAGCAAAATGCACCCTTCCCCTTATTTTGCCACCCCATTTGCAAATTGCAAAAGGGAAGGCACGATCCAGCTATTTAATCTTTGCAAATCAGTCTTGCTAAACTTCATCCATCTTTGCAATCTTTGTTAATTAATCTCTGTAAATCCAGAGAGCTTTGGCTACCGGGCGGTACAGAAATGTAGGAAGTGAAAATGAAGGCGCTGCTGCCAGGCGCTGCCTTAATTTCCCCATCGTGGCCCTCGGAATGACAACCCTTGTGGGGGCACGATGGGAAATTATAGATGGTGTTTGAAGGAGTGAGGAGCTGCGGGGAGCCAGCGAAGTTTTGCACACCCCCCCTTCAAAACGTGCCACAACCTTGCAGAAATGTGTATGGGGGCAGGCAGCTTTGCCCCACAGCTTCTCCCAAGCACTCCCCAGCTCAGTCTCACTCCAGGAAAAGTTCTCCCTTGCCCAAACACAGGAGACCGTGTGCTTCTCCTCTCCCTCTGCCCGAGGGTCAGCAGCTGGTGGCTGTCCCAGTAGTTTGTCTACACCTCCCACGATGCCTCTGCATTGGCCCTGCTGGCCAGGACAGGTGGGACCGGTCAGCTAACTCACCTGCCGGCCACAAGCTGCCCTCCCTGCCTAGCCCTGGCATCCCCGCCAGAAGCTACGGATTAAGCCAGGTCCTACAAGCAGCTGCCAATGTCCAGTAGACTGACAACCACCCCCCCCCCCGCATGCTGCCCCCATGACCTCCTACAAATAACAGGGGGTGCGGACACTGGGGAGCCCGGCCACGAAAGAGCACTCCGTGGGGTGCTCATTCCCCCGCTGCGGCTTCTGCTCCCCACTGATTCCCCTCCCCAAGCAGCACCCACCGCTTAGGGACAGAAATGTAGTGCTTCCGGGGGCCACCCACAACGATCTCGTGACAGAATCTGAGGGTGGCGCTAACTCTTAAACGCCAAGCTGTCCCGATCCAGAAACAAGCCTTCCCACTTCCGACGGGGCGTCATCCAGGAAGCGATGCCTTGACTGCAGAAGCAATAGATCCCACCGGCACAAGGGAGCTGGGGTGGGACCCACGGCTTCCGGAACGGGATCGGCATCAGTGCTCCACTGGATACTTGGCGGGATTTGGAGAGGCTCGAAGTCAAGAGGCGAAGCGGCAGAATGCCACGTTCTGATTCCTCCCAGACCTGCTTTGGCTGCTTCCGTTCCAGCACTCGTCGTCGTCAAAGTTGCTGGCAGCCATGTTCTCGTTGCTGCAAATGCTGTTGGGAAGGGAAGACCAGAACTTCTTCGCCTGCTTCAGCTTTTCTTTCACGTCTGTCACCTGCGTAAGATGAGAAGACACCACAGCCACAGCGATTCCGCCCTTGGTTTGCCATCTTCAGGCTGCCGGTCAAGCCAGGGCGGAGCGGTCTGCACCAGCTTCCGCAGCCTGAAACCCCCCGGTGAGTTGACTTCAACCAGCATCAGCCTGAACCGCCATGGCCAGTGGCCCGGAATGCTGGGATCGTTCTCCAGCGCGTCCGGAAGGTGCCAGTTCAGGGGAAGGTGCTCACCAGGGTGCTGCAAATGCTCTTATGAGGTTTCTGGCCGGGCCTGTCCTGGCCCTGCCTGGGGATTCCAGAAACTGGACACACGCCCCTGTGCGCTCGTCCACGCAGCCCGCGGCCCTTCCCTTCAGGCATGGCTGAAGGTCTGCGTCACCCAGAAAATATAGTGCTCTGCATATATTTTTAGGCAGGATATTTTTGGAGCGACCCTCCACTCAGTGCGCACGCCAAATGATGTGCAGATAAAAGCCATGTGCCAAACCAGGGACGGATGGTTAAATCTGAGGGTGGTGCCAACTCTTAAACGCCGCGCAGAGCAGTGTTATCTTCCCCGGCCCCCTAAAGAGGAGGACTGCCTCAGTCTTCCCAAGGAGCAGCTACCACGCCCAGGGTGCCGCCACAGAACAGGCCATGCCGCGAGCATCCATCAGCCTCCTCATGGTCTGGCTCTTCGGCACGCACCCTCTGCCCAAGATGGCACTTAAGAACGGATGCAGAGCTCAGGCCGGGATCGGGCTTCCTTGCCCTTCCCTTGTTCGACCCTGGTCTGGGAGGGAGCCAAGTGGAGATCAAGTCTGCACTCGGGGTAGCGAGTGGACTTCCTGTGCAAAGTGTAGGGGCACATGGTTCTCAGTGCAAGATGTGCACACTATGTAGGAAGCAAGTCTGAGAGACTCAAGGCAGAGAGAAAGCGGGCCAGAGTCTGGGGGGTTGAGCCAAGGAAATCCAGTGGATTCCCACCTCCAGAGCAGATTCCTCACACATCAGTATGCCAAAGGTGGCTCAGGTCTCCCTTCCAGAGAATGTCTAAGTGACCTCTAGCATCCACCATCAAAAGCAGGTAACGTCAAAGCACTGCTGGATTGACCAAATGGTCCTGTTTTCCATAGTGGCAACGAGATGGTTCGCACCAGGCAACAGCAGTTTTCTAGTCCTCAAGGATTCAAAGATGAGCTCCAGAGCATACAAAGCTGTTGATGCTTGTGATGCTTGCATCCCTGAAAGGAAAACCTTTCTATTGGGACAAGAGGAGAAGAATTGCAGGTTTGGACCCCACAGACGAAATTTCAGGGTGGATCTCTGCAAACTTACCAGCCTATCCAAGCTCGTGCCTGCCGCTGTCGTGGGCCGCTCCTCTGGGTTATAGGGTCTGAAGCGAGCGCTGAAGCTGCTTTCTGGAGCTGAGCGAGAGGTCCGACTTTGCACCAGCATCTTGGGCTGCCCGCATCCTTGGAAGACCTGGGCCGATGGGCGACACGGAACTGGGTCTGAAGCCACTTTGCTCTTACCAGCCCTAAAATCCTATGGCGATTATGCCAGCAGTCTGGAATGCGAGTTCTAGCCCGGGCAGATTTGGAAGGAGGTATTTTCTGGGCCGCCACAGCCAACGCCAATTTACAAGGATCGTGTCCCACTCCTGAAATTAGTACCTTGACCCCATCAGGCTACCTCTGTGCCTCTGTCTTCCAGCTTTGTTTCTCACCTTTAAAAAAAAGACCACCCTCCCCAGCTGAGCGTCCAGGGATCCTGCAACCCGAACTGCAGAAAGCACCTAAAGCAATCGCAGTGCTTAATTTCGGAGTGTGGATGTTGTTTTTGCAGACTTTTAACTGGTTGTGTACTGGCACTGCTGTGATCTTGTATTTTAGTACTTCTGTGTATCACCTCAAAATCCTTGTGCTGAAAAGCAACATAAACAGTAACACAAAGCTACGCAAGGGCAGCCTTGCAAATGCCGGCAGGGCTGTGCACTCGGACCCTCAAGCTGCGACGTTCCGAAGACGCAGTGGTGCTTTTGCATACTTTACTGCAATAATGGAGAGGCGAGTCCCACAAAGCATGACCCAGGCTGTGCCACACTCAGGGTGCAGCGCCACATGAGGGAAAAAGCACATGGCGACCAACACGGGTGCACGCCTGCGCTGCCACATGCTCAGCAGCTTACTTCCAGGAGTCCTCCACTGTCGTCGTAAACCTATTACGGCACGGTATTGTGCAGCCGATTGTGTTAGTTGGGTGCCTAGGCTAACTTGCAGGACTCACGAACAAACTGGACTTTCAAATGTGCTCTTGGAACGGAACTTGTGTGTATGTGGGGGACTTCCTGTAATCCCATAAATCCCATTTGCCCCCGAGTTGCTTCCCCCACAGCCAGCACTGCAATTCGTCTTATTAGCTCTAGAGCTACAAAAGCACCCTTCTATGAGGCAGCTGGCGGAAGAGGGACGAAGAGGCCTGTCCCTCCTCCACCAACCCGCTGCTCTTCTCCGTTGGTCCCAGAGGTCCCAAAGCCAGGCAGCTTATTAGCACCCTGCTCTGTGGGTGCTGGAGCTTGGGACCCTGGCGAGGACCGAGCGTCAGAGTCTTTCCTGTCCTCCTGCACTTACTGGTCCAGACCTGTGGTCCCTCCCGAGCCCCCCGGTCCTACCTTCTGGGAGACCTGCATGCTGTTATCTTGCATGTTCATGATGGCGTCGGAGATCTTCACGTCGATGGGGTCCATGACAGATTCGATGTTGAAGGGCCCCTCCAGTCTCTCTGCCACCATCAGCATCGAGTCTAAGCACCGAAGGCCAGAGAGCAGTGAGAAGCGGCTGAGCGCAGAGGCAAGCAATCCCTGCCCACCGCTAGCATCTTCTCCAGAGGACTCTTCCAGGGCTGCCTCCTGCAACAAGCGGCTCCTGGGGGCAGAGCCTTTTCCACAGTGGCCCCACATCTCTGCAGTGCCCTTCCCAGGGAGATCTGCCTGGCACCTTCTTGGTGATGCCAAGTTAAGACTTTCCAACAGGCACTGAACGTTTAACCTGTTGCTCCGGTTTTTAACTTCCTTGCAATACCAAGCTGGTATTTTCACTGCTGTTTTGAGTGTCTGGGTTTTTCAGGGTCACAAACTAAATAATTTAAAATCTTTTCCCTCAAAGAGGAATTTCTATACCCAGTTGAGTTTTGTAACCCCTTTGAATCTCCACAACGTTTTCCTTCTCTGCATTGTTCCATGCTATTCTTGCACTTCGCACACACAGTACTCTAAACAAAACCCAGAATTTGGCCACATCTGCCCTGCCCTACACACCTCGCATCTCTCCTGTCTGTCTGCTCAGGTCTCTCCCGCCTGTCTCCAGCTGCATCAAGCTGTTGCTACTGAGAAACAAGAGCTCTTTAATCATGCAAATAGGCGTTGCTGCAGAAAGATACAACTTGGCTCACTTACTCTGGCAGCCTAGCTAAGTTCTTCCATGCTACAGATTTGAGGAGGAATGGATATTTGAGATTATAGGTGCCCTCCTGACATTTCAGATCTCGGCTCGCAGGATTCCTGACCATGAGCCATATTGGCTTGGGAAGATGGGCGCTGAATCCAAAAGAGCTGGAAGGCACCAGGCTGAGAAAGGTGACCTCCGTTCCAACCTTCCTTTCCACACGGCCTTTCCCAGCATGTGGGAAACAGAGATGCAGAAACCTGGGGCATTTTCTAGATCGATTTCCCCACCTTCCAGAAACCAGGAGGAAAGGGCTCATGTCTCAGCCCTTCTGCCTCCCACTCCAGTCCCTCACATGGGTGCCTGTTGCTCTGTGCTCCCCACCCAGCGCACATTCTTTGCCCCGGGGGGAAAGATTCCACTCTTCAAATAGCACGCTTCCTCAAAATTTTGCAATCGGGACAGATTATCTAGAATAAATAAGGCCATCTGTCTTTGCATCATTTACTCATCCTGCATCTCAGGTTTTCCTGTTTAAAGATAGTCTAAAAAAATAAAAAAAACAAAGGAAAAAATCAGAGCACAGACATGCTTTCGGCGAAACGGGTCTTTCATCATTCATGTTTAGTGAGAACCTTAATCTACCAGGGTAGGCATCACTGAGGACACTGTAGGGATTCTCTGGGCTTTGGCGTAGGGTGGGGCAAGGCAGACAGTCATCCCGCCTGCCAGTTTGAGGAGGAATCCCCAAATGGACTCCAGGCTCCCAGGAAAAACTGACTCGGCTTCAGGTGTCGTTTTGCAACATTGCAGCTCCAGGACAGCCAAGTAATGCGTGAAGTGCACGGCTCCACCATTCCCGCTCGGCTCTTCCTGCCAGCAGGATCCGGGGAGCTCCCATCCTTGGCGTGCTTAGCACCACGCCTGCTCCAGGAGATCCAGCTGGTCTTCCCCCAGGAATGCTGCCACCGAATTGTGTCACTATGGACGCTGGAAGGGCCGAGCACCTGCACTCTGTCCACACAGCGATCAGCCAGCAGCACCCTCCCGCCCATGTTCCCCAGTCACTGGTGTACACAGGCACTCTGTCTCCGATACCATTTTCCATCAAGACCAGCAGCGCTTTGGTAGAAACTCATCCCTTCAGAACACTCAATTCTGCCCAAGCCCAGAGCGACCACGTAAAGCAAGCTCTCCAGAAGAAACCACGTCACGTGGCAGTGCGTGACGTCAGCCTGCGCTAGGCGGTCCCAAACCGCAGCTCCCAAAACGCCCCTTGATACTGGGCAGCTGCAAAAATGGGTACGCCCAGTCACAGGAGAGTAGCTGGAGTCCCTCAAGTAAACCGGACTTGTCAAGAGGTCCTGCTAGCCAACTAAATCAGCAAAAGGGACCGTGCTGCAGGGGCTGAGCGGTGGTGCACTGGCATGCAGGCTTGCAAGAGAGAACAGCCCCCCCCTGCAATGGGAGGGCTGTTCTCGACTTTTCCTGGCAGAAACACCCCAAGCACACCCACACGAATCCTAACCGCTTCCCCACGGTGAAGCGGGGAAGGCCGCAGACAAATGCACAGCGAGTTCGGCAGGAGCGTAGCCTGAGACTGCAGCCGGCTCCCAGCCTTCTGAGAAATGGCCGCTCCCATGAATGCCCCCCATTGTGTGGTGGGGGAAGAGCGGGGGAACCATGTCGACGTGCCAGCAAACTGGAAGCGGTGAGGAGACGCGCAGAGCCAGTCCTGCGCTGGCCCGTGCACACTGCGGCCCTCCAGATGCATTGCTTCGCCACTGCCATCCCCCCACCGGAATGGCAGCACTGGCAGGGGATGATGGTAGTTGTAGTGCAGAGGGTGGGGTGAGGGGAGCGTTGCAAGTGTCTGCCAGCCCTGTTTACAACCAAGAACAGCGGCTTTGTTTGTTAAGAGTACCTCCCGGCACACTGTGATTGGAAGCATTTTGGTTGGTTTATCTTGAAAATCAATGAGTATTTCCATTGGCCAAGCAGGGGAAAGGCTTCTGATCCGTGAAGTGTTCCCACAGAAAGACTCTCGGGGGAAAAGAAGAAAAGCAGCTGCTCCGGGTTCTTTGCAAACTCGCAGGGCAGGGCAGGGCAGGGCTGAGCACTCCCCAAATGCTGTGCAGATCCGGGCACCTGCTCCGCGCGGTGCCATGGCATCGCTCGCAGGACCATGAAGGAATGCAAGCCTCAAAGGGGGGGGGGGTGGAGAGCGCTGACACCACCGCACATGAAAGTGTAAGGAGCCCGCTGTTGATCTTGGGGGCGCATTCAGCTCGAGACCTTTTGGGGGTGGCAGGCACTGGGGAGGGAGTGGCGAGAAGAAGTGCACTTTAAATACAGCGGGCGACAGATCGAGGGGGGGGCACCTAACGCCAAGAAGCGAGGCCTGGGGCAGGCACCTGGCTCCCGCCCCTGCTGTGACCCAGCGGGTGCCACGGCCCGGCAATGGCGGCACGGTCTGCCTTTCGGCATTGGTGGCATCGGCTGCGGTTCGAGGTGACAATGCTTTCAGGAAGGTGATACCCAGCCAAGGAGGTGAGGAGGGGCCGTTCTGGGACCTCAGGGGCTGCCTTTCCTCACGTGCATGTTTCCTTCCCTCCCACAAATTCGGGCTGAGTGTCTTCTGCCTTCCGCAAAGAAGTCTGCATGGCACTTGCCCCAAACAGGGCGTTCTTGGTGGTGGTACCAGGGCTGCGCAATGCCCCCCGAGACCACCGCTCCACTCCAAAAGCCGCACAGGCCGCCTCTGAGGACAGTGCCCCCGGAAGAAGCATGCCACATATCACAGCACAAAAGGCTGCAGTGCCACAACAATGAACTCAGCACGATCGAAATGACGTTGCACGCCGACACCCAGCAGCGCCTGACACACGCCTGGCTCGCTTGGCGGCTGAAGCGTGTCGGTCTTTCTGGCCCTCCCAAAGGCTTGCAACAACTGGCCTGATGGGCATCAACAGGAATGGGACACCCCAAAAGGCCGGGGTCGCCTCGCTCAGCTGCAGGCACTTCGGGCACTTGCTCGGTTCTTTGAAAAGGGCCAGGAGGCATGGGCTGTCCGACGACTTGCATGGGACGGCTCTGCAGGGGAGGGGGGGAGGGGAGGGGGAGCAGGAGGAACTTCTCTGAGAACTTGTAAGCCTATGAAACGGCCCCCTGTCAGATCCATTAACTGGAAGTTCCATGGATTAACTTGGGGCCTTCTTCACACAGTGTCTGCATCCGCGGGGCCCCTCCCCAAGACTCCACCACCCAAGCGGTCGCTCCATCAAGCCCAGCTTTCCCAACCCGAGTCCCTGCGAATGTGCCGGACTGCAATGTCCATCCCTCCCGGCTGCAGAACTGGTGTCAGCAGAAAGACGCCTGAGCCATAAAAATACGTAGCTGACCGACCAAGTTATCTGCCAAGAGACGGTCACACAAGTGCTCCCAGCACACAAATCCGCCCGTGTTGATCCCGCCGACAAAGCTTCTCGCAACCTGCGGGTGACGGGAGGCCGCGTTCGCGGAGGGCCCTCGGTGCAGCGCCCATGTTCAGCAGGGCTCCGCCCCTCCCATGGCCTGATGCACCTCAGCAAAGTCTCTGCGCCCGCTTCTCGCAAGGAGCTTTTCCTCCCCAGCGATCGCGAGAGCACCCGGGCTGCCACAGTTGGCGGATGGTCCTTCCCCGCCTGAGTCCTCGCCACCTGCCTCGGCACCTCCTCGGTGACATTCATCCACCATGAATCCATGAATCCAGCAGTGTGTTCCCATCGCCTTTGATGCAACTGGGTTTCCAAGACTGCACAAAATAGGCAGGCAACAAGCTGCAGCAGGAGGACGCATCGCTCGGCGCCCCCAGGGCATCCCGAAGGAGCGCTGGCAGCCACGCTGGGGAAGCGCGAGAAAGCGACCCGGGAAAGTCATGCGTAACCTCCAAGCTTCCCGGAGGCCTGCGCTACTTGCCCAAGGTGACCGCCGCAGGGGGTCGTCTCAGCGCTTCCAAGTTGCACCTGTGGCATGCGGTCACGGCCCCTTCGTTCCCCCAAGCCTTCCCTGAAGGATGACTTATTCCGTAAAGAGAATCCAGACACAGCACACGGTATATAAATCAAAGCAGTGGGCAGGAAAGTTAAAATACACTGTGCTGCCTAGTTAGACTTGTGTAGCAGTTACTCCCTTCGTCACTCTGGTTTAAAATATTCCGCGCATTTCAGCAGACGGATTCCTGCGTTTATTATTACGCCCCTTGATCTGTTTTTGTAAACCGCTTAGAGTCGTCTTTAGATATGCAGAGTGGTTCAGACAGATTAAACAAGGACAAGAAGTTGCCACACCTGGTCACAGGTCATGCATTTCTGCAAGCAGTTAGAAGCATGCTTCTGAAAGGTGCGGACGCTTCCGAAGCTGCTTGGAACAGATCTCCCGGAAGGAGCTTTATGTTTTCTCCTCATTCCATCGGGGGCATTCTAGCCACCCTGATGTCTGAAGCAGGAAATGCCAGTGGCACTCCTGATGAAGCTAAAAATACACGGACAGCCTAAATCCTTGGCAATGAGCTGCCGTGAGCAGGAGACACTGCCACCCTCTCATCTGAGACCCGAGTGGGGCCAGCCGAGGAGCTGGGTCACAAGAGCGCTGCCCAGATGGACAGGGATGGTGGTCCCAGCGCCAGCTTCCTCGGAGACCCCAGACTGGGTGAATCTTCCCAAGACCGGCCCATTTGAGGAGTTTGGGGAGCTCATGAGACCATCAGTCACAGGCCTGGGGAGGGGCAGCAGGCTCAGCTCCTGTTTGCGGACACAGCAAAGGCCCTTCATGGGAGGAGCAGTGACCCTCTGGCCTCCCTTTCCCTGTTGAAAAACCCTGACCTTCTTGCTTGGGAGCTTTTTCTCTTTTTGGAACTGATGCTCTTCACAATTTGGCCTGCCTGATTTTGCCCAAACAGGCTGCCTCCTCCACTGTGTCCAGAGTTTCCCCTTGTTTCAAGGTACGCCCAGCTCCTCACCTATGAAGTTGTTCCACTCCGTGTCCAGCTCCCCTTGGCTGGCGAGGCATCCTCGCATGACGTTGAAGCAGTAGTTGTAACACGGCTTCACGGCCACCAAGCCCCGGCAGTACGGGCAGTACATCATCTTCAGCAGCGCTTGGGTCCCCTGCGGCGTGGGGTTAACCTTTGAAAAGAGCAGCAGTTGGAGCAAAGGAAGAAGAAACACAAACAGAAGCATTTCCGTCATCATTATCACTACCACCACTGGCAGTCCTTCGTGGCAGCCTCACAACCTAGCAGGCACGACACAAGAGGAGCCAGGCATGGGGAGGGAAGAGGAAAGCAAGCAATCACAGTGGCTCCTTCTCTGAGGGACAGAAGTGGACTACTGGTCATTCCCATGTTCCCCACAATATAGCAGGTGGGGGCTGCAGCCTTCCAGTGGCTCTCGGATCCCCCAGCCAGTTGCAAAAGTCAAAGCAAGTTTCCCCTGTCCAAGCTCTGCAAACTCAGGGAAACATTGTGTTAGGGCTCCTTTTATATTTGAGTACTATCTCCACAGACAAAGCCATGTACATTCGAAGACCTCCTTACATGATACAATTGCTTGTCATAGTTATCCATGCCAAGATCCTAGTCCACTTTGAGCACTTGAGAACAGCAAGGATTTCACAGCACAAGGGCAAAAACTGACATAGCTGCCAAGACTGGTCCTGAACCGTACGCATCATGCACTGCATACTTGAGAAACTCTGGTGGTCTCTGAAGAGGAAATGCTAGTATTTTCTTTCTGCATTTGCTCGCATCCTTTTGGCCTTTGGCTTCGGCCCTTTGGCCTCCCAACCTGTCCCCTATTAAGAAGTAGCCACTGGGAGCGTCTCCAAAATGGACTTCAGCCCTTGGATGGAAAATAGTTCCCCATCTCTAATCGACACAAACAGCCATTCCTTGCCCGACTGTAGCCAGCAGAGAGCCAGTGTGGCAAATGGATGAGACTGCAGGGCCAGGACACAGGACAGCCAGCTTCCGGCCCTCCTCGGCCACGGAGCTCCTGGGGAGACTTTGGCCAGGCACAGAGGCCCCACCGAATCTGCCTAGCAGGGTTTTCGTGCAGGTAAAAGGGAGACCCACAGGGCCGTGGAAACCACCTGGGGATCCTTGCAAGAGGAAGAAAGTTGGTGATGAGGATCCATGTGCCACATGAGGCTGGCTGAGGCCAGTTACTGTGGTCCTGCTGAACTCCATCCCCCGCCCCCCGACTGGGTTCTAGACACCCCAGTGAGTAGCCAAGCTAAGGAGAGTTGGCCATTCCAGCATATTCTTCACTGTATATTATGACACAAGAGTGTCAATGAGTCCAAATTATTTCAAGAATGTTGGAGCGGAAGGGCTGGATTCTCCCGTTTTAAGAGCAAAACCTGTACAGGGGTGTCTGTTTCCCCCACCTTCCCAGCTGTGAGACCGCTTTGTCTCGTCTCTTCCAGGATGCTCTCCCGGTGTTCCACATCTTCCCTCTCAGTCTCCTAACTCATCCAGCCAATCAGGGATCACAGGGCAATCCAGGTGAGGTCACCTGGTGACACAGCCCATCAGTTTGGCAGCATGAGCAAACGCCCCGCACAGCCAAGCACTTGCTGACCCTTTTCTGTTAGTCTTGCAAGTGATCCCGGGCTGTCAGAGCTCACATGCGAGGTAGCCAATCAGACCTGGCAGTGTGGGGATGTCCCCAGGTGGGGCAACACCTCCTGCCTCAGGTGACCATTGCTGGCCCCTTCCAAAATGATCCTTGAGAAATGGCTGAGCGGGGCGTATGCCCCCATGGCTGCCAGAAACAGTTCACGAGGAATGTGCTCCTTCTTCGGTTCAGCCCTCATTCTGGATGACGCATCGCTTCGCCATGTGTTCTTCATTATGGGGACATTTCTGAAGTCTATGAATTGCTGAATATCACTGCGGGATTTGGCTTACATATTTCCCCTTCTGCTTTTGGTGCGTGTGTGTCAGAGAGAGAGAGAGAATGAGAGAGATTTTTTCTTTTAAAAAAATAAAATGCCCTCGAGGTTTGGGCAGGAAATGTCCACGTTTGGCAGCAATTTAAACCCGCTGATTTTAATGCCTGTCAAGGGTTCAATAACAGCCTGAATCCCCACCCAGCCTTTCACAGTTTCTAAGGGGAAATGAGGGAGGGCGAAGAGAATATGAGAAAAGAGAGTTCCCATAGTCACAAAATTCCAAAAGGCATGAAACGTTATCTAAGAATTCGCAGGGACTGAAAGAGACGGGGTGACTGGGAGGCGCAGAGGCTCGGATTTCAGATTAATACAATTCACCTGTACTTGGCGGCTCGGCTCCGTGGGCTTTGCTAAGATTTAATTCATTCAGTACACGTTGGGCTGTTCCTTTGAATCAATTTATGGTCCAAATGTCCCAGGGGCCGCTAGAACAATCCCACACCACCGGGAGAGGGGCACGTGCCCCGAGGGGGAAGTACCACGCACGAGGCGAGGAAGCAGGGGCTTCAGGTCAGCCATGGATCCCTCAGCAACCCTGCTTCTCAGACCAAGTTTCAAGCTGCGAACTGCCCTGTCAAAGCCGGAAGAAAAAGGGGCCACGGATCGTTCTAGCGGGGTGACACCTGCCCTGATGTAGTTCAAGTCTGTGTTGCTGCAGCGGCCAGAATCTTCTTCAGCCGCACAGCACTTTCTGCAAGGAGCTGTCTGTCACAGGCCGGATGCTGCTGGTGGACGGCACTGCGCCGTCCTGTCGTGGTTGCCACTGCCTTCTCGCCCACTGCCTGCCACCCTCTCTGCCCGCTTTCATCCGCGGCCAGCCCCTCTCCCTCCTGCTCAAGCTCTCTCTCCATCCTTGCCCAGCAGGCTGCCCAGCAACAGACGGGCGGCATTGCCAGCGGATCAGAACGGATCGCTTGCACGGGGCTTTTCCGTCGGTTCACAGGCCACACGGAACTGAGCCAAGGGACAAAGCGCACCCTCCCCTCGCAGGATCGGGGCAGGGAGGCCCAACTTCAAATCCCACATGTTGAAGATAAAAAGGGGCCAAAGCTGGAAGCAGAGAAAGTGTCCACCGACTTTTCCTTTCCTTCCTCCACTGAAGAGTATAAACCCCGCGCTGCTTTTTCAATTAGCTATGGGGGCGTGTGTCGTCCTCTTGCTGGATGCTGGACTGGCTGCCTTCCCGCCAAGGACTGAGGCGCTTCAGCAAGCGCCGCTCGGAACGAATGAGGGCTCACTGCGCCTCCTGGTGAGCCCCAAAGGAGGGACCAGGCGCTGGGAGGGAAGCGCACACAGGGAAAGAGCGGGATGGTGCACCGCTCCTGATCCCCCGGGAACATTGGAAGGTGCCCTGTGCCGAGTCAAGCACGGGTCTCTCGGCCCACCCAGTACAGGCAGCACTGACTGGCAGCAGCTTTGCACGGTATCAGGCAGGCCAGGGTCTCTCCCCCAGCCCCCAGGACGCCCCACCTGCATGGCGCCTTGTGCCACTGCGAAGGGCAAAAGCACGGATCCTGCAGCCAAGAAGCCATCACAGGCAGGAAGCAGAGGCAGTGCAGAGGACTGACACTCTGCGGGCATTTCTGGAATTCATCCCCAGGGAGCTTGCCCGACTCGGCTGCCTTGCAGTGCCGACTGCTTGCAGTGCTATTTCCCCAGGCATTAAAAAAAGCCCTCCTGCTTTTTTGCTGCTCCAGTTTTTCTTGCTAGTTTTTTAATGTTTGTGTTTCGAGGGCTTTGTTACAATATTGTATTGTGCAGGCTGCCTGGAGACGGCACTTACCTCGCTGGGCTGCATGAGACGCTTTAAATGAAGCGGGCAAACATGGAGGAGTGGGTTATTCAGAGCAACAGCACATGGGAACGTGCGTTTCACCCTTCTGTTCCTCTGAATGGACCGCTAAAGCGATGCACAAAGCGCGTGTCTCTTCCCAGAGCAGGCCCAAGCTGCTCTTATTTAGGAAGCCGCCTGCCTATACCTGGGGCCAGACTGGCAACACCTGTCTAGGGGCTTAGGCACGCGAGGCCTTTCTTCTCCCCCTCCACCTGATTCTCCTTCACCTGGAGATCCAGAGCCTGAGCCTGCATCTTCTCCTTGACGCACACCTGCTGACCTCGGAGCCTTTCCCCAGAGGCAGAGTCTTCCCTCCTGGGCCGCAGACCCAATGCTGCAGCCAGCACAGAACGGACAGTGGGCTGAGGGCGAGTGGCGACTGAGCAGGGCCGCTGCGCTACCTGAGAGCATCCCGCGGCGAGGAACCTGCAGCCCACCACCCCACAAGTGACCGTGGGGTTGCTCATCCATTGTGTGGGATCAGGAAGCCATGGTTTGCTAGCCCAGCCGGGTTCCGGCAACCAGGCCACCCGTGCCTCAGCTACGGCTCACACTTGGGCAACCATCCGCGCCCAGTTCCTGCATGCGAGCTGGCAGGAGGGCTGGCAGAGGTGTGGGCCTCTTTCAGTCCATTGGCCAGTGGAATTTTGGAGAAGCCCTTGCAGGCTGGCACTCCAGTGGAAAGTGGGACCATCGGCAAATGGATTGGGGTCCCAATTCTCCCCACACCCCCTAATTGTAGCTTAAAGCTTTGACTGCCGTATCAGAGCTTTGGACATGCACATGGTAGGCAAGCCATGAGCAGGGCTGGCTGGAGCTGGGGGACTGGATGGCCTGGGATGCCCCTTCTGACTCGCTCTGTTTCTCAATGGGGAGATGTGGTTCAGCCTTGCAGAATGTGGAAAGGGCAGCTGAGAGTTGGGGAACCACCAATGGTCAAGGGTGAAGGGAGCATGGCCATCTGGGGGATCCGGGAGGACCTGCCTGGAACCCCAGCAGGGCTGGGTCTGGCCCACGGGCCGGAGGTCTAGCACCCCTGCGTGACAAGGCAAGTGCAGAAAACGCAACTCACGGTGGAGACTTTGCCAATGACGTCTCTCGCCACCGCCAGACCTTGGGCGAAGGTGCGAGCGGCCACGAACGCTCGTGTCACCTGCAGCTTCAGCTTCCGCGGCACGTCCCCGAAGGGCTTGAGCTGCTCCGTGTACTTGCTGACGCATTCCAGGTACTCGTCCGAGAAGTTGTACTGCGGGTTCACCAGGCGGAACATGCGCTCCAGCAGGCGGGCCCAGAAGTCGTTGAGCATTTCCTCCAAGTTGACGCTGCCGCCCGTGTAGTAGCGCTTCAGCTCCACAAAGAGGTCCTTGAACATTTCAGAGTTCTGCATGTACAGCAGGCCGTAAGTCCTGACAAACATGTCGTTCAAGGATTTCTCGGCATTCTCAAGAAGTTCTCGGAAGAATTCTGGAAGGACGAGGAAAAGAGACGTTTGCAAGTACACAAGCTTCTCACAGACAGCTATCCAGATACTGAGACCCATTTGTGCAAATTAAAATCACTTTCTAGGAGTGCAAATTAAAACTTAGAAGGAGGAAGGAGTGCAAATTAAAATCACTAGATGTATTTGATGTGTGTGCATGGGGGGGAGGAATGAAGCGGAATGCTGCTTAGGATCTGGAATGAAAATAATTTACTGAAAGTAGAGGAAGGACCTTTAGTTGGGCCAATGCAGCCATTAATGCTTACCCATGACTTCCCAAGAAAGCCACCAATATTTATCTACCAAATTTGTACTCTGCTTCCTAACCAAGTTCTTGGGGCAGCTTGCAACTAACATACATTCAGAAAACAAAGACAAAACAAAATGTAGAGCTGTACAGCCCCAAGCATCACCCATGTGGCCAAATTCACAGCATCCCTAAATTAAGGACCCAAATTTTGAAACTGAGGGGCCCAGGAGAGGAATCCAGGCCTGGCACTGAAAGGCCACACAAAACATTCCTGGAGAAGTTCCAAGCTCCTGCATGTCGGTCAGCGGGTGGCATGTGGACGTGCCTCCATGCACATGCGCGTGCACATGTGGCACAGGGCCCTTCAGACAGTCTTAAGATTGAGGGAAGTGTATATGGGAGAAGGGGCTCTTCAGGTAACCCGATCTGGAAATACAGGGCGCAGTGAGGGATGGAAGGCGTCAAGAACTTCCACAGTCCAATGGTTAGTGCTCGACCTGGGCCAGGGGAATGCCGGTTCGGATCCGTGCTCTGCCATATTGCTCGCCGGGTGACCTTGGAGCAGTCCCTTCTTCTCAGCCACACCAGGCTGTGGGGAAGACTAACCTCTAAAAGGCCCCACACAGTAGGCATAACTTTGCATTATAAATTGCCAGACTGGAATCAGGTCTGTCGCTGAAGGATGGAGGAACAATTAAAGTTTCAATTCTTCCACAAGTGGGTCCCTTTTCAGGTAAGAAGACCTGTCTTTAAATTAAAGTAAAAACAAAAGCAAGAGACTGCTTCTCCAAAATAATGCCTACTTTGGCCCTTAAGACTCTCCACCTGTGTTTTATCTGTGCCCTGTAGACACCCCGGCCAAAGAGGCCAGCTGATTCTGATTGGGACAGGAATCCAGAGACGGGAATCACGCAGGGAGCGTCTCATACCCTGCCTGGAAAACACAGCACACTAGCTCCAGCCACGGGAGAGAGGAAAAGCAGCGGAGATCTGTGGCTACAGCCATGTGGTCAGAATGCACCGCAGGGCTGGTTTTGGGAGGGGTTCATATGGGACCTAAAGAGAGCCTGACGAGAAACATTAATACCGCCATCATGCCAGCACTGCAAGAATCCAAAAAGTGTCTAATGTAGGACAGCTGTCTTTAATGCACGGCATTATTTTATCCCAGAGGTTCTTTGTAGATACCTCCACCCATCCGTCCTGGACATAACTGCTTTATGATTTAACAGAATCCAAAATGGGGTGGAGGGAGGAGAAAGGTGAAGAATGAAGCCTGATCACTTTGGAATTGGCCAACTTTTTGGGGTGCCCCAACGGCTCTCCCTCGACGCTCAAAACCCTCTCTGGGAAAAATAATAAATCCCCATTATTTCCTCCAGGACACGCGATAGAAGAGATCCTGTCCTGTAACTTCTGACTCATGTTCCATAAATGCATTTCCAACAGCATATGCCTCTGTGCTGAAATCCTCAAAGGAGTCCAGTGTTTAGACTCAAAAGTTGTTAGAAGCGGGAGCGAAAAGAGGGGGAGAAGCAAGTCCTTGGCCCGGTTTGAATTTAAACCTTGTTAAAATGTATGAAGTATGGCGGAGTTCAAATTTTTAAAGTCTTCAAAGTGCTCCAGTACAAACAAAGTCTAACTAAGAACATTTTGGGGAGGGGGGGGGAGAAAAAACACCCTTAAAATGCATTCTTAGAGTGTTCCTTATTAACACAGTCCTGGAGTTGGCAGTTGACAACACGGCAAAAACACGGCCTCTCGGGGACCAGAGGAGAAACGAGTCCTAGAAAAGCCATTTGATTTCAAGGTCCTGCGTATCCTGCCAGAACACGTCCCCTTCCAGCATCACTATGAATCTGTCCACTCATTCCCAGGGCTGGCATTTCCTGTCACAAGTTTTTCCTCTCCCCTTCCTTCTCTCCGTGCTGCAAATGTGAAGGAGATTCGTTGGGTCTTAATTTCTAATCCACCACACTTGAAAGGCAACTTCCTTTTGCTGCTCCCCCAGCTTCTCCTAAGCTGGCGCTGTCCAGATGTGCCGGACTACAACCCCCAGCATCCCCCAGTCAGCCTAGGGGTTATAATCAAATGCATCTGGAAGGCGCCAGGTTGGGGAAGACTGCAGTATGCTAGGCAAGGCCTGCCTGGGAAAAGGTTCGGGTTTCGAAAACAAGGCTGTCAAAATGCCTTTGTGTGCAGACCAAACAGGAGACGCGTATGCAGTTGCTCCGAGACCTCAGGGGTCAATCAATGGTGAATTGTGCTCGGAGTCCAGCTATTGCTGTTATTTGTATTAATTATGTCATTCCTATACTATCCATCAGCCAAGCTTTCTGGCCAGTTTACAACAAAATGCAGAAACAAAAGATGAAGCATGAAGAACTTAAAAAATTAATTTAAAAGGACATAAAAGAACTTTAAAAGACAAAGTTAATCATGCCTGTGTTGATAAATATTTCAAGGGGCCACCAAAATAGTCCCTTTGCCCCAAAGATCTCAGCTGAAGGCAACAGGCTTCAGGAACTGAGAGGACACCAGGACCGGGGCAGGGGCACGCAAAGGCTGCGAGGCTTCACAACCTGCATCCATCATGGGATCAGCTTCACCAGCAGCAAGTCCAGCTAAGGGCTCCCGCAAGGCGTCGGGCAAGTTCCCGGCATGCATCTCCAGCTCCCGGCTCAGTGTGGGTGAACTTCACAACCTACCATACATAAAGGTCTGGAACAAGGGGAAAACACTGGACTACAGCATCACACTTGCCCCAAAGATGGCACTAGATTCTCACGTTCCCGGTCCGCTTACCCAGCATGGCAGCAGTAACTTGGCAGGGTTTTAGCCAAGATGTCTTTCCGCAGCCTCACCTGGAGATGCTGAGCGCTTGGATCTTGCAACACTTTCCAAAGGGCTCCACGAAGTGTGGCCTCCATCAGTCCCCCCACGCAAGCCAGCTGTGCCACGGAGGCTGTTCTGAACTGAAGCCACAAGGCCGTGGCTTCAGAGGCATGGACACCCGATGGTCGTTGCCACAGAGAGGACCACAGGGCAGTGATTTCCTATGGCATGGCGTTTTGCCACCACAACCAAAAGCCTTCCCTCTCAAGCAACCTCCATCCCACCTGGTGTTCGGGGGAAGCACCCCCCACTTCGTGGCATCTGGGACCAAACCACAAAATCAATAGCTGGATTTTGGGGTACTAAAAGTGTCTCGGAGTTGTGCTCACCTTTGGAAGCAGGAAAGCGAAGGGTGTACAATTCTGTGCGACTCAGGATCTGCACTCTTAAACTAAAAGGAAACAAAATGGAGTTCCTAACCCTTGCGCTTATGGAGTGCCATTTCTGGAAGGGCTGTGAAGGACAGTCGTATAACTGGACCATGTGTTAACAGGGGGCTCAAATAACAGGGGGCACAAGGAAAAGGCTGCGGTGGATTTGCTATGGGGGAACGCAAACAGGGGCCAGGCAGGGCAAAGCTGGCGGCGCTCTCTGCACCACAGGGGCCAAGAACGGCCGGTGCGAGCCGGGCTCTGGCCGAGATGTAGCAGGACCTCTCCGGATGCTGCTGCAGGCCAACGCTGGCGCACGGAACAGGGAACCCTGAGCCCATCCTCGGAAGAAAACTCTTCCCCCGAGGACCGGCAGCATGCACGGCCCTGTCCAGAAATGAAATATAATTTGCCGCTGGACACGAACATGGGAAGAGCCCCATGCCGTTCCGCAATGCTCCAAGGAGCTTGCTTTAGAACACAGAGAGAGAGAGAGAGAGGGAGGGAGAGGGAGGGCAGAGGCTTGCTGCTGCTCCTTGACATAGATATGAGTTCCTCTCTGGAAGAAGCCAGTCCATTTGCTGATTAATGAGCCACCATGTGGCCAAGGAGTAACCCCTCTGACCTTGGGGGGCGGGAGGGAGAAGAATGGTGTGCAACCCAACTGCTTTCTTGACAGTTTGAAGGGCAAAATGAATTAACACCTTTCGTTTGTCTTGGAAGTGGGACTTGTTCTCAAACAAAAGTTGTACGTTTGGAGATTACTTTCCTGTTTTACGGCATTGTAAAGGCGTGTGTTTTACAGCGGTGAGGCAAGCAAATCGGCGCTCATTAAATTATCACTTTGACAGCTTTCTTGGAGGGGCGACAGGGAGGGGGAAACCCTGCTGAACGCAAGCATTTTTCACGGGATCAACCTTCACCACTGCAGCCGAAAGGTGGACCCCCAACTTTTTATAGCCCTTGTCTCAATTTGCTTTAGAATGAAGTCACGCTGCTCCACCACCTCGTGCACGGACAAGGCCGGGAAGGACAATGGCTGTGAGCTCAGAAAACCCACGAGTGCAGGCAGGGAGCGCCGCCTCCACCCCTCCGCAGCAGAAAACACTCTCCCCAGAAAACAGAAATGTGGCGATCACCTTGAACACACACGGGCCAGACTGGACAGGCGGGCGATCACGCGGTCATCCACTGCAGGTGTTTCCGATTTGATCGTCCCTTTTTTAAGTAAGCAGCGCCCACGGAAAAAGACTGCCAAGAGGGACGACCATGCTTCGACCTCCACCCCCACCCATGGTTCTGATCCACATTGCAGTGGGGGGGGGGCACTCTGCAGCTGGTATTTGTCCCGGGGGGGACCTGGCATTGTGGCCCAGGCTCATTCATTCGAGTCCGGGTGGGCAACCAGGGTCCTGTCAGCAGAGTCCGCACTGGCGGCAAAAGAGCAGTGGCTGAAATGCCAGCATTCTTCCTATGGCTCCATTAAAGGGTCGGTTTTTGCTTCGATCCAAAAATCTAGCATTCTATAGCACCGAAAAAACCACTTGAGGGGGGCATATGCATTGTAGGCTGTGGCCAGGAAAAGTCAGGAAGGCTGGGCTGGACCTCCCAGGAGTCGCCCGGCCCTGATCAAAGTTGATTGCAACTTCATACACTACCTACCTATGTCACACACTCGTCCTCCAAACTCTAGGAAGCTTTGAAAAGAGCAGTGCATGCCGGAGAGAGTTCACTTTGTATTTTGGGCAAAGAGAAGACCCAAAGGTTCCTGAGCCTTCTGTCATTGTCTCCTTGCAACAACACATGTGTTAGCACTTAGCAGCAGCAGAAGAGAGCTTACTCACGCAGCTTGAAGAAACTCAAGCCCAAGATGTTACACGCTGCATCGGGGCAAGAGCCCTTTGGGACAGCGAAACCCCTTTTTAAAAGCCAAGAAGCGGAGCTCCAAAAGAAAGAGAGGAATACCCAGTGGAGTTCACATCATGCCTGAGAAAGTCTCCGTGCAAAAAAACAAAAGCGAAAACACAGAGGCTTTATGTGAAAAAGGGCTCCCGGGGAGGGTCTGGGAACTTTTCCGCTGCCAGTGGGTCTCAGAGCTGTCTGTCTGTCTCGCCTAACACTCCTAGAAATTTCAATTTGGTCTGCTTCTCTGCAGCTGCAGTCCAGGCCAGAGGAGCAGGGTGGGAAAGGGAAAAACCCTCCAGGAGAAACGGCCGGGTGTCCACACACCAGCAGCGAACTACTCCTCTCTTGCTTCATGTCAGCCTTTGGACCTGAAGCTGCTTCTTGGAGCCAGTCCACAATGCCACCTCTCCCATTTCCTTTAGATCCACTTTTCCCACAAAGCAGAGGAGGAGCCTGGGTTTGCTTTGCTCTGCTGGCTGCTTGAAGAGGCAGAACAAATACCTTGTCCGTAGGAAACCAGGATCCAGCTAACAGTTCTGGCTTATTGTTACATGTGAGGTCCCCCACTATGACCAACCATGATCTATCTTTGCAAAGCATTTGCTTGCTATGCCTATTTTTTAGAGATATGTCCATTTTTTCAGGAATGCGTCCATTTTCGGGAGGGAACCAAGAAGGCCAGAGAGAAGGGGAGTGCCAGCTTTCTTTTCTTTCTCCTGGCACCCGTATTTCACCATTGTCTTCCATAAATGGAACCTATCTTTGACCGGGTCGCTTCATTCTTCCTGGGGGTCCTCAAACCTGAGGGAGCTGCCTTTGGCTGGACCGGACCCCAAGAGATGGTTTGGCAGGCAGGCCTCATACGGGACATGTGTCTAGTTAGACAACCGGCGCACACATGCCTGCCTGGCCGGCTGGCGGATCTCGGCTGGTCCAGGCCCCCAGAGGTGGAGGCGGTCCCTCCCTGAAAAGGCAGCGCCCAGCTTCGGACCGCCCTTCAGTGCGGCACATGAAAGGCTTCAACCGGCCGGTTTTGGACCCAACGGCCAAGGAATTCCAGCACATGCCTAGGACCGCATTCTTCCTCTGAAGGACATCTGTCATTCCTCTGTTTTATTACAGCAACTGTTCTGGGAGGTCGAGCCGAGATCGTGTTGTTCGGTGTGAAAAGGCCGAGCCAAATATCAAGGATGAAAGCATCCATCATACTGCACACGGTCAAGGACAAGGACGAGAGGTCACTGCCCACGCCACCAAGAACAGAGGCAGAACAAGCACCACCAGGCACTTCTTGCCTGGGACAGAGACCGCTGCTCCGGCGTGACGTGTCCCCAACAGCAACTCTGGAGGCTGACTACCCATCACTCTGCAAGGGAAACAGACCCACCGAGCTGGACAAAGCCACTCCTCCCCATTCAACACGCTCCTCAAGTAGGTGGTGAATTAGAAAGAAACAGCTTCTTTTTTAAACCCCAGCGCAGCCCGGGAAGCACTCCAGAGCATCCAAACTCTACAGAACCCTGGGCAGCTCTTGTTTCTGAGAAGTGGCGGGAGAAGAACGGATCAGCCCGGTCAACCCCCTATACAGAGCCCGACGGCGGTGGGGCAGGAGGGGACGGGGGGAGGCTTGCAGTGTGGCGAAAGGGCACCCCTTCATGCACCAGGCGGGCTGTTCCAAGCACAGGGGGAAATGGAAAATAAAGACTTTTCCCTTTCCAGCTCTCCAGAGCAGCTCACTCCCCGACAGCACAGAAACAGAGCTCTAAATCACAGCTATAAAAGGCTCTGATTTGAAGGCAAGCGCAAGGCAGATGCGTTATCCTGGGTCAGGTTATCGGATCAGCCTATAAGGACCCGGTCTGCATGGCAAAGGGTGGCTGCAGGCTCCCGGCACATGGCTCAGCTCATCGTGGGTTGAATAACCCTTAAACAACCCGTGATGAGCCAGCCGTGTTGTATGAAACAGCCCACTGTCTTTCTGATCTGCTGTGTTCTCTCACGGACCTTCTGCAGCTAGGTGGGCTCTGTATAAACCGCTGCTGTTGGAATAAAAAGGCAGTTACCTCTGGAAAAAAATTGGATGGATTCCACCCGACTTATGGGAATGGCAAAACAAAACTCCGTCTCCAAGTTTTACTGCCGAGCTGAGCACACAGTTTAGGAATCAAAGTGGAAAGCAGCCCACAATCCCCTTGTGGGCAACTCAAGAGACTCATCAGCAAACCTTTCTATCAAACCAGTTTGCAAAACAAGCAGCGTCCCAACCCAGGTAGTCATTCCCCCACCGAGTAAGTATGGGCCAGCGGAGGCGAGAGTCCCAGAAAGAGGCAAAAAACGACGACGACGACAAAACCCCGTCTGTACAAACAGAGTCTGGAAAGATATTTTAGGACTGGCCAAGTGGGCTCAGCAAGCCGCAAAGGGCCGTGACAGACTCACCATCAAACTTCTTGTACTGGGAACTGAAGGTCGCTTGCAAATGGCTGCTCGCTTCCAGGACGGCGTTTCTGAAGTCGTGCTTGCTCTGCTGGCCATACTTCTCTTCCATCTCCTGAGAACAGCAGGTGGAGCCCTGAGGGCACACCTTCAGGTGGTCGCCTAAAATGCATCAAAGGTGACAGCTTACACACAAGCACACAGGCTGACGAGGACACAAGCTGCAGCTCAAACAGATCCAAGGAAAAGGGCCATTTCCTCAAGCAGCGATGATGCTCTCCTGCTCGGGTCCCTGGCCAATCAAAGCAAGCTTTGCTGACGAACCAAACAAGCATTCATACAGGTATGTGAGGGGCTGTCACATGGAGATGGGGAGAGGCCTCTTCTCCCCTGCAGAGGAAGGCAGGACGTGCTCCAATGGAGCAAAGCTCAGGGAGCCAAGGTTCAATTTGGATGCCAGGAAGCACTTCCTGACAGTTAGGACCCCGAGGGCGTGGAATGGGCTTCCACGGGAGGTCGTTGAGGCCCCATCGGTGAGGGTGTTCAAAGATAGGCTGGACATGCACATGGTGGGCATGTCATGAGCGGAGCCGGCTGGTGCCGGAGGTCAGACTAGATGGCCCAGGAGGCCCCTTCTGACTCGCTCTGTTTCTATGTTTCTATGTTTCTAAGTGCACAGTTAAATCTGCATCGATCGGCATGTGACTGAAAGAACAGAGAAGGGGACACTTTCTTAGGTTTTGGTTGGTGTGCGTGTGTCTCCCAAGAGGGGGTGGCTGGGAAGAGGCATTCCATCAAGCGGGAATGCTTCTTTCCGTGGTGCTCATCACCTGCAGTTTTGGGCAGGCTTCTTAAACTGGCGAGGCTTCCACAGGCCACAGCAGGGACTTTACAGCTGCCCCGGAGAATATAACAAGTGGCCGGACTTCCTCCCAGAGTGGGGTGAGGACTGGCAGGACCAGCCAACCCGGTGCCTTACGGATGTTGTGGACTTCAATTCCCATGTGCCTCAGCCAGCATGGCCAAGCGTCAAGAATCTTGGGAGTTGCTGTGAAAAATAGCAGGAGGATCCCAGGCTGGGGAAGGCTGTCCCATGGGATTCCCCTGCTACAGCCCCTGCTCCAACATCCAAAGGACGATTAGACATGGCTTGGCAAACACGGCTGTGTGGGGGCTAAGCTGGCAAGGGATGGGGTGGGGGGGACCCCGCCAGGCAGGCAGCTTGTAGCCAATCCTCTCTCCCGGGAAATACATGCCCAAGAGAGTCACACACACACACTGGTCTGTGCAACCCCTTATCTGCTAGACTGACTTCTGCCACTTTGCCCAGGAAGGGCTCAAGAAGCCCCCTTGGAAAGGTACGCTTCCCAGGACCAGCCACCAACTGGTTTCTTCCCATGAGACCCCAACGCCTTCAGAAATGGCTGCTTCGTACAGAAGATACTCGGGGGAGCAGCAAGGTGCAAGCTATTTCACACCGCAGCGTAGGAACACCCAAGACTAGACCGAAATGAAACGAAGGACATTCATTCACATTTCCAGCAACTTTCACGATTCCCAGGACGCAAAGCGGGCCACCCAGATGTATGCTCGGTCATTCCCAGTCCTGCCATCAAAGCATGAAACCCGCGGTGACACATCTGACAAGCACCATTCTTTTAGCTGAGCCGCTCTGCAAGCAAACCCTTCTCTCTACCTCTGGGCAGGCCAAGGACAAAGGCCGTGTCCGACAGGGGCGTGCTGCGATTTTCGCCCACTCTTACAGCAGGAAGGACCTGTTTGCTCACCAACATGACCAGGAGGGGAGGACCAGAAGCAGTCCTTGGGCCCCACAGCAAAACACCCTGTTGCCACACGGGGGAAGGTGCACAACTGCTGACGGGCCCAGTCCAGTCTAGGGTTGCATTCAGACAACACATTCAGACATCCAGTTCTCCAAGCAATCATTTAAGGATGGACAATGAGCCAGCTAAGTGCGCATCAGCCTGCCCCTGTGTGTGGGGCTTATTTCTGGCAGCTTCCCTCTGTTCCCAGCATTTGTTGGCCCGTGATGGGCTTGCTAGAGCTTCACTTAAATTGTTTACGATCGTCCCAGACGTTGTCCGAGTGGCACTTCACTGGATAGCTCTTTTTAGCTGCCTTAAACCACGCACGTTTTGCTTTTGTAGCAAGTCTCCTTAAGAGTTTTTTGGTTTTGCGTTTGTTTTGTTCTGAAGGCATCTAAGAGATAAAAAATGATAACAATTGCTATGACGAAAATATTCTATGGAGCCCCATTCAAAAGACAGGAGCCCGTAAGAACATTGTCTATTTATCCAAAATTATCCTGAAGCTACTTCTTAGGCAGTTTTTAAGCATGGAGCTCTCTTGGGGAAGCACCCAAGATAAAACCTACACGTTCATCTGCAATCCAGCAAAGATACAATCGCAGAACACTTGAAAGTTAAGCTTGATCTACAGAAGCCAAGGAGAGTGAAACGGGCTGATCCAGGCATCTCAGCGAAGGATGGGAAGCGGGCCAAGCGGCATGCGCTGCAGGCAACACAGGTGTTGCGCCAACCAGCAGGCTGGGTCGTGGCCTTCGTGGCGAAGCCTCTCCCTGCCCATCCATCCTTCCTTCCTTCCTCCCAGGAAGCATTTGCTGGTATTCCCAACCCCCAATATTATCCTCTTCTCTCAACACAGCAGCTTGTATCATCCTCTTTAACGGCTTGCCGCTTCCTTGAAAACTCAGCATTAAAGGCATCTGTGGCTAATCCAATTTCACACTAGACTTGCGGTCTCCTTATCAGGGTGCATTAGGGTTCCCCTTATCATTGCTTATTAACATGCCCTTCCGGTGAGGAGCCCTCTTGGCCAAGCACCGCAAAAGGGACACCAGGCACCCCATTTAGACTCACAGGGTCAGGGTGGCACGAGCTGAGCGGGGCTGGAGAACTGTTCCATCAGATGGGCCAGAAAAACGAGCGGCCATCAGACGGGCAAGTGGGTTCAGTGGAGCCGAAGAGAGCACAAACTACCGCTCTAGGGACACTCTCATCTTCTTCCGGGGACCACAGAGTGCAAGCTCTAAGGGGGGACCCAGGAACAAGCCTCCGGAGCAGTGCAGCAGCCGTCGATTCTCTCCTCGCGAAAGCTCGGCAGAGATGCTGCATCAGCCAGGGATTGTGAGAGGCACCGGAGCAAATAGCTGAGGGGCGAGGAGGGCTCTCCCGTGGGTGGGTGCAGCAGCTGGGAGAGCCTGACTCGCTAAAGCTCCAGGTGCTTGTGTTGACATATAAAGCCCTAAGTGGCTCAGGCCCCGGTTAGCTTAGGGAGCGCCTGCGCCCGTATGTGCCTGCCCAGCCTTGGAGACCTCTGCAGGGGGCCCTGCTGTGTGAGCCGCCCCTTCGGGGGCGAGGAGGGCCTTTTCCGCAGCTGCTCCCCCCGTCTGGAACGCTCCCCCCAAGGAGGGTCGCCTGGCTTTCCCCTGCTTTCTTTTCAACGCCAGGCAAAGACTTCCTTTTTAAAAAACATTTTGATAACTAATTGCCACAGACCTTTGATTTGTATGCTTTACTGTATTTTATGGTTGTTTTTATTGTGTAATACGTTATGCTTTTTATTATGTTTTATTGTGTTTTTATCTCGTGCTGTGAGCTGCCCAGAGACGCTGTGCCACAACTGGGCAGCACAAACATGTTTCAAATAAATAGCCACCCAGAGGCTTTGCACCAAAGGTGAGCGCATTCATGGCCCTCATAGGACCAGCTGTGACTGTGTCCTGCTCCCAGTACAAAAGGAGGATACGCCGCAGGTAGCGAACTTGTGGCCCCCCAGGTGCCTTGGGCCACCTGCTCCCCCCAGCCCTGGTCAGAAGAACCCACGATGGGGCATTACGGAACCCACAGAGTACAGGAAATGGAAGGCCGTGTGGCCTAGCTCCGGGTACTGAGTCCACCCATCGCTGCTCATTATAAGTCCAAAAGACGCTCTTTTATGGGAAGCGCTAAATAATATTTGCTCGGTTAGCGTAATTTCTAAACCACAGGCTCCTGGAGTAACAGAGGATTACTTTCTGGAGGGACAGGGCCTGTTGTCACATCTCGATTCAGAGACATCCATCCATTCTCTTCCATCTGAAGCAAATTCAAATTGCCAGAATGCCCCGTGCTGCTTCTCCACCTCCCTGTCTTCTGTCCCCACGAGAGGATTTTTAAACAGCAAAATCTAAAAATGTACCCACGGGGCCAGCACCTGACCTTCCGCTCATGTGCCTGAGTACTCTCAAGACACAATATCGGGCGGTATAGAAATTAAATAAAGTTTATGAGCGAAGGTTTGGCAACAGCTGCAAATGAGCCAATTAAAGAACAGCAGTAGGATGGCACAGAGAGACGTCCAGACAGCCTTATGAATAACATTCAAGCCCATAAACTATTTCACCAGCTCACTTGTCCAAGCGGAGTGACATCAGACTCAGTGAGGGTCCAAGTAAGAGGTCAGGATCTCGGTCCACCCATCGCCTCCAACCCATGCGGATTGTTTACCACTGCAGAATCTGTTCAAAGTCATAAATTAGTTTTCCACTCCTAAACTGAGAAAGTTCCTCCAGAACTCTTGGATGAATGCAGCACTTCTCAGGGTATCCCTCTACGACTTCTGGCCAAAACTCTGCTGTTCCAGCAGATCCTGTTTCCTAAACCTGTTGAGGTTTAAAGCTTATATATTAGTCATTTATGGCACCTAGATAGGCCTAAAAGGAAAAAAATGGACTCTTTCCTGTCTTCTCTGGTCACCTGGAGCAAACCAGCCAAGAGGCAGTTTACAAGGATGAAGAGGGCCAATATATACCCCAACCTAATATGATAGCCACTTGAGGTTAAGCAGAAATGAGAGGGTAAAAGGAAACAAAAAGAGAGAGCAGCAACTATTCTTCCGTTGGCTTTGCTTGTGGCATTGGTCACACACTTTCAAGTTCACAGGAAAAATAATAGCAAAAATTCTGCCCAATGCATTTCAACAGCCAGAAACACTGAATCAAATTCTTGCAAAACTGCCAAATGACTAAGAAACCATCCCTTTGGATGAGTTCCGCAAAGGCCCCATCGGAGGGGAAGCTATTTTCAGCCAGCCCTTTTGGTGTGCACACGTTCAGCTGCTGGTTGGTTGTCGGAGCCTAAAGAATATACATTTCCCTTCCAGGACAGAGCTGCCCACCACAACGCAAGAAATTCTAATTATTTCTGTGGCATGCACTTAAAATACCCTCCACAACCCAAGGCTGTCTGGATTTTAATTTTTCCTTTTTCATTTTGCTTGCTGACAGCGAAGGGCCTGTGGATTTACTGCAGGGAGAACACCAGACGCTGAAAAAGGAATGAGAAAGATTTATGCCCCCTGAACATGCGCGAGAGCCAAAGTGCACAATAGGACAGGAAATAAAAGAGAGTGAGGGGGAGAGAGAAACCTTGCTTCCCAGTCACTCCTGCCCAAGTGTCCCTCTGCAAATTCTTGCTTTACAAGTCCAAGGTCCAGTCTTGCAAGGCAGCCAACATATGAATGGCTTAAATTTAAAGTCATTGCGGCGGCCCCTTGGAAATGTTCACATCAGAACGGGCAGACAGGAGGTGGGGGGGGGGAGAGGAGAAAAAAGGATTTCCTCAGTCTCTATACCATGTTAAGAATTGATTTAGGCTTGTTCCTGCCAGCTCGCATGGTTGGGGTGGATTCAAGCGTGGAACAGATCGCTGGTCCATTCAGCCCTCTGCCTGGAAAGACAACGCCAGCTTTTTGCTGGGATGGCCAGGACGGAACCTGGGACCTGCCGCAGGTGGAGCCGTTCTGTCAGTGGTGGCAAAAAACAGACTCCCCAAAACTTCACAAGCTGCAGTGGACTTCCCCCACTACCTTTCAAACACCAGCTTAAGTCAGAATAAGAATACATAAAAGATTTACCGTATTTTTTGCTCTATAAGACGCACTTTTCCCCCCTCAAAAGTAAGGGGAAATGTCTGCGCGTCTTATCGAGAGAATATGTGTGTGCAGTAAGTCTGTCAGATGTGCAGCCCATGGGGAAGTGATGGGGAATGTGCCTGTGATTATGTGCCCATTTGATTCAGAAAATTTTTTTTCTTGTTTTCCTCCTCTAAAAACTAGGTGTGTCTTATGGTCAGGCGCATCTTATAGAGCGAAAAATACGGTAGATTATTATTCTGCACACTTTAATCTGGCTTTCACAGACCCTGGGAAAAGATGGGACAAGGGCGCCAGAAGGCTGTTCCCCCTTTTCCAGCCACCAATCCAGTGCCTGGGACTTCATCACCTGCACTCTGCTTTCGAGCATATCACCTGAGCCATAGGGACTAGCGTCTTTAACCCAAGACCAACACGCAAGCACACCAACACACCAAAGATCCCACTTGCTCATGTGGAACCACGGCACGCACCCAAACTGACTCGTGGATATGCCTGCACTGCAGACAAGGCTACCTGGGCCCAACCCTCCACTCAGCCGTGACTAAGCTTCATCAAACTTACTTTCAAAAAGGATGGAAATGCTTAGGTTAAGAACTGCTGTTCATTCGGTTTATCCCCCACCCTTCCAGCAACTTCAGGGCCCACCCACGGGCCCTCCCCTCACCCACCCGTTTTCCTCTTTTATCCTCACCAGAGGGTTGGCCAGGCTGCAGGCAAAAGAGAGAAAGCACCCAATGACCTCAACTGGCTGAGCGGGGATTTGAACGTGGGCCTCCCTGGACATTGCCCACTGGAAGGGGCTGCTTTTGAGGAGGCCGCTCCCCAACTCTCCCCGTTCAGGAGGTTGTGTGTGTGGTCCCTGCCAAGGAGAAGCTGCTGACCAGCTAGATGGGCAGAAGCAGCACTGGTGGGTTCCGCTCTCTCGGGAGGGTCTGAACCAGGCTTGGGGGAGCCGCGTTCCTTGCCCAGAGCCCCCCCCTCCATTTCCCCTAAAGCAAACCACAACGTCTGCTCTGTCAGTTGAGTCTTGGGACCCTCACAAGTTGCTCAAGGGACCGAACTACACAGGATGCTTGATGCATCTCTTCAAATTGCGGAAAAGATTTTAGAACTGCAGCCAAGGGTGGTGTGGGGGAACAGATCGAACTCGGGATTATTGCGGGGTGCCAGGGGGGTAACTCTTTACCTCTTGGCATGCACCTGCCAAGCCTCTCTCACGCATGCTGCTACTGCGGGGAGATTAAAGAAGCGCCCAGCCTCTCCCAAGCAGACCCAACCGCAAGCAGTCTCCCAACCTCCTGCAGCTGCTGTCTGCTCTTATGAAAAATCACTTATTTTAATTTTTACGTGCCACCCCATTCCCACAGACTCTGGGCAGTTTGCAAGAGAAATACAAAATATGTAGCCAGTTATACCAGCATCCTCAATGTAAACAAACAAGAGCCCACATTCGACACACTTGGTTCATAACTATGGTAGCAACCATAAAGTGCCCACACAGCAAAATATCAATTTAATCCCATGTGGAGTCCTTAAAACGGTGAAGTACATTTCTCTTCCCGACTTGCGCTGCTTGGAATAAGGCATGTCTCCGATTCTTTCTTCTTCTGCAATAGCTTTGGAGCTGGAGTATGGACTGCTGCCTGCTACTCAAAAGGTTGCGATTAAACATGAACCAAGCTTCAAAACTTGCCATGGTGCCTGGCAAAGCATCATTCAGCTGCCTGCACTGCAGATCATACACTGGGAGTCTGGTCCCGGGTGCATCTGGGCCCAGGTAATACTCTTTCTTTGTTCCTGCATAAGGAACAAAGTGAGATGAAGGCAAACTTTCCGTTTCAGCCCTTGAAGGAGACCTTTCCCTTTGATACTCAGTGGAACAGATAGTCTTCTCTCGTCCATCACTGCCGTCATGAGCTGGGAAGCCAGGAGTTTATGTTTGTTGCTGGAATTTGCTTTTAAGTGCTGGAACAGGTGGAGAGCCTGAGCTTTGTTCAGGCAAAGTTCAACCTTTCGTGCACCAGGAGCATCACCTGTAGATAGGCACTTACATTCACCGGAAAGGTGCGTGGCCCCCTATACAGGCCTGTCCTAGCCCTCTCTCCATGGCAAAAAGAGTTCCCCTGCTTTACAGTCACGCCCCATGGTTATTCCAGATTTCAAACCATTAGACAGCCCAGCTATGATAAAGTTCTCCTACATTTGGGATGATGTGGAAATTTTCTGTTTCATCCAGTTCAGTTCTGAATGCCACATTCCATGCATTACTCTGGCTGAGCCGGGGGAGGGCTCATCTGGACCCCCCCACCGCATCACTTCCTACATAAACCCTAGTCCTGCCCTGCCTCTGAGAATCAGGGCAAATAATTAGGCTTAATCCTTGTTAGCTCTGTATATTTCCTTTGAATCCTGTTACCACATTCCTGCGTGCAATCAACTGCCCTTAAAAAAAAAATAAAGTGGGAGAGACAAATCCCAGCATCCCGTAAGGCCTGTCTCCTTTGCAAAAGGTTGCGACCCTTCGTTGCCTGCAGCCCCCTGACCTCTGCTTCCCGTCTGAGCCTTCCAGTTTGGGGCACTTACCCCGGCAAAGGACCCATTTAGATTAGCGGTTCATGACGTCCACCGCGAAGCCAGGCCAGAAACTTTGAAAATGGAATGGAGGAAGTGGCGGGTTACAGAAATTTCTTACTCTGTGGCATCTGCTTCCACAGACGAAGCCCCAAGGAACCCCTTTCCCCAAACGAAACTGTCTGAGAGCACGAAAACAGCTCCCCGCTCCCAAGGTGCCAGGAGATGCCCGGAGAGCCAGTGCGGTGTGCGGACGGGAGCACTGGACCAGCAACTGAGGAAACCTGGCCCAGTCCCTGCAGCCCGCCTCGCAGGGTTGTTGCTAGGATAAAATGGAGCTATGCAAGCCACCTTGGGGAAAGGAAGAGGGGAAATGGGGGGCATAAACGCAGTGTGATGATGATGTAGTGGTAACGATACGCAAGTCTGCTCAGAAGCTGTCTTCACCGGTGTTCAACGGGGCTTGTGCACTTTGCTTGCAAGCTTCCCACCGGCATCTGTCTGGCTGCTGCAGGAAGCCAAATGCTTGAGAATGCACAGAAGCTGGAGTGGAACAGCAGCCTTCCTCAGCCTGCCACGCTCCAGGCATGCTCAACCTCAATACCTATAATCCCCAACCAGCATGGCCATTGGCCAGAAACAGGCAGAGCAGATACATTTTTATCTTATTTTAACTGTGCTTGTTGTAAACCATCCTGAGCCGCCAGTAATGGGACGGTAACTAGAAGCTGTAAATAAAATAGATCGATAGATAGATGGATCTGGAGGCTCCAAGACCAGCATCAAAAGCTGGGATCACTGGGGCCGGGCCCACGCTCCCCACGAAGGGCCTCCTGGGCTTGGCCCGGCCCTGCAACCTGCCCGCCCCCAGCTCTGAAGAGCAGCAGTACGTGGCACCACCGACCCGCTCATTCTTCCCTGCCGAGCAACAGGTACCAACATGGCAGAGGAGGCGAAAGGCAACGGCTGTCCGGGGTGACGTGAGGGCAGACTCGTTAAGGGAGGTCGCCGTGGGGGCAACGTGCCCAAAGGCCAGGACGCCTTGGCCTGGCTCCAGCTAGGCCCTGGGACCCAGGCCTTCCGAACTGCGGCTGCCCAGGTGCTGCTGGACTACAACTCCCATAGCCCCACCACTGGCTTATGCGGACGCCGCTGACAGGAGCTGCAATCCAACTTCCGACAGGTTGCCCCATCCTTCTAGAATGCCGCTTAATGGAAGCAAACGCTCAAGTTCGCTTCACGGTTGCATGTGTGCTCCGTATACACAGCGCTTAGCGTGCCTTGTCACCTGTGACAGGAAGACGCCTGGCTCCTTCCTTCTCCCTGTTCTGGTTTCATTATTTATTTATTGTTTAAAACATTCCTAGACTGTCCCTTACTGTGGTCTCGGAACGGTTTAACAACAAGACAATATAACGTAAACTAAAACAGTGTCCTAATAAAATTTCCATCCAACAATAAAACCCCAATTAAAACAATCAAATCTTGAAACAGTGGGAGAATAAAAACATTTTAGCCTGGCCCCAAAAAGAATAAAGTGATGGCATCAGGTGAACCTCTCTAGGGGACGCATTCCACAATCGGGGTGCCACCACAGAGAAGGCCCTTCTCTGGGTAGTGACCCTCCTACTCTCCTTCAGGGAGGGCTCCCGGAGACGGCTCTCTGCCCCAGATCTTAAGAAGCGGGCAGGCACCTATGGAAGAAGATGCTCCTTCAGGTAACCAGGCAGTGACTTGTGATCTGGACTGTACTGGTTTTTCCCCCAGGTGTACTCTTCCCTACCAAGCCCCTGGGGCTGACCTCATGGGTAGATGCACCCCGTGGCTGCCCCTCAGGTATTATTCACACACAGCAGCAAGCCCATTTTCATTTGGAAGGATGTACTCCCTTTGCAAAAGCCACAAGCAATACTGCTGCTTCCTCAGCATGGCTTGTTCTTCTATCTGATTTTAATCATACATTCCAGCCCTTGAACTGTGGCAGGAGTTAAGCTAAGCAACAGCTCTGCAATTTGTATTCCTCCATCCACCTCCCCATCCTTAAAAAGGTGCTCAGCTCCATCTTTTGTTTAACAACAACTGCTTTTCAATGTGCTATACCTTTCATATTCTTCTATTCCCTGGGGAGGAAGAGAATTCACTTGGTACCTGACTTTCCAAAAGATTAAAATCTCTTTAGGAAACACAAAAACCCCTTAATAGCAGCCAGATTTACATATTAGCAGAGAACTGACTCAATTTCTGCCTCAGGGAAACAACTCCTGGTTTTGTGCACTGATGCAAAATGCTACCTTCCATTTTAAAAGGTGGGCTGTGCATCTTGGGGTGGACTTCATATCAGCTAAAACCTCAGGCCTCTAAAACGAACCCTTGCTTGCATTGCATTGCAGGTCACTGGGATACAGTGTGCAGACCATGGGACCAGATGTTCAATTCCGTTCTCCTAGACTTGAACTGCTTTCAATTTAAAGCTAAAACAGCTTTGTTGTGAGCTTTCTAGAACTGTGTTCACACGCTCAGACCATCCTTTTGTTGTTGTTAAAAGGGAAGAAAATGTTTTCAGCTTTATTTAGTCTAGGGTCATTTTGCAGCTTTGGTGAGTTACTCACGGACCTGCATCCATCCCCAGCCTGCACCCCAAAACTCCTGATTATTTCTGTCAACCATCACTGTGTTCCTTGGTGACATTCCATAAACTCACTGACCAAAACATGTAACTTTTCAGTCTGGGGTGGGGGTCAGGAGGAATAGAAGCTTGAAGCAAAAAGGAAGTTTCAATTACTTTGTGAAGCCAAGTGTAAAAATTAAGATCTAAGCAAACTTTATTAGGTATGACAAGCAAAGGGCAGTGCTTGTGTTTCCTCTACGTGAACATCAGGGGAACTTTCTAGGGTTTCTTCTGAAGCCACAAATAAACCATGTTATTGAAATCAAGGTTCTTTTGTAAATGCATTTTAAAATAAAGCATTTTTTTTTTTTTAAGAAAAGACCAGCCGCACTAACTCTGAAATGCAACTACCACCTGGAGATTCATCTGGAACAAAAAGTTCAAGGCTTGCTCTGTTTACACCAGAGAGGAAGAAGAAATTATTTAAAATATATAGATATGCAGCCTTGTCAAGAATCACTCGTCCAGCTGCCTGAAATAAGAAAGATGGGTTCTAGCTGACTAAAAGGAAATTTACAACTTCCACTCATGGCAAGTCACCTTGAGCAACTTAAAAAGAGTTTCCCTGCCTCTCGTTTACAGCTAACGCAGGTGCGGCAGTGACTGTCCTGAACTGGTATGATGGATGGGATGAGGGCTAACCAAGTGACCCTTAATCCAAACAAGATGGAGCTGCCATGGGTAGGTGGAGCCTTAGTCCAGAGAAAAGATATCCATCCCATCCTGGACGGGGTGAAGACAGAGTGCAGAGTTTGGGGGTACTGCTGGCCCCAAAGTTGTCCCTGGAGCTCCAGGGAGCATCTGTGGCAGGAGCAACTCCCGTCCACTGCCACTCTTGGGCGGGCAGAACCAGCCGTGGAAATCCATGCACTGGTGACCTCGCTGGTGGGCTACTGTGATGCGCCCTACGCAGGGCTGCCCCTGAAAATGGCCCAGAGGCTTCATTTGGCAGGTAGGAATGAACCACCCCTGTCCTCCACCAGCTACTCCGGTTGCCAACTGAAGTCTGGACCTGCTTCAAGGTGCTTACACTAACGTATAACGCCCTAAACGGCTTAGGGCCTGGACATCTAAAGAAGCGTCTCCCCCATATACAGCTACCCAGACCCTAAGGTCATCCACAGAGACCTTTCTTTGGGAGCCACCTTTACAAGAAGAAAGGTGGCCATGAGAGGAGAACACCCCCATAATGGAATCAGCTCCCCAGAGAGATGTGCTGGCGCAGACCCTTTATGGACTTCAGCACCAGGGCAAAACCTTGTTTTTCAAGCATTTTAATTGTTAAATAATGTCACTGGATTTTATATTGGTTTTAGCTATATAGTCATTGGCACTCTGTGATTGGTTTTATTCTTGCATTATGCATTGTTGTTATTTATTGGCATGGCTGGTAGATCTTATGCTCCAATGAATGCTATTGCCCTTTTGATAGCGTATGCATATTTACTTTGACTCCGTTTCTAGCTTGTTTTAATTCTTGTACACTCTTCTGAGAGCTGTTTGTTAATGGAAAAGTTTAGAAAAGCCTTAAATAAATAACAAGTTGTCCTATATTATTGGCATTGGAGGGCTTTGCAAGATTGCAGACACCTAAAATTTAGGACAGAAAAAACACAAGCCTGGAAATTCCCGGTGCTTCTGTGTTATCAAAAGAAATTAAATCTGTGTGTAGTTGGTGCACTGAGGCATCGAACAGGCTATAGCTTGCCCAAGGATTCACCATTAATTCAATACTCAGGCAAAATCCACAGCCTGTGCTAGCCATGGTTAAGTTCTCACACAACAGTTGGAGTATTCAGGCTTCTTACTGGCAAATCATCGTACACAGCGGCGTGCCCGTCTGCATTTTCCATCTGAGCAACATTTCATTGTGTATGTTCACTAAATTCACTCCCTACTCCTGGGACTAACACCCTCTCGAGATAAAGCAGTATTTATAACTCGGATTAGTCAGTGCTCTACGAACTCAGACAAAACGGTACATCACTGTTAGCACAAACTATGGTTCACAAGCCAGCTTCTAACTGCAGTTTGGTATCCTGCTTTGCCGACTCCGCATAAGCAGCAATCCATGGGTTGACATATTACACTGCATTTCTATCCCGCTTTTCTTCCTCTTGCAAGTGCAGGGTGGGAGTCGGGAGAAGGGATGCTTGAAGCAAAATGCGAGTTTCAATTACTTTGTGAAGCCACGTGCAAAAATTAAGATCAAGCAAGCTTTATTAGGCATGCTTGCGTTTTGTCTACATGAACATCAGGGGAACTTTCTATGTTTCTTCTGAAGCCACAAATAAATGGCAACCCACTCCAGTATCTTTGCCATGAAAACCCCATGGACAGTACCAAAAGGCAAAAAAATACGACGCCGGAAGATGAGTCCCTCAGGTTGGAAGGTGTCCAATATGCTACTGGGGAAGAGCGGAGGGCTAGTACTAGTAGCGCCAGAAAGAATGAAGCGACTGGGTCAAAGCCGAAAGGACACTCAGTTGCTGATGTATCTGGTGGTGAAAGGAGAGTCCGATGCTGCGAAGATCTGTACTCCATAGGAACCTGGAAGGTAAGATCCATGAATCAAGGCAAGCTGGATGTGGTCAAACAAGAGATGATAAGACTGAACATCGACATCTTAGGAATCAGTGAACTAAAATGGACAG
>JAIXND010000674.1:24173211-24198708 GCA_023646645.1 Varanus salvator macromaculatus | reverse complement strand
CTTGCATTTGCGTGCTTTCGAACTGCAAGGTTGGCAGGAGCTGGGACAGCGCACGGGAGCTCACCCCGTGGGCAGATTCGAACCGGCAACCTTTCAATCACCCAGCCCAGCAGCACAGCGGTTTAAACCACTGCGCCACCTGCATCCCAACTCTCACTGGAGAGTCAGGCTCTAATGCCGACTGGGACCGGACCTGGCTTAACACGGAGCATGCAAGTGCGTGCTAGAAAAGCAAGCGCCTCTTTCATGGGTCCTGCCTCCAAAATGGCGGCAGGCGACTTGCCTCTGTCAACCGGCAGCTCTCCAGCGTTTCAGGGGGACACAGCACACAGCCCTCCCCGGAGGCACTTATGGGCGGGAGTGCTGCCTGCGTGCATGGCAGCAGCTTTATCATGGAGCGACGACTCTTCCTGTGAGAGAGGGGTGGGCACCACACGGTCCAAAGACCACATCGACTCCCTGCTACCCACGCAGAAGCCACAGCCACCCGGCTGGTTGTGAAGCAGCCAGGAAGCACTCACCTGGCTTGCCCAGGGAACCAGAATCCTGACAGTCTTCGAAGCAGCAGGGAGACTCTGCTCGTCTGTTAAGCTATGCACTGTCTCAGGGGCATCAGCAAAGTGAGGTGCCCCTGCAGACACAAGTCCATGCCCTGGGCTTTAAATCAAGAGGACTAGCACCCTGACGCATGCCAAGTCCACTGAGCACCTAGTCTGGTGCTCTCCGAAGCCAGCCCCTCTGAAAAGGGGATGCAGACCAGGGAAGCGAGCATGGCATTCCCTGCAGAGGCCTCTACAAGGCTTCACAGCTCCCCGTTAAAATGCCCTTTCCAAGCTTTCCAGGGACAGCCATGAAAATAATAGGCAACAGAATGTGAAAGTCCACAAAACAGCCAAGTCAGAAATCCAGAAATAAAGGTGGCATTTCCGGGCACCCCGGTGTGGCAGCCCCTTGAAGGCCTTGCCCTTGGCCCTGCGGCAACCGCATTCCTCGTGGCAGCCAAAAATAACCGCAACACATTCCTGTGGGCAAAGGATCGGAATGCTCCAGGCTCAACAGATTCTGCGTCCAGGCAAATTCTGCAGAGGCAAGAGCAGGATTCTGCAACCTGGCTAAAGTATGCAAATTGACCAGTAATTTTTGCATAATTTATGTTGCATTTTTAAATGAAGGAGGAGAAGGAGCGCCACAGGACCGGACCCCCTTCTGGCTTTAAGGGGGCCAGTGGGCACTGCACACAGACTTTCAAGGTCCCTACGCAGTCGCACAGCCATGGGAACAGGGCGCCCAGCATGCGGAGCGGCCGCGGCTTAGCAAAAGAGCGTATGCGGCACTCGCTAATGATCTCCACTTCCATCCTGACCCTCATCCATTTCTGTGAAAGTATAAAATAGTAGCGTTGTGCTGAAAACGTTTCCCACACTTCTGCTACTGTCCTTTCCTACCAGACGAGAAATGGCCCTTGAAAGGGCTTTCAAAGGAGGCAGGCACGGCGGGGAAATTCTCCCGGCCTGAGCTAGGGGCTTCCTCTACTTCACTGATTTAGGAGGTGACTGACCAGCATGCAAAAGTGTCCTATGTTTAATGGCACACTCCTTTCTCTAGGTCTATAGCCTCCTCCACTTTCTGCACCTCAAATAAAGCTTGGGGAGAGAAGATTCCTTTCCTGGGGCCTTTCCAGATCAGAAAGCATGGGCAGCCTGGGAGATTGAGCAGTTGTGGGAGCGCTTAAAACACTGAAAAATGGATTATAAGGCACCCTGAAAATGAGTCGGCGTGATGGACGCCTCTTTCCACGGGCAAGAGAACCTTCAGGAGAATGGAGGACACGATCCCCTTCGCACCAGGACTGTCACGGCTGCAAGACAGGGACACCTGGCATTGCATCCCCCACAACTCTGGCGCTGGGGGGACAGAAACACCAGGCAGCTGAGCCCAATTTGTGCAAGCCAGTTTGGCATGTCTCCTTCTCCAGGACACATCCAGTGACAATCTCCTGATGTTCTTGGCCTACGGCTCCCGTGATCTGTCACCACTGGCTGGGCCAACTGGGCTCCCACAGAGTCATAGGTCGAAGCATATGAAGAGGCGCGAGTTGCTTGCCCCTGACCTAACCCAGATTTAAATAATGCTGGGCAGAGAAATGGATGCTTTTCATAATAAAATAGATCCTCAAAAATGTGGATTTTGCACGCAAGCTTATTGTTACTCTCAATTCCACTGTTCCTGTTTTACATGGCATTTCTATCCGGCCTCTCTTCCTCTTGCAAGGAACTGAAGGCAGATGTCAAGGTTCTCCCTGTCTCCATTTTATCCTTGTACGTGAGGTAGGCTAGGCTGAGATGCATTGAGTGAGATGCGTCGTCTTCCAAGAAGGCTTTGTGGCTGAGTGGGGACTAGAACTCGGGGAGCTCCCAGGTCCCCTGTCCAACACACTCCGCACTGCGTCACTCTGGCTCTCTGTCCCCTGCACAGAGCTAAAGAACCATGCCGTAAACTTGCGCACACATCTCCCCAGCCTGGAACGCATCCTGTAATGGGCTTTGCACTCTCGTTCAAGCTGCCAGCACCTCCTGACAGAAGCCAGATCGTCCTTAACCAAAGTTGTGCTAAAATGACTATTTGTGTTTAAATTCCTGCCGGTCACTAGCTAGTCGGCCAGCTGCTCCAACTGAGGTTTCCGCACATCAGCCACGCAAGCCGTCCAGCGCCCTTGCACACAAATTGCTCAGTGTACTGCAACCGTCACCACATAGTATCACCTCTGTCGGAAAAATCAGGCACCGCAGGGCAAGATATTCCCTCTGGTTCCACTCGAAGGCATTTTCTCCTGCAAAGTTCAGCAGCATCCACTCAAACCGAGCAGGGGAGGCTGGTGGGGGAGAAGGAGCCACTCAACCGACACAGCAACACGGGCGCAATTCCAGGAGAAAGATCGGTGCCCGAGAGCTCAGGCGCTTATGTCGGAGGAACTCAGTGGTCTGCCCAGCAGTGGCTGGACACTCCCATCTCCCAGTGCCCACAAGGTGCATGCTCACCGGCTCTTCTGGGCTCCTTTTCCTTCCGAGGGCCCATGCAGACGAGGCAAGACATGACCCGAGAGCAGCCAGCCTTGCGCAAGGCCCTGCACACTGCTGCCCAGGCCCCAGGGCTTCAGTGACGGTCGAGCGTGACACTGGCACCTGCAGCCCCCGGCAACTGCTGAAGTCCGGCCCCGGCGACTGCCACGCGCTTGCACAGGGCTGCCACGAACGCCCTCTCGCTGGCTGACCAGAAACGAGCTGCCAGTTCAGAAAACACTTTGCAGGCTGCTAGTCTATTTCCAGAGTGTGAGCTGAAACTGCCCCCCAATCTGATGCTCTGTAGGTGCGTTGGATTATGGCTCCCAACATATTGAGGGGGGACATGGTCTCCCCTACGAGTCCCTCGAAGGCTGTCACAGAGAGGAAGGCCAAGATCTCTCCTTGCTGATGCCAGAGAGCAGGACGCGGAATAATCAGTTCAAGTCGCGACAACCCAGATTCAGGCTGGACATCAGGAAAGGCTTCCTCACGGTCAGAGCAATAGGACAGTGGGACCAGCTGCCTGGAGAGGTGGGGGCTCTCCCACACAGGAGACATTCAGGGCCAAACTGGGCAGGCCTCTGAGTGGGATGGTGTGACTTGGCATCGTGCAACAGCAGGGGGTTGGACTTGATGGCCTTCATGGCCCCTCCCGACTCTACTCTATGATTCTATACTCCAGTCAGCAAGGGGATTGTGGGATCAGGAGGGCACCAGGTTGGGGAAGGCTGCCCAAAACCTCAAAAGCCTAACCACCTACGTGTCTAAAAGGACTGGCTATTCTCCCAAGAGTCTCCCATTTGGACATTTGGTGGGAGGCTACCAGGACAAAGGTCTTTCGGTGGCAGCACCGATCCCCAAAATACATTCTGCCAGCACGATCAGCTGGGCACCCAATCTGGTCTCACTCTGGCAAACGCACTTTTGACACCCTCCTGCTCCTCTCCCTTTCAGCCTTACAACAATGCTAGGCTGAGAGTCAGTGACTGGCCCAATGACACCCAGCAAACCTCGTGGCTGGGTGTGGATGAAGACTGATCCTAACACTCGCAGCATGACATCATCCTTGCTCCCTGCTTGACAAGACCTTTGCTGTTTCTGTGCCGCTTTTTTACTGACTTCTGTTTTTCAAATGCATGAGACAAAGCTACGCAGCACCTTCTTAACCAATGTTTGCTAACCGAGTTCAAGCCCTGGTTTCAAATCCTAACTGTGGAGGAACTCTGGGTAGCAGTAAACCCGGTTAATGCCCTGCATCCTTTAACCAGAGGTGCAAAAGCCAGGAGGAGGGGCAAAATTGGCAGCTGATGCTCTCCTCCAGGAACGCTCTGTGAAAGGAATAAGGAGGGTGAGTACCCAGAGGAGGGCCTTCTCTGAGGTGGTGCACCACCTATGGAATGCGCTCCCCAGAGAGGCTCGCCTGGCGCCGTCATTATTTGCTTTTCGGCACCAGGCGAAGACCTTTTTATTTAAGAAATATTTTAATTGTTAAATTATTAATTTTATATTGTTATTTACTGTTATATTAATATTTTTTTTATTTTTTAGACTTTGAGATGGGCCAGTTTTAAATTGTGTGTTGTTTTAAATTGTATTTTTCTATGTTGTTAGCCGCCCCGAGGCTTGTTTGCAAGGGGGCGGCATACAAATATGTTAAATAAATAAATAAATATCCAGGCCCACAGGCTCCCCCAAAGGAAGACCCCTCATCCCCTAATCGCTGCTGCTTCCTGGCTTTGTGCCATTCTTTCCCCACTTGGAAAGGCTGGATTATCTCTCCAAAGCAATAAGTGTTTGCTTCAGACACTTTCTCCAAACTGAAATTGTGCCCCTGGGCTAAAAGAAGCTCTGCTTTAAACTGTGGTGGAGCTAGAAGGAAGGCTCCTAGTCTCCGTGCCAACCAAACAGCAGGCCCCCCCGGCTTGGGAAGTTTGCAGGAGCAGAGACATCCATGGCTTCCTGCTCCAGAGCTGAGGAGCAGCAACAACTACGCACCTTCGAGACCGCTGGCAGACCACCCAAAGATGACGAACTTTTAAGAGGTCAACCAGAAAACGCACCTCAAGGGCAAGCTTGCACATGTGTGTGCGTCGCCTGGTTTTTTGCACAAGCCACAGCCAGAAGCTAAACGTGCAAACTGATTTCATTGAAAACCATTTTATCTGAGGTACTGGACAGCAGCCCAGAAGCCCGACTGGTTGCATCTGACCAACATGGACAACTGGCTCATGCCTTCCAGGTATGAGGAGGTAACCAAAGGGGCAAGAACACAAGCCCCTAAAAGGAAGCATAGAAACAGAGAAACAGAGCGAGTCAGAAGGGGCCTCCTGGGCCATCTAGTCTGACCTCCAGTTCCAGCTGGCTCTGCTCACGACATGCCTACCATGTGCATGTCCAGCCTGTCTTTGAACACCCTCACCGATGGGGCCTCAACGACCTCCCGTGGAAGCCCATTCCACGCCCTCGGGGTCCTGACTGTCAGGAAGTGCTTCCTGGCATCCAAATGGAACCTCAGTTCCCTGAGCTTTGCTCCATTGGAGCACATCCTGCCTTCCTCTGCAGGGGAGAACAGGCCTCTCCCCATCTCCATGTGACACCCCCTCACATACCTGTATGTTGCCAACATATCCCCTCTGAGTCTCCTCTTCTCCAAGCTGAAGAGACCCAGTTCCCTCAGTCTTGCCTCATACGGCATCCCCTGCAAACCGGCCACCAGCCTTGTGGCCCTGCGCTGCACTGACTCTAACCTGGCTATATCCTTCCTGTAATGAGGGGCCCAAAACTGCGCACAATACTCCAGTTGCGGGCGCACCAGAGTCGTGTAGAGTGGTAGTAACACCTCTCTTGATCTAGAAACCACACTTCTGGCTATGCAACCAAGGGTGGCGTTCGCCCTCTTGACCACCGCATCACACGGCTGACTCATGTTTAGCCTGCAGTCAACCAGCACCCCAAGGTCCCTTTCACAAGTGCTGCTCTCCAGTCACTTGTCCCCTAACCCGTACTTATGACCCCCATTCCAATGCCCCAAGTGCAAGACCTTGCACTTCTCCACATTGAACGCCATCCTGTTGTCTCCTGCCCACTTCCATAGTCTGTCCAGATCCTTTTGGATCTGGTGTATCTGCTCCTCAGTTGTGGCCACTGCTCCAGTTTTAGTGTCGTCTGCGAATTTGATCAGCAGACTGTTCACCCCTTCTTCCATGTTGTTGATGAAAAGCTTGAACAGGATCAGCCCCAGGACAGAGCCCCGGGGGATCCCGCTTGTCACTGGCCGCCATCCCAATGATTCCCTGCTAATGGTTACCTTCTGCTTTCAGTCAGTCAACCATGCCCTAATCCACCGGACTGTGCTTTGGTGTATCCCAAAACTCCTCAGTTTCTCCACCAGGATATCATGGGGCACTTTGTCAAAGGCCTTGCTGAAATCCAGGTATACCACATCCACTTCATCCCCTCCATCTAGCCATCTCGAAACCTTGTCATAGAATCCCACAAGTTTGTCTGGCAGGACCTGTTTTCGCGAAAACTGTGTTGTGTGGCTGCCAGCCTCCCTTCCCTATCTAGCATCACAAGATCTCTTTCTATTATGAGCCTTTCCATTGTTTTTCCTACAATGGACGTAAGGCTACCTGGTCTGTAGTTCTCCATGTCCCTTCTACTACCCTTTTTGAAAATTGGGACCACTGATGCCACCCTCCAGTCCTCTGGAACTTCACCCGTTCTCCACGAGGCCTCAAAAATGGAGGCCAGCGGGCGTGAGAGAACCCCTGCCAACTCTCTTAAGTGCTCTTGGGTGTAACCCGTCAGGGCCTGGCATCTTTGTAATGTCCAATGGCCTGAGGAGCCCCTCAACTTCAAGGGGGGTGACTCTAATCTGCACCCCTAAGTCCCCGGCCTCATCTAATCTCCTATGTGGATCTCCCCCATCCTGCTTTGGGGAGAACACAGGCAAAATAGTCATTTAGCACCTGTGCCTGTTCCCTCATATCAGTCACTGGATCTCCTTCCTCCTTATTTAGTGGTCTCCCCTTCCTCTTCCTATTTACATGCTGAAAGAAGCCCTTTTTGTTGCTCTTGATATTCTTGGCAAGTCTCAACTTGTAATCAGCCTTAGCCTTGCAAAGAATCCTTCTGCAATGGGCCTCCTCCTCCCGGTAGACCCTTTTGTCTATTTGCCCCAGTACCCATTTCCTACGGAGGCTCCTCTTGCGTCTAATCCCTCTAACCACCTCCTTTCGCATCCATGGTGGCGCTCTCCTCCGCCTCCCCACCTTGCTAACTAGAGGTATCATCAAGGCTTACGCTTTCAAAACCTCCCTTTTGAGTGTCATCCATCCCTCCTCAACTCGCTTGCCTTCCAGTAACCTATCCCAGAAGACTTTCCCCATTTGGCCTTCAATGGCCAAAGTTGACCCTCTTGAAGTCCCAGCTTCTAGTGCTTGCCCTGCTGCACATCCCCAGTCCCCTGATCTCAAAGCAAAGGATGGGCTCAGAGCTCCCCATCTATCAGCTTCTCTGTATTGGTCATGCAAGCATGCTAGCATCCATCCGTGGTGCTCAGTCCCTCCATAAAAGCATATAATAGCCCTCTGCCATTTTTTCTGACATGTGCCATCCCTGGAGGACAAATCTATCCAACACACTCTTTGAGCTCATGTTCCTTGCCCCACATATAACTACGTCCTGGAACATTTGCCAGCATAACGGTCTGGCCCACACATCCCCAAAACCCAGGTTTTGGCCTCATTTTATCCACCTCTGTGTTAACACACATGCAAGATCATTCCTATTCTCATGATACATAAGCCAGCTATTCCGGCTCGCTTCTCCCACAAACGGAGTCATTTCTCTGGCTTGCCTAAGACAAGCCAAAGTTCACAATGAAGAACCCAAGTTTGCGTGGGTTGGACAAACTTTCCTGCTCGTAGAGCCCCCAAGTCAACCTGTCCAGAACACCGCTGGGTTGCTGTGAAGAGCATACCAGGCCACTGACTTTTCCACCCCTCCTGTGTTTTCATTTTATGCATGGCGCTTCTGAGGCAGGGCAGGGTGCGGAGGAGGGAGAGGTGATGGCTACAGCTGTTCCTTGGAGGCCCAAGCAAACCAGAATTTCTGCTGCTTCCACTTTCACCCGGCAACTCGATCCAAGGCAGATCTGGAGCAGTTCACAAATCAAATGTATTTTGTCGGGTGTTTATCTGGACACTTTGTTTGTGTGATAAAAATCGACGCTTGCGGTAGCATAGGATAACGATACACATCATGACGAAAGTAAAAGGAATTCAAATAAAATGAACCATGGTAAAGCATTCCTGTGCCAACAGGAGCTGACTAAAAACACAGATAAGCCTCAGCTCAAGTCACGTCCACTCGGGGGCACTAACCGTGCTCCAGGCAAGCCACATGTCTGTGTGTCCAACCAAAAATATAAAAGGAAATGGAAAAGCACGGGGAAAGGGAGCCCATTCTCTTTTGCTGGCTTGTTCTCAGGGTGGTCTACAAAGAAAAATACGAGCTGAAATGCAAAACCTGTGTCAACATCAACAAGAACGTCAGGATAATGGTTCAGGGCAAGATTTAGAGATGCCCACAGTTGCTAAAAATTGGGGACATGAAGGGGTCTTTGTGTAGCCCTGGAAAAGGTATCAGAGTTGGCGGCTTGGTGGTAGGATCCCCGCTTTGCCCTCAGCAGCTCCAAGGTTCAACCCCTGGCACCTGCAGGTAGCATTAGCAAAAGCCCTTGCCCAAAACCTTGGGGTTTGCTGCCACCACTTCCTGCAAACAAGATGGGGCCACATGGAGCTACCAGTGTTCCCAGGTTCCTAGTGGCTGCCGGAGGGCCTCCCTGGAAAAAGCACTCCACTGTGAGGACGACGAGCTGCAAAAGAACTTCATCAACAATGATCTACAGCCGCAGTCCTCTCTTCTGGGATACTTCGAGGAGCAGAAGTTGCCTTGCTTTGTTCCAAGTCTCAGCTCCGTCACAAGCTGGACTTGGCCAGGACAGGAAACTCAGCCAGATCTGCTGTTTAAGGCTTTCAGCTCCCCAGCTGTTTAAAGAAAAAAATCAGACAAATTCAGGGGAGGGGTGCATGCACAAAATAGACCCAGCGGGGAATACTTTTAATGATCCACATGAGACACAGTGCAAGACCCCAGGAGATGTGCAGAAGAGCTGAAGTAATGCACCATGGGCGCAGAAGGCCTCAAGGGGAGACGCCGTCCCGGAGTGCTCTTTGGAATGCGGAGAAGGCTCCCGATGCAAGAGAGCCATAAAGGTTGACGCTACTGAAGGTTAGGTCAGAGGAAAGACGCATTTTCTCCTTCTCAGTCCAGGATGGCAGATTTTGATACAGGGCCAACAATTCCAGTCTGCAGCCACGACAAGTAGCCCTGCGGTTACACCCTCGCCTGGGTATCCAATCCAGCCATGTGCCTGCAAGCTGCAAGGGTGGGCAAGCTGCATTTGCAAGCTGCACAGCACAAGAGTCTATCACGCAGATTCAGCAGCTCCGGCTGCCAGTCCTTCTCAGAAAGCCTGTGATTGCCCCCAGCCAAGGGTACGTCTCACCCGCATGCTCCCTAGAACTGAAGAATAGGGAAGAACTAGCTGGAGTTTCCCTTGCACAATTCAAGAATTTAGGAAGCTGGCGCTGGGCGAGCAGGGACACCCCACAGCCTTCAAGGACCATCTGGCACTTGGGGAAACTTTGCGAGGGAAAACCGGCAAAATCTGGGACGGTTTCTTCAAGCATTTGGAGAGCAGCAAAAGAGGCTTGACAGCAAACTGGAAGAAACGTCAGCCCAAATCGGAGGAGTGGGGGGGGGGCCCTGCATCCCTCGATCTCCCGTCGGAGAAGCTGCTGGGAACATCAGACCCTTGGAGTCCTTGCAGTGTCGCACCCAAACCGACTGCCAAGGACCACCCAGCGGGATGAGGCTGGGATGCCCAACACAGAAGTGACGGCACCGTTCAAGGCTTGGCCCTTCCAGGCAGCCAACAACAGGGGCACAGGAGCAGAAACCGTTAGTCCCACCAAGCCAGTGGAAACTTCCACTGACTGTGCCAAGCATGCTAGGAAAATCATACAGGTCGCCGCGGCTCTCCGGTCCGCACTAGGCCTCCTCGCTGAAGGACACACAGACCTAGGAGGCAGCTTTCTGCTAAGCTGATCTCTGGTCGGCCCGGCCCAGTCCCGTCTGCACTGGCCGGCAGCAACTGCAGGGGGAGACAGTGCAGGGGGAGCATGGGTTACCAATGTGCCCGGCTTGCCCAGGTGCTGCCAACAACGTTCAGCAACCATAGCCAGGGCCAGTGCTCGGCGCAGCCCTATCCGAGTCGACTCAAAGGTTCAGCACAGCCAAGTCCACCGGGGCCACCTGCCAGGTGGAAGTGCCTCAGACAGCAGCTCAGCCGCTGCACCTGGGGAAGCACAGTCTGCTGAATCCATTCCACCTGCACTTCATGGACAGTCATGCAACACTCGCTCTGTCGTCTGCTCACAGGTTGAGCTGGAATTCTCCAGCCCAGAGCTGTGCGTCGTGTGTCCAGCAGCGTGCGCTTACGCGTGTCTGATCAGTCTTGAGATTTCATGGAAATAAGACGGTACAGAAATAAAGAAAATCCACACTAGGGCTGGGTGAGAGCTGGTCCACCCCAGAGCCCGTGGGCAGATTTCACTCAAGTCTTTGGTCGCCCTCGACGGAGCTGTTCCACCACTGCCGTTTTCCTTCCACTTGACAACTCCCGAGGACTGTCACCCCAAGGCCGTTCCAGAAGCTGGCGGGCCTGCTCCCAAGAGGACTCCTCAACCCCGCCAGTCTTGGCACTGCTGGCACCCTGTGCCCTCTGCATCTTTCTGTTTGATCTCCAACTGCTCATCACTTACTGGAAGATGGAGCTGTATGTAACAAACACAACTGAATAAACAAACAATCCTATGTTAAGTTTTGGGAAAAACTGAGATGAAGTCTGACACGCCATTCCGTGGAGGCAAAGGGGAAGACATCAACCTCAAAACACAAACACACACTGAGGTCAATGGTCTCAGAACGGTTCTATTTTGTAGTGGCTGGTTTAAATTTACAAGTTTACACCTGGGAATCTGGTGCACGTGTCTTAAGCTTTGAAAAGCAAAACTCTAATTTTGGACCAGAATATAAGCATCCATGTCTTGGATACACCACACCACTCTTGAAAGCACGTATCTCTTACAGCACCTGGCTGGGGAGGACAGGAGTTGTCGTAGGGTGGCATGAGGGAGAGACCGCACTGGGATGCACAGCCACTTCCAATTGAAAGCTGTATTTGAAAGAGCCTGAAAGGGCCAGCCGGGCGTGTGCAGGGGCCTATTTCTAAGAGAAGAATGAGGAATTTCGCCGGGCTGGGCTGCACTCCGACAGATCTGCATTCCAGTCTGTCAGCTCTCTCATTATCCCCAGAGCTGCTGAAGTGCCTCTGCAAGGCCCAGCTCCCGCTTTTAGTAATGGAAATAAAGGATGCGCTCCGAAACTATTCAGCAAGCTTTATGCTGCAGCTCCAAGAACATACTTGCAAAATATTCCAAGGGCAGCATGAGGGAATACAGAGAAGGGCAGAGAGCCTCTCACTGCCAACGCCACTGCTGCCTCGGCAAAGCGAGCGGGACTCCCGCACGGTTTTATCACCGCTGCAAGCGCAGGTCACGGCACACAAAGCTCTTCTTCCATACATGCACGTGCCAGGGAATCTCTGCAGCAGCAACGCAGATCTGATCTGGCCCCGCTCATTCCCCAAATGGCCACTCTCCCTTCCCCAGCCCTGCCTCACTGGGCTTCCACCCATCACCTAGCAGTTTGCAGGACCCTGTGCAGATTCCCCCATTGCAACAGTCTGAGCCACATCTCCAAAGGTTTTGCTGCTGTCGGGAAGAAGCTGAGGCTGAAAGGAGCTGGCAGGTTGGCCCTGCCAAAAACCACAGCCAACGGCTCCTCGCAAAGCAGCTGGCTCCTCTCAGACAGACCTCCCATGGCTAATGTTACTGGGGAGGCAGAGGGCTCGAACGCACATGCTGGCACGCCACTCACGCCGTGGCTTTCCCTGCATCTGCAGGTGGCATGTCTTGCACTTCTGCTCAGCTTGAGTCCCTGCACAACGCAGGCCACTGATCACGGGGCCAGTCCCCGCACGCACACTGCCGCTGCATCTCTTCCAGGAATGCCTTCAACCTTGAACAAATCCTCCAGGCCTCTCATGGTGAATTTCCAAGATCGATACCTCACCTCTTTGTTTGGTTAAAGTTTAGTTTCCTGCTGCCCCTTGAAATCCTGACCAGCAGAAGCAAGCAAACAAAAACAACCAGCGACTTGTTCTTCGTAATCTTCTTGCTTTGATGTTAGGGCCCTTTCAGCATGTTTCCCTTTGTACTTTCTGATGCGTGGTCAGCATTCGCTCTGGGGAGGGAGATATGGCCTGAAAGCATGGCAAGAGGAGAGGGGAACTCGCTTGCCCACATGAAGGTTAGCAGCCCGGGAGCCCAGAAGGGATGAAGGGAGCTGAAGAGCCAGTCTGAGCTGTCCGTCATCCCCAGCAACTCGAACCCTGAACCGCCATGAACACAGAAGAGTTTTTGAGGGGGCTAGGACCAGACACCGGGCTCCCCACAGAGAAAAGAGCCAATGCATCCAAGCACCTATCATTCTGAGGGAGGCCTCCAAAACTGCAACCCAGTCTAACAGATCAACTGCATGCCAGCTCTCTGGTCATCTGTTTAAGCCCAACTTGACCAAACCAGAGGCTTCCCACAAGCAGCCCATTGCAGAGACGAAGAAAATGGCTGGCACAGCACTTGTGATTGGGAGATTACACAAACCTCCTGGCCGGCCAAAGATGGTATAAATGCAAGGCTGGACCCTGGTCACAGGGAGAGGACTTGATGATCCATGATGCACAGCCTAAGCAGGATTGGCTTGGGCCATCAGTTTGGTAGCCCTAGCAGGAGCCCCAGCAGATCAGCGTGGGGAAGGATCACTCGCTATATCCTTTGGCCACTGTGGAAATCACTTGACATGCCCTCAAGCCCCATAACTGTAATAAGTAACTTGCTGCTTTTAGATATAACAAACGGTTTACGACAAAAGCATTCACTGTCACATAATTCAGCCCTTCGACACATGAAAACTTAAACATTAGGTTTGAAGGCCAAGCTCTATTTGACAAAAAGATGCTCTTGTTCTAAAGGAACAAGCAAAGACCTTCCACTTGTTCATTTGCTACACAAAAGCTAAAAAAGCACCAATGACAAACAGCTCATCAGATGGCACAAAGCACAAAAAAGGGAATTCCCTTCATATTGTCATCGTCCTCCTCCTCCTCCTCGGTCATTTTCTCAGCAACCCAAATAGTTTTCCTCTCCTGCCCTCACCTCCTCCTGACCAGGAAGCGTGGCCTGGCTGGGCAGCCAGTTGAAGGCCAAATGCAGAACTGGCTTCGCCCGATTCAGGTCTGTATTACGGTGTTGCATTTACCCCCCCCCCATCTGTCTTCCTTTTGCACGGAACCCCAGTTGGCTCGCATATCTCCCTTCTGTTTCATCCTCACAACAACAGTCCTGCGAGGGAGGCCACGGGAGAGTCCCTGCCTCTCCAAAAGCCACCGAATGTGTTCCATGAGCACGTGGACTGGACCCCCCCCAGCACTCTGACCACGCTGACTCTACCCAGTGCCCAACTAACTACCAACCTGAGTTCCATCATCAACTTGGATTATAGCAGGACTGCTGGACTCCCAAATTCGTTTCCACCACGGAATGGTAGCTATGGGCAGGCAGAATACCACCAGGGCAAAATCAGCCACGACCACAAAAATAACCCCAACCATGCGTTTTCCAGAGGAAATAGATCGCTTGGCCAAAGCCTTTGATTGTTAACCATTGACAAAATACGGTTAATGTGCAAAACGTCCTGTGAGCCCAAGCCATTAACTCTATGAGAAACAGGCCAGGTGACGTGATGCCATCACTGCAGCGATCAAAGATTTTGCCGCAAGGCACCGAACGGGGTGCTGAATTGGTCTGCAGCTCCTTTAAACAACACACGCCCGGAAACATAACTCATTTGCCACAAACCAGGGCTGCAGCATGCAAACACAGCACCACCATCCCCACGCACTCAGCAGAGATGAAGCAAGCAGGCAAACACGCGACTCGGTGATCGTCCAGCCACTGACAGCTTGCAAAAGCAAGTCACCCCTTGCATGCCAGAGCGTGATGCAAAGGAGACCCATGCACCATCCTCTGCCTCCCCCAGTGTAACAACAAGGAGTCTGGAAGCGCTGGGAAAAGTTCTGTGTCGCCTTGCTGCACCACCCAAAGCAAACAAACCGATTCCTCTCAACCGTGGTTTGCAGAAAGAGGTTGTCTTCATCAGTCTGGCTTGTTTCTGCCAACTCTAGCTGAGAGCAACCATTTGTCAATTTCAGCCATCACAGCAAACTGTGGTTAACATCAAGGGGAGGCAAAGCTTCCAAACACTTGTTTGTCCAGGACTGGCAGGGCACCAGGACCAGGGCAACAGAACTGGAGGTGAAACAGAGCCCAAAATCCAAGAGCCAGGTCCAATGGCAGGTCCAAGTTATAGTCACAGAGTAGGGCCAAGGTCAGGAACCAGAAATATGTACTGGACCAGATAAAGGATACAGTCATGAACAATGAAAGGGTTAAGACCAAGAAGGCACACAGAGCTGCAGGTACCTTGATGTCAGGTAACTGGGCAGGATACGCAGCAAGACACAGCAGGAGGAACCAAACACCACAAGGGTCAGGCCAGCAAGAAGACCCATGTTTTCAGGTACAGATGCTAAATGACTATTTTGCCTCTGTGTTCTCCCCAAAGCAGGACGGGGAGATCCGCATAGGAGATTAGATGAGGCCGGAGACTTAGGGGCACAGATTAGAGTCACCCCCCTTGAAGTCGAGGGGCTCCTCAGGGCATTGGACATTACAAAGATGCCAGGCCCTGACGGGTTACACCCAAGAGCACTTAAGAGAGTTGGCAGGGGTTCTCTTACGCCCGCTGGCCTCCATTTTTGAGGCCTCGTGGAGAACGGGTGAAGTTCCAGAGGACTGGAGGGTGGCATCAGTGGTCCCAATTTTCAAAAAGGGTAGTAGGAAGGACATGGGGAATTATAGACTGGTTAGCCTTATGTCCATTGTAGGAAAAACAATGGAAAGGCTCATAATAGAGAGAGATCTAGCGATGCTAGATAGGGAAGGGAGGCTGGCAGCCACACGATATGGTTTCCGCAAAAACAGGTCCTGCCAGACAAACCTTGTGGGATTCTATGACAAGGTTTTGAGATGGCTAGATGGAGGGGATGCAGTGGATGTGGTATACCTGGATTTCAGCAAGGCCTTTGACAAAGTGCCCCATGATATCCTGATTGAGAAACTGAGGTGTTTTGGGATACACCAAAGCACAGTCCGGTGGATTAGGGCATGGTTGACTGACCGAAAGCAGAAGGTAACCAGAGAGCAGAGAGAGTGGGGAGATGGGTAGAGACCTGTTCCCCCCTGCAGAGGAAGGCAAGACGTGCTCCAACGGAGCAAATCTCAGGAAGCCAAGGTTCCATTTAGATACCAGGAAGCCCTTCCTGACAGTTAGGACCCTTAGGGTGTGGAATCGGCTTCCACGGGAGACAGTTAAGGCCCAATCGGTGAGGGTGTTCAAAGATAGGCTGGACATGCACATGGTAGGCATGTTGTGAGTGGAGCCAGCTGAAGCCGGGGGTCAGACTAGATGGCCCAGGAGACCCCTTCTGATTCGTTCTGTTTCTTTCTAGGTTTCGCTGTTTGTTGCTCAGGTGAGACAGCAAGGCCAGGTACAAGCACTGCAGCAAACAGAAAACCTGCATTACTGAAGCCATTTCTGGAGGGAAGAGCTGGCTCTTAAGTAGCTGTTCCCCCAGGGCTCCCAGCTGGCCCTCACCAGGAGGCCATGAGCTCCAGCAGGACCTGGGACCAATCCTGTGAATACTAAGGTGGGCTTCTGGTTCTGACCTACAGGTGAAGACCCAGAACAGCCCAGATCCTTGGGGATGGGGAATAAGCTCAGCGAGGCCTGCCATGGGTTCTCATCATACTAAACTAGGATCTACCACAGGCATGGACAGCCTTCTAGCTGTTTGTCCTACAATTCCCATGCCCCCTCACCACTAGTTCTGATAAGCTGAACCATAGGAGGGCCACCAGTTGCCCACCTCTGGTTGACTGCGGGGTCCAAATGTGCCACCTTCACTTCACAGAAGTTCATGCACTATCTCTACTCCGCAGCAGGATCAATATTCCCATTTTCCCCAACATCAGAGCCAATTCATGCAATCTTGAAAGAATGAAACAGAAGCACCAAACACACCACGAAGAGACTTGCTTTCGTGTTCAATGACTGTCACTGTATCGCTGCACGTCTAATTATCTCAGTAATTATAACGACAGTCCTGCAAGGTAACTCTGGCTTATCCTTTCACCAAAGTGGCGACGGCATGCCTGGACTCTCCCAGCACTGACAGTGGCGGGGGGGATTCCCAAGGTTGGACATCCCGCCAGACATGCTCATCTCCCCTACCCTGCGGGTTTCTGTAGCGGGTGGCACGTGCCATCAAGCTGTCTCTGACTTAGGACCACCCTGCAAGATGTCCTGGCCTGGACAGCACTGCTCAGCCCCTGCAGACTCAAGGCTGCGGCTTCCTGGATGGGTTCAAGTCACCTCCTGGTTGGCCCTGCCTCTTCCTTGACCTTCAGTGTCCCCTCACACGACTGCCTCCTCCAGGAGCCTTGCCTCCTTATAATGTGCCCAAACAACAACAGACGGAGTTGTGTCACTTTTGCCGTCACTCCAGTCTAAGTCCTGGCTTCAGTGGGTCCAGCCCCGCTTGGCTGCCTTTCTGCCAGTCCAGGCTTTTCGCAAAGCTCTCCTTCAGCACCATGTGTCCACCACATCTGCCTTCCTCCAGTCGGTTTTCTTGCTGTCCGGTTTTCATACCCGTCCATCCTGATTGTGAATACTGCAGTACTTGCTGTTTTAGTGTAGGCGATTCTTTTGACTCCCCACCTCACCACACTTCATCCCCAGAAGTTCCAGTCCTGTGGGACTCTCACCAGCTGTCCGAAGTAAGAGACTTAGCCACTGCTGCGCTGCTCCAGGCAGGAGCCTCAGGTGGGAAACCTCCCGCCCCTGCCAAACACACGTTCCAGAACAGTGAGATATTCACCCTGGTTTTCTTCCCGCACCATAATTAAGCACAAATTTTTATCCACGGTTAACAGTAATGCACACTCTTCTCAGAGGTACCATGCCATTATATTAAATATGCACACAGTGCAAAGAACAAAAGAGCATTGTGACTGTGTGGGGCGGGTTTGTTTTCACCACACATGAAACTTTTTCTTGTTTTCTTTTGAAAAACTGCTTGGCTCCCAGCTTAAAATGTTTCTACTTCCTGCACAGTCTTAAAACCGTTTCCCCACCGTCCCCCACTTCCAAATAGGTGCAGTAAAGACCACATCAAGTAAAGAATTCAAATGTATAAAATTCACAGAGAGAGAGAGAGGGAGAGAGAGAGAACTATATTTTCCAGTGATCAAATGCTTTCGCTTTTGTGTTCATGCTTAATCCCTCTTAACAATGCATATTTTCTCCATCTCGGGAAGAAATGCCTACACAAGGGTTAATCTTCTAGGGTAAAGTTATGGGGCAGAGGGGAGGAGGGGAAAAATAAACTTTCCACCAAAATACAACTCTTGTGCTACCCACATTTTTATAGAATTGGTTCTAAAGGCTCAAAGGAGTTTATTAAGTATTTAATTGAAACTGCATTCCAGCCAGGTTTTTCTTTTTTCTTTTCTCCTTCACACACACACACACACACACACACACACACACACAGATGTCTCAGCTCTGACTTACTGAAAGCCCTCCCAAAAGAGGCTCTCCCTGCGCCCACTGCATTATCTCTTTGGCACCAGGCAAACACATTCCTCTTTTTTCAGGAAGTTAGATTTTAGATTCTAGATTTGACCACTGGGGCTTGAGAAAATGTAAGCACCCTGCAGCAGCCTCCCTGAACCCTGATGCCCTCCAGATGTTGTGGAATTCCCATCTGCCCCTGCCAGTACGACCAGCGACCAGGAACCCTGGGAGCTGTAATGAAAAACATCTGGGGGAACCAGGGCAGGGCAGACAAAGGCCAATGGAATGGCTGTTCCCCTGCATTTTTTCTTGCACTGTTATCTCCTCTACTGATTCTCACTGCTGGTTAATTATTGAGTATTCTTATTCCTATTCCTATTATTAATTATCATCACTAATCACATAAACTGCCCAAAGAACCTTTATGGCTAGGCAGACTAAAAAGAATAAACAAATAAATAATGGAAATACATTTGTCTGTGTCGATAGGCTAAAATATAACAAACAATAATTAAAATATTGTATATAGCCCTCTTGAATGTGGAAGAACAGAAATGCCGACTGCCAAAGCACCCCAGTATCCTAAAAGAGCTCAGAAAAGCATTTGAGAATTTTACACCCAAAAAATCCCGTGTTATCCTTTCTGAACACCACTCTTTGAACCTGTGGAATCAGTTCAGGGTTGCCAGGAACGCCAGGCAAACACTAAAAAATGAAATATTTAAACCCAGTCAAATGGCCACGTCTTGCTCGCATCCTGACACGTGTGCCTTCACACAGTGGCTGGCTTGGAGGGTCACAAGCACAGGTCTTACATGCTAACAAACCCATGCGTAATACCCGCTCCCCCTGCTGCAGCTTTCTCGAACCCAGCATCCTCCAGATGTGTTCGATTACAATCCCCATCATGCCCAATGGCTCTTTTTCGGGAGGATGGGATTCGCAGTCCAACGCATCTGGAGGGTGTCGGCTGCCTTGTGGCCTTGCTGAACTTTAGCAAACCTCGTCTGTAGTTGTAGCCAGTGGAAACTGTGCTCCAACCTTCATTAGCCGGCTTCTGACGGAAGCAGCAGCAAGGGCTACACAAGGCCTATCCTTCCAGCAGCTGCGCACAAGCCTGGGGGATCCATGGGTGGTCCCCAGATGCAGAGGCGGTGAGGGGGCTTTGTGGCACGTGGTTAAGCGTGTGGGGCTGGGTCTCAGGCAATGTGGGTGCTGGACCCCACTTAGCCAAGGAGCCAGCTGAGTGATGTGGGGCCAACCAGACTCCCAAAATTGCTGTTGTGGAGAAGGAGGTAAGCTGCTTTGAGTTCTTTGAAAAAGACAAAAGGCAGGAAATAAATTGAATGCATGAATGAATTAATGAATGAGTGCACGGAATGGGAGAGGGCAAGGCGCACAAGCCAGTCTGCTTCCCTAGGGGGAGACAGCTCGGCAAATGTACCCCACATTGTGAGGACTTGCAAATGTCCTTTAGCAACACATTTACTTAAGTGGTTTTTCCAGCCTGTGTCCTCCCCTTCTTCCAAGGACCAAAACTTGGCAACCCTGGTGTGGGAGTTAGAGCGCCATACTGAAACTCAGAAGACCCGGGTTCGAGTCCCCACTTGGCTGTGACGTTCACCAGATCACCGTGGAGACGTCACTGCCCCCCAGCCTAACCTGCCCCATAGGGTTTTTGTGAGGATGAAACGGAAAGCAGGGGAAGCCATCTTGGGCAGCTCCTTGGAGGAAATCAGGGGGACAGAAACGTAGCAATCTTTTTTTCCTCACAACTCCAAGGTGTACATGAGACTAAGACTAAATTAGGAGAGATAAGCACATTGACACACTGTAAGGCCCCTAGGTCAGCTCAGCCCCAGCTCCAGAGAGTGGCCTGTGACACCATTTGGTAGCAACCGTCCTGCCAAGGTGACACGAGCCCCACACTGCGCTCAGCTTGCTACTGAAGCCCAGCTGTGGTGGCCGAGAGTCTCCCAGCCCGGCCAGCCCTCTTCTGCTGACTTTCGGAGCACACGCCTCTCTGGCACTCACAGAAACACGCCTCTGGAAAAGGTCAAAGTCAACTTCCAAATCGTGCCGCACACCTGGCTGGCCCACACGCTGCACAATGGAGGCGACCGCGAAGGCCTTCCAGGTCGTAGGACCCGGACGCTGCCTGCGGGGCAGTGCAGGATGGGAGCGGAGCGCCTCACCTCCCGTCCCCGGCCAGGTGGGCCCAGGGAGGCATAATCCCAGTCTGAGAGCAGCAGGGTTTGAAGAAGGAACTGCCAATGCAGCACCGTGCACCAGCACCCTCCGTCCAAACCCTTTTCTAAAAACCTCGCTTCTCTCAGCCTTCAGAATATTGACTTCAGCTTTCCAGAATAAATTGACGAACGGGCGGGCGGGGGGGGGCATTGCAGTTCGAAGGAAACATCTGATAATTGTGCCAATTTTAACAATAGATAATAATTTGACTATAAATGACATGGAATGTGGTAACTGCTTATTTTGGCACGCGAAGCAGGCCTCTCTGTGAAGCAGCTGCCAAGGAGCCCCCCCCCCCGCCCCCCAAGCCGGGCCATTGCTGAGCAGTTACGGCTGACCACATGCTTAACGCCACCAATTGCAGGGACCCAGCTCTTCCGCTGCAGCAGTGCAAGTCCCCGTTCCTGGAGCTGAGCGCTAGGCAAGAGACGCACGCCAGACGGCAGGGTCAGAGAGAGGATCCCCTGGTCCAGAGGCACTCAGGCCCTTGCGGTCAGCACTGAATGCCCTCCAGCTCCCAAAAAACATCTTGAGGCAGGCCCAGGCTCGCTTCCCTGGTCATTTCAGCATAAAGGCACCAAGTCACAGAGCTACTGCGTGCACAGAGGTGCCCACAGGCGTCTTCACGCATTTTTTCCGTTCCCTTCCCTCACAGGCCTTCATGCCTCTAACAGTCAGAAAGAATGCCCCTTACAGTGGGAAAAGGCCCATGAACTGCTCAGTCCAGCACCACCGAGGTGTGCAAAGGTGCAGCTCTCCAGCATGATGTGCATGCAGATCCTTGCCCACCTCTGCAAGTAACCACACAAAAACCCGCAATAACATGCCTGCCAAATCACATCCAATTTTGCTACCCATGCATGGCCCAAAAGCAGAGAAGGGGCAAGAGAGCCAGCGTCCTCACTGGTCGCCTCAATCCAATTTTTACCCACCCCAGGGGATTAGGCAGGAGACCCACGACAGACAAGCTCCTGCGGATATGAACCCCGTGCACACCGTGGGGCATGTGCGCCTCCCTTGAGCCACTTCTTGGGCAATGAAGCACATTTATTCCTTCTTCCATTTCTTCGGTGGCTCCTTCCCACTCCCCTTCACTCTCCTCACACCTCTTCCTTTCACTTCCCTCTCAAGGCAAGATGCAAATGACTCTCACATCTCCCCACTGCCTGCCATCTGAAGGATGCTCTGCACCAAGCAGTATTTTTATTTCTGGCCACTTGGTTTGACAACCAGCTGCAATGCATCTCCCTTCCACAGAGCCTTGTGCGCAACACTGTCCCTGCTAGACGGCACTCGTGGACCATTCTGGGCTAGATGGACCTGAGACTGCTTCAGGAGGAGAGTCCCAGGCCCCTTCGTATTTTTACATACTTTTCTGGAAGACCAAGTGCAGCTTGCTAAGGACAACGCCTAGTGCAAGGTAGAGAGATGCCACTAAGGCAGTTGCGTATTGTGTCTGTACTGATGCAGAGCACAAGGTGAGCGTCATCCACTCTGGCTGGCAGCCACGTGCCAGGGATTCTCCAGGGGCTGTGGCCTGGTGGGAGAACACATGTGGGAAGTCCCAGGTTCGCTCACTAGCAGCATCCGCAGGCAGTGCTGGAAAAACGCCTGCCTGAAACCCCGGGAAGCGGCTGCTGCCTGTCTGTGGGTGCAGCATTGGGCTGAATGGACCCACAGCCTGACCTGGCATTCAATCGCTTCTGGGTTCCTACAGTATTTGTTTTGGCTTTTGTGTACCAACTCCAAGCTCCAACCCACAACTCCCCAACAAACAACTTCTGGCAAGTCACCAGCTTCCTTCCTTCCAATGTACAAAGCTGCCTTCTTTCTTACCAGCATAGACTATTTTTGGACCGCTAGTTCAAAGCTGTGTTCTGATCCAACTAGCAGATCCAACTAACCAAAACCAATTTTTATTGCATGGAAAGGAAACCAGCAATTGCTGCCTTTCTGGACAGCAGCTGTAACCGTGAGCATTTATTCCTCCTTCCGATTTTCTCTGCTGGAAGTGTAAAGGTATTTACTTAGGGGCTGTCTGTGTTGTGACAGCATCCTAGACTCAGATGAATGCCTCAAATCCTCCACATTTCTGAATCATTCAGTCATGTGTTTTTGTTCGGGTTGAAAGTAGAGCAAAATGGCAGGGCCTGGGCGCAAGTCCTTGGTGGTCTCTCAAAGGACCCAGCGAAAAAGGCATTTCCTTTGTTCCTTGGGTCATTCAGAAGGGAAAATAAAAGCAGCAGTTTCAGGAGAAGGAGAGAGAGAGAGAGAGAGAGAGAGAGAGAGAGAATGAGGAGATGAAGGTTGAAACAAACAACCAAGGAGAAAAAGAGAAGGCAGAAGAAAATGTTGGGGGGCAGCAATTACTCTGGCAAGCAATGTTGCTAGCCAAAAATACTCGGGTGCTTTGGACATGCAAGGGGGACAAGGCAGTGTTGCAGAAAGGGTGGGCAGGGTCTTGAGACATCTGCTTTGACCAAAAAGGGGGAAAAAGATTAACTCTTGATCATGGGAGATCTACTTGGGATGCAGCCAAGGAGACGGCCAAAATCACATCTGCAAACATGTGGCTTGCGTACTTTCCCAGCAGTGGCTTTGGCAGCACAGAGAGACAGCAGAAGAGTACATGCCAGGCTACCTTCTGCAGAGCCCAACTAGGCCAACATTGCCAACTCTGACTGGTAGCTCCCTAGGGCTTCAAGAGGAAGTTTTTGCAGCCCTACCTGGAGATCCTGGGGATCAGAGTTGGAGCTTCCTACACACGAAGCAGGACCTCCACCACTGAACTATGATTCTCCTGCTAAAACTAAAGGAAGGGTCTAGTCCTCATGGCTGTGAGTTCAGCACTGCTTGAAACAGAAACATCAGCAGTCAAACCCAGCTCAGTCCTTCTGGCCCAGGCAGGATTATTTCCAGACCTACCTGGAGGTGCCAGGGTTCAAACCCAAGACCTTCTGCATGCAAAGCAGGGCTCTCGCACAAAGCCAAGGCCTCTCCCCAGGGGCCGATCCGAAGCCCACAGACCCAGTTCAGCTCCCAGGCCTCCAGACTGGGCAAAGCCCCTTCCACGTCCTTGACACTTGCTCAGGCAATCCAGCTGAGCTCAGACAACACAAGCAACCATGGCTCAGCAACAAGTCATGCTTGACCTTCGAGTGTGAGTAATCCTGTTGTCTCAACCCAGTCTCTGCCGGTCAACATTGACATTACTGGGGCTCAATGCATTTAAAGGCCACAAGTCGCCTCCCTCTGTCTTGCCTGAAGCAGGACTTTCTTAGCCCAAACCCCCAATGTAGCAGATGATGCAGCAAAGGACGGGCTATCAGAGCCCCCCCACCCGGAAGCTGCTGTTATTCAGCACCGACAAATCCAGACCCGATCCAAGTCTACCCACCAGAAAACTGGCTCTCAGTCACCCGTTTCCTTTACAAGGAGCAAAAACACCTCTCTTCCACCAAGCCTCCGGAAGTATTACTAAGCCCTCTCCTCCTCTCCCGGAGCAGGATGAGTGGCAAAAGGCAAGGCGCCCATTTATCAAATGACGCAGGCACATGGTCCAAAACGCAGGACTGTGGAAAGGCCAAGCACTTCCTGCAAATAAAGCGTCACATTTCGACAGGACGCTCTCCAGAATTCACTGGCCACTGAAAGGGGGGCAGGGGACTGGGAAAGAGGACAGCAGTGCTCGGAGGCTAAACGGACAATTGCTTCATGGGAAAAGCTGCCAACATATTCCTTGTTTTCATTAAATAAATGCCAGAAGAAATGGCGGTAGGGAGTGAGACGCCAGATGGGACGTTAGTGATGAGTTAAAGTGGTGTTGGACCGGGATCCGGGTTCAGCCATGCAGCTGACTGGGTGCCTTTGGGCCAGTGCTCACTCAGCCTAACCTACCTCACAGCAGAGGAAGAGTAACATTACGTAAGCCACCTTGGGGACCACATACAGGCGGGATGTAAATGTAATACAGACATGAACAAACCGGAGCCCAGGGGGTCACCTGCATGGCCGGTGATTCAGAATAGGGAAAAAGACACCCCTCTTCACTCAACACAGAGTTGAAGAATGGCCACCAATCCGGATGGCTTGAAAAGGGGATTGGACGAATTCAAGGAAGAGAAGGCTCCACAGAGCCACTAGTCCTCATGGCTGTATCAGAGGCATTGTGCCTGTGTGCTGTGGCACTGCTGTGAGCAGCTGGGGGAGCTGGACTAGAAGGGCCTGAGTCTGGTCCAACAAACCGCCTCTTCCAACTGCATCCATAGGATCCCGCCCCCCCCCCAGCATTTATGAATTCTAACTCATCATCAACCTCCTGAGCAGCAGCATTTCTGCTGCAAAGTTTCCCCAAACGCCCACGAAGTTAACCGGATTCTCCCATTTCCCAAGAAGAAAAGTATCACGGAGAGGCCGCAACCCACCCACCCCCCGCGTTAATTCTCAAGGAAATGAAGGAAATGTAAATGTGGACCGACCGGCCGTTTTTCACACCAATCCAGGCTGCAGCTCCGCACTACAAACTCCACCCCAATGCAAAGCGGGCGGGGGGGGGGAGCCACATGGTTTGCGGCTCAGGAGGCATCAATTGTCGCGAATTCCATCCTCAAATTCCTCCACGGGTTTGCCTGAATTCATTTAGTAGATCCGAGCCGGTGGGGGGGGGGGAGGCAGAGCGAGAGAAATGGGAGCCCATTCCCTCGCCAAATCATCTCTCCACTCCATCCCCCACTCCCCCCCCGCGAGAACGTCTCCCTGGCGAGCTTGCAAGCGGGACGCCTTGCAAAGTTCGTCTCCCCCCCCCCCCGCGCCCCGGTCGGGTGCAGTTGCTCGGGAAGGGTCGACCGAGACGCGTGCGCTCACGAGGGGTTTTTTGAACCGGGAGATCTGGCAATAAAATGCCAAGGACCCCCCCCCCCGCCCCGATTTCTGCTCCGGGAGGATTTGTCCCCCTCCCCCAAGCCTCGGCCTTCTGCAAGCAACAACTTAAGCAGAGAAATGCGGGAAGAGATGAGCGGGGGGAGAGCTTACTTCTTCGCATGTACCATTCTCCGGGACTTTTTTTGGGGGGGGGGAGATTGGGGGAGAAAAAAGAAGAGGAGAAAGAATGTTTCTGAAGGGCAGTTCTATACACGCGCCTCCCCGCGAGTAAGCCGCGCTGCCTGCACGGCGGCTTACTTCCGAGCAGACCCGTTGCAGTCGACAGGGGGCTATGTGCGACCAGGCGCCCCCCCCCCCC
>JAIXND010000674.1:24002033-24172811 GCA_023646645.1 Varanus salvator macromaculatus | reverse complement strand
CGGCCCGCCTCCGCCCGCCCCGCGCCGCCCCTCCAGGCGCGCGCCCTTCGCAGGGAAGCCGGCGGGGGCGCGCTCTGGCGGGCGGGGGCGGCTGCGGCTGCGGGGCGGGGGGCGTGCGGGGTCCGGGCGCGCCAAAGCGGCCGGTGGGAAGAGATCGGGCGCGCCAAAGCGCCGGGCGCGCGGGAGCCCGCCGAGCTGCTTGGGTCCCCGGGGGTCGCCCGCGGCCTCCAAAGCCCCTGCGCCAGGTGGGCAACCTGCGGACCCCGAGGAGACCCACTCGCGGCAAGGTTTGCTGCTGGGGAGCGCGGGTAAGCAGCCGAGGAGTTCTGCGCGGGGCGAGGGGGCAACTTGCAGCCTGCTGCCGGTGTTCGACTTCCAGCTCCCATCAGGCGGCCTGAGAGGAAGAGCCCTGGACCAAAACACCTGGAGAGGGTCCTGCTCCCTTCCTGCTGTTCACTTGGGCTTTGGCTCCCTTCCCCTCCCTTTATACCTTGATCGATAAAGCTATCTTCTGATGTGTTAATTTCAGCCAGCCTTGTATTCAGAACCATGAGGGCTAGAATCTTACTCTTTCCTGAGGAAGAGGACAATAGCTCAGCAGGAAAACACTTGTTCTGCATGTCAAAGATCCCCAGTGCAGCTCCTCCAGGGTGGATAAAAAAAATGATTTAAATAAATAAACAAACACAATGGATTGTTTAAATTTTAATTGGATTTTTATTTAAATTGTTTTTTAATCAAATGCTTTTTGGGGGCAGAACTATCTAAAGGTAGTTTGAGATACATTGCAGTCCAAAGATTATTCATCATGAAATAAGCATTAGTTTTTAATTATGTAGCATGAGGCTGTATATTCAAGCAATGTTCAATTTTTTTGCTAAATAAATTCCCATTAATCCATTCACAATGTCATCTTCTTCCAGAGGTTTCTATAAGATTATTGGACAGTTTTTCTGTCTAATAGATATCACCACAGATGCTTGGTTTTACATTCTCAAAGCTGGATTTGTGTCTGCAGAGATCACATGACTCTTCTTCACAGCAAGAATGTTATAAAATAAACATATGGAGTTGAGCGAAAGACCTTAACCTCATGGTTCCTTTGCAAATCTCCCATGTGCATAGAATCGACCCCTTCCCTCTTCAGTGCTAAGTTCAGAAAATGCAATGAATACAAGAAGATTGCCAAGATTGCCAGAAGAAGAGAGCCAGTGTGGTGCAGTGGTGAAGAGCCTGGGACTGGGACTCAGACGATCCGGGTTCGAGTCCCCACTCGGCCATGGAGCCCACTGGGTGGCTTTGGGTCAGTCACAGACTCTCAGCCCAACCTACCTCACAGGGTGGTTGTTGTGGGGATAAGATGGAGGAGGAGAATGATGTCAGCTGCCTTGAGCCCTTTGAGGAAAAAGGCAGGATATAAATCGAAATAATAATAATAATAATAATTGTTGGGAGTGGAATAGATCTGCAGGAGAAGTTAAGTGCGAGGACGGAGGGGCAAGCCGCAAACATGGGAGTGAAACCTTTGAGCAGAATACTCCACACGTCTTTGAGTTTTTTGTGCATTGCCTGAGATTTATTGTATTCTTCTTTCCCTGGAGGAGAAAGCCTACAATGGCAGCAGCCTGGAAAAGGTGCCCAGTTTGGGAATGTTTCAGTGACGTTCCTCTGCCTACAGGTAAGGCAAGCATGCAAGCAAATCGTGTAGAAAACCATGATTTAAACCTAGTCTTACTGACTAGTGATTTAAATCATGATTTAAATCAAATCCACCTTGAACTCCTTGCAGCTCCAGGTCAGGCTCGGAAAACTCCTGCCTGAAATTCTGGAGAATGTTTGCTGCCAGTCCGTGTTGGCATTGCTGGCCTGGATGAACCAAGGCTCTGAGTCCGTGAATGGCAGCTTCCGAGCTTCTGGAGTTTCCTGCAGTAATGGCAATGGCAGCCCAGCTACTTGCGCAGGGCAGGCATTCGGCATCCCTGCCACGCGGGGTCCCAGGCCACCGCTGCCCAAGGAGACTGCCACCCTGCCTCCACCCACCCTTTTTGCCTTCGTGATAACTTGGGAGAAAGAGAAGAAGAAAAAGGAGTCAGCCATAGGGCATGTGAGGAGGGCTTCTCACGCAGAGGGTCCGAGTGGCAGCGAGGGGGGCGAACATCCTTGACTTGCTCTTGACCAACAGGGAGGAGCTGATAGATGGGGTGCAGATCGGGGGAACTCTGGATGCGCATGATCACTCCATCCTTTGCTTTGAGATCAGGGGACTGGGGCCGTGCAGCAGGGCGAGCACTAGAAGCTGGGACTTCAAGAGGGCCAACTTTGGCCAACTGAAGGCCAGGCTGGGGAAAGTCTCCTGGGATAGGTTACTGGAAGGCAAGCGAGTTGAGGACGGGTGGATGGCACTCAAAAGGGAGGTTTTGGAGGTGCAAGCCTTGACGATACCTCTACTCAGTAAGGTGGGGAGGCGGAGGAGAGTGCCGCCATGGATGCGAAAGGAGGTGGTTAGAGGGATTAGACGCAAGAGGAGCCTCCGTAGGAAATGGGTACTGGGGCAAATAGACAAAAGGGTCTACCGGGAGGAGGAGGCCCGTTGCAGAAGGATTCTTCACAAGGCTAAGGCTGATTACAAGCTGAGACTTGCCAAGAATATCAAGAGCAACAAAAAGGGCTTCTTCCAGCATGTAAATAGGAAAAGGAAGGGGAGACAAGTGGTGGGACCACTAAATAAGGAGGAAGGTGATCCAGTGACTGATATGAGGGAACAGGCACAGATGCTAAATGACTATTTTGCCTCTGTGTTCTCCCCAAGAAGCCCTTCCTGACAGGACCCTGAGGGTATAGAAACATAGAAACAGAGCGAGTCAGAAGGGGCCTCCTGGGCCATCTAGTCTGACCTCCGGCACCAGCCAGCTCCACTCATGACATGCCCACCATGTGCATGTCCAGCCTGTCTTTGAACACCCTCACCGATGGGGCCTCAACGACCTCCCGTGGAAGCCCATTCCACGCCCTCGGGGTCCTAACTTGTCAGGAAGTGCTTCCTGGCATCCAAGGGGCTTCCATGGGAGGTCGTTGAGGCCCCATTGGTGAGGGTGTTCAAGGATAGGCTAGACATACACATGGTGGGCATGTCGTGAGTGGAGCCGGGGGGGGGGGGTCAGACTAGATGCGGGGTCTGATTTACTCTGTTTCTATGTTTCACTTTGTCCCAGAGGAGAGTCACTTTACTCCCAGGGAAGAATCTTGGGCAATGCTTCAGAAAACTGGACAGAGTCCAATAAAACTTCCTTTTCAAAGGCGAGATTGAAATTGATGCAGGGCAGCAGTAACAGTGCAAGGGAAAAGGGTTCTTTTGCTCAAAGGTCTTGGCTCCATTAGTCCAACCTTGGCCAACCTCGCACCCACCAGGTGCATTCGGCTACAGCTACCATTGTCCCCAGCGAGTGGCTGGGCATGACACAAGCTGTATTCCAACATGTCTCCAACAGAGTGACGTCCCTCAGAGCTCAGTTCTGGGACTGATTCTGTTCACCCAGTTTATCAGTGACCTGGAGGAGGGGGCAACCAGATTTGCTGGCCAGATTTGCAGGTGATACCAAAGTGGGGGCGGTGGCCACAGCTGGGGAGCAGGTCCTCCAGGTCCAAAGGACCTGGACAGGCTGTGGAAGTGGGCGGGGGGCAGCCACATGGCGCCCGATGTGGGTAAGTGCAAGGTCTTGCCCTTGGGACTCAGGAATGGGTGGCTGGAGAGCGGCACCTGTGAAAGGCCTCTCGGGGTTCTTGTCGACAGCAGGCGGAACATGAGCCAGCAGGGGGATGCGGCGGTCAAGAGGGCGAACGCCACCCTTGGATGCATAGCCAGAAGTGTGGCTTCTGGATCGAGAGAGGGGCTGGTGCCACTCTGTACGACTCTGGTGCGCCCACAGCTGGAGTCCTGTGCCCAATTCTGGGCTCCACGTTACAGGAGGGACACAGCCCGGTTGGAATCAGTTCAGCGCAGGGTCGCCAGGTGGTGGCCAGATTGGGGGGGCGGGTGGGGGGATGGCGCATCAGGTGAGGTTGAGGGACCTGGGACTTTTCAGCTTGGAGGAGAGGAGACTCCAAGGGGATCTTTTAGCGACATGCAGGTATGTGAAGGGTGTCGCACAGAAATGGTTTCATGACCGGTTCTCCCCTGGGGTGGAGGATCCCATTTTCAGGTTGGACGTCAGGATGTACTTCCTGACAGTTAGGACCCCTAGGTATGGAATGGGCTTCCATGGGAGGTTGGGGGGGGGGGGTCATCAGTGAGGCCGTTAAGGACAGATTGGACACCCAATTACATGAGCGGAGTGGGCTGGATCCAGGGGTCACACTAGATGGCCCAGGAGGCCCCTTCTGACTCACTTTGTTTCGTGCTGCTCAGTCCAGAGGCTGCCAAACACATTTTAACTCCCTCCCTCCCTGTGCCGCCTCCACGTCTGTTTTCCATAAGTACTTTGCAATGCCGCGCATTTTCCCTTCGCCCTGCCTCCAAGGCACCTGCAGGTGAGGGGCGTTGTGACCCTGTCAGCTTAAGTTCTGGACCCCACCCCCCTTCTTTAAGATAAGTATTGTCTCTACATTGAGTCCAGGCTCAATTCAAGGTGCTGGTCATTACCTAACAGCTTGGGACCTGGATACCTAAAGGAACACCTGCTTCCATATTTGCCCTCCTGCCCCGAGATTGGCGGCAGAGGCCCTCTTCCGGGAACCCTCCGTGAAACCCTCTAGGAGGCAAACTACTCGGAGGAGGGCCTTCTCTGCGGTGGCTCCCCGCCTACGGAATGCGCTCCCCAGCGAGGTCCGCCTGGTGCCGTCATTATATGTTTTTCAGCGCCAGGTTAAGACCTTTTTATTTCAGCAATATTTTAATAAGTTTTAATATCATGACCTATATGTTTTTATTGCAGCCATTGTGGGTCGATAATTTTATTTATGTTATATTTTATTGTATTTTATCTATGTGAGCTGTCCTGAGGCTTTTGCGAAAGGACGGCATATAAATTCTCTATCTGTCTATCTGTCTCAGACTAGATGTACTTCCTTACACAAACTTTTGGCTCCTGCTTGCTTTTTAAGCACACAAGCAGACACAGAGCAGGAGAAATGGGGGACACACCTCATTCCCTTTCAGAATTACTTTTCTTCACCTGCTTCTCACTCTGCTGGGGACAAGATACATCACCTGTCAGGGAAAAGTGTCACAGAACTGTCCATCCTCACAGATGACCATGGCGCAGCTTTGTGAAACTTGACCATCACCACAGACTCATTTGCAGATGCCAATTCCAGCCATTGCATCTCACCAGCTGCACATCTGGAGGACCAAAGTTTTCCTGTCATTGTATTCACTTGATTTTTCTTGCTTTAAAAAAGGAGTTGCACACACAGGTACCATTTTATTCCCATTTGAGTTGATCCTTATGGGCCTTGCACATATCACTAGTTCCCTGCTACAGTTTCTCAGTTGTTCAGTGTGCAGTTGCGCCAGCTTGCTGGCCTGCTTCTAGGGTCGTTGCAATGATGGCACAACAACTTTACATCTGGGAAAGGACAAAAGCTAGAGTGACTACAAAACATTTCTTTAAGATGTTTGTACTTGCATGTGCAGTAGTTTTCCCTTCACTTGACTGACCAGGTTTTGCCTGTTCAGGCGTAGAAGGTCTTGCAGTATTTGCTGTTCACAGAGCATGGACCAAGCTCTGACCCCGCCTTTCCCAGCCGAGTGCGCTCCCAACAACACCCATGATCCCCCAGAAAAGGAGACGTCTGCCCCGAGCAAGCTAAATTAATATGGAAGCAATTGTGCCCAGGCTCTAGGGCCACTTTTCCCAAGCTGGCATCCTCCAGGAGTTTTGGACTCCGACCCCCAGCAGGCCCTGGTAGCACAGACAGGGCACTGCAGTCCAAAATATCTGGCAAACACCAGAGTGGGGTAGGTCTTTGAGGAGCTCAGGTGCGCAGACTTTCTGAATATGAGAGGTGCTGGAAAAGCACGTTTGTCTTCCAAGTTCCAGGTTTTCAATTCTGTTCATGCAATGCAATCTGCAGAAAGGGCTGCAAGTCTCCCATTTGGATCCTGGGATGAAAACCTCCATTCATTTGCGTGACTCGAGCTGCTCACACAGACCAGCCATCGCTCCCATGCCCTACCAATGACCCCCGACAAACGACCAAGACACATTATTCCTTTTGCCTTTTCCTTCCTCCGGTTCTCTTCCCGCCGCTGCCCGCAGTCAGCTGACGCCCCCTCCTCTGCGTCATTTCATGCGCCCGTGTATGCATGAACAGAAGGCCCACTGTCACCAAGAAGCTAAACAAAGAACAGGTGCTTTGCCACATGCCAGATTCTCCTGGATCCGTGGGATGTGGGTTTTGTCGCATCCAAATAGGACGAGGGGCCAGCAGTGCTTTCCCTCCCTCCCTTCCGCCCACCCACCGCTCGCTCTGCTCTGAATTAACCAAGTCTGCTGATGTCTTCATGCAGCACTGGCTGAGGAGAGCCCGATTCTTCAAGATGGCGTCGCTATGGCGAAGGTGGCAGGCTGATGGCACGGAAGCCCGTCTGCCTTTCCAGAATCAGTTTCCAGTGCCCGAGCTCAACCCCTCCAGATATGCTGGACTGCGACTCCCATCTGTCTGGCAGGAGCAGGGTGTCCTGGAAGTGGATGGTCCGGAGGGCCTGAGGCTGGACTGGACTCTGCAGAATAGACGAGCGGCATTTCGACATGGGCCTGGCAAGGTTGAAGAGAGAAGGGGAGCCGACTGGGTGCCACAGGGAAGGGGTTTTGGCTTTCACACGCTGCTCCTGAAAGCGGGACAAGATGGGCCATCCAGTCCAGCGACGCAAGGCCCCACCAGTCTCCACCCCGGATGGCAATGGAATTGCTGCCCGGGCTACCTGTCCTAAAAGGCCAATGCTCAGCCGGCAGCTGGTGGGCGTCCAAGCAGGCGTTTAGGGAGACAATTAAGAGCAGGAATTAAGGACGCTGCTCACAGCCCGTGCCTGGGCGCCTGTTGGCATCGTCGTGCCCCTGCGCTCAGTGGGGCCTGTCCCCAGGTGGGCGTGTGGGGTGGCACTGTGTGTGTACATCGTGGGTGCAGAAGCGCTTTCAGCCAAGGGCCAAGCCCGATCCCAGTGATTCTCCTGTGCCTCCCAGTGGTGGGTGGGGCCAAAGCAAAGGGGGTGTGGCCAACAAACTACTCTAGCTTTAGCTTGATGCTCCTCCGGCTGCTACCTAAGCCTGTTTCAACCCTTTGGAGCAGGGAAGAAGGAATGCAGAAAAGCCATGAAACCACCAAAAACTGGTGGTCATCAGAAGGGGGTCAGGAAAATGAGCCTGGAATTCTGGGAAAGCAGCTTAGAGCTGCAGCCAACGCCCGTGCAGAAAGAATCCCTACACCTCCCAGCATCCCCCAGCCAGGAAGGGCGGGACGTGCAGGGCATTTTTCCTATCTAAACATGCATAACATTACACCCTAAATGACTTAAGAAGACAATCCCATCCAACTGCAACATTGGGCAACAACACTGGAGTACTTCTCCGGCCTTTTGTCAGGATTTCCAAGATGAATTGATACGAAGTGGTGTAAACACACCAGACTTCTAATAAATATTTATTAAACGTTCTGCCAGGTGTCAAACAGCCCTGGAAGCAGTGTAGAAATTGAAACAAGACCCACAGAAATCTCAACCCACAGTGCAGAAAATAACAACAAAACCTTGTGTGAAAAAAACAACAAAACAACCAGCTAAAACAATGCAGCTGGTTAACACACATCTCAGTCAGCCTGGAGCGAAATGCATTTCCAAAAAGCCAAGGTTCATGCTAGACAAAATGTTGATTGCAATGCTATGTCAGAATCTTTCTCCCTGCTTTTTTAGTGAGACCTGCTTTCTACGGGAATATGGAAGTGAAGCTTTTTGCAGCCACAACTCAGACAGGGTCGCCTCTTCATTGCAGCTGTTAAAGGCAGAAAAATAAGTTGTGTTAAGTTGGCAACCCTAGATTTGGGTGAGGTGCAGGAAAGCAGTTCTGGACAGCTGCAAACACTGCGTAGCGCCAAGAATGTATTCCCACTTCACCATTATTGCTCCTCTCTGGAAACCTCACCAAACCTTTTCTAGGAGTGGTAAGATCTGTGCAGTACCCATCTCCAAGCAAAATGCACTTTGGCGACCACAACTGCCAACAGTCTCTTTTTGAAACTTTTTTCAGCTTTCTTGGCTTCTGCAGATTTGCAGCTAACCAAGGGCAGGAGTACACGTGCTGTGCCCCAACGCGCTTGTTTACTGCAGGTGACAAGGTACGCCCTGGCCAGGTGACCTCCCTGAGCAAGAACGGGAACCCTTCAAGGGCTCCCGGATCACCATCCTCTTCCTGGAGAATTCTTCAGTTAGCACGCCTATCCAGTCCAATTCCAGTTGAACACCATAAACCATCAGAACCATTGCCCCATCCCCAGTTAGCACCTGGACACCCACCTGAGCAAGAACACACATCGCCTGGTCAGTCCCCAGCAACACAGTGAGGAGCATCACTCACCCAACACCAGGCAATATTCATTAGCCCCCCGTATGTGTGTTCCATGTAGCTTCCTGCACCTTTGCTCCCTTTTCTGTGGTGCATTTCCACCCTTTTGCGCAAGTTCGAAATGGGCCATCCTATTGCTGTTGAATCCATTCCAGTTTGTAGGAACTTGGTGCAGTGTTGAGGGTTTGAGGATCTTCGGCCCCTCTTTTTGTAAACAAGCAGGTGGAGGGGCCATTGTTCCCCAGAGTCTGCAGCAAAGCTTGCCCGGCCTTGCTGGCGGTTTTCACATTCTCTGTCTGTGGGGACAAACAGAGCTCCAAGTTCTCATGAAGGTAAGGCCGCAAGGCCTTTGGGGAGAGAGGGGACCCTTTAAGGCCTCCCTTCCCTTCCTGCCAAATCTGAGTGAGTCCTGTTTTCTCATCCCGCCAGAGCCGCTTTTCTTCGGAGGGACAATGTGAATTTTAGAGGCAGCCCAGCAGGGGTGTACCACATTTCCCACTCCAAACAGAGGAGGAGGTGGAAAAGCGAGGAGAGAGAGGAGGAGTCTGCAGACAAGGGAGGGAGGTTTTGGGGAGGGGGGCCGATGGAAGCATGCAGGCTGTTTGCTATTTGTGGCTTGCTGAAACCCTGGAGAGATATAGGATTACCAGAAGACCTGAAAGACATAATGGGGTTGTTTGGGAGCTGAACCAGTTGCCCCGTCAGGGCTGGGCAAAACCCAATCTGCAGCAGTGGCTCTGGAACATGGGGAATGGTGCTCCTGGGAACATCAAGGGGAACGAGGGGTGCTCTCTTGATCAAATGGCCATTTGCACTTTGCTTCCTCAAAAAGAGGACCAGCATGGCTGAGAAAGAGGGTGTTGGTTTGCTGAATGATTGCTTCTGTACACTTCTCCATATTGGCTCCCATTCAAAACGAGCTCATACAATTTGCATAGAAATGCAAGATAGTACAGTGGAGCAGGTTGGCTGGGGAACCTGTGTGCCTCCCAGTTTGCTGGCCAGTTTGCTCAGAAGGTCTAATGGGCAACTTCAAGGCCCTGGATGCTTTCTCTCCTTCTGATTCTTTGACTTTAAGAAATTCCTAGGACACGATCCCATGCGTGTTTAAAAGGACGAATGGCTTGCTTATGAATGTCCCCATGCTTAGACTGGAAGCCCACCTTCCACGTTCTCCGCCAGCTCTGCAAAGCAGATTATCCTCTGCAAAACCAGTTACGTGGCCGTGTCTTGCTTCTTGGTTGCTCAACAGCAGCTGGACAGGACGACCCAAAAGTGATGCTTTTGAAGAGCAGACTGGCCTGATTTCTTCCCAGAAGCGTCTGGTCCTCAGAGATAGACTGCCCCTGAACATGGAGTATTTAGCCCTCTCGGCTAAGAATCTCAGACAGGCTGATGGTCTATGGATTTGGCTTGCCCACTTTTCAAAACAACCGTGCATGGGAACAGAGGTTGGGCCCTGCCCTTCAACACACAAGCGTTCAGCAGGCCCTCCATTGCCTGATCCGTCGCCTCAGCATCCTCTGGGTGCACAGGAGGTCTTCCCAGTCCAGTGTCTTGCCAATTAGATCCCTCGGGGACACTGACAAGCAAGGCACAAAGAAAGACCTCGGACACAGGGCCCCGAAATTCTCTCTTGAAGATGGAGTTTCTGCATAGCCATTCTACTTTCCTTCTGAAAGTGAACTTAGGCAGTGGAATGCAGACAGGTAGGTGGGGGTTTCTGGATATTTAGGAAGCCTCTGAGAGCTTGCAAACACACCTATTTATTATTTACTTACTTACTTATTTAAAGTTTTTATATGCTGTCCCCTTGCTACATAGCCTCGGGACAGCTCACAGAAATAAATAAAACAATTACAATTACAATTAAAACCTGGAAACACACTGGCTGCACAATTAAAATCTATAAATATTAAACATTATCAAAATTCTGTTTAAATAAAAACCAAAGACGGCACCAGGTGGACCTCTCTGGGGAGCGCATTCCACAGATGGGGCGCCACCGCAGAGATGGCCCTCCTCCAGGTACTTCGCTTCCTGATATCTCAAGGGGTGGGAGGGCAAATATGGCCGCAGGCGTTCCTTTAGGTATCCGGGTCCCAAGCCGTTAAGGGCTTTATAAGTGATTACCAACACCTTGAATTGAGCCTGGACTTTGATGGGAAGCCAGTGAAGCTGGCAGAGGACTGGGGTTATATGAGAATAACGCCCAGTCCTCATCAGCAACCTGGCTGCTCTATTTTGCACCATCTGAAGTATCCGGACTGTCTTCAAGGGCAGCCCCAAGTAGAGAGCGTTACAGAAGTCTAGTCGGGAAGTTACCAACGCGTGTGTCACTGTTGCCAGGCAGTTGTTCTCCAGGTAGGGACGCAGCTGATGGATCAGCCGAAGCCGAAAGAAAGCGCTCCTCACCACCGCTGTCACCTGAGCTTCCAGTGAGCTTCGAGGAGCACTCCCAAGCTGCAGATCTTGTCCCTAAGAGGGAGTGCAACCCCATTTAGGGCAAGGTCAAGGTCCCCGCCCCAAAGCCCAATCCACCTACCAACAAGACCTCCGTCTTGTCTGGATTGAGCTTCAGTTTATTGGCCCTCATCCAGCCCATGACCTTGGCCAGACACCAGTTCAGCACAGCCACTGCCTCACCTGGATTGGTGGAGAACGAGAGGTAGAGCTGGGTATCATCAGCGTACGGATGATTCCGCAGCCCACACCTCCTAATGACCTCTCCCAGCGGTTTCATGTAGATGTTAAAAAGCATGGGGGATAAAATGGAACCCTGTAGAACTCCATGGCAAAGTTGCCATGGTGCAGAGACACCATCCCCCAGCACCACCTTCTGAATTTGGCTGGTCAGGTAGGAGTGGAACCACCACAAAGCAGTGCCACCAATTCCCAACCTGGTCAGCCTATCCAGAAGGATACCATAGTCGATGGTATCGAAAGCCACTGAGAGGTCCAGGAGGACCAACAGGGACGCACTCCCCCTGTCCCTCTCCCTGCACAGGTCATCGTTCAGGGCAACCAAGGCAGATTCAGTACCATAACTGAGTCTGAAGCCGGACTGAAATGGGTCCAGATAGTCAGTCTCATCCAAGAGTGCTTGGAGTTGTCCCGCCACCACCTGTTCCAACACCTTGCCCAGGAACGGGATGTTGGCCACCGGTCTATAATTGGCGGCCATCTCTGGATCCAGGAACGCCTTCTTTAGGACCGGCCTGACTACCGCCTCCTTTAGAGGGGCAGGCACCTGGCCATCCTTCAGAGAGGCATTGATGACCTCTAGGATCCAGGCACCAATCCCGTGTTTGGCTTTGGACAGTATTTCTGCGTACTTACCTCCAAGTAGGGACTGCAGGTGGCGCAGTGGTTTAAACCTCTGTGCTGCTGGGCTGGTTGATCAAAAGGTCGCCGGTTCGAATCTGCACAACGGGGTGAGTTCCTGTTGCTCCATCCCAGCTCCTGCCAACCTTGCAGTTCGAAAGCATGCAAGTAGATGAAAAGGTACCACTTCGGTGGGCAGGTACCAGCGTTCCGTGCACCTCAGTGTTTAGTCATGCCGGCCACATGATCACGGGGACTGTCTGCGGACAAACGCTGGCTCCCTCAGCCAGGAAACGGAGATGAGCACCGCCCCCTAGAGTCAGGCATGACTGGACTTCACGTCAAGGGGAAACCTTTACCTTTACCTTTTGACCTCCAAGCAGCCTGATGAGGAGCGATGAATGTCCAGGATGGGCAGAATGTTAAGATGTTATTTGAAGACAGAAGGGAAGGATTCCAGAACCGAAGGGGGAGGTAGAAACAAGAGGGTACTGAAGGACCTCTCAGCCTAGCCTCCCTCACAGAATCGTTGTGAAGATCAAATGGAAAGTGGTACATACCCCTTCATGGAGTAGTATTTTTCTATCAACATCATCATCATCATCATCATCATTTCTGTACCACTGAATAGCTGAAGTTCTCTGAGCAGTTTACGCTCATAAAAACAATGCCATTAAAGACTATAAAGTCTTTCCATAATACAAAAATGTAAAAGCAAAATTCAAGACAAGAAAGGCAACACTCAGTGAAGAGTAGGTCGTCCCTCAAGCCCTCAGGTGCACCTCCCTGTATATCTGTGTGCGCACAGAGAGCGCTTTGGGCTCCTTGGAGGAAAAATCATGGGTCTATGATGGGGGTTAAAAGAAATGCCCGAGCCCTGCACACCGGACAGGGACTTCCGGCCCTTTTCTCTGCCTGGAACTACATGAGGCCCGTCTCCACCAAAGGGAGGGACAGTTAGACGGCATTTTATTGTCTCTGTGAAGTGTTACAGGCTGCCCCTCTTGCTTTAGCTGCCGGCCAGTACAGACAAAATCAATCCAGTGGTCAGGTTTAGGGATGGCAGCCAGCTATACTGGATTTCAAGCAGGAACTGAAAAACAAAAATGGCTGAGAAAATAAACAAGTTCTCACTTGGCAACCCAAACTGCACCGACTGCGACAGCTGGGGGGGCCAAAGCCAAAAAGGCCCCCTTCCCAGCAGCCGCCCACCTGGATTCCTCAGGAAGGGGCTCCCAGAACAGGGCCACCAAGGTCCAGGAAGGGATATAGGGGAGGAAATGATCCTTCAGGAAACCTGCCCCCAAGTTGCTCGGGGCTTTGAATGCGCGCTTTGTGAACGGGCCCAGCAACGGGCTGTCGGCCAGTGCCGGCGGAAAGCCCTGGCCCAGCTTCCTCACTTGGGCCCGTCCCCGTCAGCAGTGGAGATGCCAGGACCATTTTCAAAGGCAGTCCTTCAATCCTGCGCCACAGAGAGCGTCCGCTGTTGGGCAGCACAGAAATCAAGTCAGTGCAATAGCCCGAGCCAAGCGCTCTCCTCCCTTGCGCAGCTCTCTCTCTGCCCGCTCCTTCAGCATTTCCCTCTGCCTGCTGCTGCTCTCCTGCACTCCCTCCGGCGAGCTGCAGGGGAACACAATGCCGGCCTCTCGGCGGGCACGCCAGTGGCCATTTGCAACACCGCTCGCTCGTGCCATTTTGTCGGGAACTATGCCACGTGAGGCAGCTGATCTGACTTCTGGGTGGCCACATGCGCCTCCTGACTGGCCCCGTTGAGCCCGGGCAAGCTGGGCATGCTGTGCCCCAATGCTGCCACGTTCTTGCCCCCCCCCCCCCCCCGGCCAGCTAACCGGTTCTCGGCTCTTTTCCCTGAGCCAGGAGTGACACGCGTACACAGAGAAGCTACCGGCCAAGAGGAATGCTCCGAAGTGCACGTTCACACGCTGTGAGGCCAAACAGAAGGTTGCAGAGGCTGTGCAAAAATGGTTTCCAGATCTCTACTGTCATGAAAGGCAGCTTTGGGCAAACCATCCTCTCTTCAGTCACAATTCTTCCATGCGTACTTAAAACTGTCCAGCCTTGCAGGGTTGTTGTAAGGCAGCAGGACATGTGCGAGTGTTTAAATAGCGATGCAGGAACCGGGGGGGGGGGGGCATTGAGGGCAGGGATGTCTCACTGCAGGCCAAGCCAAGGTCATCCGCACTCTTGTATGCCCAGCTGAGTCGGAAGGGGCCACGAAGCCAGCGAGCCCAACCCCCTGCCGTTGCAGGGTGCCACGTTACACCTGCATGAGTGGATGGGATAGCTGGACAGCAAAGAGGGTAGGCGGGGAGAAAACGGAAGCGTTGGAAGCACAGTGCTGGAGGAGAGCTTTGTGGATTGACAGAAAGAAACATCAGTGGGTCCCAGATCAAGTCACGACAGAACTTTGCCCCGGAAGCAAGAATGACGAAACCGAGGCTGCCGTAGGTCGGCACATTGTGAGAAGGCTAGGCTCCTTGGAGAAGACAAACACAATTGGGAAAGTCGAAGGCAGAAGAAGGAAAGGAAGGCCAACAATGAGATGGGTCGGCCTGCTAGAGGAAGCTGCAGCCTTGAGTTTGCAGGAGCCGAGCAGGGCTGAGAAAGAGGGGGCATGTTGGAGGGGTGAGTTGGCCGCTGTATGAAGGCAACAGAAGGACCTTGGCCTAGACTAGCATGGCTTGCCTTAAGTTCTCGTGTCAAGAACACAAAACACATCCCTCCAGTGTGGAAATCTGCGTGTTGCTCCAGCCTGCAGTCCCAGATGAATCCTGCGCTGGGCAGCAGCCAGGCTCTGGGTCACCCTCTCCTGATTCTACCATCAGCGTTATTATTTTCAAACCAGACTTGGCCTGGACACTCCTTTCAAATGGAAGGGGACCCCTTCAAATGGAGGACTGTCCCCGGGCGGCCCTTCACAGAGAGGATTGTCCTCTATAAAGTAGGACACCTGCCCCCACAGGGTGGGATCCGTGAGCTCATCTCTAGGCTCCCCACTCTGTGTGAGGTCTTTTGCGCAGGGGTAGGTGACTTGTGGTCCTCCTAAGGTTTTGGCCTACAACTCCCATCCGCCCTTGCCAGGGCTGGGGAATGGTGGGTGTCATGGCCAAGACATCTCAAGAACACCCTTGTTTTAATGCCCGACGGGAGCTCCTCTGTTGCATCTTTCTAGATGCCTCCCAAAAACATAAATGGGGCCAAAAGGAGGGCGAGATTTATGCCTGTGGCGTGAATATTTTCTCCTCAGGAAGGTGAACTGGAGGATGGGGACAAGGGGGAGCTCATGCACCCCGAGCGGGATGGGACAGGGACGAAGATCCCGGATGCTTCTCAGTCGTGTGGAAACTCGGCCGCCCGCAGACGCTGCCCCGGGGAAGGCCTGGCTCTCCGTCCCAACTCGGGCCCCGCGGGGGACGGCCAGCGTGCGCAGGGGGCAGCGTGGGGAAAATGGGCTTGAGCAGCAGTGGTCGTGGCTGTGGGATCCCCACCCAGGCCGAGGGTCAAGGAAACGGTGCCACATCCATGGCAGACACCGCCGCCTCTGAGCGGCAGGCCCTTGGCCGGAGAGGGAGACCTGTCCCCAGGGAGGCCCGGCCAGGGAGGCGTTGTGGGGCTGTTCGCACTCGGCCTGCACCTGCCGAGCACTAATCTTAGGAACTCGGCCGGCCGGGGGGAGCTGTCTCTGAAGCACTTCCAGGCAGTCGCCCCTCAGGCCCAGGGACGAATGCGGGAATCTAGCTGGCACTCTCGCCACCACCGCCGCCGCCGCCCCCTGCACACGCCCGGCAAGAAAGTGCCAGCCTGAAAGCATGTGGATGCCGGGCGGGCGCTTTGATCTCTTTTTCGAAGGCAGGCAAGATCAATTTTCATCTACCTCTCCCAGCCACAGATCAAAGGAGCGACGTTCGTTCGGAAAAGAAAAGGAAAGTAGGAGGGAGGGAGGGGGGGAGGGGGAGGGAGCACTACTGCATCCCGAAAGGGTGAAAGGAACGCCGACCCAGCGCACATGCCATGGTGACGTTGTCGGGAGTGCTGCTCAAAGCACCGCAGGCTCAGGCTGACCGGCCCTGAGCCATGACAGCGGCATGGGAGCAGCACCCTCCTAAAAGAGGAGAAGCCTCGCTGGGAAGGCTTCACGGGGGGCCTTCCCCTACGCAGCCTCCCCGGAGGTGGGGGCGCGACGGCTCCCATCTCTCTCCACGAGGGCGCATGTGCGCATGCACGCCAGCCCCTGCTGGCTGAGGATGATGGAAACTGCAGTCCATCACATCTGGCAGGGGGGACCAAGGAAGAAACTTGGCAGCTGACGCTGTGCAGAATCAGGCCCGTCATGTGGCAGGGAGCGATCTCGATGTGTCTAATGGCACCTTCTGAGGCCTCAGGGCCTCCGTGGCAGAGGCTGCGGTCACCTGGGTGACGTTCAGTCCCTCTGCCTGCCCCCAGTCCCTGCCAGTTACACTAAGGGCTCAAGGTGTTCTTTTTAATATCCAGGTAATCCATGTTCTAGCCTCCGCTCACCCATAAGGCACCCTGGCTGACTCTCCGCCTAACCTGCCTCACAGGGTTGTTGTGAGGATAAACTGGAGAAGAGGATGACTGCAGAAGCAATCCCGGCTTCCCTGCAGGAAAGGCAAGCTGGAAATGCCATGTAAAAATAACAGGTTTTGGACTTTCAGACACTGGAGAGAAGGCCAGTGCTCACAATCGCGACTAACCATTTTTCTGTCCTCCAAAGTACGGGAAGAGAGAGAGCATGGAAGCAAACAGATTGACCGGGATCGGGAGCCAAGGATCCAGAGGCCGAGAGCTTCAGCGAATGAGCAGTACATACAAGAAAATTGTCTTGGTAATGCGGTCTAGAAAGGCTTGCAAGCTTGGGACCACAGTCCCGACGGAGCCCCTGCAAGGGCATGACCCTACCTGGACACGTTGACCAGCAACCGAGCCCCCTCTCCCAGGTGCCCCTCCAGGGAAGGCCAAGAGATGGCTGCAAAGCGGTGAACCTTCTTGGGGGGGCGTAGCCCCCCAGATCTGGAATGATCTCTCTGACAAGACCCACTTGGTGCCTGCAGTTTTAATGCAGGGTTAGGTTAAGACCTTCTCTCCAGCACAGGATGAGGTTTTAATCCGGTCTTGAATTTGTCTTGTTCTGATTATTTAAATTTGCATATAGATGTGCATCTCCCTGGGAATGTTGTATGTGTATGAACTTTACAGTGTATTTTTAAGGTTCTGATCCTTGTAAGCTGACCAAAGAGCTTCGGCTATTGGGAGGTTTAGACATGTGATAAGCAAGATGAAGGTGTGCAAGGCCAGCCCTTACATGGGGCAGAGCGAGGCAGCTGTCTAAGGCAGCAGATGCTGGGGTGGTCCACTGCGCCTAGCTGAATCCACTGCCCTTCGGCCCCTTAAGAGAGGCTGCTGCCCCACAGCATGGTGGAGGACACTGTCCAGTCGCCAGTATCGAAGTGCATTTGTCCAGTCAGTTCCTGGACATGGATAGACTGGGGCTGGGGGCACCAGTTCATTTGCCCAGGCACTGGGGACAATGGGAGGCCGGACTGTGTGCATCGGCTGAGGCCCTGATTCTGTGCCAGCCGCACTCTGAGGGGCAGCGGCTCCAGAACGAAGGACACCATTGCAAAGCGCATCTCACGAGAGAGAAGTCGGCCGGCTTGGTCTCTCTCCAAGCTGAGTGCGCAGCTTTCAGAGCCAGGATTTAAATGCAGGCAGCTGGGGAAAATGTTGTCCTGGTTCGGGGGTGGGGGGGCAGGTGGAAGCGGTGCCCCGAGGGGATGAGTCACCACCGCCCAAGAGCAGGAAATCCTCTCCCTCCAGCGAGCCTGAGCCTTCGGGTGAGTCAGGCCGGCCAGGGAGGATGCGGCCCAGAAATCCGAAGGCGGTGCAGCAGTGCCCTGAGCAGAGACGCCACATGCCGCAGGTGGCCGCAGTGAGAACGTGATCCGCGGGATCGCCAGACCATGTGCGGTGGGTCCACAAGAGTGTCTGGCAATAAAGGGTCCGCTCAGCAGACGGGCTGCCAGAACCTCTGAGCCGTCATCACTCCAATGGAGTTGGACTGATCGGCACCTCCAGCTTGGGCCCGAGATACCCGAAGGAGCGCCTTCTTCCCTATGTGCCCTCCCACCCCTTCAGATCTGAGGCAGAGGCCCTCCTCCGGGAGCCCTCCTTGAAGGAGATGAAGAGGGCGAGTACCTAGAGCAAGGCCTTCTCTGTGGTGGCACCCTGATTATGGAATATGCCCCCAGAGAGATTTGCCTGGCACCAACATAATCTTATTTTTGGTGTCAGGCAAAAACCTTTTTATTTCCCCACTATTTTAATGTTTAATTGATTTTAACTGGGGTTTAGTATATGAATGGTCGGTTGCTGTGGGGTCTGTTTTATTCTACTTATTTATCCCAAGACCTTGCTAGGGTAAAGGTAAAGGTTTCCCCTTGACGTTACGTCCAGTCATGCCTGACTCTAGGGGGCGGTGCTCATCTCCGTTTCCTGGCTGAGGGAGCCAGCGTTTGTCCGCAGACAGTCTCCGTGGTCATGTGGCCGGCATGACTAAACACCGAAGTGCACGGAACGCTGTTACCTGCCCACCGAAGTGGCACCTTTTCATCTACTTGCATTTGCATGCTTTCAAACTGCAAGGTTGGCAGGAGCTGGGACGGAGCACGGGAGCTCACCCCATGTGCAGATTCGAACTGGTGACCTTTCGATCAACCAGCCCAGCAGCACAGCGGTTTAAACCACTGTGCCACCTGCAGTCCCTTTGCTAGGGTAGAAAAGCTTTTAATCACTTACATAAATAAATATGGAATGCCCAGCACTGAGGCATCACCTTGGCCCTGATGGCAGCGGGAAGATGAGCTACGGGGCCCCTGGCTGGGCCCTTCGCACTCCAACACACGGCTCACACTGAGGTTCCACTAAGCTGCTGGCTCTAACCCTGAGTAAGGCCACCATCTGCATGGCCTCCTGGCATTTCCATGCAAGTGGTTGTTAACCGGCGCTTCAGCTCTGGGAGGGACAGAAATGCAAGGGAAGGAAGCATGAGCAGGTCGCTTGCCCCTAGCTTCTGCCAGAACAAATGTGGCTGTCTTCCAGGTGCCACGGCAGTTTGCAGAGCCCTCTTCCCAATGGGCAGCAGCCACAATTCTGGGGCTGCAGAGCTGACCAGGAAAACAGCTGTCTCCCCGATGAATCGCTGGTGCCTGAATTGGGAGCAGTTCTACTCTGCGCTTAGCATGGGAGTCGGTGCAGTTCAAGCAGGAGATGGAGAAGGCCACAGATCCACAGCTGCGAACTCACCTCCATCTCTCACCCTCACTCCACTTCCAGCCATTTGCCCTTAAGGACGGTAACCGGATATGCAGTGGAGAGGCAAAAGAAATGATTAACTCACTCAGAGATCTGAATGGCTCTTAGAAAACTGGATGGGAAGCAAGGCTGCTCGCACAATATCCCGGTGGAGCCGGCTGCACTGCAGCCATTGTCTTTCCCAGCCATTGTCTTTCTTGTCCCTGGAGTGGGCACACCTGCGGTGAAGCAACAGGTCTGGCCAGGCCAAGCATGAGTGTCTGGTTACAGGCCCGGCCTGACCAGCGCGTGCGTTTCCCAGAGCAGGCTGTGAGGGACGAGGGGCTCTCTCTCTTCCGAAATCCCAGGCCGGACGCAAGCATCAGCAGCACCTTGCTTCCGATGTTCCTGCCCTACCGCTGCCCCTTCCCCAGGCGTCATCACCCCCTTGGACACCTTCCAGGGAAGAGCCTTCTCTGCAATGGCCCCCTCTGTGGAAGGCCCTTCCGGGGGCACCCAGCTGGCCCCTCCACCGCCAGCAGGCGCTTCAGCCCCGGCCTCATCTGGGACAGCACAGCTCGAGGCACCCCACCCCACAGCAGGGGCAGCAGGGGCTCCCCTAGTGCTGCAGAAATGAGGCCGCAGCAAGTCGCCTGGGGACAGGTCAGGCCAGCGGCCCATTGCACGCGCTCTGCATGGCCGCTGCCACTGGGGCTTTCAGACAGGGGTCTTTCCCAGCCCTACATGAGATGCTGGGAACTCAACCAGGAGCCCTTTGCTTGGAGATCAACCCCTGCGCCCCGAGTTCTGCCCCAAGGGACAGGCGGTGCCCTTGTGCGACCTCTCCACGTCCGAGTCGATGAACACACGGTGCAGCTCCTGAACATGGAAATGGACTCTTAGGAGTCCAGCAGCCAATTGGCGCCAGCAGCCCCGGCAGACCGAAATCCCCACGACACGGCAGGACACGCCTTTTGACCAGACCAGCTGTGTCCCTTCCTTCCTGGACAAATGGCAGCGCTTGGGAATTTCAAAGTGCTGTAGCTATAGGAAGACCCTCTCTCAGAGAGAGGTTTTCACGGTCTTCCTCCCCCTCCACTTCGATTTTTCCTACTTATATTCCCACTGGGTTGCATTCACCAGAAAGCTCAATGCAGGCACACCGGGGCTTCCCTTAAACACACAATGCAGAAATAAAAGAGATGTTGTGGTGAAGCAAGGGCTCGGGGCCAAGGGGTCACTGTCTCTCTAACACGAAAGATTCAGGCCACAGTCAGAAGGCTTGTGCGCACGCTAACCAACGCCATCTTGCACCGAGAGAAAGGTCATTGCAGTTAATCCCTCTTGTGGGGTGCAATGTACACAACTGTCACTCCCCATAACTTGTGGAATTAAACAGCTCCTCTGGCTTGTGTTTTCTGGGTGTTTATTTTCCCACTTGGCAACACACTGGATTTTTTTTTAATTAATCTATTTGGACACTGAAGAGACGCAGGCCCATGTGGGCTCGCTCTGAATTTTTACAGCAACTTGCTAGCCCTCGGGCGCTCCTGCGGACTGGCCCTCCATCTGGGAAGACGCTCCCCATGCTTATTCTGCCTGAGCTAATGGAAGGACTCATGGCTTGTGAAGAGCGTCTGCAAATATTACCCAGGTGTGTACGGATGTACTTGGTGGGTAGGTGACAATGACATTCACAATTTGGGATTCTAGAGGGACTTGCACCCAAACGATCATCCTCAGAAAGGGTGTTTCAAAAAAGTGAGGCTGATGGGAGTTGAAGTGCAGAAGAAGCAAGGCGAGTGGGTCTTTTCTTTGGATTTGAGAGACGCCTTTCAGCTTCAGGTGGTGATGGATGATGTGGACTTTTTGGTCATGGGCAAACAATGTGTTGTGGCTCCAGACACACTGGGCAATTTGAGAAACTGTCCTGGGCAAGTCCACGACAGGGCTGCCAGAGGAGACACGGCCAAAGACGAGTCACCTGCCCCCAAGGCCAGGGGCAAGGTGGGGCCTGAGCTGTGGCACATGGTGCGGCTGCCAGAAGGATGCAGCCCCATCAGAAACCTCATTCCAGCTGTTGCTGCGGAGAGCTGGTGATTCGGAAAAGTGGGAGGGGGCTGAGAAAAGTGCCTGGGGGCACCAATTCAGATCCATTCTGATCTGGTGGTAGGCCTCATTATGGGATGTTCTGGTCAACTTCCTACATCAGAACACAGGAGACTGCAACCCTGTTGGTTCTGCAGAAGCCCCTCTGGCATTTGGTAGCCTGGCCACCAATCTGGGAGCCCCAAGAGACCTTGCTTTATACCACATGATATCCTTTTCGGCATCAGGCAAGACCCTTGTTATTTTCCCAATATTTTAATGTTTAATTAATTTTAAATAGGGTTTTCGTATTTCAAATGTGGGATGCTGTGGCGTTTGTTTTATTCTACTCATTTTTTGCAAGCTGCCCCAAGACGCTAGTAGTGGACGGGTTAGAAAGGCTTTGAATGAATGAATGAATGAACGAATGATAAAATACGATTTAAATCTGCCACTGGCTGCTAAATGCATACAAACGAGCAGGGCTTTTTTTGTCATCGAACGCACCTTCCGGCACTTTTTTCCCAATGGATTTTACGAAGTGATTTTGAATCGCCTGTCGGCGTAGCAGGTCAGCAGCAAACATCATCAACATAGTGCCTGCGGGCTGCTTCTATGTCTGCGCCGCTGCTTGGGACGCTGCTCGGCTTGGGATTGGCGTGTGTGGCCGCGCGCCGGTGGCGACGCGAGTTCCGGCACCTTTTTTTTTTTTTTTTTACCAAAAAAGCACTGCAAATGAGGCTTCGAAATGGCTGCAATGCACAGGCCCTGCTCCGAAAGCATAAGCCACCGCCATTGCCTCTTGGAGGGAAGCTCGGTCTTCCCTTCCACCATCAAAATGGGACGTTCCTTGCACATGCGGAACCCTCTTCTCGCACGTGTCCCTCCACAGAAGTGCCATGTATATGTATGCTTCCTAAATATCTATTTTTATGAAGAGCACCATGAACATAACAGATACAAAAGAGACCCTTCGGCCAGAACAGGGAAAAGATCACAGAAGGCGGAGGCAGAGGGGAGGGGGCGTCAAGTCCCCCATCACCGCCACCCTCAGCCAAGAGCCCAAGGGCTGCGTCTGAGGCGAGGAGGAGGAAAGCAGATGTTCTCCTGCCTGGAAAGGAACAGGCCTGCTTTCCGCCTTGGCCGGCTGCTCTTCATCGCACAGAAAGCCTTCCAAGCCCAGCTGCCCTTCATGTCTCAGTAACCTCGTCCTCTCATCAGCCCGGCCTGCACTCCGCTTGCATCCCGACCAAACTCTCTTGCATGCAAAGTTCACCCGAGGCTGCAGGAGACAACCCAGGCGGCAGTTCAGAGAATCGCAAAGCAGTTGGGGCGGAAGGGGCCAGGGGGCCACGGGGGCCAGCCCCCTGCTGGTGCAGGACAAGTCACAGCATCCCACTCGGGGGCTGTCCCGCTTCTTGAGCGTCTCCAGTGCAGAGGAGCACAAAGCCTCTCTTGGTAGCAGCTCCGCTGACAGTGAGGAAGCTTTTCTAGGTGTCTAGCCTGCACCTGATTTACCGTAGTTTAAGTTCTTTGCTCCATGTCCTACCCTCTGCCGTGAGGGAGAGGAGGTCTTTCCTTCCTCTTTGGGACAGCGTGTGAGGGACTTGCAGAGTGCCATCACGTCCCTTGCAGTCTTGCTCCAGGACTGATCAGGCTCAGTTTGCATTCCCAGGTGAAGGCAGAAGGGCATTGCTGGCCTTCCAAAGCTCACGTCTCCAACTAGTTGCAGAAAGGTTTAAAAAAATTTCTCCAGGTCAACAGGCATCACCAAGGATGCAGAGGCGAAGCTCACTGGCGGATGCAGTGGAGCAAAGAAGCTCCCAGTGGGCGATTCCCAATTCACGGTGCTGGACTTTACACAAGACCTGGAGCAGGAGCACCTCACTGGGCGAGGAACTCAGCCTGCGGAGAAAGTCACGCCAGCGCACGCCACAAAGGTCACACCCCGAATATCGTCCTTATGATGCCATGACAATGACAAGGGTTCTCAAGAGTTACATTTTTAAGACGTTCTCCATGCCTTTCGATCACCTCTGAGCCTTGGCATTCTGTGAGTCAGAAAGCAAAAGTGGAAGCAGATTACCTTTCAAAATCTCTTTGCACCTTTTGGTTACTTCTTTGAAAGGAAGAGGACTAGAAATTTGCTTTAAAAAAGGGGGGGGCTATTCAGGACAGGGCTCTGAACACCACATTTTGGCAACTCTTGCTGTAGTCTTTGAAGCGCACCAGAATGCTAACCCCCCTGCTTCAAAGCCCCCAAGTCTTGTTCACTGGTGAAGCACTCTAGACATGCTCAATGGTACTCTGCCACGCCTGTCCTCCCACTGGGCTCACATGAAAAACATTGGTCCCAGGAGGAGAGCAGCAACAACCCCAGGATTTGCCAGATGGAAGATGAGCAGTGGGTGAGGGAACACAGACCACAAGAAAACTTCTTCGGGCCACCACGATTTGAAATGTCAAGCCACGTTCCTTGAAAAGACTTAGGAAAACCACACTAGGCAAAAGAAAGTGCTTCTTCAGAAAACACCTACTACAAAACCCAACACTCAAGGATGTGAAAGCTGCTAGCACCTCTCTGCCCATGTTCCCCAGCAAAGGGTGCATCGAGGCGTAGCAAAAGAACACTTGCTCTGAGCTGGCGTGGCCCTTCCTAACGTTTTACCTGATTATTTATTTCATGCCTACACCTCTGGATAGACAAAGTAAATATACTGCCACACCCCTGATGAACACCACTCCCTTGGAAGCACACAATGGGATGCGGCAGAACGCTGAACAAGTCCCAGCAGCTCAGTGCCCTGCATGCAGCAGCCCTCGCTCGCTGTTCTCGGCCCGGTGCTTCGGTTTCCCCGCAGGTCCAGCTCCCTTCCTTCCTTTCCCCCATACGCACGCACACGGAAAGCTGTTTTGTTTCTGGACTGCTCCCTTTCTTGCAGAGGAAAGCTGTCCACACCCGGTTGCTGCTTGTTAAAAACACCCCACCCTCCCAGAAGTCTAATACTCCTTGCTCTGCTCTGCTCTCCTCCCCCACCCGCAAAGCCCTTACAGCGGCTCCGGGTGGAGCTGCATTAACTAACTACATCTTTGCGCTATAAATTGCGGGGTCCTCTCCCAAAAAAGGGAGTAAGCACATGCCCGTTCCCGGTGACATGACAAGGGCTGTGAACACCCATCACAAGGTCATTTCCCCCATCACAAATGGGATCTCCATGACGTAATTTTGGAAGTGGCCTCCTACAGAGTCATGTTGCTGGTCACTGGAGCACCTGGTGCATCAAGCCCGGTATTGCCGGCACGGGCTGGCAGCAGTGGCTCTCCAGGGAGGGAGCGTCACCCCCTAGTCCTACCTAGAACTGCGGGGATGGAGCGTACGCATTCTGCAAATGCAGAGGGCTGAGACCGGCCGTGCGATGCGGAGTCAAGGGTTGGGCCAGAAATGAGAAAAGGGAACCGATTCTCTCGGAGATGCCAAGAGAAATGATCCAGTCCAACCCAGCGCATTTAGCAGTCAGGAGCTCCTTCATCAGGGTAGAACCAATCGTGGGAACAGGCTAAGGGCGATTTTCCTGAGAGCGGCTGTTTTTCTGAAACCATCGAGCTCTTTCCAAGCTAGCAAACAACCTCTGAAAACTTTGGTATGGCAACTTCCATAGTTTTTCTGGAAACAACCCCAAATTTGAGATGCGAATCATGGCCCGTTGACCCAAATGAGATGCTGCATCCAATTCATATACTGCAGTGGATGCTGGAACCTATCTTGCCTCAGTCCATCATACTTCTGGAGCGAATTATATTCCAAAGAAGCCAAATTGGGGGGTTTTCATTATATTTTAGAGCTTTCTCTCTCTGAGCTCAAAAGACCATCGCTGAACACATGAATGCAACAGACGAGCAGAATGCTACTGAAACCACTTTTTAAAAAATTTATTAAAAGGAACATGCTTGCTGTCCCTTATTTTCTGGAAAGGATTTGGAACATGTTCTTAAAGCATTAGGGTTCTCCAGGGTGGCTCACCTTTCAGCCATCACTCACTTTGGCAACAAGCGGTGCCGGACCATCCCGCTCCAGAAAACAAGGGCATCTGGGAAGTTCAGAGCCTCTCTCAGCAGCCTTATAAGAGAACCACACATTTCTCCAACTAATTTATACATGGTTCATAAATAACTACAATCTAGCATGAAATCCATGTAATAGCAATCCAAGTGCCAACCTCAATGACCAATTTCTTACCGATACTCTTAATACCAGGCCAGTATTCGGCCCTTGGAGGAAAAGCTTTCCTCACTGGGGTAACTACCCACTTTGGAACTGAGGAGACTTTCCAGGGAAATAGGAAGCATCTCCAAGAATGATTCTGGGACTGGCAACTTGCAAAGACGAGTGGAAGATGCGGAATCCAATTTACATGATTTTTTGCCCATTCCAATTAATGCAAGAAAAAAATACGATTAGTTTTTTTAAGAGTTCTTCCAAGCAATATCCAGGTTGCTAAGTCTGAAATGGGTCCCTCTCCGGTCATTCCTCTTAATGTATTTTTAGAAAGGTAACTTGTTTAGAGTCACTCTCTCCAGATGACTCGGAAGGACGGAGTTTGCAGGGAGTCTTCACAAAGCTGGCTGTCTCGGAGCCAGGAGGGCTTCCGGTGCGTGAGCCAGTGGGAGGAGCCACACGGCTAGGACAGCGGCCAAGACAGGGAGGTCCGGCATCACGTCCCCTGGGCCAAGGTTGTGAATCGCCGACGCCTCTTTGCTTTCTTGATTCAAGAGCTGCTTGTTGGAAGGTGTGTCGTCGGTGCCCAGGTCATAGGCCAGCTCTAGAACAAAGGCAAGCGAGAAGAGGACTCGATTAGGCAGTGCCATTCACCAGAAGGGACGTGGCCACGAGCAAAGGAGGCTCTGGGGAGGGCTTGGGGAATTCACAGACGAGCTGTGGGGACTTAGCCCTGTGCCAAACCCGTTTTGTGGACCCACGGCTATCCTTCCAGTCTGCTGGCTGGCAAAATTTGATTTTCTCATTGATGTGCGACTGGACAAGTACACCTTAGGGTTCATGCTAACACTTCATTAGTATCTCTTCCTCTCTCTCCGTTTTAAATTTTGTACTGTAAATCTTGTATTGCATTCTTATTGCTATTGTTCACGTGCTCTTGTGAACCGCCCAGAGAGCTTCACCTGTTGGTGGGGGGGGGGATAGAAACTGAATACATAAATGTGGTAACTTGCACCAACCCCAACATGCCCATAAAACCTGGCCTGCAAATTCCACGCAACTTGAGGCAACCTGATCTGCTGCAGAATGCAGGATAGATTCATGAAAAGCCAAATTCATTTGAATCCTTGCAGATTCCTCCAGCCTCCCTAATGTGGTGGCTTACCCTGACTTCTCCAAAGTGGAGCTTTCAAATGTTTCAGACTACAACTAGTCTACAACTCCCATCAGCCCTTGCCAACATCAGTGGTGTGGGATGATGGGAATGGTAGGGCAAAATGTCTGGAAGGCCACGAAGTTGTCCCCCTGCTGCACTGGAAGATGGAATTAGCTTTCCAGCAGGTGCGCGCTGGTGATTGTGGGCAAACTGGCCCATGGCGGCCTTCCGGGAAGCACAATGGGGCTTTGGGTTGTGGCCCCGGAGGCCGGATGGGCCCAGCACCACCTCCTGCAGTCCTGCTTGACCCGAAGTCCCCCAGTGGCTGTGCCAGGTGTGGGTGTCCGAGGCATCCCAAGGCACGCCTTGGATGCACGCCGAGGATGTGAGAGGGGCTTTGCCTAGACCAGTTCTGGCCCCATTCGGCCCCTTCCACATTTTGGGGGATCGCAACCGGGAGCATCCTGAGGGCCAAGCATGCTGCCTGAGGCTTGCAGTCCAAACCACCTAGAAGGCACTGGGCTGGGGAATGACGATCAAGCAGAGGAAAAGTCTTACGACGTTCCCTGCTCTTCAGCAGGTGTGGGTGAACAGGGAGGAGACGGAGAGAGAGCGAGAGAGGGAGGGAGGCAGGCAGGCAGGGAGAAGGATCCAAGTTGCGGACACAACATCCGAGTCCTGCCTGCCTTTGCACGTACGCCAAGGGCAGAGGCGAACTGTTCGCAACAGAGCAAGGCAGGTCGCTGCAGCCGGCAAGGGCGGACTCGAGACACCTGCCGGTCCCCATTCAAAGCAAACTTTCCGGCGGCTTGAACGGGGCTCTGCTGAGCGCATGCGTCTCCCCAAGCGCCTTTCCCACACCCTGCCAGCTCTTCCAGGCAGGCGGTCCAAACCGGGCTCCAGCACTGAGCCAGGCCGCCCATAAAACAGGGCCGGGGGCCGGGCGGATTCCTGACAATCGGCGCTAATTACGCTCCTCTAGGCCCACTTCTCTTGCACTCCAGCACTGTCCTGCGTGCTCCAGATTACATAATCTGTTTATAAGAAAAGAGAATCATTAGTTCAGCTGGCTGGCATTTTGGAGCAGCCGGTCCCCCTCACCTTGAGAAAAGGGGGGCTTCCCCACTGCTCCCTGACAGACATCTCGTTCTCTCCCTCTCTCTCTCTGCTGAAAGCCTCCTCCCTGCCAGCTTGCTCCCCGCCCTCTTCCACGGGTGGCACGGCCCCCGCCCGCACAGGCCTCCGCGTCCTGCTGCAACACGCAAGGAACGGCTCTGGCCGGCAGCTGCAAACCTGCACCCGCGCACTCTCCGCGTCAACAAGGCAGGCGGGAACGGGTGGGGGACCTTCGGCTGCAGAAGCGCCACCTGAGGCATGCCTCTCATCCTGGTGCGGCGTTCCAGGTAGGCCTCCCACCAACCGGCCCTCTTCCCGGCTGCCTTCGCTTCCGGAAGCCTCTGCGAGGACAGCTGAAGTCCCAGCAGGTCCAGAAAGAGACGGGGGGACCTATGGCAGAGCTGGGCGTGCACTGCGGCTGGCTTCCACCCGCCTCTGCAGGCACGTCCTTGCCCCGAGGACAGACCTTCCTGCTCTCCCCGTCTAGGTTCTCGCTGCCATGAGGGCGGCACTCAACCAGACGACAGGAGCGACGGGAGAAGGCATCCAAGATGGCCTCCGAAGGAGCTGGGGAACAGGGCCGCTTGGACGCAGGTGCTCCAGTGTCTCTCGGAAGGAGACGCCGGGTGCTGTCTCTTCCACCCCAAGGCTGAAGAGGAGGCCCAAGCCGAGCGGCCCCGAGCGCCTTCTGCATGTGGACCCCTGCCCCAAGGATGCCCAGTGGGTGGAAGACCTGCTAGCTGAGCCGCTCCTGGGCCGGCACCAGCAACTGGGCACTGACCACAGCGGGAGGAGGACAGAGGTGTCCACCAAGAGCTACGGCAAAGCCATTCACTGGAAGCAGAATATCCCTGCCTGTGTAGCTATGTACAGAGCTAGTGTGTTGAGTCACTGTTGCGAAGCTGGGAAAGCACGGGTTGTGACTGGATGGGTGGCCACATGTGGAAGCGGAGCAGGTTTTGGACTCAAGGGCCTTCCAAGCCCCTTCCAGCTCTTCTTCTATTTCAGCGTGGTGTGGGGCGAGCGTGTTGGGCTGGGACCTGGGAACTCACCAGCTGACCTTCGGCCTGTGACTCACTCTCAGCCTAGCCTACCTCACAGGGTTGTCGTGGTGAGGATTAAAAATGGAGAAAGCTAGGTAAGTTCCCTTGGGTTCCCTTCAAGAAGAAAAATGTTGGGATATCAAAGCAATGGGGGTTCTCAGGTTCTCAGCCCAGCCATCCAAATGTCCCACGGTTTAGTTACCAACAGCCACCTATGGAGCGAGGCTTGTGGACTATAGGCTATTTGGGGTTATCAACCATTGCTGGGTTCAAACCATGTAATTCGCATTTCAAATGCAAACCATGGTTTGTTGACAACTCATACTCCACCCCTGAATGGGGGCTATTGTGCCATCTGAACCCAGAGAATGACAAGAGCTAAGGCAGCAAGTGCAGGGTGAAACAAACCCACCAGTCACAGGAAGCCTTGGGCAAGTGCTGTGCTTTTCACCCTGCTCCTCAAACTTCACGGTGTGGACGCAGGGTTGCCTCATGCCACCTTCTTGGCCTCTGCTCCTCTTGCGCCTGGCACTAAGCAGCAGGCATCTGCGTGGCCTTCAGTCCTGCCGCAAGCCACGCCTGTGTGTCTCCCAGTGGTCGTTACTCTCGAGGAGCCCTATTTCATTCTCCTCCGCACCTCGGCGGCTTGCACTCCAGGAGCCTTGCCGGTCGCCACCCGATGGAACCGCCCCGCTCGCCCAGCTGCAGGGCAAAAGCCGAGCCGTGTGCAGCCACCTGTTGAGCCAAATCGCAGCTGAGATTTTGTGGCTCCCACTCCAGTTTAAAGGGGTGCTTCCTCCCACAGCACTGTGTGAAAGCAAAGAGAGCTGCTTCTCACCTGCAAGAGGGAGGGAGGGGAGGAAGCAGGAGGGAGTCGGGGGGAAATGTGCAAAGGAGGCTGCCCTTCCATGACGTTAAAGGTGCAGGGCCAAAGGAGGACACAGACATGGCGATCTGACGGATACAACCAGCCCGCAGGCAGGATGCTGCTGAGCTAACATCCCCAAGCCTCTGGCGACAGCAAGAGCGGCAGGAGAGCGCAACCCGAGCTCTCTGTGGGAGCCCGTCTCCTCAATGGGAAATGCAGAGTTCTGAATCGGCAGCACAGGGGTGCAATTCAGCTTCTGAACCTGCCAAGTTCGCTCCGTTTGGTCCCCCACAGCACTCATGAGACCATTTTTGTTACAACGCTGCTTAACAACGCTTTGTTGACCGAGCCGGCGTGGCTCGGAAAAGCCATGGCACCATCTCATGAGAACCACAGGCCCCATGCCAGGGCTGCCTTGATGGTGCGGCCAAAGTCCAAAAAGGCCTGGATTTCCACCATCAGAAAGTAAAAAACCAAGTGCCAGTTTCCCCAAGCATCCTGCAAACTTCTGACCTGACAGAGTTCATGGACTACCAGTGATTTATAGAATCATAGAATAGCAGAGACGGAAGGGCCAAGGCCACCGGGTCCACCCCCTGCTCTTGCAGGACACCACGTCACGCCATCCCACTCAGAGGGCTGCCCAGCTTCTTTTTGGATGTCTCCAGTGTGGGAGAGCCCCCACCTCTCTGGGCAGCTGGTCCCATTCTCCTATTGCTCTGACAGCGAGGAAGCTCTTCCTGAGGCCCAGCCTGAACCTGGGTAGTCGCAGCTTGACTTGGTTATTCCGTGTCCTGCGCTCTGGCATCAGCAAGAAGAGATGAGAGACCTTCCTCTTTGGGACAGCCTTTGAGGGGCTTATAGAGGAATCTCATGCCCCCCCTCAGGCTTCCCTTCTCCAGGCTGAACATGCCTGGGTCTCCCAGTCTCTCCTCACAGGGCAGAGGTTCCAAACCCCGGATCATTTTTCTCACCCTCCACTGGACCCTTTCTAATTTACCTGCATCTTTCCTCAATCTCGGTGCCCAGAACGGGACTCGGGACTCCAGGTGAGGTCTGAGTAGTGAGGAGTAGAGGGGAACTGCTACTTCTCCTGATTTGGAAGTAATGCTTCTGTTAATGCATCCCACAATAGCATCTGTCCTTTTGGCAGCTGATTTGCAGGCCACAATGTGAGGGTCTCTGGTCCACACCAACAGCATCAACAGAGGTGCCATATGGGTGACATGCCACAAATTGCCAAGCTGTGATTCCCAGAAGCCCTAGCTAACATTGGATTTGTTGTTCAATAGCAGCTGGAAAACCACAGACTTTGAGGAAAGAACTCCTTGGGGGGAGCATTCCACCAAGAAGACCCCCCCTTGTTGCCATCCTCACACTGGATGGAGTGGATGGGAGGGAGAGGACACCAGCGTCTGGCGAGCCGCAGACTCTCCAGTCCTGCCTTCAAAACAAACTGGGTGGCATACCTAGAAGCTGGCCCAAATTGGCTTTTCAGGCAATATGGCAGCCTAGCTTTTCTACAGAACCCTTAGTGGAAATACTTTTGCACTGACCTGGAAACAGACCAGATTTCTAGAATTTAGGCCATGCCTTTGGATCGTCTGAATCCTCAAGGGCAGATTTGGTTATTCCTGTAACCTACACCAAGGTCTGAAGAGGTCTTTGAACCCTGCACTGACAGGATCCCGACAGCCTCAGAAAAACAAGCCCTTCAGAGTCCTTGACCAGGGGCAGAGGTGCACTGAGACCTTAATGTTACTCGTAAGATCATAATGCTGTGTTTTCAGAGATGTAGCACTTTTTGAAAAAGTAGACCCCTAAAAAAATTTCAAGAATACACACCTGCATGTGTCTGCGTGTTTAAAAAAACCTCCCATTTCCTAAAGAAATAGGGAAAAAATCAGGATCCCGGCTATTTTCTCTAAAGCCTACATTATAACTGATTTTTAAAAAAGTTACCCCCAGGGTTCCCAGCACAACCAATTTTTAAAAGTTGATCAGGGTGCGTGCCCTTGTCTCAACTCTTTCTCTCTTTTTAAAAAAGTAAACTCACCTTAACTGAAGCAGACCCTGAGACTGTAATTATGGGAAGATAGATAGTCTCCTGGGGTAGATGGGCTGGGCAAGCCCGGCCGATGAGCTTGAATTACTGAAATTAGCAAGGCTAATTTTAAGGTCACCATTCAGAGGGGCTCACGATTTGGAATTTCTTAATGGCCTTTCGGAAAAGAAGCCTTTATGCACGGTACAATCTCGGCTTCATTCTTACCTAAATTCCTTCTCTCAGGTCCTGTGAATGCCCTTGTTCTGCAGCCAACACAAACTTTGTCCAGTAAAATAATGTAAGGAACTCACAATGAAAAGAGCTTAGCTGTTCCTTTGCTCCTGTTATTTTAAAGCAGAAATAACTTTGGTTTCTCCCGATTTGGAGACAAAGCCCCGAAATGCAAAGCGCGCTCAGTTCCTGCTCCCCATGAAAGGGGCCCCAGAATATTCGCGAGTGCAAGTAATGGACTTATTAGAAGATGAAAAGAGGGACTTTGCAGAGCGGCCCAGACAGCCGCTTTGGTCCTGTCATATCAATGCTCTTGCTTCAGAATCGCATTCTGTTTATATTTCTTCCCTCGCTTTTCAACTGTTCCCCCTGCCTCCAGCAATGTTAAAAGGCTGACACTTGTAAAATGCTCATTTATGTATGGCAATGCATGAGGGGTCAGGCATTGTGGAACCTCAACCGAGGGGTGAAAGAGGGGAGAAGAAAGAAAACACACGCCACAGGCGAGCGGGGGGGGGGGGGAGGCTGCAGTGGGGGCAAGGTGCTCCTGTAACTGTTTCGGAACACACATTTTGCACCCGCGTCTGCAAAGAGTAGTGCGTTTAAATGGGGGGGGGGGCATCAGCATCCATCCAGGGGATGATGGGACCTGCCCTGGTGCAAGCCCATCCGACTGCTGAAACAAAACGGAATTGCACAAGGAACGGCGGGGCTTTTGTCAGGGCGGCTTTCCGGCGAGGGCGAGGGAGGCGAATTCCTTGGACGGTGGACGCCGTTGCTGGCGAGAAGAGGGCAGCTCCGTCCGCCCCAGTGCCGTGAGCTCCAGGCCGCATCCCCGAAGCGATGTCACTGCCTTCTGCCCAGCTGAAGGACGCTGCTGTGCTGACGGCACTGAGGCAGGAGCATCTGCAGCCGGAGGGCCACCTTGTTCTCTGCCCAAGCCAGCCTGGCCAGCAACCCGGGTCCAGGGACGGGGTCCACACATCTGGAAAAGCACCTACACATGCTAAGCATGCAGGGCAGCCATGGTGGACGCCCCAGGAAAAGCGGGTCTCCCCTCCCTTCCTTTCCCTGCCACCCCCCTCCCCGTTTGGCATTTCCCCTTCTCAAGCAATGCTCTCACCGGTGCCCCCACAGCTCTTTCCAGAGGGTCTGGCCAGGATGCCTCAGACACTGATCCTGATTGCCTGGGATGGGGCGGGGGGCTTGGACTGACGGTGCTGGCCCCCCCCCCTCCACGGGCCACTCCGGGCCCCACTCCCCTGGGCCAAGCCCCGCTGCCCGGACAGGCAGAGGAGAGTGGCGCTCGCGCTTTCCTGCTGCCCAGACTGCCAGTTGCCCACTCCGGGGCTGGGGGTCACTGGGACAGCAGTGCTGCGAGGGGTGGCTATTCGGGGCCAGTGCCAGCGCGCACAGGGCACACATGCCACTGGGCTTTCCGGGAGAGGGCGTTTCAAAGCCCACCCGGCACCGGAGCCAGCGTCACCAGGCCTCTTCCGGGACCTTCCCTTGCAAGCTGCCAGGCATGGCAAGACATACCGGAGCAAGGTGTGTGCCAGGAGGGGTGCCAGGCCAGGAAGAGGCTCCGCTCCGCCCCCTCATCACACCGCTGTTCTATGCGCGGGGGCTCAAAATGCCAACTGCCTGTGAGGAGCGCCTTCTGCACCTGGAGGTGGCTCCCAGGCGCACGGTGTGGAATGAGAGAGGTGCCGAAAGGCAGCATTCCCAGCCACGACCCGGACCTGCCCCTCTGGCAGGATGGCTTGGCCCGTGTCAGGCTGGGCCTCCGGGGCTGCAGAAGGCCAGCTGCCTCCCCCTGGCTTTCTGGCTCTTGCGGAGCCCCCACCACACGTCCTTCCTATGGCTTTGCCACTGGCCTGCAGCTCAAACGTGCCGAGATGCGCTGCTCTTGCTTCTGGGCCTGCCCACCAGGGGGACGCGCCCCGGGAGCTGCCCTGGAATGAAGCTGGTCCTGGGACGGGAACAGGCTCAGCAGCCCAGCTCCAGAGCAGAATGGGACCCGTTGCCTCTTAACATGCAAAGGTGGGGAATGAAGCCGCTTGGAAAATGTGTGTGCGGGCAGGGGGGAGGCTTGGGAAGAGCGATGCCAAATTGTGGGGTGTAGTGCAACCAAAGCCTACGCTCTCCCCTAGAGGAGGAAAACAGGGCTTTGTTCTGTGTGGCCAGGGAGTTCCCATTCGGAAGCGAAGTACAGAGACTTGTTTTGCTCCCCCGGGAAACACCTGGCCCCACGTCGGTGCTGGCCAGCTGTGCTTATTCAACCCTCCACCCAAGGAGAGATGCTGGAGCAACTCTCTTGAAACTGGAAGAGGTGGCGTTGATCCTATCACGTTTGGGTTTCCAAATGAGGCTGAGTGGAATTTGGCAGTGCTGGAGTGGACTGGCCGGCGGACAGATTGCCTTGTAAGGCAGCTTTCTGGGCTGGTCAGAGACTGACTGTGCCCATGCATCCCTGAAACCCGTGTGCCGCAGGACATAAATGCCACTCCGGATGCAACCGTGAGCCAGAATTCGAGGGCCTCCCGCTTCGTGCACTTGGCAATTGCCAGCTGTGGGAGTGGCTAAGGAAGGAATAACTTGGCACAGCCTTTCCCAGTTTGGCGCCTTCCAGATGGGTTGGACTACAGCTCTCATCATTCCCAGCCAGCGGGGCTTAATGCTCGGGGCTTAGTGTTTGGACATTTTGCAGCACTGCCCACAGAATTTCCTCAACTTCCCAAATGCGCACACTGGCCTGAAAAGTTGGGGGAGCACAGCTCCTTCCAAGCTGCGGATCCTGGCTTGCCAAGCCAAAACAAGCCAGGAACTCTAAGCCAAAGCAGGCCCTCGGTCACAAGCCAGGAGCCCCGGTTTGCACCACACGGGGCCCTTTCCTTCCAGCCACTCCCAGTGGTGCAAGCAGCCCAGCAGGAGCGAAGGTGGTTCTCGCACTGGCGCCGCTTCCCTGGGCTCTGGCTTGTGCTTTGTTCTGTGCTGCTCCTGCCTTGCCCTCCGTCCGGCAGGCAAAACCCCACCTGCTTTGCCGAACGACCCCCTGGGAGAAACCAGGATGCTGGTCCAGGCAGACATGAACCCTGTTGCCTCGAGGCTAGCAAAGGGGCCACCACCCACCCACGGGTGGCAGCCAAGCCAGCATGTGCACCGGGAAGGCCTGGTGAGGCTTGGCGCTATTACTGCGTTGCCATCCCGGCCTCGTCCTCCTTGGAACACACGCACAGCGGCTCCAGGGATTTAGGCTAGAGCTCCTGTTCGAGCAGGGCTCAGGAGGGCGGCTGCCACTTCGCACTCAGCCGCAGGGTTCACTGGGTGCCTTGGAGCGAGTCCCTGGCCCTCAGAGCAACCCCCTCGCAGGGCTGGCGTGAGGACAGAAAGGGAGGATGGAGAGAAGGCCATCACTGCCGGTTCCGTGCGTGAGGGAGGCAGGTGCGCTTCAAACAGGATAAATACACAACCTGGCCTGATTCCCGGGCTGGGGTGCTGCCAGTCAGAGCAGGCAGTGCTGGCCAAGGCAAGCAAGGTGCCACAGCTGGCCCAAGCACAGCTTCCTGCGCTCACCTGAGGCTTGCAGGGGCTGATTTCAGATCCGGGAGGGACAGAGAATCTGGCGACGAGGCAAGACAAGGTCTCCCCATCGCTCTTCCGATTCCGTCGCACTCCCAGGAGCCCACGGGCAATGGAAGAGACCCGCCGTCTCGGGCATCGGGAGCCGTCAAGGCACTTTTTGTCTCCTGTGCCGAATGCTCGTGGAGAAATAATCGGGGCAGGAAAAGAACAGAAACGCCCGCCAGCAGAATCCGTTCTCTGTCGGGAGCCAGCATCCCACTGTGAGCAGAATGCATTGCGGCTATTCCTGCCATCTGGCTGGGACAGGCGCTTCTGGCCCACCGAAAGCTCCTCTGCCCATCTGTCCGCTGGACGGCTCCGCTCCTCATGGCTGGGATCACCGACGAGCTGGTTCCCCGAGCTCCTGAGCCCCGTGCTGGAAAATGGGGCGCGCATGCCACGCACTCACATCCCAGCTTCTCTCTTGCGTGGTCTGATGAAGCTCCCATGGTCCTCCTCCTCTTCACTGCAGCCTCGGAGTCCTCTGCGCTCGATTCGGCAGGGAGCCAGGGAGTGGCCGAAGTCATCCGGCGAGTCCCTGCAGAGTGAGGACTGACACACAGATCTGCCAGGGCCCGATCCAACACTCTAAGCCACCCTGGCTGTCCGGTGTAGGTGCAGCAGCGGCTGTGGTCTCCAGAAAGCGACGGGCAGACACGAGGGACAGACCCAGGGGAGGAGAGGGGTGATCTCCCTCATCAGGTATGCAGGCCGAGGAAAATGGCTGCTTTGCATCTGGGACAGGCAAAACCGGCTGACCTCCTCAGCTCGGGTCAAAGGATCCAGGAATCAGGACAATCCGAGACCTTGGTAGAAGCCCAGATACGTCACTTCTTTGGTTGAAGTCCAAAACATGGGGAGATCTTTCTGCCTGCCCATGCTTTAGAGCAACCTTCCCCAACCTGGTGCCGTCCAGTTGCCCCTGCAATTCCCATCATTCCCAAGCAGGACAGCCAAGCTGGCTAGGAATGAGAGTCACAGTCTGACCCACCTGGAGGGCATCATGCCGGGGAAGAGAAGGATGCTTCCGGATACAAGTGGAGACCCGGGAGTTTCATGTAACATGCTAAGCCGGAGCGAGGAGTGACTTTGAGGGCGAACAGATGGAATGAGCGCTCCCGGCACACACAGCAGGAAGGCAGAACAGAGCGGAGAAAGGATATTGCTGATATCCCGATCATGAGCACCAAATCCCATGGGGCAACTTGAGCGGTGTAGCAAATAGCAACAGGAAAGGGCCCTCCCCACGCCAAACCTTTGGCAACAGCTGTTTGAAAGGGGGAGTTCCTACTGGAGGAAGCACCTTCCCAAATCCTTGGGATGCATTCAGTCCCCAAATAGCTACAGCAAACTCAGCCCGAGCAAGAAGCTCCCGAAAAGCAGGTGCACACAAGCCGAGAGAGAAACGGGCTGAGACAAGATGGCGGAGCTGTTGCCACGTCCTGTCTCACGCGGGCAGGACTGCCAGCTGCAAACAGGAGGGCTCATGGGAAGCAGGACGAAAGTTCCCCAGCTAGAGCAACCAGGTCGGGCCTTCCCCCAGCCCAGTGTTCAGGTCAGCCTGTGCAGCTCCCGCTCCTCTCGCACTACATTCACACACAACCCTGTAAGGTAGGCTGAGCTGAGGGGCAGCAACTGGCCCCACATCTCCCAGCAAACTTCATGGGTGACTGGGGATTTTGACCCAGGTCTGCAGCGTTCCACACACATGGCTGCTGCGATGTTTTGCTCTGCCTGGATCCACACCTGAACCCTTTCAGACCCGTTGCTCCACTAGACCCCAGGGAATCCCATTAGCCCAGCCATCCAGTCTGGTGCCCCCAGACGCTCCCCACAACAGCACCCAGGATTCCTGACCACTGGCACGCTGGCTGGGGCCCCCAGGAATGGATGCCCTAAGTATCTGGAGGGCACCAGTGCGGGCAGGCCATATCGCCCCCTTCGTAACGGCTTCCCTCTCCTGTTCCTACAGGAAAATGGGCCCTGCAGCTGGATGCCAAATGCCATCTGAAGTCTCAAGCCCTGCCCAGGGTCTGCATCACACATGTACCGGGAAACTCATCTTTGTGCACCAAAGGTCCGTATTTCTGCCAGCGTGACTTGTCCGAACGGAAGGTGTTCCAAGCCTTAAATGTGTCTAACGCCTCCATACCAGCAGTCCAGGAAACCTCTTGCCAAGACGAGTTAAATCTGGAGATAGTCACTGTATCCCAAGAGCCCTTCTGCAAGGGACAGAACATTACTGACACCGCTTTGATGAAACCGCTGCAAACGCGGCCACGTCGCTCATTTGCGTTCTCCTTGAAAAGGACCCCAGTTTTGCTGACGAATATAAATTTTGTCCAGCAAATGGGTAAAATTAAGTCTCCCCTGTGCCAGATGTTCTGGCCTACACCTCCCATGAGTTCGCATAGCCAATGATGATGGATCAGGGGAGTTTAGGGAAGAGGGAGGACCACAAGTTACCAGCTCCACGACAGATCACCCGAGCTGGGTCAGGGCAGGTCTCTATAGCCCCATCAATGAGGGTGTTCCAGGAAAGATTGGACAACCACATGTTGGGGATTACATGAGCGGAAGCGGGCTGGAGGCAGGGGTCAGACTAGATGGCCAGGGAGGTCCCTCTGTTTCACACCTTTTTGAAGCTTGCCTTCAGCAGGTTTAGAAATACACAAAAGTCCTGCATTGCTTATAAGAAAATGCATGGCATTCCTCCAACCCTTTCAGCAAGAACCAGGGCTGAATATTCTTCAGGCAAGTAAATTCTCCTGCATCCAGCAGGAATCACTCTGCTCCTTTATGAGTCTCAGTAGACCCAATGATTGCAGAAACCCTGGCCTTTCAAAGAGAGAGGCGGAGAGAGGAAAAAGCAGCAAAGCCCAAACAGAAAGCATTTTTCAAATGGCAGCATTGAGATAACAAGCCGGGAGAACTGAATCCAGCCTCCAGAATTATTCTGCTGCTGAAAAGAATCTCCGGACATCTTTGGGGATGGTACCTGCCCACCAGTTAAAGGCCTAAGTGCCATGAATCTCTTTTTGTTTTTTTAATTAATTTTTTTTTTAACAATCCTCTCATTACAGCATAAGCATAACCTGTTGATGCCAGTAACAAGAAAAACCCAGAATATACTCACATATATGCCTGAAAACAGGCCTATATTATCCTTAACTCCATACTGTGCTATTATTTAACCCCTTATCATATTATTTTCTATCCTAAAAATATAAAGGTCTCTTTTTGTGACTTACAGCATGCTAGGAGGGTAACATCCCCTCTTTTGGAACTGGAATGCTGTGGGGCATATTCTACAACGTCACATCTCAGCCTGCAGACAGGAATGCTACACCCGGACTGCTTGTTTCCAAAATGGATTTGGAGTTTGCTTTTTTTGTACCTGTCAGTAAATTCAGTTCCATGTCTGTGCTATTGTTTGATAGCACGTCTGGCATCCCAACTGCATCCCAGGGAGCACCAGGGTTCCTCGGAATTTTGTCAGGGATTCTTCTGGGAAAAGGCTGGAATGATGAGAGGCAGTGTGGTGTAGTGGTTAGGAGTGTAGGCCTGGGACTGAGGAGATCTAGGTTCTAGTCCTCACTGGGTGTCTTTGGCCCAGTCACAGACTCCCTCATAGGGTGTTTGTTGTGGGGACAAGATCAGAGGATGAAAAAGAAGCTCGCGCTTCTTTGAGTTTCTGGAAAGGCGAAAAGGTGGGATGTACATTTGATTCAGTAAATGGTGATTTACTCTGCCCGCTCAGCCACCCTTTGGCACCTGGCTCTGGCCGGTGGATCTTGGTACCTGGTGAAAAACACCAAAGGAAGCCATAAATCAGGGAGCTCTTGTGACAGGTCTCTGGGCAATGTGCCATTGGTCACCAAGGGCTTCTGCTGCATCCTGTTGGGCAAACACAGGGACCATTTTTAGCAGCCACTTAAAATGTGCTGCTGGAAAGAGAACGCCGTTCCCTGTGATCCCAGCTCGATTCTGAGGCTTGTTGCAAATTCCTGGTCTCAGAAAGCGCTCAGGGAGATCCTGCTCTTTAATGCTGAACGTGTGGCCTCCGGTCGGTGAATTATTGGGACTCTAGGAAAGAAACAAAATAGATCGGGAAGGGCTGAAGTTGCCCTTTCCCTCCTGCCCCTGGATCAGCCGTTCCCTCAGATTATGCCCCAGGGTCTTCTCTGAAGGACCAGGGTTTCTGCAGCAATGTTCAGATAAGCTGTCTTGGACGACAATTTTTGGGGGGTGGGGGGAGCAGTCTTGTGGCAGTTGCTACAAGCAAACATGCAAGCATCTCCAATCCACGTAGAATGGCATGCAAGCCTTGCAAAGATCAGCCAATTCCACTTTCCTGCCTTGCACACAGAAAAATATAAATCATTCTCCATTCAGATCCTTCCCTTTTAAAATATGTGGGGAGAAAAGGACAAATGAAGAGACTCGCAAGTCTAGTTGCCACCGAGACTTGGGCAGCTGGGGCCAAAAAGAGAGAAAGAGAGACTTCTTTGCGCCCCAAATCCTGCATGTTGACAAAGAATTTTCAATTTCCAACAAAAATCGTATTTGAAGGGGGAGGGGAGAACAAAAATGTCAGCAAATGCACAAACACCTTCACAATAATCAGAGTGCGAGCACAGTATTTGAAGGAGGCATATGGTTCCAATTCTCCTGGAAAGTTGATCCCTTCGGTGTTTGGACTCGGCTCCCCTCCGCCCTTCTCCCATGTTAGGGAGGAATTAATGTCTTGTAAAACAGCACGCTCTTTCAGCCAGTGTTTCATTCAAATATTGAGCCATTAAGATCCCAAAATAAAGAAACACTCCTGCCTAGCGTAACCCTAAATGCAGCATGCGGAAGAAATGCAGAAGAGGCCACACACTCCCTTGGCAGCCGCAAAACTGGATTCGGCCACCTGCCCTTAAGTGCCTTTTTTAGGGAGCGCGAGCCCTGAGTGATCAACTAGGTAGCAACACTGCTAGGTATCTATGGCGAGTTGAGAATTGCTGCCAGGCGACCAAACAAGGAAGCTCTGCAAGTGGAGCCAGCGGGGAACAAAAGCTGCAGCCCTGCCTTCTGCAGCTGCCTGTTCTAGCAAGTTCTTTCCACTAGCAGAGCAGGAGGGGATCAGCCTTGGGGATTGACACTAAGGAGGCTGTTTCAAGCTGGCTGGGGTTCCTGGGAGATGTAGTCCAATGCATCCAGAGGGCACCCGTTTGGAAAAGGCTGAGATATGTGAAGAAGAGCTCACAAAGAGCTCTCAGTCAACAGACACGTTGACTGAGCCAAGCAACGTATTCCAGCCCTGGCCACCTGATCCGAGGGTTGGCAATGTGTTGATCTAGGCCAGTATCGCACACGTGGACGGGCAGGTCATGCAGATCACCTGCTCCCTGATCCAGCTGGAGATGCTCTTGCTCCAAGCAGCAAGGACTCCTCTCGAGCAAATCCAGATCCAGTATAGCAATACACTGCGATATTGGGGGAATGCTAAAATTCCACCCTGGAGCCACGCTGTGCCATCTGTGAGGCACAGTGGAGCACATGGCAATGCGTACATGTGCTATTTTAAGAGGTTTCCACAGGCACCGGGTTGGAGACTATTTTTCGACACAGAAAACAGGAAGCGAAAGCCAACACGTTTCTTGGATCGTGTGTGTTGTCCTCCGACCAGAGCGGTGAGAAACGGAGTCCCTGGGAGGCGATGCTGAGAAGAGGGAGACAGGGAGCAGGCCAGTTCCTGCAAAGCTGCGCATTGCCTCTACTCAAGAGTCGCGACTGGCGATTGGTGCCACATTTGCCACGGGATGCGGCACAGGTGCTTGGGCAGTTTTCCGAAGAGGGGCTAACAAACGCTGAGCAGAAGTGCAGAACGACACCCACGGAAAGCAGGAACAGGTACGTGTCCAGGCCTCCACAGGTTGTCAGACTACAAACCCCAACCGCCACCAGCTGGGGCTAATAGGAAATGCAGTCCAACAACTTCTGAAGAGCAGCGTGTCTCCACACGGTGTAAAGAAATCCCACCCTTTACACTGCCCTGAAATAAAACAGCTATAGCTTGACATTTATAAAAACGTTCCCTTAAAATTGTGCAAGGTCCCCCAAGGGTTTTTTCATCCGCTGTCTCAGTGACTCTACCGGGGGGGCGGGGATCCCCCTCTCCTAAGACAGGGTCTTGTTGTGTCCATATTGCAGATGGGAAGCTGAGGCTGAAAGGTGGCGGCATTCAGGGCACAGGCCACGTTCCAAATGGGCACTTTTCATCCCCTGCTTTGTGAGCTTCCAACCCCCTCGGCCCCTTTATGGGAGAAAGCGCGGTAAGCAAGGCCCTTCTTTGCAGTTTTCCCAATCTTTCAGCTCGGCTTTGCGCAATTCATGCCACAAACAACTGGCCTACAACTGATGTTTTGCTGCAATTCTCTGTGTGGGCACACACCCCATAAGTCAGCTCCAACCACATGCTGTGAAGGAGATCCATTTCTTGCCTAATTAACTGCAGACACTGGAGGGTGCTAATTGGCTTTGGGGAAGCTCTGTGGGGAGGGAGGGAGGTGTTCGGCAGACCCTCTCTCTTTGTGGCCAGAAAAACTCTGCCGTCTCCCCACAGCTGTTGGGGTAAAGGAGAACAAAACACGGGGGGGGGGGGGCGGCAAGGGGAAACAAAACAAGGGGGACCCCCCCGTCTTCCCCCCCCCCCCCCCTTCTGTCGGCCCCCCCCCCCCCTGTGGGCCCCCCCCCCCCCCCCCCCCCCCGCGTGGCTGCAAGTCATTAAGAAAGACAACATCAAGAGATCGGTGGGTGCGGATTTGGCCTCCAGAATGCTGAAACACGAGATAAGAAAGAAAACTCTTCCCCGCACATCTGAACCACACATGTCTCCTTTTGTCCGATGTTCACCAAGGTTGCGCAGAAGGACTCTGACGTCCGCTCCCCCAGCATCTGACCAACTTGTTTTATTTACCCTTGACACAGGCACACACAATGTTCCCCTGCACACACCGGAGAGAAATAGCGCGCGCGAGGGTGCGGACCTGACAGGCAGTTAAATACCTTTGCTTCCACTCCATTAAATACCAAGTAATTGTCCCAGATCAAGGGGAAGGAATTTATATAAGCATCTGGCCTCATTTTAAGAGACCATGTTTTCCTCTTTAAACTTGAAAGCTGCAGGGCTGATTTTATCCAGGTTCCGTTGTCTGGTCTCGGACAAGAAGACGTGCAGTGCTTGGGAGAGCCTGGATGTCGAGACCCAGTGCGAATGCAGGGGGCTCCCGTGGCCACGCACGGGCACCTGGTGGGGAAGACGGTTCCTGCATGCAGGGACTGTTGGCCTGCTGGCCTTCCATTTTCACTGGGTCCTAGCCAAGTGAAGTGGTTTCCAAAGCACAGAAAAGGCCCTGGCGCCTCCGTGCAGGAAGCCCCCCAAAAGTGGCCACACGCTGGTTATACTCATGCAGCCATAGGATAGATGGGTCGGAAGAGGCCAAGAAGGCCATCAGGTCCAACCCCCTGCCAGTGCAGGGCTCCAGTTGCATCATCTGTGGCTTTCAGGAATTCTGTCCTTATCCAACAGAGACACGGGCCACTGACTGTGCTTCTCCCTATCTTTATTTACAGCCTTTTCATTTCAAAGAAGGCAGGCAGGAAATGCAAGCCAAGATTTCCAGAAAATGCAAGCCTTGGGGAGAAACCTATCCTGGTGGGTGCTTCACTTGGGGCTGGCTTGGCAACGTGGAGCCCTCCAGATGTTCTCGGACTACGTCGCCCATTGTTGTTAGTCAGGATAATCCTGGATCAGGGACTGCGGGAGTTACAGCCTGAAATATCTGTAGGGCACCGAATTCCCTGTTCTGTAATGTTATATAAGGACATATATGTATATGCACTGTAAGAGTAGAGACATTTCTCTGAGGATCAAGGCCAAGGTCATCCACACTATTCTCCCCCTGACAGCTGTGAATGGAAGTGAGAGCTGGAGAGTGAAGGAAGCTGGCAGGAAGAAAATGGATTTGTTGGAAACATGGTGCCGGAGGAGAACTTGGAGAAGGCCCTGGACTGACAGACAGACAAGCGAATCATGGGACACATCACACCGGAACTTTCCCTAAAAGCAGAAATGACACAACCAAGGCTGCCCTGCACATCATGAGGAGGCAAGAGAAGGGCATAACATTGGGGAAAGTCCAAGGCAGAAGAAAAGGAAAGGCAAAGAGGAGAGGGAAGGACTCCACAGAAAGCCCGGAATTGACAAGAGCTGATCAGGCTGTCATGGACTGAGACATCTCAGAGGGTTCTTTCTTTCATAGGGTTGTGTAAGTCAGAGGCAACTTGATGCTACATATATTTTATAAATGGGGTGGGGGGGGGATCAGATTCAGAAGAAACTGGTCTTCCTTCTGCTCTTATGCTGCGAAGGGGCCTGTACCTTTTGCAGCTTCTTCCTTATATTCTTTCAGTGCCAGGCAAAGATCTTCCTTTTTGAGAAAAAATATTTTAATAGTTAATGCCACTTGACCTTTGTTTTGGATTTTTGCCCGTGTTTTACTGACATTCTATGTTTAATATGTTGTAATTGGTTTTTACTGTGTCTTTATCTTGTGGCTGTGAGCTGCCCAGAGGTGCTGTGACACAACTGAGCAGCATACAAGTGTTCTAAATAAATAATAAATGCAGGGTCCTCCTCCCAAGACCCCTCGTGCAGCTATCGCGCTTTGGGTGTCGAGCAGAAGAACTCAGCCCTAGTTTGTACCATGTTCGCACGCCCGTGCCTGGCCTCAACATCCCCTCAGGGTGTTTTGGGTCCCCGCAAAATGTGAGTCAGCAGCTGCATCTGGAATTTGGAGTGTTGTGGGTGTTCTCACAAAATGGCTGGCACTGGGAGAGGGGCGTTTCCCCGTTCATGAAATGGCTGCCACAGAAGCTGGGGTCTCTGAAGCCAAAAGCGGTGCAGCTAAAAGAAAACCCATGTGATCCAGAAGCCGAGGGCAGGGCAGGGTGAGGATGGGGCTCCAGACACGAAGTGCTTCTTTGGGCCCACTTGGGGACAGTGTGTGGGGCAGAGCTTCCCTTGACGGCTTGCGTTTTATTTTACATAAAATTAGAATCAGTGTGGGCAGAGGGGCTGGCAAGCAGTGGGAGAAAGGTGTATGTGCCTACTCAAGTGCCCATGTGCCACCCTGGGGATCTCAGCACAGGGCCTCTTTCTCCCTGCTGGTTTCATGCAAGTGTTGATGCCAATCCCTCCAGGCGAGCGAAGGCCTCGTCATCAAACCCGGGGGGCGGGGGGGGGCAAGCATTCAAGCAGCAACACCGGAAGCAGACAAGAAGTGACAACAACCCCCACCACCCTCGACATGTGATCCGCAGAAATACCATGCTGGACGTTGTTGTTGTCGTCCGCCCCCTCCACGGGATCGCAGGGTTCCGCGTGCTGTGCCAGCCTCGCCCAGGATGAGCATCCGGGGTCCACAGCCGTTCCCAGCCCTGCGTCTGATGACAAAGATGCTGCACGAGCCCCGCTAGAAGCGCCCCCGGAAGGATGCTGCGGTCGCAACTCGGCAACGCCTCTGTGGCCAGCCATAGGAAACGCAACGCCATTGTCCGAGCCAACGGCAGCATCTATCTGCCCAGATTAGTGCACTGTTCACTCAGGCCAAAACACACACAACTCTGCAGTCCAACCAGCCTGTTGCTAAGCATTCGTCGCTTTGGGGGCGACTTCTGCAGCCAGAATGGCTTCAGTAAACCATTCGATCCAACTTTGGCCAAGGGGGATTCCTTAAAATACTGGGCAACACACTGGCAACTTCTAGGATGTGGCCTTGGCCCAGAGCAAAACCCATGCCCTAGCCAGTCTCTTGCCCGTTACACACAGAAAAACCAAAGCAAAGGAGAGCGGAAAGGCTGAACTACGCCGGAGGGATCACAGCAGAGGAAGAGGCCTGGCAGATCAAGCCAAGCGGGTCCCACCACATCCAGCCTCCTGCTCCCCACAATGCCCAACATCCTGGGGAAGTTCACAAGGTTCGGGCCATGAGGGCATTTCCATCTCGAGCTGTCGGGAGGACCAGCAGGTGGCTGGTGGGACCCTCTGGTATGCAGAGCAGTACAGCAGACTCCCAGGCTTTGGGGGACCACCCCGGCCCTCCAGGGCTTCCAGTCTGCTCTCCCGGATGGCCAAACCCCTTCCCTCTGGCACCATCTCTTCCCCCCGACTTTCCTACATTTGGGGCCCTTCTCCCCCCATTCGAAATTACAACATTTTTATTCATGAGCATCCCCAAGGAACCCATGGCTCCTTCCGTGGGCCTGCTCCCCTCCATGTTGTTCTCCCAACCACCCCGTGAGGTCGGCTACGTTGAGGGGCAGCGACAGGCTCGGTCACCCAGTGAGCTTTGTGGCCGAGTGGAAGCAAGAACCCAGACCTGATCCCTTGTCCGACACTCGCAGCAGGCGCCTCGGATGCCTCTCCTGAGACAGGAAATATGCCAGATTTCTCGAGGCCCCACCCCTTTACAGTCAGCTCCGCCTACCTTGGGAGTGGGGCCCACTTACAGCTTCTCCAGCATGGAATTTGGCCACCGGGTTGAAAGAGGTTTGCCACCTCTGCTTGAGAAACGCCTCTGGAGGACACACAGTAGCCTTTGATCGGCCTTTCCATCACACCTTTTCAAATTTCGTAGCACCGAGCAGCTTTGGACAGGATACACCAAATGCCGGGCAAGGAGCGAAAAGCCGGAAAGATCAGGTTTCCTCATTACCTGCTAAGAACCGCAGCTGGTTCTTCACTTTCAGTTCGCCATTTCCAGAAACTGCGTCGCCATCGCAGTCGTCCTCGTCATCACAGTCCCCACTCTCTGCATCGTCCTCATCCTCCGTCTTGTGCAGACTTCTCCGTCGCGGGACGGACATTCCCGTCAGAAGCTGGAAGGCAAAGCAGGAGACCGAGAGGTTCACCGAGATGAGGGTGGACAATCCCCTCTGATGGACTAGCCCAGGGGCCGGCAACCTTTAACGCTCAAAGAGCCATTTGGACCCGTTTCCCACAGAAAGGAAAACACCGGGAGCCGCAAAACCCTTCTGACATCTAAAATGAAGATCACACTGCATATATCGCTTTTTACCTTTATGCTATATATAAAAAAAACTATAGTGTGTTGCATTTATGAAACCAATGAACTGCTACAGAGAAAACAAATTTTTATTTCTGCATGCAACAAAAACATTTTGAACTCAAAAAAAAAAAAAGACACTGGGTTGAAGGTTACTTTCAAATAAAATACTCAATGTCTATTTGAGTCCTCCTCATATTTATGAAATAAAAAGCCGAACTTAAATTATCCACCTGCAGCAAGCCAAACATGCCCTCTGCTTCTGTGTGCCCTCATCCTTTTATCACTTGCACTGGAGGGTGCAGTCAGCTGTCAACCTGAATAAAAAAGGGACTAATTGATACTTTCATACAGTAAGTAGAGTTTCTGCAATACAACAAATATAAATGATAGTCTGGTGAAACACTGAACAAACATCCCTCTCCCAATGTAATAATGTTGCTGGAATTTTTATAAGAATCTTCTTAAAACAAGGAAGTAGATCTACATCTTCATTATGATTTAGCTACTGCTCTTGTTCAGTCACTAAAAACTGTTATTTTTAATCTTACAGTATAAACTAGTAGGACTCCTTTCATATATTTTGAATAGGAAAACAGCTTCCTGCAGAGTCAAAGTCAGTGCTAAAGGGCTGCATGCATTAAACAGCAAACCCCATAAGCTCGTCAGCAGTAAAAGCAAATGAATCTACCCAAGTACCATTAAACGTTTGGTTTTCTTCAGAAACTTTTCTTTTCTTCCGATTCATTCATGGTTGGCCTACGAGGGGGGTCGGGGGAAGCTCAGTAACTCAGCGCAGGTCCGCAGATCGCAGATTAGTGTGAGATATAGGTGCGTTTAGTGACTGATCGGCAAATAAACAGTCAAGTGCTGTGAATTGTGACAGGTCCCAAGCGCAGCTTTTATCATTCAGAGGAAGGCGATTACATTGGGACAAAGAGAATCCTTTCAGCAGCGTTTCGTTTCATGTAGTTTCGTGTAACACGAGAGCTGCAGGAAGCTTGTTCCACTCTTTCCCTGCACAATAGCAGAGGAATGTAGTGGGCAGCGTTCCTGAGTGGAGCTTTGGTCGCAGATCGGTGGCTGTGCCGGCATGTGTTTTGGGCGACAGAGCCGTAGCAGAGGGATTCAAGAGCCACGTGTGGCTCCAGAGCCGCGGGTTGCTGACCCCTGGACTAGTCCATGGAGTAAACTTTAGCAATTAAAGATTTTATTACACTAAGTGGTACGTAAACATGAGTAAAGGTGAAGGTTTCCCCTTGACATTAAATCCAGTCATGCCTGACTCCAGGAGGCGGTGCTCATCTCCATTTCCTGGCCGAGGGAGCCAGCGTTTGTCTGGAGACAGTCCCCGTGGTCGTGTGGCCGGCATGACTAAACACCGAGGTGCACGGAATGCTGTTACCTGCCCACCGAAGTGGCGCCTTTCTATCTACTTGCATTTGCATGCTTTCGAACTGCAAGGTTGGCAGGAGCTGGGACGGAGCAACGGGAACTCACCCCGTTGTGCAGATTCGAACTGGCGACCTTTCAATCAACCAGCCCAGCAGCACAGCAGTTTAACCACTGCGCCACCTGCGCAGTCCTATTATAACATCTTATATAACATATTATAACACCTGCAGTATTATGAGCAATAGTAAATAAATTTCAGGCAGGAGGTGGGAAATGCTCACCTGGGGAAAAGAAACACAACAGACACCTCCCTGGAAGGAGAAAGTTAGCCACCTGTGAATGGTTCCATCTCACCATGTTCTTTGCCAATTTTCATCCACTACATACAGAAAGAGTTTTTGTCATTGCTTTTGGGGAATTCCAACATGCAGTGGTAATGTTCATTCAAATGAGCATGGATTTTGAAGACTCTCCAGAAGACTGGATTCTTCTGATTTTTGACTTGGGGTGGAGGGGATTTGTGCTAACGTGCATTAGTGCTGATACACGTGTGTGTAGTAACACTAAAGTCCATTTGCGAATTCACATTAGCAATTGTGCACTACCATTTAGGTGAAATAGCCCAAGTAAAATGAGGCTCTTGCTTAAAAAATCCAATTCTGTCTAGAGGAAGACAACAGAACAAAAAGCACCCGATCCCCCATAAAAGGCAGAAATAATATTTGTTTCTTTATTTATTCATTCATTCATTCATTCATTAAAAGCTTTTCTGCCCCGTCCCCACCAACGCCCCCTCAGGATGGCTTACAATAATGGGTGGGATGGATGGAAGAAGCTCTGCGCCTCCCTTCCTTTCCTTGCATGCGTATTTAGCATTTCTGCTTGAAGCCAGAAGGTCAAATGACCCCATCAGTGGCAGCCAGAGACTGCGGACAAAATACTCATATGATGGACTCTTCTTTGTGAACCACAAAGACCATTGTTTGCTGTTGGGGTGTGATCTGTGGGTTTTTCTCAAGTTATCTCAGGTGGGTTGACACAACACAATAACCCGCATAGCAATGACAACCGAGTCAACCTTCCAGTGGTACCAGCTTTCCAGAGAGCAGTTCTTTCTAATGGGAGATGTCAAGGATGCCAATGGAGACTCGCTACACAGGGACCATGGGCAGCTCACAAACCCTGGATTTCCTCCCTGGCGCTGAGTGACAGCTCTGTGGCTCTTCCTAGCACGCAGAAGGACACATGTCACATTCCCAGCATCTCCAGGTGAGGAAGAAGACATTCTTCACTGAGTGCTTCCTCAATGCTGGCTCGGAGCCCTTCACTGGGGTCACCAACTTCAGCCACTTCCAAATTAACCAAACCCAAGCTGAGGTATTCCCGAATTGTTCCAAGAAACGGGATTCATGCAGGCCGTGAATGTCCATGGCTTCCACTGAAGGACAGAGAGCTGAAATTCAAAGCTAAGCTTGAAAAGAAAATAACCCCCAGTGCCAGCCTCTTTACTGTAAGAATACCGTCCAGGAATGTGAATTATTACTGCCTAACCTAGGATTCTGCTACTTTCATCCATTTCGAAAAGACTTCCTCAGGCATTTTAAAAAATGTTTGGAACACATTACGCCAGACTCTGAAAAACAGTTCCTGAAAAAAGCGTTGGATTCTGCAGTTTATATGATCGTGCAGTCATACTTTTGACATCTGACCTCATGTGTCCGCTGAAATATAAACATTGTACTTTCGTTTGCCTTAGATGAGCAAAGTTTCATAAGGGGCCAGTGCCGTGTCTCTTGTTCCCTCAACCGCTGTGGGCCTTTTCCCCCCTTCTTTGATGAAGAACTTTAAAACTTTGTTTATAGAAAAAATCAAAGTGAGTAGCAAGTTCTAAACTCTTCTCCTACCCACCCCAAAGATGGGTGGATAATTCAAGGCTTCCTGTCCGGCTGCCTTGTTCCCAGCCTGGTGAGAACTTGCTTTCAGGGCCCATTTGTTTTCCTGGAAAGCCCTCCTGGATTTTAAGAGGCCTTTGCAAAAACCTGCTCCTTCATGTATGCTCACAGACTGAGAAGGAACAGATGGAAAGCAGCAGAAAGGCAGAATGTCCTGACAAGTCGACGGGCTCTGAAATTATCCTCAACAGCCCCTGCATCCTAAGAAGACCTCACCCCACTTTCTCTAAACCTGTGGGGTCCACCACTGCCAGGTAACAGACCACCAACTCCACAGGATGTGCATCACCGGACAGCAGGCGACGGACTTTTGAGAAGCGTTCATTTGTGATGCTCAGTCCACACTCTCCTCTTGGGGCAAGCATGCAATTCTTGGATCCAGCCCACATCTCTGCCAAATGGGGAAAGTGTAAGTTTCCCCAGAAATCTCAAAATCTCAACTTGAGCTGAGTGAAGACCAGAACCCAAGCGGCTCAGGCCAAAGGATGGCAGTCCAGCCTGCCGCGGGCAGCTTCAGGCCCTCCGAATATTTTGGCCCACAACTCCCATGATCCCTCACCATTGGCTATGCTAACTAGGGCCGATGGACATCCGGAGGGTCACCAGCCCGACCCTTGCTCTGCAGCCAAACAGTGGCTCTCTGACGGAGAGGTGAAATTGTGAAATTGAATTCACTCGCGTTGTGCTCCATCATGCTGAGATGTGCAAGGAGGGACTATGCAAGGTACAGAAAAGAGCTGGCACTCACACCCACGTGCAACACACGTAGAGATTGCCTAAGCTGACCCACATGTACACTTAGGCCTGAAAAGCGACGCATGGGTGGGGAAGGAATGGCCACCTGAATTCAGATCTCAAAATGCTCCAGTGGGGAGAACCAAGGGGAGCAAGCAGGAGGGGAAGGACATGTGGATGGGAATCCGGGTAATTGGGGGGGGGGGCTTGTGCAGCAGAGATTCTGAGGGCCCCAGAGAGCCCATGGGGGGGACAGACAGCCCCCCAGAGATGTGGGGCTCCAGTGAAAGATTCAGGGCTCCGGCCCTGGAGAGCCAGCGCTGCACGCAAATCCTTTCTTCACGCCAAAGCCATCGAGGGATGAGCAAGCCCCAAAATGGCTGACAGCAGGGTCATCCCGCAGCACCCACGCAGCCCCTAACAGCTGCCGGTCAAAGGCATCGGGGCAGCCCCGGCACCCCGGATGCCTCACTCCTTAGACTCTGGCTCGGCACATTCTGCCTCCCGAGGCTTTTCAGACAAGCTGCAGTGGGAGGGCAACTCCAGTGCATGAGCGAAAGACTGCAGAGCTGGCCGGCTGCTAAATGCCCAACGGTCAGGCGAAAGGAAAGGGCGGGCTAGGGAAGGCCCAGAGGCCAGACTGAGAGGCCGGGAGGGCTGGATCCACCACCCAGTGTGCCAGGCTGAGCCCTCGACCTACCTGGAGGAAGCTGTTCATGTTGCACTATCAACAGTCACACAGCAGTGCCCAGAATATATGAGGGTTCTTCAAAAAGTTTCTGCATTTTTACAAACTCTGTTTATTAAGAATTTCAAAATCAAATTGCATCACTTTTCTACATAGTCACCTTCCTCTGTGATGCATTTTTTCCAGCATCATATCAGCTTTTTAATGTCATCAGCAAAAAATATATAAAATATATTTATAAAATATAAAAGTGTGTAAACTTTTTGAAGAACCCTTGTACACAGAAACAGAGTGAATCAGAAGGGACCTCCCGGGCCATCTAGTCTGACCCCCAGTTCCAGCTGGTTCCGCTCATGACATGCCCACCATGTGCATGCCCAGCGTATCTTTGAACACCCTCAGAGATGGGGCCTCAACCGCCTCCTGTGGAAGCCCATTCCACGCCCTGGGGGTCCTAAGTGTCAGGAAGTGCTTCCTGGCATCCAAATGGAACCTCGGTTCCCTGAGCTTGGCTCCATTGGAGCGCGTCCTGCCTTCCTCTGCAGGGGAGAGCAGGTCTCTGCCCACCTCTGTGTGACACCCCCTCACATACCTGCATGTCGCCAACAGATCCCCTCTGAGTCTCCTCTTCTCCAAGCTGAAGAGACCCAGTTCCCTCAGTCTTGCCTCATACGGCATCCCCTGCAAACCGGCCACCAGCCTTGTGGCCCTACACTGCACTGACTCTAACCTGGCTATATCCTTCCTGTAATGAGGGGCCCAAAACTGAACACAATACTCCAGTTGCGGGTGCACCAGAGTCGTATATGTGTAGCCAGCTGCATGTATCCTGGTCAAACAGGGTTTGGGGATTTGTAAATACTACAGAAACAAGCAGAAACCCCTTTTCTCATTTCAAAAGGACCAAAAGCAACCCCCCCCCCCAAATTACTGGGTATATCACAGTGCCTGAGCAACAATATGTTGAAAAATATCTGAAAAATACATTGCGCATACCTAACCTGAGGCAGCTCTCGGATGCTTTTCTGACAGAGTGCTCTATTTTCCGCATGGCATTCGACAAGAGCATTTCACGGTTTCCTCTTCTGCAAGAGTCAGACCCACAAGTCCTATTAAAGGAACGGTTCCGACTGCCTCTTTCCCCCACAAAAAACTACATGTAGCAGTTTCTCTCCCTTTAAATAGCTGCTATCGCTCAAGCGCTTCCCTGACTTGATCATGCGGGAAGAGGCAGGAAAATCGACCAACCCCATAATCAGTAAGCAGGATGCAACAATAAGCAGGTTTTAGTGTAATGACAATTTATCCAGCTGCAAGAGTTTAACCAGCATAGTCTCGTCCCTCTTTGCCAAACCAGAATGGCGGAAAAGGAGCCATCACCAACTCCATGGCACACAACTTGAAAAGACACCAACCCGCTGAGCACATGCCCCTTCCCATGGGAATGCGAGCAACTTCAGGACACCACACAAGGTGGGGGGCCCTGGAACCGTGCACTTTGCCATCAGGGTTGAGCATGCTTGAGTGCATATAAGCACATTCATCTTTAATCCATCTTTATAAATTTAATATTTTTGCAAGTTTCTTACATAGAAAGATGCGTGCAACAGTACCAACATAAAACACATTCAAAACCTGCTTGAATCTAATGAAGTGCAATGAGGGCCTGAGTTCGTCTCCTTAGGGGCAGCTCTGCAGCTGTCACCACCACCACCAAAAAGGCCATTTTGTCTGCCATGTTTCTACCTGTGATGGGACCCGAAGGAGAGCCTCCAAGAACCACTTGGAATCATGGAGAAGGTTTGTAGGGGGAAAGTTAGCTTTTGGGATAACTAGCTCCCATCCAGGTTGTACTTAGCTCCATCACAGAAGCTGGTTTGATTCAGCGGTTAGAGTGTTGAGCTGCGCACCTGGGAAATTTGGGCCTTCTAGTCCCGCCCCCCCCCCCCCCGGCCTGGGAGACTTTTGGGCCAGTTGCTGCCTCCCAGCTCGACCTGCCCAACAGGGTTTGTGCTGTGAGGATAAAATGGAGAGAAGAACCTGGTGGGGTACCTGGCAAGAGGAGGAACGGCGGGGTATACATACAAAGGAAGTGGAAGCAAAAGTCAGAAGGAAAGTCAGCTAAGCTGCAAAGGGGGCAGCCAGACTTGGCCCCCAGTGTCCCCAGCTGGAGCATGGAGACTCCAGCTGCAGGCCCTGAAGAAACCAGGAGTGTAGATGAACAGTGCTGGGGGCCACGGGGTCAGTGGAGGTCAACGTAATTCTTCGGGCTATGATCCCACCACCCCTCTGCCTGCACGAAGACAGTGTCAGACGAGCCTAAATTTGTCTCATGCAAGGCCAAGTTTTGATCAGTGATAAAAGCAGCTCTGCCCTTTTAGGGCCATTTTTAAAAGCCACTCTCCCAAAATTATGCACAAGCAGACATCAACCGGTGGCCACGACTGTTCAGAAGAGTGCAGAGGGTTTATTTCAAATTAAGGGTTCCCTTTAGAGGTTGCCAAGGCAAAAAGTCTGAATCAATATTTATACTCTTCTGGGGCGTATAGTTTTCCTTTAATTTAGTCTGCATGACTGAAAAGAATTTAATAAAAAAATGTTCCAAGGGCTATGCTGAAATTCCCGGCATATTTTTCCGTAAGCCTTTGGACGACGATCAAGCGTCGAGATTGGAAAGGGCTGATAATGGGTCTGCAGCTAAAACAATAGGCAGAATAGCAAGGGAGACTGAACAAAGTGATTGAACGAAGTAACGGGGGTGATGCACCGGGCTGGTCCGAGACAGGTGTGGTGTGTGTGAAGGAAGGGATGTTGAAGCTTGGACTACCTTTCTTACTTTAACTAATTGGATAATCGCAGCCTTTTGGTGCATCGCAGTAGAAAGTCCCTGGATAAAGTCATCAGCCTCAAGAGTCATTCGTCAGAAACTGGGCTGCGGACTTTGATGAATTTATAACAAGACAATCGATCGACCCAGGGTTTAGCAGCGGACTTTAACTGGTGAAGCGGAGGCTTAAGGGTGCCAGCACAGCTGTGACGGCTTCGGGTCTGCCACTTGACTGTCGCGGGGAGTAAAGGCTGCTTCTCACCACGAGGGCTGCCATCCTGCGGTCCTGGCCATTTCCCCTGTACTCCCTCCAGTGCCCCCCAAAGCCACCAATACCGGGGCTCTGCAAGTTTGGCTCATTCAGTGGCAGACATCTCATCTTGCTTGGGTTGACAGCCTGCACGAATCTTGTCTTATCTCCCAGCGGAGCTACACATTATGTTAAAATGAAGGCTTCCTCTAAAGTAAACCCCTCACCGTGCACTAGGAGGGCACAATAAACCTTCCCACCCCTCACCATGCCATTTCCTCCAGACATGCTCCCCCTCCCAGGGGGGCGGATGCAGGCAAAGAAAGGTCTCCAGTGGTATCAAGGGGGGGTCTCCTTCCTTTTTAATCCCCCTGCAGGGGGAAACTGCAAGACGGGGAAGATTGAGGCTTCCCCTCCTGGTGGCCCTGACCCAAACCAAGGCCTGTGTTTCAGGGCCATTGTGGGACTGTTGGCTGTTTTGGTTTTACCTTGCAAGAGTCCTGGAAACTCTCAGTGTTTCGGTCCTTCCCTCTTCCCTTCTAGCGTGCAATTCATGGTGGTGGTGAGAGTGATGTTCCCAGAATGTCTATCAAATTGGGAGCCCCCCAATAAACGCCATGTCCTTGCTTCTTCACAGAGGAAGACCGTCCCTTCGAAGCCCAGGGGGCTGCCGAGGTGGGCACTGGCTGAGTGCAGGACCCCCAAGTGGCAGGGGAGGCCAACTTGCAAGCCTGCAGGGAGGGGGCGCCGCAGCCGGTCTCGCACCCAGCCTGGGCTTCCAGCTGAATGTGGAGGATCTGCGCTCAGTACATTCGCGCGCCAAGCTCCAGACCCTCGGACCAGAGTCAGGGCCCACTAAGGGCAAAACAGCTGTAGGGCTGGGGTGGGGCAGCCTCTCTCTGATCCAGGCAGCCTGGGCTTCAGAGAAGATTGTGGAAACCAGCCACAGACATATTCATCCACTTGCAGAACCTGGCAGCTCTCTCCCCGTGAGCCTCAGAAGGAGAGCCAGCAGCGGAAGGATCGCACAATTGCCCTCGCGAGGGAGCAGGCCTGGCACATCCGGCCTCGCCTCCTCCAGGGGCTTGCACCCAGTGGCTCACTGGGATATGATACAAGCAGCAACCGTCGCTTCGCACACCTTCCAGGGCTTTCTGTTTTCTTCTCTCATTTTCAAAAACGAGCCACATCCTACCAGCTAAGAAACATGAGAAAAAATCATAAACATGAGAAAAAATAGCACCATGTAACGTGGAGCAGCTAAACCCACAGGCACTGAAGAAACCCTGATTCTGCTATGATTTGAAGCTGAGGAGAGAAGGAGAGAGAAAGAAGGAGGCATGGCAGAGGTCTAGAGAGCCACCTGAAGCTTGGGGGCCGCAACTGATAAGGCCCTGGCCACCCGCCACTTCAGAAGTTGGGGTAGCAGGAAGAATGCAGGGGACTCCTAGCCTGCCGTCTAGCAATCCAGACACCCAGAGCTGTGACGACACAAACCCTCGGCCCACTTACAGCCAGGCAGACGCTGGAGCCAGCTCAGGCAGGAAGGACAGGCCGGGGTTGGGAGGACCCCCGGACCCCCTATGTGGCCTTGTGGTAAAGCGGGGGGCCATCCCTGAACGCTTCGGATTTCAGCTCTCCCAAGCCCACCATTTTCAGATCGGCCTGAGCCGCCGCGGACCTGGAGCCCCTCAAAATGTGCTCAGTTTGCACTGCTGACCCGCTTTGGTTGTGCAGATGGGAGAACTTTGCTGACTGTTCGCAATCTCTCATCAATTTTAGCCCTTGGGATGGAGTGCCATGGATGCCTGGCCCGCCTGCCACCCCCCACCTTGCCCCTGTGAGCGTCGGCTGGTTCAGCAAACTTTGTACCGGCACGTTTGCCAAGAGGATTATTTTTATCCGCCTCGCTTTTTCATTCAGATGCTGCAGCCTTGCTTCCCACAAGGCAACACACACGTGGCCATTGGTCACAGGATGCACGTGAGAGAAGCGAGGGCTCATCACTGCTTCCAGGATTAATTCTCTCAGCTGTTCACACAAATGGCTGCCTGATCTGCTCCCAGCAGCACCTGGAATTCTCCTGGAGGAACGGAATCTGCAGCTTTGCACTCCGACTGGAAGGGAAAGGAAACCCCAAAGGACTGGCTCAGGATCTAAAAGCAGAAATCATTCCTTCCTGCATCCGCTGGGCTCTAAATCTCTTCCAAGCACTGCGTGTCCGGCTGCTTCTCGCTCTGCAGAATCATGCTGCAGTTCTATGACTAACTTGCGCGCTGCTCAGTGTTCCAAGAATGATGCGCTGGCGGGGAGAAGCTCTTCCTTTTGCCAGGCCAAAACCTCATGGCAAAGGGGGGCCCTCCATTCTGGTCTCAGAAGGGGAGGGGGCCCACCTGGGCATCCATCCGCCTGAAGATTAAGGCCAACTGGGGTGCTGTACCCACCTCTGTGGAGGAACAACACAGAACCGTGGAACCGTGGGGGTGGACGCCTCCTGGAAATGCAAGCTGACCCTCAGGTGCACCCCAAAGAACCCCGCCCTGCGATTCCTTCTCTGAAGTTTCTAGCTGTGTTTTCCTCCCTAAATTAATGGCTAGAAAGTAGCCTCATTTCTGCTTGCGGTGGAAGGCACCTGCGTGGCACCAGGCTGATAGGTGCTAAGCGACGATGGGGTGCGAACTGGGTATCTCGTGCAGTTCGCAGTTGCATTTCAGCAGGCCACTGACGGCTGCTCCAGGCTGCCCACAAACGGCTTCCCTTTCAACAAGCAGCTAGAAACACAGAAACAGAGTGAGTCAGAAGGGGTCTCCCAGGTCATCTAGTCTGACCCCGGCTCCAGCCAGCTCCGCTCACGACATGCCCACCATTGCGCTGTGCAGATGAAAGACTCCTGCAGAATTCCTGGGGACAAGGAAGCATTTGCAGCGCACTGCAGTCCTTCCCTCTTCCAGAAGCCCGACCTGATCACTGCCGCTCCAGCTCCTGAGAGTTCCACAGGCACTGCAAGACATCTCAGTAGACACAAGGGTCTAGAAACTTGCTTTTGGTTTTAAAATAAACGCCGGGGTTTGCAAGGTGCTGAGCCCCGGTGGGCGAGGCTCTCCTTTCAAGCTCTCATGGAGCAGCCGTACCAAACCGCCCCTCCCCCGGCTGTATGCCCTGCTTGCTCTTATTCTGATAGCATTCCTTCTGCAGGAGAACAGACAGCCGGGGAATGCTGCCGAGGGGAGGGTAAGAAACAAGAAATGTCACAGAGAATGGGGTGACTTTCTGCAATTAAAGGCACGGTATGTTCTGACTTAATTATGCGTAGCAGCCGGAGTCTGTCGCATGTCTCCTGATCTAACCACTCTCACTGTACCGCAGCCGTTGCTCCATCCATATGGAGTGAGAGCCTGTGAGGCTCTGCATTGCAATGGCGCACGCAGGAAAACTCCCAAGTGGGAAACGGGAATGCTGCTGGCCTTTGGCTGTCCTGAGGCACGAGGGGCGACCCAAAGTGTAGAAAAGGACGATAGACGCCTCATCGTGGCAGAAAGAGAAACATTTACCAGTACTAGAGAGCCAGTGCGGTGTAGTGGTTAGAGCACGGGACTGGGACTCAGACAGCCTGGGTTCGAGTCCCCGCTCGGCCATGGAGCCCACTGGGTGACTCTGGGCCAGTCACAGACTCTCAGCCCAACCTACCTCACAGGGTTGTTATTGCGGGGATAAGATGGAGGAGGAGAATGATGTCAACTGCCTTGAGCCCTTTGAGGAAAAAGGCAGGCTATAAACCGAAAAATAAATAAATAAAAATTTACCGCCCAGCTTAGACAGCCTGCGAGAGGAATAAAAGAAAATGGGGGTGGGGGCTGGGGGGCTGGGTTTGACTTGTCACACCTGAAAAGAGGCAGGCCCAATGCTTGCTTGCCCAGCACCTCGTTAGCCCCCCCCTTCCTCCTTTCAGTTTTGCGGCAGCACTGAGATCCGAGCTCCCAGTGCGGCGGGATTGCCCCCAGCTCCTCTGGCACCCGGCCTCCAGGTCCGGCCTCGCTGCAGCAGGCCAGCCAGACGGGCCAGGAGAAAAGCTGCTGTGGCAATGCAACACCAAACTTTCCTCGTTCTAAAATAAAACGGAGGAAGTGCAGTAGAAAAACTGGGGTGAAACTGGCGGATCAGACTGTCACCTCTGTTACACGCTGCTGTTGCACAGAAACGAAAACACCGGCGTCCTCTAAAGGGCTCATCACAACCGTTTCACTCCTTCATTTTATGAACTCCCCGACTGCCAGTCAGTTTAGCACAGGATCCCCACCCTAGGGACCTCCCGATATGTAGACGTCAAACCCCATCAGTCTCAGCCAGCAAGGCCAATGGTTAGGAAGAACACCAACTTGGGGGAGCACAAGAGGATGACAGGCAGAACAGAATCAGGGGTCGCCACCAAGAAGGCCCCGTCCTTGCTGTCATCAGCCGCCAAGCCTACCTTTATCCACGCCCCAGGCTGTTCCCCCGCCTGTTTGATGGAATGCGTCCCCCCCCCCAGTTTCTCTGAAATGGAAAGTGCTGAAAGAGACCCGATGGCCCCGCTGCAAAGTTTGCAAGGGGCGGCGCTGTGACTGCTAAAAATAAGGCAGGGAGGACCGCGCCTCTCTGCCCCTCTGGCTCCCGCAGAATTAGCCAATGGCTCGTGAAAACGTCTGCACCGTTAATAAAACTAATGAGTTCCGAAGGTGCTTGGACTCAGCCCCGCGCAGCGGCCGCCCGGCGCTCGCGCCAACGCAAGGCCAGCCCTCTCACTCCCACGCAGGCCCTTCCCCCCCCAAGAGCAGTGGCGGTTGCTCACTTGCTGGCTGGAGAACACACAACTATTTGTGGGGCGCAGGGAGACAGAAACAAAAGCAAAACTGCAGGGCTGATACTGCAAACGGTGTTATGCATCCCAAAGATCTGTCAAGATAGGATAAACGTGAAATATTTCCAAACATCCGCTAGTCTAACCTCTGGGTGAGCACTATTTCCCTTCCAAGACCTCTTCACCCGGTTAATAGTCCTTCCTGGCCATTTCAATTGCTTTTCCAGACTTGCAGGCTTAACGTGACCCACGCTTTGCAAACTGTGGAAACAGCACATTTGGCAGCCTTCGCTCACAAACGTTGGTGCTCAATCCTACTTCCCTTCTCCCTCGTTCTGCTCACCTTCCCCATGATCTCCCTTCCAACTCCGAAAATGAATAAAGATGTAACCCCGCTCCCCCTTGCATACCCTGGAATGCTATAATTATTTTCTGCAAGGCAAGTAATTAAGGAATGCAACTACGTTTGTAATTAACGCATTGCCTCTTTTTAAGAAGTAGGGTCTGGACCTTAATCATCCAATAGTTTAAAGTGCATTTTGCTGTGCTCCATGATATAATTATCTGGAAACAGGTACAGTTCCAGGTCAGTCAGGTTTGCTGTCTCCCTTCCATGCTCCATTTCCCAATCTCCCTTGCTTTACCTCCCCAAACAGAACTTGATTGCAGATGGCTGGGGGAAGGTGTCACTGAAGCAATTCGAGGCCTGCAAACTGGTCCCCACAGACATTTTGAACTTCGCTTTCCAAGAGCCCCAGCTTGCATGCTAAGTGGTCAGGAAACTGGGAGTTGTAGTGCAAATGAAGCAGCGGACACCAGGTCGGGGAAGCTGCCCAAAGGCCCGAGGACCAATTCAGCACTTTCACCGGAGGATCTGAGGGGAGCGCAACGCAGCCTTCGCCTCTGTCAGGTTTGCTCCGCTGGTTGTCTTTCGCGGCAACTGCCCCGATTTCCCATCAGAGGAGTGCAAGATCTTACACATTCATTCTCCTCAAAAATATTTCTAAGCCAACTTTAATCCAAGGTATTCCAAGGAAGTGTGCCTTCCAGTGTGTGGAATGGAGCGTCCTAGAAAGGGCTCAGCTCGGTGACTGGCAGGCACACTGGAGAAGGTCCTGACCAAGCCCGCAGCCATAAAAGCTGAAAACACCCAGGCCGTTCCTGTCTAGCCGAGCGCTCCTCCAACCCAAACTTGTATCATGCAGCTGCACGAGCTGCCCAATGAAGTCAATGTGGGGCCCAGACACCGTACCGTGTCTCCCTTTCCCTTCCATTCTTGCTTTCCCCACATCTTCTTTTCTTCCCACAAAGAAGTCTGTTCTGGCAGAAAGACCGAGCAGCTGCACAGTGCCGTTCAAACGGCAGTTGTGTTTGGAACCGTCCCTCTGGAAGCACCCAAAGAGATCTGCCGTGGCTTCCTGCGTGTTGCCCCAAACATTTGCTGCTTTCAACATGCGGTTTGCCACTGCGGCTGGAGCGTTAGCTACGGGTCTGAGCAGCGCCGCTCCAGGTCTGGCGGGGCCCTGGGCAAGCTGCACCCCTTGGCCCCCTCCCATGGCCTGCAGGCAGGGCTTTGCCTGGTGGGGTGGCCGAATGGTCTCCACTGATCTTCCCGCATCCCATTTCCAGAACCGAACGGAGCAGACGAAGGCTCACCTGATTGATGTGCTTCAGCTTGTCGATAATCTGGCTGATCACGGGCTCGGGGCCCTTGCCCTTGGCCTCGTGGGTCCCCACGTGGGCTCTCCCACCATTCCTCGCGGCCTGGCGGCTGTACCTGCAGCGGCGAGACGGTAGGCAAGGACAGTGGGAAACCGCTCCGGGCAGCACATGGACTAAGTCGCCGCCTCTAGCATGCCCGTGTCGGGAGCGAGGGAGATGGCCGCCCGGGAAGCTTGTGCACAAGGACTGCTGGCCGGACTGCAGCAGAATGGGAATGGGAATGGGGAGCAGAACTGGGGGGAGCCTGGGAATGCGATGCGGGCCAGCCCATGATGTTGAGAGGAGCGGAGCGGAGGCGCCTGCCTCAAGGTCGGGCTGCCAGGTGGGCGGGCAGGCAGCCTCTGGGAACCGCCAGGAGGCACAGCCGGGGCCCTGGAGCAGGGGAGCTTCGCAGCCTCAGGTGAGGCAGGCACGGCCGTTGCCCATGAGGCACTGCTAGCAGCGGAGGTGCACGGAGGCGGGCCGTGCTCGTCCGCAGAAGGCCCCTCCTGGAGGGACGGGCCCAGGCACGCCCCCCTCCTCCCTGCCTCAAAATACCGGGACCCAAAGGCAGGTTGGTGGGAAAGCCAGGGCAGATCCGTGAGGGGCTTCTCCAGGCAGCCCGGAGCCCAGCTCTGGCCCTCCCCTCCACGAGGGGCTGGGAGGGCTTTAAGAGGGGGTTGGACAATTCAGCGAGGAAAAGCCCCTGCGTGCCTAGACGTCCTGGTGCCCACGTGCCGCTCGCAGCCCCACAGGCTTCTCTGCAGTGGTTCTGGGGCATGTGGATGGAGAGCTGCCACCGCCTTCGTGTCCGACCTCCGCGCTGTCCTGGACGTGTCCGGGGAGGTCGGAGTCTGTGCAGCCTCGAGCATCTCCAAGCAGCAGCGCGGAAAACTGCATGGGAAGCCCAGAAAGATGCACCTGTGCAGGAGGGCCATCCCTGCAAAGGCTCAAGACCTTTGAGAGGCACCGCCTGAGAGCGCAAGGAGGGAAAGCGCCACTTCCGAATGACTGATCCCTTGGCGCCATCTGGTGGCCCGGACAGTGTCTTGCTGGTGAGGCAGCCTCACGCCTGGGACCTGCCTTTCGCAGGCGCGACCCCGAAAGGAAACCGCATTTTCCACAGCTGCGGAGAGGCTCACCTGGTTGCAACCTTTCCAGCAGCAGGTAAAGACCTTTCCATTCTCCTGGACAGTCTCATCCTTTGGTTTTCATGGTTTTTAGTTCTGCCTCTGTCCTGGGGGCGGGGGGGGGGGCAGGGGAAGGTCCTCAGGCCGATTGTCTCAACAGGCCGTTTTCCCTGTGCTCGTGGTGGTCATGATCAGTTTTGGCAGCGTACATATGTGTGAAAATATTTGCAATACAGAGATTATAAAGAGACACCCAAATCCTTGCCAAACAAGTAAATTAAGGCAGGGCAGGTGCGTCAGAGAAACCTGGGAGCCTCCAGAAGCAAGGAGAGCGAGTGACGGACCTTCCTGAAATCTTTTAAGGAATGGAGGAATACATGGAGAGAAAGGGGGAGTTTAAACAAAATTATGTCCCCACATTTGCCATTTGGAAGCAGGTGCAGAAGAATTATGAGAATAGCCTCTGAAGGTTTTTTCCCAACAAAAGTCACATCTATCATCTTATTCAGAAGAGACTTAAAGAATAAACCATCCCAAAGCAGCTTAGAAAACTTTTGAATCTGAACATGTAATAGGATTTGAGATTTAAGAGCTGGGAAAATCTTGACACTGTGTGAAATCCTTCAATTAGAAAAGAATTTCCCAAGACTAATAGCCTTTGTATGGAGAGGTGGCAATCAGGGCTGCAGCACTGCAAATACAACCGCCGGCACTTCGTAGGAAACTGCAGCCATCCAGCACGGCCGTTGGTGCACATGTTCCGGTTTGTTTTAATGCTTCCAGAAGGATTTCTTGAACAATTCTGCCATTTCCCTGCTACGGCCCTCAGTACCCTACAGAGATGCGAACCAGACAGCAGCTTCCTTTGGAATGCAGTATTTCAATATTATGCAAAGATAAAACGTGCAACCTTAGATCCAGCTAGCTGAGCTAGGGATCGTTCAAAACCTGACTGAGCACAGCAAACCAAAGAAAGGTGCCAACAGACACCAGCAGAAGCGCAGTCTCTCTCGAGGCCCCTTCAACCGTCAGCTGCCTTCATTCAGCCTTTGGCAACGCAAGCCAGAGGTTGTAAAACGAACTGGGAAAACGGCAAAGGGGCTTGTATGTGGTGCGCTGAGGAGAGCACAGATCCCGGGCCACAGAACTCCAAGCTGAGACGCAACCTGTGGCACATGGGCTTCCGGTTCTTAATTTGCACCACGTGGGACTGGAATACCAGCTGTGTGGGCTTGGATTCTGGGACCACGGGCCGCCCTTCCTGGAAGGTGGGCTGCTGGTGTGCATGTTACAAGGACTGGAAAGAAGGCGCTAGGCCACAGCACGCAGAGGTTCATCACAGCTTCATCATTAAGCTGCATCCTTCAGGGGAGGGAGACGTATGCCAGGGCGTCAGAAGAGGGAAAGGCTTATGCACCACAACAGAGGGAGCAGAAGTCTGAGCGTCTTCGGTGTCCATGCACGAACGCCCAGAGTTGGGAAACTAGCAGCACGGACTTGAACTCAGGACGGTGAATACGACCCGATAGCTAGACCTGGCCCTGCGTGGGACGACCCCCATGGACGGGATCCAACGACTGGAGGATACAACCTGTTCCAGAAAAACAGAAGGGACAGGAAGGGCGGTGGAGCCCCATGATACGTTAAAGATGCCTATCCCTGTGCAGAGATGCAGGAGAACGAGCTGGAGGGCCCCACTGAGAGCATCTGGATTAATATAAATGGAGCGAGGAACAAAAGGAGCATGGCGGTTGGAGTCTATTACCGAGCCCCCAGTCAAGGAGAAGACGAGGATGAAACTTTTGAAAAGCAAATTGCCCAACTGCCAATTGCTGACCTTCTGAAGGCTTTCAATTTCCCTGATATCTGTTGGGAGACAAATGCTGCCCAGCACAGCCCCTCCGAGGCTCCTAGCATGCATGGCGGATAACTCCCTCCAACCGAAAGGGGAGGAAGGCGCGGCTATCCTTGACTGGATCCTAACCAACGGGGAAGAACTAGTGGACGATGCGGCACTTGCAGAAACCCTGCAGACAATTGCTGCAACACATCTCCGTTCCGACAAAATGACAACCCATCACAAGCAAGAACGACCCTGCAAATTCTGCATTCTCTGCATGGCTCAGGTCTAAAAGACAAGCCACCCCCAGAATATGCTCTGCATACGGACAACACCGCAATCTATCCTGGCCGTAAAATGTTCTGCGAGCCATTTTTGGCTGTCGAAACATACAGAAAAGCGATCAATCCACCAATCAGTGCTTGCCTGTGGGGCGCTGGCTGATGTTTCTCCCGCGTTTCCCCACAACTTCCCCCGCCGTCATCCTGCCACACAAGGCGAGGAACGGAAGAGCTGCACAACACCTTTGCATTCACAGCACCTGCAGCCGAAGTCCCTCAGGCCAGGTGGCAGCAACGGAAGACGGACGAGAGCGCAGGGCAGAGGCTTCTCGGTCTGGAGCCTCGGCAAAACTCAATCAGCGGAATACTTTTTTCCCAACTGCCTGGGACCCCCAATGCTTAACCAAGACTACTTGGCTCCCTGATAGCAAAGCTCAGGGAACCAAGATTCCAGGTGGATGCCAGGAAGCACTTCCTGACAGTCAGGACCCCGAGGGCGTGGAATGGGCTTCCACGGGAGGTGGTCGAGGCCCCACCAGTGAGGGTGGTCAAGGACAGGCTGGACATGTGCATGGTGGGCATGTCGAGTGGAGCCGGCTGGAGCTGGGGTCCGACTAGATGGCTCAGGAGGCCCCTTCTGACTTGCTTTGTTTCTGTGTTTCTACTTGCTCATCTGCATGCATGCTGCAGAATTCCGATAAGCCCCCAGACAGCTGGACTAGCTCATGAAATATGCTTTCCTTCAGGCTTTCTTTCCCAGCCCAGAGCCAGAAATAGGAGCCATGGCGCTTTCTTCGATGCAAGGTTTGAGAGCACCCACCTGATGGAACGTTCTGCCCAGACTGGCCTGCCAAGCAGTCGCTTGCACAGACAACTGGAATCTTTTCCCCTCTCCCCTTCCTGCCTCTGGCTGGTTTCTACGGCTACTGAAGATGCTTCTTACATACAGAGTGTTTCCATGTATTTTTTCTTTTGTGGCTATCACAGTGTTTGGAAACACTTTTGTGCAACGTCCCGAGTCTGACCAAGAGTTCTCCTGAGAAAGACAGCACCACCCCGAGGCTCCCATGAGTCTCAAGATGGAGGCACGCGGAGGAGAAGCAAGGGAACGGTGGCGTCACTGCAGGACGAGGAAGGGGAAGGACTAGAAGTGTCTCACCTTTCCACAACTTCTTGGCCGTTCCAACAAAGGGTGTTGTTTTGCACAGCGGAAGTGTGACTGCAGATATACTCTGGCAAGCTGCTGTAGAAGCCACTGTGGGCCCTCAGCTTGGCGATGAGTTCCCTGGAAAAAGCGGAGAAGGAGAACATGGAATGCGTGGCTCACAAAGCCAGCCTCAACCGCAGCGGGAAGCGCCGGGACACCTGCGAACCGAGGAGCAGCTTTTCCATGGCTTGCAGCCATGCCGAATTTGAACGCAGTGGATTGAATAAGACTGAAACGGGACACTTTGTGGGTCTCCAGCTCCTTGGGCAACACCTCCCAGCATCCCTGGCCTCTGCTCCAACCGACCTCCAGTGGTGCACTTCAGCGCTGCGCTCGGCCACTGGGTGCTGCTGAAGGACCATCGCAACTCTGATTCTGGTGCGTGCAAAAACACACCGGCGGAAAGCCAGGGCGAACACAGACCTTTGCAAAAAGGGCCAAGGGGCTGCTCAGAGGCAGCAGGCCCGGCAGGGGCCAAAGCGCATCGTTTCGGTGGTGCGTGTCTTGCAAGGAGCACTTCCTCCCACTCAGTTGCACGGAAGTAAAGGACACGTCGACCTGCCTGGGCACAGTGTTCCAGAGTTCGAAGCTGGGATCATTCCCCCTGGCTGGTCCCTTGTCCATTGCTTGAGAGATCTGGCAGGGACTGGGCCTGCTGGCACACGACACGGTCACCGAAGCCGCCCCTCTGTGCCCTGCGGGCACCCCAGCTGCAGCGAGACTGCCCTCAGAGCTGGCCGATGCGCTGCAGCCAAGGCAGAACGCAGCGGCCTGGTTGTCCTTTTTTTCCTTTCATTTATTTCTCTGCTGCTCAACAGCCAAACCTCTCTGGGCAGTTTGCAAGGACTCATAAAACTACAAAGCACCAACGCGGATGTTTAAAATGCCACATAAAATTTTAACATACAAAATTTACCTAGCGAGCGTCCCACATGCCATAAAAATCCACGCCACTTTTGAAAGTGGCTGGCATAAACGTCTCATCCCGCGGCATTCAAAAGCCCGCGAGTGCAGGGTGGTCTCGGCTGGTGTGGGAAAGGAGGCTGCAGGCCCCAGGGAGACATCGGGGAGAAGGCCATTCTGCAACTGGGAGCCACCGCAAAGAAGGCCCTGCCTTGCCGGCCCTCTGGGAACCTGCTTCCCACAGCTGCCGCTTTTCAGGACCTGGTGCCTCTATTGAGGGAACAGTGGCACCCGCCTCTGTGCTACCTGGCCAGGTGTAGGGCTTTTTCATTGGTGCATAAAGCCCCGAAAAACTTGGGACAAGGATCTCTGGCAGCGAGCCTTCTTGTTGATCGGCCTGCCCAGCCACTGAGCTCACTGCAAGATGCATTCCTGGTGGCGCCACATGGACCTGGCCTCTATTTAGACTCTACTCAGAGCAGGGCTCTCAGTGCACCCTAATCCCTGGAAATCAGTCCCCGCCTCCTGGAATGCAGCAGGCACCAAAGTTGCTTTGCGCTCGGCAGCTGCAAAAGTCTTTATTTACTCGTAAACAAGCTTTTTGAAGGATCAGCCATAACCTTATTGGTTATTCTGAATATTTTTATCCTTTTGCACAGCGATTCTTCATTTCTTCACTGTTTGCTGCTTGGGATTTTTTACAGATACAGAACACCGATATATGCAGTAAGTACATTTTATTCATTGGATGCATTTATTCAAGAGCAGGTTAAAAATGCAGAGCTGTGACAGTGCCCTTTCACTCGCTGGCCCGCATCTGTTTCGCAGGACTCTCTACTGCAGGGGTCCCCCAAGGACTGCAAGGAGGTCCTCCCGTTGCCGCAGGCACTGACCAACCTTATTGTTTAAGGTTTCTTTGTGCATGAATGTATGTGCTTCCACAGCAATGACTACATAGGAAGCCAAAACTTCCTAGCAACTGCTAGCAACCTAGTCTGGTTCTTCTCTCCCGCAACCCCTTTCCTTGCCCCTCCGCTCCCCTCCCCATCCCTAGCCATTTCCCCCTCTTCTGAGCCCCCAGCCTCACTCTTCCCCCACCACCCCTAGCCCAGCCACCCCCAACGTAGCCATCAGCAGACCAGCCACATCCTCCACAGCAGCCACTTTGTGGGGGTGCCCACGGCAGCCTCTCTCCACAGACCCAAAACAGTTGCGGATCCCTGGACTGCTGGCTTGCAGCTCCCTCAGAATGGGTGCTGCTGCGGGAATGCAAACAGTGCCCAAACGTAGCGAAAGATGAAGGTGCGAGATCGCCGCTGGACGTTCGGGCTCAACGTGGCTCCCTTAGGCCTCGGAAGGCTGACGGACGGCTGCGTTGCCCTCCTAAGGAGCCCACCAGTTAATAGCACCAGCAGCATGCACCGGAGCATACGCCGAATGAGGAGCAGGTGGGGGTAACCCCGGTTTGGGGGCACCAGGAAACAGAGCCCGACTCCGACAACCAGAGGCCCTCGGTGCCTTTGGAAGTGAGGCAGGCGGGGAGATGCTCATTATCAAAGCTCCACTCCTGCAGGACGAACTCTGGAGCACCAATCCTGCACTTGCCGCAACTGCGGAACTCAGGAAGGAAAGGGCAGGCAAATGTCTCCTTTCACCGAGGACTTCGCCTCAACAAGCGTAATCTGTGGCTGGCTGTAGCTTTTTTCTGCTAGCATATCCCGTTATTTATTTTAACAGACGGTTTGTGGCACTAAATCCCGTTCAGTCTGAAGTAAACTATTATAAAGATTAGTTGTGAGCTGTAAAGTACCCAGCTGGGGGCAGGTAAAACAAACCTGAGCTTTTGGAACGCTACCAATGGGAGCGCTCATTTCTCCTCTCTCTCACTTGCAAAAAGAAGAAGAAAGAAAGGGGGAAAGAGAAAGAAGCAGGCCGATCGCACACGGAGATTTGCAAATTAAGTGCGGGGAACAGAAAATGAAATGTGGACGCTTCTTTCTTAAAGAACCATCTCTGCAGCACTGCTGCACGGTAGCCAACACAGCCAACAGAGAGCAAACACCTCCAGTGCTGTGCCAAGCCTAGGTCATGAATGACGTTACAGGATGTGGCCCTTGATGAGGGCGGGGCGGACTTAAGCCAGAGTAGCCTCATCCCCGGTGGCATACAGGAGTCCTCATCTTCAGCCAGGCTGGGCTGCTAGTTCCCCTTGGGAACACTGGAGGCAAGGGAGGTTGCGGCGGCTGCTCATTCTCCATGCAGACTGCTGTGCTCAGAAACCACCTCGTGGTGACTTTTCCCAGCATGGCGAGACAAGCCCCGCATCGGTTGCCTGGCTCACGGGGACAAGCACGTGGCAGTCCACTTTGGTTTCTCGCAAGGGAACAAACTCTTCGGACCAAGGGGCGGGAGGGGGTCAAAGTCCCACAGGAAGGCCTTCGACCCAGTGCTGGAACAGGCTTGCCCTAACGCGAGTCAAGCCAGCAGCCGGTCTCCACCCTTGAAGCAGCTTTGTAAAATCTGTGCAAAGCTCATCAAGATCTGTGCCAATTCCTCCGGCAATTCACGCACATTTCCCTGGGTGTTAAAAAATACAGATCACAGCCTGCTTCGAAAGCAAGGCTGGAAAAGGTCCTGCGCAGACAGCTTTCGGCTCCTGTGTCCGTGATGTGCTGGACGTTCACCCGGCACAAGCCGGCCATGACTCTGCGTGCGGTCCACCCCTTCTCTCGGTCCAGAGGGGCGACCCCCCTCCTTTGCGCTGATGCACACAGCCGGTTTTATGGCAAGGGGCTGTACACGTCTTCTGTAACTCCCTGCAAGCCGCACCACCAGCGCCGCATCTCGGCAGCAGAAATGGCCTTTTGCGTGGAGAAAGGGGCGTTTCCCTCCGGTTTGTGCCCTGTTTCTCTAACGGCATCCCGTGGTGAAGTAAACCGAAGGCTCTCTGCTAGCCACCCGAATTAAATTTATGGATCTATTTTGTGGGCTGCCCAGAGACATCCTGTGTTTAAAAAAGGCACACATCATATAGAAAAGTCAAGGATAAACACTACATACGGCAAGAGGTCTACAGGTGGGACGTGCAAGGGTCACCTGCACAGAGGGCAGGCCTGCTCCGGGCATCCCTCCAGGTCTCCCTCCCTCCCTCCCTCCCTCCCTCCAGGTTTCTACCCCCCCCCCAGCAAACCAGTGTCCCAGGGTCACTCACCAACCCTCACCACGCTGGGGCGGGGGGGGGGGGAGTATCACTGAACTGCTTTGTTTATTCATTTATTTATTTGAAAACCTGAGCTCTGTACCTCCGCAAAGTTTGCAATTCTCTTGAGAAGGGAGATCCCTTCTTATCCCACAGGAGTAGTGATTATTTCAGTACCCAAGCAACACTGTGCACCTCTGCATGTCAGAATTATACTAGCGGGTGTGTAAGATCACAAGAGTCCGAGAGAGCCACAGTGTGTGTCGTGCATGTGCAAGGGGTTTCGAGAATGAAAAATAGCACGCTAATGACACACACCTGAAGCATGAATCTCAGGGACACTCCTGAGAAAACACAACTGGCCCTCTCACCTCCTTCTGCTAGCCAAAGTCTCCTCGTGTTCCACATGGGCAACCCTCACCATCCTTTTGTCGACGAAAAGATCTTCGGGATACGAAGCCGACCGGTACTGCCTCTGCTGGGAAGGGCCACATAATTTGCTAACCTGGAAGAGAGTATAAACAGAAGACCGAGGTCCTTAGCCGATCACGGCACGGGCCACATCCTTCTAAGCCCATGCACTTTACAACTGCAGTTCACTGTTCACAGAATCCTTTTGATAAAAGGATGACAAAGCAGATTCCTCACATGTCACACATTTATTTAAAACATCTGTATCCCATCTTCTATTCAGTCGTGATCCCTAGACAGCTTACGTAAAAACAGAACAAAGCCGCAGGACCCACGGCAGAAGTCATTCAAATACTGGACAAATAGAAAGGGCTTGGCCTGGTGCCAAAATGAATAAAGCGTCAGCACAAGATGTACCTCCATGATGAGCAGATGTCATAGTCTGGGGAGCTACCACTAAGAAGGCCCTGCTCCAACCAGCTCCTCTTCCAGCCTCTTTCAAAGAAGGCTCCCACAGAAGGACCTCGGCAGATGATCTAAAGGGTCGGGTCGGTATATATGGAAAGAAATGTTCCTTTGGGTGCCAGGCCCTAAACCATGTAAGGCTTTGAACGTCAGTGTTAACACCTGAAATCGGGCCCACACTTCAATCGATAACCAAGGAAGAAGGTAAAGACTGGTGTTATATGATCTTGCCTCCCAGTCCCAGGAAGCAGTCTAGCTGCTCTCTTCTGTACCCACTGAAATATCCAGACCCACACGCAGTGAGCTGCAATGCCAAGCGGGAGGTTACCAGAGCGTGGATCACCACTGATCAGTTTGCCCGTCCAGGTAAGGACATCACTGATGGACCAGCCAAAGCTGGTGGGACGTGCTCCTTGCCACGGCAGCCACCTGAGATTCCAGGGACAGCTGGTGCAGCAGCGAATAAGAGGTGAGGAGGGGCAGCACCTCTGCCCTCCCTCACCTGGTCTCTGTGGTGCCCGCCAGGACAGCCGCCTCTTCCACCATTAAATCAGGGATGAGGCGTGTTTCGTTCTGGGCTGACCTGGCGTTCAGCAGCAGCAGCAGCAGCAGCAGCAGCAAGCCTGAGGGCAGGATGGTACACCATCCAGCTGGGGGCATAACCAGAAGGGGGGAAACAGAGGGGCAACTAGCCCCTCCCCCGCTTCGCTGGCACTTGAATCCCCCAACCTCACACCTCCCCTGCCCATGACTACACTCACAGGAGTGCCCTTTGCTCCCCAGATTTTCCCAGAGATAAAATAAAAACATGCAATTAAAGTAATAAAACAACTCCTGTTGTAAATATGGCACTAGTGGAATACTTTCTCCATGATCAAACATTTGTAACTATTCAGATGAGATGCATTTAGCTGTATGTGTGCAAGTACAATTAACTATATGCAAAACCAGGCTGCTATCAGAATATATACAGTAGCTAAATTCATAACAAAGTAAACACACGACTATCTATTCTTTGCCTGTGGGAGACTCTTGCAATTCCAACAGCCCAAAAAGTCACCAGTTCTCAGTGATTCTGTTCCAACTGTGCCTGGCTTTCTTAATTCTAAATATAATCTGCTAATTTATTAGCATAATCGGGTTTTATACTTACCCTTACGCTACTGTTGGCATTTCTCCCATAACTCGCATAAATTGATCTTTAGTTGCCTTCTTGAACTCCAGCACTTCATACAGGCATCCCCAGCTTTGGCCCATACCAGACCAGCTTCTATGTTTTTATTTCTGATTAATATTTATCTATTACCGTACAGTTTTATTGTCATCTGTTTTTGGCTGCAATGATGCTGCACGTTCACTGGTTAGATAACTCCACGGAAAGCAATAGATTCACTCAGTCAATTAACAAAGCAAGAACTCACTCCAGACATGCGTAGACAGGAAAAAGGTCCTACAAGTAGCAGCAGCCCCTGCAAGCCAGCATGCTGGGAATTGTAGGACTATGGCATTAAATGTGCTATTCTGCTCATTCATTCATTCATTCATGCTAATGAAAGTTATATTCCACCTTTTCCTATGAGGAACCTCAGGTGGATCTCCATTTTTATCCTCGCAACAGCCTTGTGAGGAAGGTTCAGCTAAGTCCACCACCCAAAGTCACCGGTGAGCTGCATGGCCAGATGGGAGCTATGGATCAGTGACTTTATTTCAGTCGTAGATCAGTAAAATACAACAGAAGAATGTAAACACAAATTAGTACAAAAAATGCATTAAAACAGCACCCCAGTTATAGGGGACTATTACTGTTACAATTATTTACATCTATATGACCTACAGTCAAAGCTCTCTGGGTGGTTTACAAAAGGTATAAAAGCAAAAATGTATAATAGATGAAAATAATTACCAAAAGTTAAAAATTAATTTAAAATAGCATACGAACATTAAAACTGTAAAAAACAGTGCAAAAGACAATTACAAAGACCTGGCCAAGAATAAAAGGGACTTGACTCAAGACCAGGGAGATGTTAAAGGCCTCTGCAGACAGAGCTGCCTTGGCCTGGTGTGGTGCCAGGCAGGCCACCACAGGGAGGTTATTCCAAGATGGGGGGGCCACCCATCCCACTGGTGCACCCTCCACAAGCCTCTTGAGCAGCTGGCACCTGGGGGAAGGCCCGGAAGCTGAGTGTCGTGTCTGGGCAGGCTGGGGTTGAGAGAGGCGCTCCAACAGGTGTGGCAGTCCCAAGCTGTGTTGGGATTCGAACCCGCTTCTCCCACATTTATTTATTTATTTATTTATTTAAATATTTATATGCCGCCCCTTGCAGCAGCCTCGGGGCGGCTCACAATACAAAAATACATGTATTTTTACAATACAATACAATACATCTCCAGAGTCTCCCATGCAGCATGGTGGTTAAAGCAGCTTTCCCCACTCCTGTGCCTTCCAGACACACTTGGACTGCAACACCCAGAATTCCCAGTCTGTGGCCCTGCTGGGTGGGAATCTGGGGAGTTGCGACCCAAATGCCTCTGAAGACCTCCAGGGTGGGCAAGTTGGGTTGGCATGTCTGCCTGCATCAGACCTGGCTATTACTTCCTCGATCGATATTTGTCTGCTGTGGAAGACGGGGGAAATTCCTGTTTCCTTGTTACTCTCCCCAGGTCGAGAGCTCCATTACCCGTTCCTTCGCTCCTGCATCCCAGGTGTAACGTTCGGGCAAATTCCATGCGGCCCTGGCTCCAGCGCTCACGGACGGGAGAAAAGCACGCGCTCCAGCCATGCGCGATGCCACAACCGATCTGACAGCTCGTGTCAGTCAGCGGTGGGGGCGGCCCCTGGGGGCTACTCTCAGAGCAATCCCAACTGGCAGAGCTTGTCATGGGAGATGCGTCACCTCCCCCGTACCACACGGCGGGCAATGGACACCCACCTGTCAGGATCCGGAGAGCGAAATCACCGCGGACCACTCAACGCGCTCCAATTCATTCGCGAGGAGCGCTTTTTGCAGAGACAGGCTGGCGTTATTGAATTTTTATGTCCCTAGCCCAACAGGCCAATTGTGTTCGGCTGCTCCCGATAAGCACTGTGCCGAATTGATGCTAAAGAGAGACGTCGGCGCGATCAGTCAGCAGAGCCGTCTCCACCTTTTCTAGGTCGCTGAGCTCAAGGAAGCTGTGTGCGCACACGGACGAGAGAGAGCCTGTGCCGCAGAAGAGCCGTCCAGCCGCGCTCGCGGTGTTCCTAAGCAGACCAGAGTCCTGGCCTGTTTTTCCAAACGATGGTCATTTATCTTGTGTCTTGTTTAAAGGGAGAAGTAAGGTGACGAGAGGGCTCAGGCGGGGGACACGGATGGGCTCTAAACGTGGCATCGCGGAGAAAGTGGGAAACACTTTCTTCCCAGTCAGACCAGAGGACCACCGAGTCAGGCTTTGCAAAGCACATCATGGAGAGGAGGACGCGGAAGCGGAGCCGAGGCTGGATGGGTCGGAAAGAAGGAGCATTCAGAGGTGCCCAGAGGAGAGATCCGTGCCCATGGCAGAGTGCAGAGCGGAAGCTCCATGCTCAGATTCCGGGCTTCATCAGGAGAGGCAGCACGAAAGGTCCCTCGCCCTCGTGTCCTGATTGTCCCCAGAAGCATCTGCCTGGCCACAGCCGGATGGGGCCGCCGTTGGGGCTTCCCCAGCAGGGCCCTTTGATGTCCCCCACGCAGAATCCATTCTGCGATTGAGAGTGAGAGCTGCCGAAGCACTTTCCTATCACAGCATACACCTCCAGAGCAAACTTCCCCAACCTGGTATGCCCCGGAAGTGCTGGACTGCAATGTCCATCATTCCCGGCATGTCCACAGGGAATGATGGGAGTTGCAGCCCAACCAATTCAGAGGGAGCCAATCTGGGCAAGGAAGCATGAGGACTTTCGTGGAGACGCATGGACACGCGTGTGCTAAACCTGCACGGAGGACTCCAGGCGGCTTTGAGGGCAGCCTGGGCAAACCAGGTATTCCAGGCGGGGGAGCGCGCAAGGCAGTCTCGGAGCATCAGTCGCTGCCACCAACTCCCCCCCGCATCCCGGCTGTTGGGATATGACGCTCGCCTCTCTCAGAGCGTGGCAAAAATGGCCACAACCACAACGTGGAAGCGGTTTCAGGAGACAGGAAGGTCAGACGTGGCCTGGCCGCAGCAGCTTTCCCAACTGTGCCTGGGGAGGCCGCTCTCGAAGCTGGGACTGAGTGCAGAAGAAAAGGCACGCTGGATTGGACTGGCGGCACATCCAGTCCCACATTCTGTCCACACGATAGCCAACCAGCAGCCCGCAAGAGCCCTCAGGCGGGACAACCACTGCTCTGCCCCAATCCCCCAGCAACTGGCGCACACAGGCATCTCCATGAGGACTAGCAGCCTTTGAAAGCTTTCTCCTCCAGCCATGTGTCCAATCCCCCTTTAAAGCTGACCTGACTGGTGGCACCTCTTGTGGCACAGGCAACTGAGTGTGGGGTGATGGAGGCCCTGCTCTGACCTGTGCCACACGTAACCCCCACGCTGCACCACTCAGCCGTGGCCCTTCTGCAGGCGGAGCCCCTCGGCGGATTTTGTCACTCCTGCCTGGTTTGATTTCAGGGCCCGGCTTTGCACAGGCTGGCTAGATAAGCTCCAGGTTCTAGTCCCCGCTCAGCCGTGGAGCCCACTAGGTGACTTCAGGCCAGCCACAGACTCTCAGCCTTACTACCTCACAGGGTTGTTGTGTGGATAAAATGAAGAGAAGAATCTTGTCAGCTGCCTTGAGACCAAAGCAAGACGAAGAAAAGCGGGGTATAAATGTAATGTGATGCCGGCAACACAGCTCTGCTCTGTCTTGGGAAACCAGTAAGGTCAACGAGTCTCCTTATGCTTCCCTCAGCCAATTTGGCCTGGGCATCTTCTCTCAGCTTGATACGACGATCACCTGAATCAGAGCAAGCCAGGAGCACAACCCAAGATCAAGCCATGTTTTTAGCATCCTGACATGGACACTTTCCAGGTTTGGATGCAGCACACATCTATGGTTAATTAACCCAGGAAGGGTGGAACTGTGGCCCACGCAGGTGCAAGACTTACACAATCGTGGCTTCATAAACCGGAGACGTGTATGCTATTATAATGCCAAACCATGGTTTGCCCAAGAAACCTCGAGTCTCAAGTGCGCCGCAGCTGGTGGCACCTAGCCACGGCTAGCAACAAACTGCGACCCGCTGTTGCATGCTCACATGCAAACCCTGGGTCCCAATCCATGCCGAGCCAGATTAGCAAGCAGGTGACGCCGAAGCGTTCAGCCTGAGCAGCCCGCCCTTAGCTAGCTTCCACCGACATCTCCGGCTAAATGCCTTTGCCCTCCCCTTCCCGCCCGCACTGTCGGCATGATTAAAGGGGGCGTTCAGCCCTCCTGCCTCCCCCACGATCCGGCCTGCTATGCAAACAGCCGTTCTCTCCGCCCCGCCGCCACGTCTGCGTTATCAGCAGCGGCAGAGTTTACACAGCCTGCTCTTCGGCTCAGAGAGACTGTCAGGAAATTCTTGTCTTAATTACTGGTTTAGATCCCAGCAGGCTGCAGCCGATCTGCTTGGCACCTGAGCCACCCTCGCTGGACGCCCTCTTCCTCCGCAGCTGCTTCTGCTCCCCAAGCTTCCTTCTTGCTTTCACTCCCTGCTGCCTGGCTCTGCAACTCCCCTCCTTGGCCTGCAGCCCCGCAGAGCCAAGACTTTTGTTTAACTAAGCAAATGCCAAAGGAGGCCACTACTCTCCAAGGATCCAGAACGAGGCATCCGTCACTGCAAAGGGAAGATGCATGAAGGAGAGTTTGTTGCAACGGGGCCACTGGAAATTTTTCATTCAGGGTTTAAGGACCATGTTTGCAGCGTTCATCAAGAGTAGCAGTGCGTTCCACTCCCACAAAGCGTGTATGCAGGGCTGAGTCAAGAATCCAGCTAGGCCTAGTATCCAGCTTCCAACAGGGGACAGCAGCCGGATGTCTGGGGGAGCACCGAAGCAGGGCGTTGCCACGAGGGCCTTTCCCTGCTTGTTGCTCCAAACAGCGTGCGCTGACAGATATACTGCCCTTGTTTTAAAAAGGCCCCGTTTTTAGCAATCTCCTCCACAAATCCCACTGCTCTTTTCCAGGGATCCAGGCACGGGCTGTCACCCTGCCATCAAAGCACAGAACAGCCCTGCTGGGTCAGTGCTAGGGGTCTGTCGCGTCCGGAGCACACGGGAAAAGACGCATGGGGGCCAGAGTGCCGCTGCATCTCCCGGTCAGCGGCCGTCCACCCCGCCTTGTGAAGGAGCCCGTCTGCTCGTCTCTCTTGAATCTGCCGCAAGTCAATGTGATTATTCAGAGCTGGAGTAGAGTGAGATGGTTGGAGAGAAGAAGCTACTCAGGGGCTTCGCACAGGATCAATCCCCAGCATCTCCAGGCAGGACTCGGAGGGACCCCAGCCAGAAACCCCAAAGAGCCATCAGTTCACCTGCCTGTGAAGCCAACACGGAGATAAACCGGCCAGCGTTCTCCATAAGCCCGTACTCTCAAAGCCAGGGCCTATCCTGATTTTTCGCACTATATTTATATCCTGGTTTTCCCTCTTCCAAAGAGCCAAGGGAGCTCACAGAGTCCTCCCCGTCCCCATTTTATCCCGAGAACAACCCTGCGAGGCAGAGTAGGCCAGTGCAGGAGTGACCCAAAGTCATGCACGAATTTCATGGCCAAGGGGGGACCAGGACCCCATCTCCGACCCCCAGGCCCAACCCTGCCCACTACGCCTTGACCCTTTCCCACATGCTGTATCATTTTATAAAGGAATGTGTCCCCCACACCTTTTTTCGAACGTGGAAGAGGTGGAAATGTTCCCTTACCAAACATGGGGCAACCTTCCTTTTCTCTGCTAAGAATTATCTAGCCTTCCTATCTTAATATGATCTTACATCTTTTGTAGAGTTTAAAACTAAACCACTGTACGGGCATGGCTGTTTTTTCTTCCTTTAACACATTCTCTCTTTTACGTATTCCTACTTCAGAGGATTAAAACACTTTTTAAAGCCACATACACATTCGTTTAGCAAACTCGTTAAGGTTTTCCAAGAGGGAGGGCTCTCCAGCCTCCTTACCGTTGCAACTCCGGTCTCTCTCTCCCTCTCCATGTTTTCCAGGCCTGCGATAAGCAGCAACTTTCCCCCTGCAACCTGTTAGCTGAAAGAGGCTCAGCACTAAGAAGTGCATTTCTTACAATTAAAGTTTGCATAAGGTGACCCTCAAGCTTGCTGCTACAAAAGTCTGCTTAATTAAATCCTTTCTTTCCTTTTTTTAAAGGGAAATGTTTAAAACATACATTGAAATGATGGGGTATAGAACATAAACTTTTAATAGTAGTACCCTTGCCCATTTAACATTTCTACAGGTGCAATAAAAATGCTAATATATGTTAATGTTTAGACTGTGGTTAATGTTTTGTCTTCTTAATTTCCCCAGGGCTTTTACTGCAGATTTAAATCTGCTCTGCTGCTCAATGGATTGCATTGCTTTCTGCAAGGCACCTCTCCCCAGTGAATACTGATTAAGAAAAGTGAATAAACATCTCACTGGCCTATATACATGCATTCATACATATATATTCTTCTTGTACAGTTGTAATTATTACACACATTTTCCCATGAAGGGTGGGGAAAAAGTTAGCCTGCTCTCACTTCCTACCTCGGAAAAAAAACAAAACCGAAAACCCCCAAGAACTCCCATCCCTGCTCTCCTTGTTGTGTTTTTTAATTTAAAAAAAAAAAAGTTTTTTTTTTGTTAAGCCTCTGAAATACACGGGGGGGGGGGATTGGGGCCATGGTCCCAAAGTGCAGCAGGCAGGTAGAACCTGGCCATCACGCAGCAGTGTGGGGCAAGGCGTGGTGGAGCATGGAAGTTCAAGCCCATTCCCCCAACTGCAACTGGGTGCCCCCCCCCGTGGGCGGCACCACCATTCCCATCCTCCCTGGGCCATTTGGGGGTGGTGGGAAGCATAGCCCAGGCTATCTGGAGGCTGCCAAGCTGAAGAAATGCCGGGAGCCACACGAGGGGCCAACCGAGCCAACTGAGAGACCCATACAAAGATGGTTTCAGGCTTTCCCCGAGGTGAAGAAGGCAGCTCTGTCCCGGGCACTGGCTGGACGGCATGAGCGGTGCGTCACCCGGAGGGCAGCTCCTCATCCTGCCTGCACACGCAGCCCTTCCAGTGGGCTGCACACTGGCCCTGCCAAGAGACTTGCTCTGTTTCCTCTGCCTGCCACATCCCCTACTCCTTGCGTGTTGTTTCCTTTTTGATGCACGACTCCCAGCCAAGGCTGTCATGCCTTACTGACAAGACAGTTTAGACAGACAGCAAGAGGACGGCTGCTTTCTCCTCCCAGCGGACCTGCCTCTGGCTCTCCAGCCCTCTACCACTGCCTCCGGACATGGCGTTCAGCCCTTCCAGACACAACCCGCCTCTTCTGGGACTGGATCATGCCTTTGGAATGGGACAAGGCAGGACGGTGCCCAAACGCCAAGTGGCTGCCATCTCCAAGCTGGCATTGTCCTTCACCTGCAGCCATCCCTCCCACCCAAGAGCCATGCTGACGGGGGAAGATGGGAGCTAAGCCTGGCACCAAGCTGGGGAAGACTGACCCAGAACTTCCTTCATCCCCGGAGCTTGCAGTCTGGCACCCAGATGGGAGAAGCTGACCCACGCAGCTATTCCAACTTCCATGTCATGAAGAAAAAATCTGAGATGAATGCCCCGGTCCAACGGTCATGCGACAGCAACGCCTCTGGCGACATCCTCCTGACATGACCTCACGCGTGTCGGGAAGGACGGCGAGCTTCAAGGCCAGCAGTCAGCTCGGTCATGCAGTGGCCTTCACTGATTCATCGCCAAAATGTGTAAAGCCACCGAAAAGCACATGCTTAGAATCACACGGTTTCCGCCGCGTCCGTTCACGCCCGGCCCTGGAAGACACGCCATTAACACATGCAAGATGGCCAAGCCACAAACCATTATGGGATGTCAAGGTGGCTAAGCAGAGCGGCAGCCAGAAAGCGGAATGGGAGGCCTGGCCGGAGGGGAATCCCTCAGCCGCTCAGGTCCAGACTCCAAGCAAATAGCTGAACGGCCATTCTTCACACATTGGAAGCGGAGAAGAAAGCTCTCGACGGCACAAATGGAGCTGCATTAAATATAGTATTCAAAAATATTATTGATGTGCAGCTGTATCAAATATATTAAAGATAAAAGGAGGGGGGAAGATGGTCTTTCGAAGGAAAAAGAAAAAAAGAAATCCGGAATGGTGGGTCGAGGTGATCCAATGCCAGGCCAGGCCAGGCCAGGCCGGCATGGAGATTCACATTCCAGCTCATCCAGGCAGCCCTGGGAATTTCTGGTCTCTCCATGAACTCCCCTTGGAGCTCAGGAGGGGGAGGCAAAACAAAAGTCAAATTAAGTGGGATGATCCCACCGAAAGCCCAATTAGCTTTCAGCAGCCATGACCCTCCATACTTCTCAGAGGATGCACAAGATTTACTGGGGGGGGGGGGGGGAGAAAGAAAAGGGGAGGCTGGCCAATCAAACCGTCTAATGCGGCTTTCTGCAATTAGCTCCTGTTCCCAGTTTATGACAGACTATCATCTTTGGGGGAAAGAGCAGTATTCTAGGAAACGGAGCATTAACTTGTCCACCAGTGACTTTAATAAGGCACTTTTCAAATTACTGCTCATAAAACCAGAGCGGGGAGGTGTGCGGGGGAAGGTCCTCATGATACCTTATCTTCTTAATTAGACCTCTCTCCTTCCTGTCCTCTCTATTAGCAACTTAATAGCAAGTGTACATATTTATATAATAAAGCTCCAGCGTAGCAGATCAACCAAAGCTGGCCATTTAATTATCAGCCAGTAGAAGGTAATCACAATTTCAGGATGTATGGATTGAAACGGCCCTTGTGCAGCCCACAACTTGTGCAGAATTACAGTTCCATTTCTAAAAATTTCACTCTGGGGATCTTTATGCCATCGGCGACGTGTTGGTCATGAGCTGGACCCACTGCAGAAGGAATCTGGTGGGCAAGAACTTTGGTCAGGAGGTTTTAGCAAAAATTGTCTCCTAGAGTTAACCATTCTTTGAGGGTCATTGGAAAGTGACTTTGTTGAATACAGAAGTCAACATAGAGCTAAAACTATAACCCAGGACTTCTCTGAGATGTCTAGGAGATAGCATGAGTTCAAATATGGTATATACTTATTATCACGGTTTCTGCAGCTGGATGAAAAGCGTCACTGAGGTTTAAAACGAAGCTAATTCAGAGTGAAGGCACCATATTGCCTTTGCTCTGAACTGGCTGTAGGGAACATAGGGAAAAGGTAAGCAGTGATTTTCTTCCTCCTTGCAATGTTCAGAGTTCCCAAGACAATTCAGCCCATCAAGACTTGTGGGTGGACTGACTCCCAAGGTGTTCATTTCTCCTAGCAGTGGCCATTGGTTCAGTGCTAACATCAACCCCACTTCTGGCATGGCTAAGATGGGTGGCGAACGATGTGCTGCTACAAAACCGCAATGAAGGTGGGAAGAGGGCAGTGCAGACCTACGGGTCTGGTGAAAGCGCTTTCTTCCCTTTTCGAGTCTGCACCCCAAACAAGCAAATAGCCGAAGGAAGGCACTTTTTGCACCGGAGGGGAAACAATGGTGAAACCTCCCCTCCCCCATGCAACACAGCTGCATTTGAGTTCTTACCCAGGAAAAAAAATAATTGCCAGAACTGATGGGAAGTCAGTCTGGAAGACTCTGCGTCATCACAACTGGCAGCTTGAAACCTCTTCGCTGGCAGACAGCGGTCAATATCAGAAACATGCAGGCTGCCAGTAAGAAGGATGGTGGCAGAGCAGCCCAGGAAAGTGGATCCTTCCACGAATTAATGGCACTAACCACGATACGTGGCATTTCCACGCTCCCCACTAGCCGAGAGGCCGAAAGCAGCCCTCCAACAACCCAGCTTGGGAGGGCCTGCAGACCTTGCTTTAGTTCAGGAAAACAGGCCAACAGAAATAACTGCTGGATCCAGACAGTACAGCTCTTACAAATGGTGCAGAGGCAGCTTTGAGATCTGGGGACTCCGGGAGTCACGTGCGAGCCCAGCCACTGGCACGCTCTGGATCTGAGGCTGAGCACGTGCTTTGCACACGGTGGGTCCCGAGTTCACGTGCTGGCGCGTCCAGTTAAAAGGAACCCAGCAGGCCTGGAGGCTTCACAGGGCTGCGGCAGGCACACCCAGCGGTGGGCCGGAGAGGTTCAGAGACCCACAACTTCTGATGCGAAGTTCCACAGTCAACACAAATGATGGACTGCTGGAATGGAAGAGAGTTGGGGCTAGGACTGGGGCTAGGGTTCCCCTGCTCCTCGGGGATTCTGGGAGGCAAGGCATGCTTCCTAGGCGGCTGAAGGCAGACAACTCCACATGTTTTGGGTCAGTGGGGGTTTTGGGGGAGGGTCAGGGGCGTTCCCAAAACGGCTGCCAAGGCAGGCTTGCCCATTCGTGCACTGGCGCCCACAGGGCTCCTGCTGGAGGCCCAGGCGGGACCATAGATCTGATGCACCAACTGAGCCTGGCCGGCTGTGCGTTGTGAGGCCGCTGCTTCCCTGCTTCGGCAGCGACGGAAAACGACGTTTTGAAGCCAACTAGGAAGCGCCGTCTGCACCCAGGAGCAGAGCAGCGGCAGCGCGACACTCGAGCGTTGTTTGTTCCCACGCAATGAGCCTCCTTTGTCGAACCAGGAATGTTACGCATGAACTTGGAGGAGAACTGCCTGCTTGGGAAAGCCTCTTGCATGAGCTGCTGTCACCAAGCCGTAGGCAGCCAGAGGGGCCACCAACATCTTCAGGGAACAAAGCCAAGCCAATTCGGAGTGAGGGAGCGTGAGCTGTCACAGCACGGTAGAGCAGCCGGAGCCAGCAGGGCCTATCTGGAGACAGGACTGGCCACCTGACAGCACTTGGGGGCACAAGAGGCATCCCCCTGCCCGCACATTCCCTGGCCAGGCACAAGGCAGCAGAGGAGGCATCAGCCCCGCACATGCGTCCACACTGCTTCCTCCCCGCCGCTTATGTGCTGGGACATGGCTGCAGGGGGAGGCTTGCGGGACATGCTCGGGCTGTCCCCAGGAGTGTTCATCGCATGCTTCCCCTGCAGATGCGCTCCTCACACATGGGCAGTGCGGGAAGCACGGGATGGGTTGGCAACAGCTAAGGGCTTCCAGCGGCAGCTCACCTCTTCCCCTACACGGATCTGCATGAAAACCCATGCGGTCTGCGGTACCGGTGCAGCCCCTCCAGCCACATCTGGCTCTGCGGCGTTCCCCGGAAGGCTCCCCTCTAGCTTTTCTCCCCATTCCAGAAGCCTGCAAAGGCTTGCTGACCGGCAGACGCTGCCTCCAGTGGAAAAATACCTATGGAATGCGCTCCCAGAGAGGCTCCCTGGCGCCGTCGTTATTTGCTTTTATTTAAAAGTTATTTTAACTGTTAAATTAAGGTTTTTTTAAATTGTATTTATTGTATTTAATGTATTTTAAATTTATATCTTAAGATGGGCCAGTTTTAATAGTTTTCATAGTTTTAAATAATATATTGTTTATATTGTAAGCTGCCCCGAGGCTGGTTGCAATTGGGGGAGGCATATAAATGTGTAAAACAAACAAACAAACAAACAAATAAATATCCCAGCTGGCAATTTTAGCCCGTCTCCCAAACCAAATCCAGCTCTCCAGCAGCATCCCGGGGGCATTCAGCAAGGAGCCACCGCATCTTGGCCTGATCCACTGGTGGAGGGGTTTTCTCCAGAGTAAACCTGCCAGGGGGTGGGCAGTAGTTAGCCAGGGATGCTGTCCTTCGGCTCCAAAACAAGGCAACAAACCAGCACCTCCTGGAACGGCCCTGGGCTCCCCGGACTAGCTTGCTGCAGAGCTCGGTCAGCTTGCAGGGCCACCCAGCACAGCGTGCCCTGAGGGGCGAGGGTTTGAACCAGAGCAGAAAAAGGCTGAGCAGATGAATAACGGTGTCTGTCAGGCGCAAGGAGTTAAGTTCGTTTGGCTCCAATCAATACAGATCATGCAGCGGCCCAAACAGCACCCCGACGCAGGTGGGCGCAGGAGCAGCTTCTACTGCAGTTCATTCATTTCTATCATTTCAATTCATTTGCTGGGAGACAAGGAGCGATTTCACACCGGGATGTAGAAAAAGGAGCGGAGATGCAAAGGACCACTACCTATTTCTGCGAATCCTTCACAGAAAAGGAGAATACATGATGACAAGTTTTGTGCATAAAGCCTTCCATGTGTAGAAACATATATTTAGTTGAATATATGTTTACTGTGAGCTCGTTATTTTAGTGCGCGAAAAAGGGCTCTTTTTCAGCTCCAATTGCTGCAGAATTGCTAACAGAACAATTAATCACGTTTTAAGGGAGTTGTCCTCTTGGGACTGCCGGCTACTGGCAGTGCCGTCAATGCAGCTCTCCCAAGGGATGCCTAGGCATGACCCACGAAAAGGTGGGAACTGCACCTTTTAAAAAAGCACTGAAAACGCAACAGCCCACCAACAGACGGAGGCGCATCAACATTTTGCAGGCTGCGATCAGTGGCTGTAACAGGCAGAACATTCAGCAGGTGAAACTTTCTTGGCTCTGCTGAAATGCACAGGAGCAATCCTGGAGAAACTGTTGGCAGCTCTGGCATGTAAGGTACATTTCAAAAGTATGTTGCTTTGTTATAAGCCCATGTGGGTTGACCAGGAACAGCTGCAATTCGGAAGCAGAAATATCAGCGTGTGGAGGTCACAGTCCCATGCAGTGCAACAGGCTCTCCTTCGGACTAGACGTGAACAAGACAGTGGGGCTACTCGGGTGCATGGATTTGGTTTAATCCATTCCATGTGTTTTGCAGGTGGTCAGCCATCTTTCCTTCCATTATTCATTTGTTGGTGGAAGAAAAATATTTTCCCTTCATAAAAGTACCCAAAATCATGAGCTGCAATTTGTGTCGCTTCTGCAGATACACAATATTTTGCATATTTTCAAAGTGCTGCACGGTGGAGACTGAACAAAAATCAAAGTGAAGCCTAAACAGGCATATAAATTAGCATATTTTCTAGTAACTTTCATACTCTCACATGACTAAATTTCCATAAACACCCTGAAAGTTAATTTTTAAAAAGCCTGACACAGAAAACACCAGCCCCCCTGCAGGCCAGTTTCACAGAAATTCCAAGTCATTTGAATTTGTTTTGGGTTTCACTGACCTCTCTACCTGTAAGCCATTTTTGATCTATTTGAAAAGTGTCCCCTTTAAACAAGCAACCTGTTCTTTAAAAAAAAACCCCAAAACTTAATTTTTTGTTAAATGTGTTACCAAAAAAGGCAGACAGTAAGCACTGTCTTAAACCGACTTTTCCCTTTTTCTCACACCAAGGATCAAACGCCTCTAGGATGATGTGTATTATGCATGTGTGGGAAGAGATCCTATCTCAAGAACTTCAGAAGGGCCCTGCAGAATCAGATCCAGGTTCTACCTGGGTCAGCCTTCCGTTCACGCAGCAGCCCATGGGAAACCCAAGCAGCTCATGAGCACAACACCGTCAAACCCATGCTCCCCATCAGCTAGCTTGCCTGAGCCACGGTGCGTCTGGTGCCGGAGGTCACCTGGCGCGTTCCACACTGGCAGCCACGGACAGCCTCCTTCTCCAGTCCCTTCCTGCTGGAGCCAGCGAGTTCCACCGTTTCATGACCTCCGAGGTCCTTCCCGCTCACCCAGGAAGGACTGTCCCAGCCAGCCTCACGAACCGCTCGTGAACTCACTGACCTTCCACTGCGGAGGAGAACTAAAGGCCTTCCCCATGCCCTACTCCCAGAGTACAACCCCTGACCGTGGCCCTGCTCGGTGAGACTGATGGGAGTTGTGGTCCAAAACATTAGGAGGGCTCAGGTTGCCTTTGCTGCTTTCTTGTTGCCAGAGGGGTCTTTCCCTCCCCCGCCCCCGTGGATGCGGCCACCGCAAGAAACAAATGAGTTGCCACACACCTTTCCCTGCCAGTGTCTTAATCAAGAATCTCCTCCAGACATCCACTTGAATCTTTGTTTACCTTTAATGTACCAGCAAATTGTTCACGAGTTATTAATTCCAGAACAGAAAAGTCATTTTCTTAAGATAACCTGCCTGCCTGCTCACCCCCACCAGCTAGTACCTCGCAATTAGGGAGCAGTCGCAAGGCAGAAATCCTCCATCACACTTTATGACTTCATTGTGTTTAAACCGCATGCTAAATTCCCAGTGGCTCACAAGGACAGAGAAGCGTCCGTGATGGATTGGACCGAAGGCCTATTAGGCCCACATCCTGCTCCACAGTGGCTGACGTATGGGGAGCTCGCCACAGGACCATACCTCAGAAACGCCCCCCGCCCCCGAAGTCCCCCGTGCTTTGCTGCATCCCTCCGAAGGAAGATGCCGACGCAGCGCCCGGGCTGCCAGCCCCTCCGCAGGCTCCGTTAGCGGGGAGCAGAAGCAACACTCGGTCTGGTCATGGCTGTGCTACCATCCTGGCTTTTCCCCGCTTTCAGGGGCTGCTCATGTCACCCTCTTCTTCATTCTGGCAGCGCAACAAGCCTGTGGGGGTTGCAAGGCGGGTCGGGTCAGGGCTCTGGGGTGGGGGCCGTGCTCTGCATGTCAAAGGGCCCGGCTCAGTCCCTGGAGTCTCCAGGAGAACCAGGAATACTCCTGCCTGATCCCCACAGAGCTGCTGCTGCTGCCAGTCCGTGTTGGCAGCACTGGGCTAGATGGACTGAGGGGCTGGCTGTTCCTATGATTCCAGCGTCCGCTGCGTCAGGCTCTGGGCTGCTCCGGTGGCCAGAGCCAGAACCACCACTGAATTTGCAGGATCACGGAGTGCCAGCTGGGAGCGCCGGAGAAGAGCTACAGATGGGCGGCTCGTCCCTCTGGAACGGGCTGCAGTGGCAGGGCTTCGCCTTCCAGCCTTGCTGTGAGCCAGCCCTCGCGCCAAACCCTGGCTCCTCCCCTCCCGACGCCTGCCAGCCCCAGCGTCCATCCTCACCTCCAGCCTCGCACCCCCACCTTTCCTCCCAGACCTTGCCTTGCTCCTGATCAGGACAGTCCTGCCAGGCCCGGTGTTCCTGGACTGTGCAGTTGCCCGCACCTCTTGCCTCGCTTCTCTTGCGCTCGGAGGTGTGCCCCCGCCTCTGGCCCCAAGCCTGCCCCAACCCCCGGCCCGGCCCCAGCACCTCGTCCACGGCTGCCTGCTGCCCACGCCCAGCCCCGGCGAGGGCACTCACCGTGGCGGCCACCTTCCCAGCGTTGCGCTGCATGTGCGCGACGGCGTCCCGAATCAGGGAGAAGAGGCTGAGCAGCACGTGCTCCATGTCGTAGATGCCCCGCATGGCCCGCGTCAGCCCCTCCAGAGCACGCAGGTACTCGCGCCAGTGGCCGTCGATCTCCGCCACGCCGGCCAGGCAACCTCGCAGCACCGAGCCGCAAAGGCCAGCGCACGGCCTGGCCGCCGGCAGGTCCTGGCAGTGGGGGCAGAACCACATGCGCAGCAGTGCGCGCCCACAGTCCTTGCTGACCCGCAGGTGGTCGGTGGTGTTGACCACCTCGATGCCGAGGTTGAGCGCCTGGAGGAAGACGCGGGTGACCTGCAGCGACCGGGACACCTGCGTCATCATGGCCTTGGGGAAGCCGCCGAACACCTTCAAGTCCTGCCGGGCGAGGCGAAGGCACTCGGTCGCTTCTGCTGAAGGGCTGGGGGCGCCTGGCTGGGCCAGCTGCGCATAGACCAGAGGGAAGAGGCTGTCGAAGAAGCCGTTGATCATGGCATTGACGCTGACGTCCGAGCCCAGGATGTACAGGGAGATGTCGGTAAAAAACTCCCCCACCAAGGAGGACGCTCGGCCCGCTACCTCACGATAGTAGTTCCTGAACATGGCGTTGGTGTAGTTTCTCGCGTGCCGCACTACAATTTCAAAGGCTTCTGAAAGACAGACATGACACGGAGCAGGGTCAATGAACGCGGCACTGCGAAAAGGGAAGGAATGAATCGTGTCTATTTCATTTGGTTGCATAAATGCACAAACCAGTTTATGAATAACCTGAACATCATTTCACTAGCAGAAGTCATACAAAGCGTCCTTCAAGGCCAGTTTGGCACCATCATCTGGACTGGTCCTGGGGAAACCTTGCCCACCCTGATGTTAGAAACAGAAACAGAGGAAGTCAGAATGGGTCTCCTGAGCCATCTAGTCTGACCCCCAGCTCCAGCCGGCCTACCGTGTTCTCCAGATGTTCTGGGCTGGAATGAACTCTCATCATTCCTGAGCTGACTGGGCCAGCATCTGGAGGGGCTTCTGCAGGTGGGGCAACAGGGAGGCTGGTCCCTCACCCGTCAAAGGGGGGATCCAAGCACGTCCACCGGCAGACGTTCTCCACATCGTGGGTGTGGGGGAGGGGGGTGAGGGAGAGATCTTGTCCCGAAGTTGCATTAATTTGCATTGAGGGCCATGCTCAAGTTTCCCACTCTGCTAATAAGATCATTATTCTCCTCACTGGCCAGAGTGTAAGGGAACACGCGAAAGGGGAGGAGAGACTCCCTCACTGCAGACAAGGTATCCCATTCTTTTCCAAGCTAACTACCCTCGCTGCTCACGTGCCTGCTCCCACCCCCAGGCAGCATTAATAAAGCAAGGAAAGAGTCCCTGGCGGCCCCCAGGTCGTGGGTCGCCAACCCCCTTTTGCCTAGTGGCTCTCAACTGCGCCGGCCTGCCAGGGGAAGGTCCCAGACGCACCACACACGGGAATGCTTTATGTGGGATGCAATACGCTTCAAAGCCACAATGTCTCCTTTCCCCACTGCCTGCAGCATCCTGCACCCGCATCCCACATTACAGATGAATGGAGACAAGTTCCAGTTTCCACCCACACCGCCAGAGTTGCACGTTGGAGTCACTTAGAAAGACAAGAGGAGCGCTGCCCATCGCTCACTGCACCCACGACTTCACTGCAAAGCAGCTGGCCCCGGCCCCGGCCCCGGCCCGACTGCTGAGAGCCATCTTGGAAGAGAACTCAAAAGTCTAGTAGAACTTTTCTTTAATTAATGGATGCAGCCCAAGATAATTTAGCGGCATACATGACTGAAGCATAAAACTTTATGTAGCTTTTCTGATGTCTAATTAACATACATTGCTACAAAAACCCACGAAGGAGGGAGAGGGGAGCCCTGATTAATTTTTACAATTTCCTACATGAAAAAGAACTTGCTCTCCTAATTGAAGGTAATGGCACCATCCAAAACAATGGAGCTGGAGAGGCAAGATAATTCTTTTAGCGCCTGCATAAACACACTAAAAAATTGAAACTGAATCAAAATCCAGACAGAACGACCAGAGGCAGAAACGAGACAAGGGACCTAAGCCCCAGGGTGCCTTTCCTCTGCAGCCTTGAAAGAGCAAGAAGCATTGTCAAGGAACTGGCGAAGGAAAAATGGAGCTGCTTCTTTTGGAACGTGATGCAAGGCAGCTCTGCCACGAGGCGGAGTGAGGCACACAGCTCGGCAGCAGAGTCTGGAGGGCAGGTGAGATGTTGCCACGAGGTGCCCAAAGTTCACCTACCACCCTCAGGTGTGGCAAAGGATGCCACCTGGTTACAACCGCTGGGTGGGATTCAGTGGGCCAGCGGGTCAGTTTTTAAGGGAATGGTGGGAATCTTGTCCTTTGCCTCAGGCAGCAAAATATTCTAGGACGTCACAGCATGCAATTATGGAAATTGTAACTGATAATGCTAATAATCTGGTTTTGGTCAGCCAAAAGGTGGTGCTCAGAAGTTTCAGACGTTCCCCTCAGCATCCCTAGCCAGTGGCTATCCCGGCAAGGATTTTGGGAAGTCCCACATGCCTGGCAATCTACTTTCTGCTCACCCCTGCTCTATACAACTCATCACTTGGAACAAAGGTTCTTTAGCAATTAAAAAAAGCCCACAGCACATTGCAGTAGGTAATTTGCATACGCGGAAAATGGATGCAAGGGTCCCTATTCTTCCAGTTAATTGAAAGAATTGCAATTGAGAGCCGGTGTGGTGCAGTGGTGAAGAGCCTGGGACTGGGACTCAGGCGACCCGGGTTCGAGTCCCCGCTCGGCCATGGAGCCAACTGGGCGACTTTGGGCCAGTCACAGACTCTCAGCCCAGCCTACCTCACAGGGTTGTTGTTGTGGGGCTAAGATGGAGGAGGAGAATGATATAAGCTGCCTTGAGCCCTTTGTAGGAAAAAGGCAGGATATAAATCGGAAAAAAAAAAAAAACCCTTTTCTGAGATGTGCCACACTCTTTGATGGCGCTATACACTTAACTAGACAAGAATTGTTTCCTGCCTTGAGTCTTTGCAACATGACATCAGTGAATAGATTTATTGCTACTAATTATCTACTAATAGATTTAATAAACACAACTGCAATATTTTAGCTCTCAGATGCAGTGCAGTCGACTGCTCTTCTTCTTAAATAATATACTTTTAAAATTAAATAGAGACGCTTGCTTTGTCAAAAGCAAATAATTAATTTTTCATCAACCCGAAGCAACGTGATCCTTTGCGTATACAACATTTCCAGTGAGTCGTGATTTAAACGTTCCAATATAGCCGAACCATATTTTTAAGACCGGAATCTATCTATTGGTGAGGCGCCTTTCATTTATGCCATGCTTAAAATTTATTAGCCCTTTCCTGAGAAATGCATGGATAGCAAATCGCTCTGGTCGTCACGATAAATCAGAAAGGTGCTTGGAGCCACGTGGAGAAAGGATGCAGGATTTCGGGAAGCAGGAGAGCCCCCGCCTTCCGGCCAGAGAGTCAGATGCAGGGGAAAGTCAACAGCCAGGAAGGTGAATCCCAGCAGGTATCTCTCCTTCTCTCTGAGAGCAACGCTGGAGAGAAACATTGGCCGGGGTGCAAAATTCACACACAGAGGCAATCACCAAAAATGGCAGAACCTCTGTTCAGTGCTGCACCAGAAGCCAATGGGGAGCCAGAAGCTAATGCGCTAAGCAGAACTGTAGCTAGAACCCCAAAAAGCAAAGCCAAGGTATTGTTTCAACTGCCAAAGCATCACCTCCACCAGGGTGCCCTGGGGCGTGACCCCTTTTCCCTGGCCACAGGTCAGGTTCCCCCAAAAGACTGACAAGTCTCTTCCAGGTCTTAGACGCTGGCAGTAAGAGATTTTAGCCCCAGGAGGCTGGCCCAGTTTCCATTTGATTTGCTCGAGGACCAGGGGATGGAATCTGCAGGTTTCGAGGCGCTCTCCCCCAGAACCCGCACCCCCAAGCAAACACAGGCTCCGGCTGGCAGCCAGCAGGTGGCCTCCATCCTGCAATGACTCCCAATTCTAGCCCAACAGCTACACACAGCTCAGCTCCGACCGAAGCCTTGACATTCCCGTGCCAGGGTTGCTTCCCGTTCTCACCCGGAGCACAGCTGTGCCAAAGGCCGCCACACCGGGGAAGGGGAAAGCCCCGTGTTCCAACTTCAGAGACCGAGCGACAGGTCTGCCCCGTGAGGGGCTTGCTCAGATCACAAGCACAGACGGACGTGAGCTGTGGGCCCACGGGAGGATGTCTGGGGGAAGGTGCCCAACCAGAAGGCTTTCGCAATTCAGTGAAGCAGGCCTGGAGCGGACCCAAAACTTCAAGGAGAAATGGGGAGGGTTTATTATATGCACAGTGAAGCAAATCAAGTTTCCCTCCTTTCAGAGAATATTCCCCTTGCCGTATTCTCTTTCTGAAATCAGTGCAGTAGCCGTCCAGCAAGAGAGAGAGAGAATGAGAGAGAGGGATAATCCTCTTGACTTTGGCAGCAAATGTGAAAACAAGCACTCTTAAAAAATGCTTTGACTTTAGAACTTCTTTTTAAGGCCATCTCACATAAGTTAAGTCCAAATTTCTCTCTTCTCAATTATCCCATTCCTTCGCCAGATGTCACCTTCCCAGAGAGGGTATGGATCCCGCTCGGTGGAACCACTGGTGCTGTTCAACAGACAGTGGTTCCTCATAGTTTGAACGACTAACTTTGAATAGTCCAGAGTTCGAACATTGGACTCAAGATAAAATCGTTCTGCAGTTCGAACGATGCTTTTAAGTTTGAAATGCGGGAGAAGTGGAAACATGCGTAAGCATCATCCGTTGTGGCCCAAGGCAATAAAAAAACTGGATGTCCTGAATCATTTTGCCTCGACTTAATTTGTCTCAAATCATTTTGTCTCATTTTATTCATTTATTTGGAATATTTTTATCCCATCCTACACAATCCAATTGTCCCAGGACAGCTTACAATATAAATAAGCAATAAATACACAATCAAAAGTATGATAACAAAATGAGACTAAGAATATAATAAAACCAAATTAAAAGTATTTAAACCTTAAAATGTTGGGCAAATGAAAAGGTTTTTACCTGGCGCCGAAAAGCACATAATGTCAGTGCCAGGCGAGCCTCTCTGGGGAGCACATTCCGCAGCCGGGGTGCCACCACAGAGAAGGCCCTTCTCCGGGTGATCTCTCTCCTAACCTCCTTTAAGGAGGGTTCCTGGAGGAGGGGCTCTGCCTCTAATCTTAAGGGGTGGGAGGGTGTATAGGGAAGATGTTCCTTCAGGTATCCTGGTCCCAAGCCGCTTAGGACTTCATAGGTCAATATCAGCACCTTAAATTTTACATAAATGTTTCCTTACTGTTTATTAAATGCTTCTTTTCCCTTTCTTTCTTGCCTTTTAAACCCCTCCTGTTTCTTTACTTGCTTATTTTTTTTTAGAAGACAGCATAGAGCTGGGAAACCTGTGGCCATCAAAGCAATGCCCCCCAAGTCCCGATTTGTCTTGCATCAAGGCAACCACGGCAGTGCTGGGGTGTGTTTGAAGCAAGGGGAAGTATTTTGAGGGTGATTAATGTCTCTTACTGTAATTTTTTTTTAAATTTAAACATTCACCATATTTTTTGATCACACCCACATATAACCTTGAACTTAATTTGTTTCAGGAGGCCATATTTGCTGTTTAAGTTTAGCCAAATGGGTATTGTTTGGGGTCTGGGAATGGATCAATTCACTTTCCATTATTTCTAATGGAGAAAAGTGATTCGGACTTTGAACGATTCAGAGTTCAAACAGCCTCCTAAAATGAATTAAATTCGACGTACGAGGCACCACTGTTCCTCCATGTGCTCCAATTTCCCAGACAAGCCTGCGTGCGAGGGATTTCGCTTGCCTCCCCAGCCAGGATTCCACACACAGCCAAGGGCTCTGCCCGGGGAGCCCGGCTCCTCCTCCCAGCCTTCACCGGAGCAAGAGGCAAGTGAAGAAGCAGCTGAGAAGAAGCAACAGAAGAGGGAGCCCCAGTCAAGGATCCTGGAGGTGCCCGACCTGCAGGGAAGGAGTCCATAGACCTGGCAGTGGTCAGCCCCATTGTCTGGGGCGAAAAGGGGCCAATCCAGGTCCCTTTTCAAGGGTGGGAACTCCCTGCACCTGCAGTGGTCCACACGGAGAAGGGAGTGTGCGACAACATCATGCTAATCGGCACGACTTCTCCAGTATGTTCCTTTGAGGCTTTGGGGGGGGACGGGACATGTGCCCTTCCACAAGCAATCTGAGGATCAAGCAAGGAACCGGAGTCTAGCACATCGGGATGCCAGTGTGGAGACACGGGGAAGAGATCAAGCCACCCTGGGTGACTCTGGGCCCAGCTTCCCTCCCAGGGCGGCACTTGCAAGGAAAAGATCGAGAGGAGAAGGGGAAGACGCCTTGTGTCCTTGAAGGGAAGAGAGGCAGGATGTGCATAAATACATGGTGCTCTCCCCAAAGATGGGACCCCTCACTGCCTTGCTGCGCCCCAAGATGTGCTTGGAAGGCAAGGAAGATGCGAGCAAAGCGTCCTACAGCAGGGAGGCAGACGGGGCCTAGCAGCCCAGCACTTGGTGCTTCGGTGAAGCCTTGGGGCTGTAGTCCTCGTGTGATGCACCCTGGAAAAGGAAGTCAAGGGCGTGCTGAACATCTCCTTGCTAACCCAGGAGGCAAAGTTTCACCTGGAGGTCAGACAAGGAGGGGCAGTGGGCAGGGAGAGCCTCATTCAGTTTGCGTGTGGTACATATTTAACAACCCCGTATTCCCCAAATGGATACACCAACCAGAACGAGGCTGTCCTTCAGCATTTGCATGTCTCCGGATTTTGTGGTACAGTTCTCTAAAACATGCAAAATGCATATATTAATGAAAAGAGGGAAAGGGTTCTTTTAGGGAAAACTGCTTGTTAAAAATGCATGTTTTAGGCAAAAGGGAAAACAAGAACGAATTCACTAGGATAAAGAGAGAACCCAAAAGAGCCTGTGGACCTCTGTTGTTTGAATTGCATGGTAAGGCAGCAACACAATGAAACAACAAAGGCTGGAAGAACAAAAGAGAAAAAGAAACAGATGGATTGGTCCCCCAACGGAAGAGTAATTCCTAGGAACCTTATTTCTTGGCAAGGGCATTTAGAAAATGGCTCCTGTACTAGACTAACCTGCTGAACTTTATTCCTCACAGAGATCTCAAATGCAGCAGAAAATCCTCCGTATGGGCAGGCATCTAACAAAAGGCTTCTCCAAAGAGCCACAATAAAACTGAAAGCATTGGCGGATTTAATGCTTCTGAAAGATGCCACTTCAAAAAAGTTTTAGAAAGTAGTTTTTTATTAAGTAGAATGGCTGATCCTTATTTCTTTAGACGGAAAGCCTAAAGACTGAACACTCCGAACCTTATCAGGCCTCTTCCCACTATTCTTAGAAAATGCCAAAATCACATGGGATAGGAGGCAGACAGCAGCGAACCAGGAGGAGAAGAAAACATCTTATTTCCACCAGAAGAAAGAACATGTGCTCTTGCATTTGATGTATTTGCTTGTTGGATATAGCATGCTCATTAAGGCGAGAATTAAAAATTGCGTAACAAACTGGGAGTTTTTATCACAGAATCATCAATGTGAAAGCGGCATTAAAACGGTCAGGCTGCATTGCTTTTCCATACAGAATAATGGAATCTTGGATATCACGGCTATTAACTTAATCAAAGCTTAACTTAAACTTTGCTTTCCATTTATCAAATTGAGGTTGCTTGTAATGCAACATGAAGGATATTTTTTGAAAGAACTCTTGAGAGAATTCTCATGTGGTCCTTTCAATGAGCTGGGCTGAAAATACTTGGGTCTGATCATAGAATTAAGGTCACTTTGAATAATGAAGGCTCGTCCTGCTCCTGTTAACAACGTTCTCCAGCAGAGACCTGGAGAGCCAAGGATGCCGGAATCCATTTTGGGACCAACCCAGGTGCCTTAAAATAGTGAGTCGACTTCTAAGCCCTCCAGGGATGCTTCATCAGGCTGGGCAGCAGGAAGTAGAGTCAGGAAGCGTGGTAAGACGAGGTGGAAGCAGAGAGCACCAAGACTTAAAGGTGGGCGAGGAACCACAGGGGGTGAAAATTCAATGGGTTTTCAATTCAAATTTGAATTCAAATTCAATTCAAAATTCAAATCAGCGGCACGAATTCCATCCCATCAACCCTGATTTGATGCAAGTCAAGTCAGCACACAGGTTTCTGTTTTTGGAATGAGATGCAACTTGAAAATTAAAAAAAAAAAGGCTAGGGAAATTTGCTTAAAATTACAGCCTCTGTTCCAAATTGCCCAAATCGCAGGCCCAAAGTTTGTACAAATCTGAAATGAACTGTCCAAAAATTCAGTGTGGTCTGTGGATATAGGCAGTGAGCGAAGGCTGATTTTATACTTCGCATGTTAACAAGAACAGCAATAATAGTCGGGTCAAATGAATCAGACTTAACACAATTTGCAGGGGAGACATGCAGTTCTCCACTCCTAATATATGCAAATATTTTGAGCAATTTCATAGACACTGGAAATGCCTGATTCCACCCATGTTTGACCAGTGAGTCAGAAATGAATTGAAACTCCACCAAGTTCAAACAGAGTGGATTTTCGAGTGCTGTGCACTCCTAAGTGGAATTCAGACTTTCCCGTGGCGCCCAGTTTGCTGGGACAAAGAAACAAGACAGAGCTGGTCTCCTGCTTTTGACAATATGAAATGGAGATCCTCTTAGCTAAAAGGGGATGGAGCACCTGCTCCGTCTTGGCGGCCCCTCCGCCTGTGGGCCCCGGACTCTGGCCTGCTCCAGCCTTGTTGCGGCTCCTTCCATCTGGGTCCTGCCCAGGGGAAGGAGGGGCAGAACTCCAGGTCAGGGGACCCCTCCGGGGCCTCTTTGGGGGGCCGCCTCCAGGGGCAATGCCAAAAGGCCCTGCTTGCTCCGCACCCACTCGGTGCATGCTCAGAGACAGGGTGCTTCGTTTTTTTAGTTTTTGGCATCTGGCATGCAGCTGCCTATTGTTAGCCTTCTGGCTACTTTTACCAGTACACCTGGATAACACAGGAGAGCACCGGGGGGGGGGGTCTCTTTGGTTGCACTCCTCCCCCATAGAATATGCCTCCCAGGGTGGTCTGCCAGGTGCATTTTCCAGGTGTTACTAAGCTCGACTGGCTTTTGACGTCGGTTTTATCTGCGATTTGCTCCATGCCTTGCTTCTAACTTCTTTTGCCATTAGCTGCCAGATTTTTATACTGTCTCTAACTGCCTCTTCTTGTATTTTTATCTGTTTATTGATGTATTGTTGATTTTATTGCACTGTATTGTAAACTGCCCAGAGAGCCCGGTGGGCTATGGGGAGATATATAAATGTAAGAAATAAATAAAATGTCCATCCATAATACATGTAAATATCCTAATGTATGTATGTATACAATAAATGTACAGAAATACATAAAATGTACCAGGCCATAATCCTTTCTTCTGAACATGCTTGGCCCACACTTCATTTTAGAGAAAATTTTTCTTCAGGGAAAGTTTTCAGGAAATTAAAGATTTACTTCTAACTTTCTCCTAACAGACTAATAATACAAAGGGCAAATTTTAGTTGAGATTACAGGCCAAATAGCATATCCTCAATTAATGGATAAGCACATGTGGAGGTAACCTAGTGCCAGGTTTTAAGCTCAAGAGAATATGTTTTTTATAAATAAATTACAAAAGGGTTTGGAAGTGGTTGGAAGTGGTTAAACTGTCATTGACGTAGGCTTGAAATCTAATTCTTCCCACATCAAAAATACATATTTCATAACATTTGCATGTCAAAAACAATGGAAAATTCATTGCTGGAAACTGACATTCATCTGCAACATTAAAAGTGTTTGGACTCAATGCATTTTGCTGTTGTGACTGCGAAATGCATGGGCCCAAAATCAGAAGTCCATTGTGCATTTGGACAGCTGGACCCAGCATTTATTCCAAAATATCTCACGCTTTCTCTGCTGTACTTTTGATTTCTTCATGATGTCACCTGATGCTCTGCAAACAGTAAATAGTTTTTGCTAATGAAAGGGGGACAGGGAAAGTCTGGGAGATGCAGCAGAATGGAAGCGTTCCCTGGGAAAACCTCCACTCATTCTGGACCCAAGTCTCACCTTCGGTGATTTCCCTTTTTATTTAGTTTTAAATAACTCAGAAAATCATGCTTCGTTCTTGCAAATGTATACACAATTTAAGATTCTGTTTTCACCTTCTTATCTTACAGTAAACAATTGTTGGTCACAATTGTGACAGTTCTACTTCAGAGAAACGAGTTATCATAACCAGGAAAGGCAGCGGGACTGCTGCCTAGTGAACACAGAAACAGAGCGAGTCAGAAGGGGCCTCCTGGGCCATCTAGTCTGACCCCAGCTCCAGCTGGCTCCACTCATGACATGCCTGCCATGCCTCTCACATCATCAAGCTGGTCCAGGCATCAGAGAGCAAAATCTGAAATAGCCTAGCCTTTATGCTTCTTATAAGAGACAGAAAGAGGCTTGCGGGGGATTGAAAAAGGCACTGCTGTTAGAGAAAAATAACGTTATGAACCAGTTAAGCTCCAGCACCCTATCCGAACATCACATGCCTCTCAAGCTTGATCGCTGCTGAACAGCTCCTGGGAATTAAGTGAGCATCTTTTCAATTTGGTTCTCTCGTCCAAAGTTCTCTGGAACTTCTAGCAACCTCCTTTGAAAACGCATGTCAGTTTCATGGGTTCTTTCAGCAAAAAGTGGGCACGAGGAGGGAAGAGCTGCTGCACAGCTCAAAGAATTATTCTACAAAACTAAAAATATGCTGACATCAGAAATAAGTCAGTGGATTGAGTTGTCAGAGCATAAATAGCTTATCATAAAAAGCAGTTGTCAAGCTAAGTATGATTCAGTGTGACTCTTTCTCCAATGTTTGTGCACAATAGCAAGCCGAAGACTTACATCTTACCAATTTTTATTTTCCCTGCACCTCAATTTTTCTTCTTTTTTCCTTTATTTGCTTGCTGATACCCAGAAGACGAGGACAGAGAAGAATGGGAGAGGACTCGGATACGATTTCCTCTTACGCTTCAATAGTTATGCCATAGAATGATCACATTTGGAACAGCGATGAATGTAAAACTTTCAAATAAAAGAGACTGAAGGCACACGAACTCACTCCAGAATTTAAAAGGCCCCTTTCTACCCACGGCGGCAACCCATCCTATTTGCCACGAAGGCTGCGGGATTCTGCAAGTGCTGGCTAGCCTTCAGCCGACTACTTCCTTTGGACATGCCTGCCAGATTTGCTAAATTCCTCTCTGAACAGGGGTTCCCACCCGATCAACCCATGGCCAAACCTGCACGCAAACACCACTCCTGAAGAGGTTTGTCCCCTGGCATGGAAAGCTGCTCAAGGCGCCAGGCCCCTCACAGGGTGCAAAACAATGAGTAGGGCTGCATGGAGCCAGGCCTTTTAATATTGCGACAGCTTTGGATTTTTTTGCCTGTGCTGAAAGCTGGGTTTGTTTCCACGCCAGCTTAACGAAGTGGAATTGTGCATCGCACCACTGAGCCTTTTGCAGAAGGAACGGCACGATCTCTGAAGAGATATTTCTGGGGAAGCTTCTCGGCTCCAAGTGGTTCACCCGGAGAGCAAGCAGAAGTGCTGCCCACTGGAGAAAGAAGTACGAGTCATCTTTCCACTTCCGGAGACCATTCTCCTTCCCCTTTTTGGCCTCCGGCAACAGTGGATTTGCTCTCTGAGGGCCCAGGGCAAGGATGCCCACGCCGGTCCCGCCAGCTTTCCTCCGCACAGGAGCATAAAGTGGGTCGGTAACGGCGGATTTTGCTCTGTAAAGCTATTGCTTCTCTTCTTGACCTTCAAGCCGGCAGTCACCTGCTTATGTGGGAGGTAGCCCAGACAAGGTGAACGCTGGACAGGAGAATGCCGGGGCAGTCAATTCCGTGCGGCCCACCGCCTCGAGCAAGTGGCCCCCGCTCTCGCAAGCTTGAGGAATGTGGAGGACCAAACTGCAGAGCGTTGCGGTCAGTCAACCATTTGCTGCAAGAATGAGCACCCGGCATCGTGCAAATTCACGGATTTACGTCACATGATGTTCCCTGACGCGTTTCTCTTGCTATGTGCAGCTTCCGGGAGCATCTCCAAAACAGAATTCGGCCCCTGGGCTCAACCAGGTTCCCCATCCCAATTTCAAGGCAGGATGTCAACTTTTAAGGAGACTTTATCAAGGGAAGAGCCAGCCTGGGACAAACTAGGCAGGTGCTTGGTATTGTCAACATCGCTTGGCTGGAAGCCATTTTTTCTTTTCTTTTTCCCCCTCTTTGCTGAAACAAACACATCTCACCACTTGCAATCAAAATCTGTCTGTGTGTACATTTTCTATGTTTCAAGCAGAAATCAAGTCAAAAAGCTAACTTCTGCTGCTCCCACGTGAATGATTATCTGCAACCACTTTTTGCCGCAAACCGTTTCTGCTGGGCTCAGCACCATTAAAGCATTGCCAAGCGGGCAAAACAGGAGGGAACGGCATTTGCAAATGACAGAAAACAATTTCAGGTTCGTATTTAGTCATGACAGTTCGCTGATTAGGTGCAGCAATAAAAGAGAAAAGTAGCTCGACCAGGAATAGCTTAAGTACACCACACAAAAGGAAGCATTCGCATGTCAAGAGTCAAACGGGCAAGGAAGAAACGGGAGCCAAGAAGGGTTTGGGGCTGAGCTCCAGAATGGTGCTGCTCCATATAAAGGCAAGTTTGCAAAGGCAGGAAGTTGAAGGAGACTGGTTCGAAAACCAAAGGAAGCAAGCTCAGCTGTCTCTGACTTTAAAGCAAGTTTCTACACGTGTTTAAAGTTGAGATTTGGTGGCAACAAATGGATAGAAGAGACGTTCCGCAAACAGACAGCCTTCACTTGCCTCCTCCTCCTCCCTGTGACTGTTTTCTATTCCAGCCAATCATTACAAGAACTTTGCAATTTAAGAATGGGTGGCTGTGTGTGTCCTTTTCCTCTCCCCTCCTCTTCCCTTTCTCCTTCTGTGCCATTCTTTTCACCTGTAGCCTGCCAGCAGGAAATGCTTTATTTGTTCCTGATCTTATGAAAACCACTCCAGGAGCCTTCTCTTGTGTGCAAACAAAAAGAAGTCCTCCTATCTTAATTTGCCATGTGCCACCAAGCAAATGGGACTCCCAACGTGTCTTCGAAGGATCAATAGCGTGTCTGCGCCCTGCAGAAAGCCACGTGTAGCCACGGACGTATAGCTGTCCAAGAAATCAGCCGCAGATTTGAAAATTAGCTATGCAACACACTTCCTGGTTATCTTTTCTTCCCTTCATTGCCAAGAGAAAGGGAAGGCACCCCAATACACCAATATTTTAACTTTCCATCTCACTCCGTACTGTGTTGTCAGCTCCCCTTCCCTTGCTGCAAAGTCTTTTTTATTGACAATTCAATCATGTCCCTTTGAAACACAAGAAGCAGTGATCAGATCAGTCATCGCTGGATTCACAATATATAAATGACAAGACCGTATCGGGCTCACTTTTAGAAGCAGCTGTTTTTTATTGATTTATATTCCACTCACCAGGAAGAAAAATTGCAACCCAATCTAGTAGGATAGGCAGAGATCAATACCAATTTTTTTCTTAATGACACAAAGGCTGAGATAAGGACAGCATAAGTCAAATCTAGACAGATCAAATTTGCCCAATATCCCTTTCAATTACTATGGACATATGGTGGGATATGTAACATTAAAGCCAAAGGGAATATAATCAGAGGGGCTTAAAATTACAACAAGCTCAGACACGGCTGCTGTATACATCCCTGGGTACCTGGAACCGCCACAGCTTGGGGGTTTTAAAGTAGCAGCTTCGGAGACAGAAGGTTGCAGGATTCCCCGTGACAAACCAGTCTGCGAGGAGGCCTTTCTGCCCACGGAAATGGCCAGGGCAGCCTGGTCCTTGGTGGAGAGGGCCGCAGCTGTGTCTCCTCTAGAGGGGAGCTTCCCTCCGGGGCAGAAGCAACGTGTCTCCCGAGGCAGGCTGGCAGGACTCCTAGGAGGGGGGCAGCTCGATTGCAGTCTGGCGTGGCCCTCCTCATCCACAGGACTTCTGGCAGGAGGCATGGTGAGAGCTGCACCTGAGCCCTGGGCAGGGCAGGGCTCCAGAGGCTCCGGCCATCCCTCCTCCCTTCCGAGCAGGCTCATGAACAATGCGCTCCTGAGGAATCGCCATCTACCGCTTGCCCTTTGTCTTTGCAACCTGTTTGCTTGGCAGGGTTGCTTTCATATTGGCTGCAAGCCACCCTCCGTTTCCCATGGAGGACACGAGCCAAATGCTCCACAATGGGATTTCCACAAGAAGTTCATGGGCCTGGAAGGCGAGCAACCGGAAATGCCTAAAAGGTGCACAGGTAGCGCAAGAGTCGCAGGTGCGTGTAAGAAGCTGACCATTTTGGTGGGACTGATGGCTCCGAGCCCGAGGATGATGGGCAGCTGCTGACCCAGGCAGAGCCGAGAGCTCAAATCCTGATAATGGAACGGTTGCTGTAGTGGACAGAGCTCCACCTGCAGCCCCAATTTCTCACTACCCGCCTGTGTCTGCTCGAGATGAGATTAGTTCAGGGGCCGCCATGGGCCCAGGCCACAACCCCGAGGGAATGAAGAAGGACAACAGCATCCTGGGGGAGGCGATTTGGAGATGGGGAGCCTCTCGGATGGAGAACGCCGACCTCCGGAGGAGGCGGGCCCAAAGTCCGTTGTCCCGGCCACAGGGTGGCCCAAGTGGGGGCTCGGAGCGAGGAACGCAGGCACACCGGTTCCACAGAGCCCCCCCTTCCCAACACAGGCCCAGAAGGGCTAGATGGCCCAGGAGGCCCCTTCTGACTCGCTCTGTTTCTATGTTTCTATAAGCAAAGCTTTGGGTAAAGCCGGGCAGAGAAGGCTCAACGTTTCACTTTGTGCATGCTCAGGGGCTTCTATGTAGAATGAAGACGCTTGCAAGAAGTGCTGGAGATTCTGTCCTGCTGGGGAGGGGACACCTGGCTCACGACACAAGTACGGCTTTGACAGGTGTTTCAGGACGAGGGAGTAGCTTGCAGAAGGCACGTTTTCGTTACTTGCCAATACTGCTGCCAACAGAAATGAGTTCTGTATCTAACAGACAAAACCAGCGCAAATAATAACAACAAGGTTGAAGGAAAGGGGGTGCAGAGAGAACTACCTCTGTATATTGTGAGGGGGGGTCCTTCAAGAGAGGTCTGTGTGTGCCCCCCTCCACCCAACTCCCTCCCTCGCCTTTCTTCATGTTTATGGCTCATTATAGTCGGAACAATATGTCACTGCGCCCTTTTAGTGCAATAATACTGAAGAAATATAATGCGCTAGCAAAGCCTTTTATTCATCCATGGCTACGCTCCAAAAAGCTAAGTGACAAAGATGTTACTTCCACTCTGGAAAACACATGGTGGTTTTTTACTTGCCTTTGCAAAGCCTGGACCAAACAGGAAGGGGAGAGAAGCATGTCGCACTTTTCCAAAAGAAGGGCATTTTAAAAATAAAAATGCATTCTTGCTCTCTCGGTAAAAGAAGCCACGATATTAGCACGTGCATCTGAGTTTTATGGCATCTGGCATTCAAGGTGGAAATGCTATCATGCCAGATTTCCCAGGTCTGATTTCAGAATGGGGGGGGGGGGGTCAAGGAAACTATCAATTGCCCGCCTTCTCTCTCTCTCTGTCTCTCTCTCTCTCTCTCACACACACACACACTCACACTCACACTCACACACACAGGGAGAGACAGCGAGGGCCACAAGTCAAGTCCCAGAGCAGCAAGTCAAGGGTCAATGCTTTAAATAAAAATAAAGACGTCTGCTTAGGACAGATGCAAATGTGAGTTTGCTGGCAGCTCACTTGCTTCCCTGCAGATTCTCCTCAGGAGCAAGTCCAAAACACAACCTCCGATGGCCAAACAGCTGAGCCTCCCGGATGGTCCGGATCGGCCTCCCACATTGCACTGTCCCTTGCAGCTGGGACTTCACAAGCAACACTGCCTTGAGGAAGCCTTCCTTCTATCTTGGGTGCCCTGCCAGATGTGTCCTGTTCTGACATCCTTTCATTATCTGGATACCTTTACAGCTGCCTGGAGTCCATCAGGAGCAGAGCCGTTTAACGGATGGCCCCGTTTCTGCGGAATTCCCTGCCGCTGGAAGCGCCACAACTCAAGTGCTTCGGCCTCTGCCAAAGACAATCTTCTTCCAGGAAGACTTTCTTGCTGACCAGCCACAATCCTGATGCTGTTCTGTTTTTAATGCGCTCCTTTTGTTCTTTCATTCGAATCCACCGCGCTGGCGCCTGCTTGGGCGTGGAGTGGATACAGGTATACAGATCCTCTACAGAAACGGCATCTGAAAAGAGGAGTCATTTTCCATATTGAGGCGATTCTCTGCCCTTCCCGCTTTCATAAAAATTGGAATTGGATACCTGAAAGTGTTTTTGCTTTTGAAAATCCCTTTTGCAAAGAGTGATGCGCTGCAAAGAGGGGGCTGCAATGGGGGGAGAGGGGAGGCAACGCAATTTTCTTTCTTATATTAAAAAGAGGCACTTTTTATGGGGCCCTGCTCCCCACAAGCCCGCCCAAACTCTCTCCTAGGGACCCTGGTGAAAGCAGATGCAGGAATGCTCACGCCAGGCGGGCGAGAATCCCACAGCTCCCGAACTACATTAACTTGACATTTAGAAATATTGCTTAGGAAACCCATTATGACACTTAAAAGAGTCCCAAGGACTTCCGGATCTGCCGCGCATCTGCAGGAACAATGGGGCATGTTTTATTGTATTTATTTTTCTTCTGAGAGAGTGTCATCCCTCAACTGTCTATTTCAGCAGGAAACTAACAAAACGCGCATCCTTTCCATTAAGGCACAAAGAGACCATCCATCTACCGCAAAGACCAGCTGACAGGCATCGCCTGGGTCCACAGTGGGGGTGCTGCTCCCTCTTGCGACAGGTACTAGTGTGCCGGTGCAGAACTTGGGGTCCAAACCCAGCCATGTTCTCTTCCCCGTTCACAGACCATTCGGTGCTATCCTGGCTGTGGGGCAGTTCCCCCCCCCGCCCCCCAAAGGCTGAAAAGACCAGCCTGAGGCTTCATCATTGGCGGTAAGAGCATTAAACTAGAATTTGCGCAGGCCCTGCCTGCAACAGGGCTGCGGCCCAAGGGCTTCTCCAAAACGGAATTTGGCTCCCGGGCTGAAGAGCTTCCGCACTGCTGGGTTAAAGGCATTCCTCTGCTTGCGGAGCCCTCCCAGTCTGGTGCCCTCCAGATGATCTGCACTCGAACGCACAGGACCCCCGGCCATCGGCTGTGCTCACCGGGGAGGATGGGGGTTGCAATTCAACGCATCTTGCAGGCAGTAAGTTGGGAGAGACTGGCCTTTGGCACAAGTCAGAAGGGTGCCTGGCCTGTGGTTTTGGGCCAACGGCTCGAAGACCCTGGCAGCAGGGCAAGACCTGGCAAGACGGCTGCCATCTCTGCACTCTGATGCAGCACCAATCAAGTAGCAGCAGAATCAGGCACCCGTTTTAAAGGCATTCTAGAATTACAGAGAAAAGGTACGTGACTCCTGAATGCGGACGTGCTGGAATGAAAGGGGCGGTTGTCCTTGGAGCAATTTTCAAGGCCAGGGTGATTCGGGCTCTTCAGATGGGGAGGATGGGTCCTGGGAAACGGGCTATCAAGATGGAAGAGGTGGAGGGAATTCTCTCAAGACTGCCCTCTCCAGGTGTTTAAGCAAGTCTGAGCATCACCAGGACCTGCAGCTGTGCGGGGGGATGAGCCTGGAACAACTCTCGATTCTGGGACGCAGCGCCAGGATTGAATGGCAAGCCAACTAGAGGGGCAGCGGTCAGTGGAGAGGTCTACACCCTCCAATTGCAGAGGGAAGGGGCCCAGGGCTACTCATGAGGAGGGTTCTTAGAAGTAGTTGCTAGATCAGGTTCAACTAACTGCTCTGCGCATGCTCAGAGACTCATTTTGTGGTGATCGTGCTTAGTGGGTATACTTGGGAGAATAATGAGCTTTTGCCAAAGAACGATCTATTCTTTTGAACTCGTGAAGGGAGAAACCCAGTGCCAACAGCAAGACGCCCCGGCTTTGGTATTTGCATTCTTACAAAAGTACACTAGATTCCTTTTTAGTAGCCATAATTATTGCTTATTTCTCTGATCTACAACCAGATGTGTCTATTCTGTCTCATCTAAAATGAACCACGGTTCTCTAATATTATATTTTAAATGGTTTGGTAAGGCATCTCTAGTTCAGTCTGCCTTTGGTTCAAACTTCCGGTTTGTAGACTAAAGTGGTTGTTTGTTTTTTCCTGTTGGACTTTTAATTTGTTCTGATGCCTTTATTTGCCTGGTTGAAATATGTTTTAGCTACCGTATTTTTCGCTCCATAAGACGCACCTGACCATAAGACGTACCTAGTTTTTAGAGGAGGAAAGCAAGAAAAAAAATATTCTGAATCAAACGGGCACATCATCACAGGCACATTCCCCATCACTGCCCCATGGGCTGCACATCTGACAGACTTACTGCACACACGTATTCGCTCTATAAGACGCACAGACATTTCCCCTTACTTCTGAGGGGGGAAAAGTGAGTCTTATAGAGCAAAAAATATGGTAATCTGAATTGTTTTAGCTGTTGTTGTCATCGTTATGTGTAAGCTGCTTCAGAAATTTTATTCTATTGAAAAGTGACCTATACCCTGATTGCATCAATAGTAAACACCCTGTCATTATTCCTCCCTACAGAGCAGACCAGGTTCCAAGAGTCTTGTCCTGTCCTCCGGCTGTAACACTGTGATTTAAAGCCGCTTGGTAATTACAGCACAGAAGTTGATTCTCTTCTATCTACTTTTAATACTGTGAATTTTCAGCCAAAGAAGGGTTGCTAGTCACAAATGGGCATCGCACTGCAGTAGATTTATTTCAACAGGATAATTAAAAGCATTTTTCTTCTAAAAAGATCTTAAAAATAAACACCTATTAACTGGGGTTTCTCATTACAGTCTAATCAAACAGCGGTTTCCATTCTGCATTTCTATCCTCACGCAGTTCTGCACCCTCAGGAAGGCGGGTCACCAGGAGTTCTGCACTACAACGACCCTGAACCATGACTACTGGCCGTGCGGAATGGGGCTGAATGACATCAGCTTGCCCTCCCAACTGATCCAGCTGTGGAGAAATGCCAGAAATTTCACTGATCAGAGGAGAACTAGAACAATTTCGCAGACTAGATTTTTCCTCTATTTTGAATGGAAAGCAGCTTTGCAGAGGAGAAAGGAGTAAGTGCTTCTCAGTTAGCAGGAATCAGGGGCAGAAAAATCAATCTCGGCAAGTTGAGACTGCGGCAGTATCTGTCCCCGAGCTCTGCGTGAAACACTCCACTTCCAAATGGAGAGCAAATCATACCCTCTTATCCAGAAAAAACCCTGCAATTCTCTTTGTTTTTGCAAACCACGCAAATTACCCAAAGAACGCTCTCCAGTTGTCAGCTCCCTTTCAGATGCAAGCAGAGGCAACCAAGAAGCGCTAGAGGAAATCTGTTGCGTTTTTTAAAAAATCTTTTTAATAAACAGAAATAAAGAATGTTTAAGGCAGACCCCTGCAGATGGCCAACTGTTGTGAATTGCCCTACATACAGTTTCATCTACAAGGAAATGAATGTTTTGAGTCGGCGAGTCTGGCTGTGTTTATCGCTTCTCCGCTCTTAGGGGCTGGTGTGCACTGCTTCCTTTTTTCTTCTTAAAGCTCAGATTTCCCGTCTCTGCCCTGCATATATAGAGAGACTGAGGCTCAGTCTTTGAGAATTAAACTAGAAACCCTGCAATAAAGGATTTCCACGCATTCTCTTTCCTCGAGTGTCCTCTCTCGGGGCTTCACCTCATACCATTCAAGGAGGCTAATTCACTGTCCTCAACGCAGTGTCCCACATCTCCACAAAGCGTGGCACTTGGGGGTTCCATCTTTGGGGTTGCTAAAAACATTTCCTATTTCTGCATACCCTGAGGTCCACTCAGTTGTGCCACTATCTTTCTTCTGCTTCCGAGTGACCCCACCTGCCTCCGGGCTGCTTGGCATTCAACCCCCTAGATTCCCTACTGGAGGAATTGACTGGTCCTTCCAAAGCAGACCAGCGCCCAAGAAACCATCCCATGAAGACGCTGGCCAGGGGTGCAGTGGCGTGGGGAAGTGGCGGCAGCGGCTGCTTCTCCTGTCCCCAGGCGTGCCCCAGGTGACTGACCTCATTGCCCACTCTGCGCCTGGCTTGCAGCGCCTTCCCAATGCGGCAAGGACCACAGCAGGAGTGGACGCCCAAAACCGAGAAGCCAAAACCAAGCTGCGGGTTCTGGGGTCACTTTGAAGCAATCCCCACATGCACTTTGCCCGGTTCAGCAGCGTGGCCCAGCTGTGCGCCGAGAAGGTATCTGGGCACCTGTGGGTGGGAGCAGGCGTCACCATGACTCCTTTCCCAGCGATCTTTTCCCACCACTGAGAGAGCTGGTGGCGGAAACACGAGAAAGGGCCTTTGTGCAGGGCGAAACCAATTTTGGGATTCCCGTCCCAACCCAGCGAGAGTAACCCGTCCCTAGTAACTTTGTGATGGACAAGAACGCTTTCTTATTCTGCTTGCCTTTGTGCTCGTTTTTAACACAGCCCCAAAGAAGTTAACTCTGTTTGATTTTTAGGGTTTCATGTTTAATGCTGGCTTGATGTGGTTTGCTTTCTTTTGCAAACCACTTTTGGGGTCCTTGTTAAAGCCCCAAACTGTATAAAAATGCTGCTTTACAGTTCCCATTTCCCTGCTTTGCATTTTTGCAGCAGTTCATGAAAAATAATATATATGCCTTTTAAACGTGATGGGTATATTATATAACATGATTTAGTGATTCATTACCTGAATCAATATTTTGCAAAGAGTGCCAGAGTGAACCTCTGTGTGCAAAATTTAAGGCCGTGTTCCCTTTCAGAGTGCAGTCTGGCATTAGCGTTCTGCTTTAATGAGGCCGGTTTTCAGTAAATTGAACATCTAGGGCCCTGCCTTATGGGAAATGGGTCGCTGTGACACACCGCTGCGATTAGCAGGCACCAAAAGCAGCGACCCTCCTGATGTGCAGCTCACAGTGAATGTTTAATTTGCAAAGGTGAGAAGTAAGACTGTGCCCTTTCCAGTACTCATCTCTGTATCTCTGCTAATCCTTCAGAATTTATACACTTGCACTAAAAGCGTCTGGAATGTCATTACAGAAGATATTCCAGGGAATGGTTACAGGTTAAGTGTAGCCCCAGCTTGGCTTAGCTAAGTTTCTTTAAAAACACAGGATGGGACTTCAGGGAGGGGAAACCGCAGAGGGTGCCAGACAATGGCGCAATGATGCGCAATGATGCTCAAGCATTCTTCACATTTAGATTGCATTGCAAAGGAAAGCACCCAAGAACAGGTGGATACTGCGGGGGGGGGGGGATAAACGTATTCAAGCATATTTGTATTTCCTTCATCAACTGTGTTTTCTTTCATGCCTCCTCTTACAAATGAAAAGGGCTCCGTCCAGACTTACATGCACAGGTGCCTTGTTCCACCCCTGCAAAAGGGCTTCAGAAAAGCATGTCCCAGGTCCACACATTTGGAGGGGTGTTTTTTTTACCTTGGAGCAGGTGAAATAAAATGAAATAAAGAGAAAACATTTACATATAATGAATGAATGCAGCGGTTATATGGTATTACCCCAGATGAATTCTTTGGATTATTCCCAGCACTACGCAATAGTGGGAACCAAATGACACCATGCATTTCCTTGTCTGAGGCTTGGAAGCCAACCGACAATCAAATGGTTGGCCTCATGTGGTTTCATTTTAATATCTGTTTTAATCTTGATTTTTGAGATTTTTCATGGACCCCCTATGAGGCTTTTGCAGAACCCTGGGGTTCTGTGGAGCAGTTTGGGAGCTGCTGGGCTACAGTGCTGGGTTTCACGGAACGTGTGCCCCAAAATCGGGGCAAGGGGAATTGAATTATTGCCTCACGCTCCACAAGGGACCAGAGAAACCGAGGGAATGCCCAGAGAGGGTTGGATAGCACCATTAAAGGAACTGAAAAAAAGCAGTAAACATCCTTGCAAGGAAAAAAGAGAAGGGAAAAGTTAAGCATGGGATCCTACGGGTATGTATGTTTAGACAGAAAAATTTCCTACCCTGCCCAGGACTCTCCACCCAGACATGTGGCTTGAGGATGCTGAGAATGGGAACTGCAGGCGTCTTTCCCATCCAAACATGCACAGGATCCCACACTGTATCATTTATATTTTATCTGATTTCTGTGCTGCCCAATTAGCTATAGGCTCTCCAAATGGGTTACATACAACCAAAGAGAGTAAAATTCAACAATACAATAAAACAATCACATCAATGGAATTAATAGTAATAAAAAACTGCTAACAACAATAAAATAAAATAAATAACTAAATGATAAACTGATAAACTGAGATGAGCTATAAAGCTATAATAATACAACATAATTCACAACCAAAGTTTAAAAAAGCATAAAGTTACGGTTAAATGGTATTGGCAACTAAATTTAAAGTCAAGCCCAACAGATTCACCCTTCAAAGTAAGTGCAAAAGAAAAAGGACTTTCACTGGAGCCTGAAAGAACAGTGTTGACGCCAGCCAAATTCCTTGCGGGACTGAATTCCATAACTGGGGTGCGATGCACGAGAAGGCCCTCTTCTGCGCCAGCTCCCCCCACTTCACTCGGAGCGCCTCGGACGGTGACCGCCGTGACCGGGAGGGTGTCCATGGCGAGGACTGCCCCAGCAGCACAAACTCTCCGCGACACAGAGGAGCACAGGAAGCAGCCGTCTGCCAAGTCAGGCCCCGATTCCATCAAGCCCAGTCTTGTCAACACAGGCCGGCAGCCCCAAGGTTCCCCTTGACTAAGCAGGAGGGTCCCGGACAGAGGACCCTCCGCACATGAAGCACAGGCTCTGCCACTGAGCTGCACCCCTCTTGGGAAAGGGCTTCTCTCCCCAACCCTCCAGATGGTGTGGACTACGAGTCCCATCATTCCCGGAATGATGGGAGTTGCCACCCAGCACATCCGGAGGGCACCAGGTTGGGGATCCTCTGCACTAGAGGCAGCTTCCCCAAGGATGGACAGGGGAGGGTTAAGCAACCGTCTTGCTCTCCCCTTGCACAGCGCTGCCCTGCCAGGCCCAGCTAGAGCCGGATCCGGCCTGGGGGAGAAGACGGGCCCTGGAGCGCATGCGGTCCCCTCCCTCCGCCTCACTCCTCTCGCGGGGCCATGCCAGGCCCAGCCACCCCGCTGGGCACAAACGCTTCTTCCTCCGAGAGTCAGAGCAGAGTTCTGCATCACCCAGCTGGCGTGGCCCTTCCCAGACTGTACTATCTCAAGAACTGGGGTTTGGCGGGGGGGGGGGTGCTTCAGCCATGCAAAATGCACAAGGGACAAATTTTCAGGAGCTGATCAGCCGAATGCCACATGGCAAGAACGCCATTCCAACACAGTCAAAATCAATCCCGAGGCTTTTCTGCCTACCTCAATGCAGCACACACACCTAGAAAACTGTTTTTAAAACCCCCAAGTTTCTATCCCTTAGTGAGGGAATGTGGAGTTGGTGAGGACGCACAACTGAAATCTTTAGCTTGGGAAGGCTCCCTTTTATTCTTATCCCCCTTTGCTGTGATGTTGCTATCTTAGATGGCTGATTGGATTGTACTTTTATTATACAATCAATCCAGCCATGGAGCATAATAAACAGCTTTGATTGTATCTTTTGCTGTATTAATATGCTGCTGATGACTTTGGAGGCCTTTGGCTCAAAAAGCAGTATAAACCGATAATGATCATTAATACTGGATTATTGCCTCCTTGGTGATTGTTCTCATCTCCATTCTCTTTTCAGTGGTTCCTTCCTTCCTTCCTTCCTTCCCCCTCCCTCCCTCCCTCATTTTATTAGCCAAGTAATTCGTTACAACGGCTCTGTCTTCACAGCACAAAAACCACAGCGCGACTTAGTTGGGGGGCTGTCACATTGTGACAAACTTCCCTTCCACAACCAACTTTTGCCACTTAGGAAAATGCCATTTGCTGAGCAGAACGTTGCACAGGCTTACCTTGTCCCGGGATGCTTCCCCACTGAGGTGAGGACACACCTGAGATCCTGCCTTTTCTTCCCAGTGGAAGGGGAGGAAAATAGTATGGACTACGAGGAAGAGGTTCAACCCACACAAAAATGTTGTTGTTGTTGTTGTTGTTGTTAGTCGCGAAGTCGAGTCCGACCCATCGCGACCCCATGGACAACATTCCTCCAGGCCCTCCTGTCCTCCACCATCCCCCGGAGTCCACTCAAGCTCACACCAACCGCCTCAGTGACTCCATCCAGCCACCTCATCCTCTGCCGTCCCCTTCTTCTTTTGCCATCTATTGTTCCCAGCATTAGACTCTTCTCCAGGGAGTCCTTCCTTCTCATTAGGTGGCCAAAGTATTTGAGTTTCAAAAATAGGCATTTATTAACATATAAACCAATCCATACCAAAATCAGGAGTTAACACAATTAGGTTGCAAGTTGGCCTATGGGTAGGCAAGTTGGCCTATGGTTTTTGCAACACTGGAGCCTGAGTATCTTGGGTTGTTTGTGGGTTAAACAACCCAAAGTTATCCAGTGAGCAAAGCATGGTTAACTTTGGGGGTCTGACCCAGAAAAAGCTCTAAGGGACCAGTCTTGGAATGTCACACTAACAAACTGTGAATAAAACATCTGTATTTTGCAACCCAAAGGCATCCTGCAAGCCGTCCGGGGATGTTTTTCTTGTGAAGGACGGGATATAAATGTTATAAATAAATAAATAATCGATCAATCTCCGGTAAATCCTGGGTTAATTAACCCGCAATTGGCTGCCATGGTATCTACCCACTTAGAGAACCCTATGGGACTAGTAATAGCAAATATAAGTTGAATAAATAAATTAATGATGTGCAGACCACACAAATACATTTCCGTAGCATCTAGGGCGGCAAAGGAGAACTGGAGAGCAGGTGTGCATGCACAGAATTCAGTTGGTGACTGCCAACCCCCACAAGAAAAGACTGCGTTCAAATCTCACCTGTCCTTCCAGGGTGGTTGATCCGAAGCGCAGGAGCTCACCATTATTCAGCACATTAATGTTTGACATGTCAGGCGCACAACTTGTTCGAGAAAGAAAGCCTGCCTGAGCATTTCTGAAGCAAAAGCAAGACATCATGAGGAGAAAGGACGGAGTAATGAGATGCTATTTACTGGATGTAGGAACCAATCTTCCCCAGACAACTGCTCTGAAGTTGCGAGGAAAGGTGCAAGAAAATCAATAACTGGTTACAGGGATGGCGCATAATGCAGCGGAGGTTGCGAAACCTACGGGGATATTAGCACCTGGTTCAAGCACCAGGCTCTTGTGGAGCAAAAATGGGGGGAAGTAACCCCATGTGGCGTTTCTAAATTCTAACCTGGCACAGAAACCATCTCCCCTCATCACTACTGCGGGGACACGTCAGCAAAGAACAAGAGAAGTTTGACCTCCACATTCCCCACCCTGATGTTGGGTTTGTTTTTTAAAAAGGGAGTACATTTTTGAACACAGAAATGCACGCTTTTCACTTCCACTCAAGATGTAGCTTGACGTGTGTGTCCTGCAGGGAAAAGAGCTCCTCAGAAGCAAAGGCACATTTGAGACAAATAGGTCCAGGGGTAGATATAGTGAGGTAAAGATTTCACTCAATTCATTCCATCCATTTTTTGCAGACAGCCAGGCGTTTTTCATCCCATCCCTCCTCACTGACAGGGACGGATTCTGACAGCCAGAGCTTTGTTCTGCTAGCACTGGTGTTCACGCCCACTTGGAGCATCCACTAATCCCACTAATCCCAAAGGGGGAAAAATGGCCTGCACATCCACAGTACCCCGGATCACCCACGGTTTCTCGGGAATGCCCTGCGTTTCGAATGCAGCCGGCCGCCTGACCGTGATGTGAACCCCCCCGAAGGACCGGACTGCGCACACTAAAGCACCTGCATGTGCGAAGTGGGCAGCCCTGCCCTTTCCTTCCTCCGGCTCCCCGGAAACGCCGCACGGAGTCAGGAGTGGGAAGAGCTCGTGTGAGCAGAGGAGAGCAACTTCTGGACACACTGTATTTCTGTCTCGAGCTCCGGTGCCACGATCCCTACCACCAGTGTGGACGATGCTGTTGCAACCACTGAGCAAGGGGGCCAATGTGGAGCCAGGCACCCGCCGAGGCGCACTACCCCCTTCCAACAAAGCACTTCTTTGGCAGAGGCCGAGGTTGCTCTGAAGCGTTTCCGCTGGTGCTGAGGAGGGCGTGTGCGACAGCGCAGCCTGGGAGGCGCGGGGCAGGGGGCTCCACGGTCCTCTCCTCGGTCTCTGAGGCAGGTTTTTGTCCGTGGCCACGCTGCCCGTGTGTGACAACCACTGTCACACACAGAGGCTGCTGACCCACCCCTTGGCTAGAGAAGGCACCGCGCCTCAGAAACCCACTTTGCAAAGGTGGGGCCGAGCCTGGGCGCAAGCCCAGCTGCTCCCAAATAAGAAAGAAAGGCCCTCCAAAATGGCAGCCGTGAGGGCAGACTCTTAAAAGGGCTTAGTAACAACAGTGCCAGAATTAAACTAATTCTTGAGCATCCACAATTAGAACGGCCATCATGCGATTTTCTGCACCATATCGGCTGCTCCATCCCATCCCGCTTCGTGCCGCCGGTGGGAGGCTTGCCGCAGTGTGGCTCATTGGTTTTACTGCTCCTCTCTGGCGGGGAGAATGTTGTTACATCTAATGTCCGGGGGCTCCGCAAGACCACGGAAGAAGTTGTCGGCAGTAATTGTTCCCTGCCATGCACATTTCATCAAAGCAGTGGCGGATGGGAGGCACGCGATGCAACACGGAACACCGATCCCTCCGAAACATTTCGGAGTTAATGTTCCGAGCTTTTGGAATCGGACAAGAATTTGAAACTCCAAGACGGATTTGGGGCAAAGTTTTAACTGACCCGAACGCTCACGCATTGTTGTTTGTGTCGACAGTGGCAGTGAGGGGGCGGAGGGGGGAGGATCGACCTCTGGTGAATTTTTCCCCTGATCAGCAAAATGCGGTAAACTGCACAGGGAAACACAGGGAACAAGGCATTCCTGCATGGTTGATCTAACACTGATGGATGGTTCACAAGCAGTTTACAAAGAGCACAGATCTGGCAGGTACTGCGAGGAAGTTAACCCCTTCTGTCCCGCTGCCTTCCTTTCGCCACACCAGCTCAGCACTGCCCTGTCCAGGAGGCCCTGCCCCTTCTTTAGAGAAATGCATAAATTGACGCCTCGCTTAAAGACAGTGCCTCTGAGCAAGAACAGAAAATTGAGTGGGCAAGATGCCCTTCCAGGGCAACAGGGAGAGTTCGCATCGTCAATCATCCCAGATTACGGGGTGGGGAGAGAGTTCCCTGTCCTGTCCCCATTAGAGAGATCATATTGATGTTCCTGAAATCCCCCCCCCGCATCCTTACTGCCAAGATGCGAGGTCTGACAGGGGTGGGATCAAGTGAACGGAACACCCAAAGGGAAGAACGCACAAATGCGTTGCAACTGCAAATCTGAGGTAATCCCAAATGCGACAAGAAACTGAAGAAGGTGTTTTGTTCTTGCAAGAGGGAGGAAGTGTGGGACACAAAGGCAGCATTCGCCTCGATGACCATCACCTGCCTTCCCTGGAGGTGCTCTGGACCGAAGCAGTTGCTACCTCAGTCCCCGTCACTTGCCCCTGCATCGAGCTTTTGGCCTGAGAAGCATCTGATCTGTTTCTTTAAACTGTGGTTATGATTATGACATTGCATTTATACCCCACCTTTCTTCCTCTGACAAGGAAACCAAGAGGGCTTAAGAGTTCTCCTCTTCTCTCTGTTATCCTCACAACAATCCTGTGAGGTAGGCTGGGCTGAGAGTCTGCGACTGGCCCAAAGCCAGCGAGTGAGCTCCTCTATACGACTCTGGTGCACCCGCAACTGGAGTATTATGCTCAGTTTTGGGCCCCTCATTACAGGAAGCATATAGCCAGGTTGGAGTCAGTGCAGCGTAGGGCCACAAGGTTGGTGGCCGGTTTGCAGGGGATGCCGTATGAGGCAAGACTGAGGGAGCTGGGTCTCTTCAGCTTGGAGAAGAGGAGACTCAGAGGGGATCTGTTGGCGACATGCAGGTATGTGAGGGGGTGTCACATGGAGATGGGGAGAGGCCTGTTCTCCCCTGCAGAGGAAGGCAGGATGCATTCCAATGGAGCAAAGCTCAGGGAGCCACGGTTCCATTTGGATGCCAGGAGGTACTTCCTGCTGGTTAGGACCCCTAGCCCAGGGGTCGGCAACCTTTAACACTAAAAGAGCCATTTGGACCCATTTCCCACACAAAAGAAAACACCAGGAGCCGCAAAACCCTTCTGACATCTAAAATGAAGATAACACTGCATATACTGTTTTTTACCTTAATGCTATGTATATCTTCATTATGATTTAGCTGCAGCTCTTGTTCACTCACTAAAAACTGTTATTTTTAATCTTACATTAAACTAGTAGGACTCCTTTCATATATTTTGAATAGAACAGCTTCCTGCAGAGTCAAAGTCAGTGCTAAAGGGCTCCGTGCATTAAACAGCAAACCCCATAAGTTCGTCAGCAGTAAAAGCAAATGACTCTACCCACGTATCATTAAACGTTTGGTTTTCTTTTCTTTGATTTATCCAAGCGCCGTGCCAGCATGGGCCGCAGATGGGCCGGCGGCGGCTGAACCACTGTGCCGGCACGGGCCGTGGATTGGCCAGCAGTGGCAGCAGATCAGCAGCGGCTGTGACGTGAGTGACGGAGCCAAAGCAAAAGGCATTCAAGAGCCACATGCGGCTCCGGAGCCACAGGTTGCCGACCCCTGCCCTAGGGCATGGAATGGGCTTCCATGGGAGGTGGTTGAAGCTGCAGTGGCAAGGGTGTTGAAAAACAGGCTGGACATGCATGTGGTAGGCATGTCATGAGTGGAGCTGGCTGGAGCCGGGGGTCAGACTAGATGGCCCGGGAGACCCCTTCTGACTCGCTCTGTTTCTGTGGCCAAGTGAGGACTGAAGCCCAGAATTCCCAGATCCCCGGCCCAACAGTCTCACTATTACACCATGCTGGGTCCCATACAAATGACCTATAACACTGGATTATATCAAAAACATAGTGAAAATATTGATGATATTACTGCAATGCAGTTTGACTGGCGATAGAAATTGGTGAAATTTTGCTAAGTTTCACTCCCAGTTGGAGGGATTGTGTGCATGTATGTGTGTCTGAGCACCATTTGTGTGGAAAAGCAGGATACAACATCAAAGTAAATACGGGGAAGGTGGGGACAGAAGCTCTGAGTACACATTTGCCCTGGCTTGCTACTCAAAACGGGGTTACAATAAATCGAAGACTTAGGTTCGAGCACTGACTGGAAATCAACCCCAGAGGACAGCAGTCTCAGGAAATGGCTCAAAATCAGACTCCACCGAAGCAGAAACCCTTATAATATGTGACTTCATAGCAAATATTTAATTTCCAAAGGTGAGAAGGGAGACTGCTGCAAGACTCGTTTTTTATGGCTTTGTTAATTCTTTAGGATTTATGTGCCACACTAAAAGCATCTAGAATATAATTGCAAGAAGTGTGCCACGGCACATTTTAGGACCGGCTTAACTGGATTGTCAAATATGGCTCTTCTTGGCCTTTGCACACTTCAAATCACTCTGGATTCATTATGCTTTCCCAACCAGTTGCCCTCCCAAAATGGCCTGGACTGTAACTCCCATCATCCCTAGTCATCAAACCATGGGGAAGTGCCATAGTTCAATAGCAGAACCATCTGGGTTGTCTGAGAAATTTTCCAATGCCCAGGAAATTTTTCAGTTTGCATCCGAAAATGTCCTGCTGCCCAGGAGCAGGTCGGGCAATTTGTGGCCTAGAGACATTTTGCCCTACAACTCCCCCTGCCAGCTGATGAATTAACTGGAGCTGGTAGAGCCCTAGATCAAATCCGAGGGGGGGCCTGGACCTTTCCCTGCAGTCCCCTGGCCTTCGCAAACTTATTTTACTTGCATTTCATAAAGCAAAGCCCAAAACGTGCCCCGTGCTGGTTCTTGGCCCTAATAAACCTCAAACAACTGTGACCCCCAAATTTGGAGTGAGGCATGTCTGATCTGGTTTAACTGCCAACCAGAAATGGTGACCGGAGTAAATGCTGAAAGGCAGCACCGTGTGTGTTGCGATTATGCGGGTTTTTCTTAAAGGCACTGAAAGTATGAACCAGAAATGCTGCTAGGAACAGCATGTCCCCTTCTCTTGACAGCGTTCATCCCCAGGGAGCCTCGGGACGCCCTCAGTGCTCCCTGCCCACACTCCGGCCTTCCTCCCTCGCACGCCCTGGACACGCAGGCCCTGCCTTCAGAAGCACCGCTAAGCCCCCCAAGGTTCTGCAGACCAACCCACAAAATACCAATCGCCATACGATTTTCATATAACAACTTCTAACTATAGAGGGAGGCAATTAGCAGGATTTATTTTAATTTCACAGAAGGCAAAAGCAGTCAATTAATTTCCCATCAAAATCACGCTGCATAAAAATGCTTTCATCAATTTGCACCCCACCTGAAGATCAGCCTAACCAGCAGGGATGCAGAACGCTGCTGAAGCAGAGCCAGGCCACGAGTCCGTTCAACCCAGTCTGTCAACACAGGCTGGCAACAAGTCTCTGGGTGTCCGGCTGGATTGTTTCCAGCACGACCTGGAGATGCTGCTAGGGACCGACTCTAGGACCTTCCGCATCCCAGACAGTTGCTCTGCCACCGAGCAGCGACAACCCCTTGTAGATCCTCTTTCGTTACAATTAATTTGCAATGGCAGTAAACAGCGTTAGCAAAAATACACAAAACAGAGCAGATGGTACGTTTGTTCACTAGCCCTTTGGAACACCTTCCCTTCCCCTGCATACAATTAAGCCCAGGAGGAAGGGCTGCCGCTGGCAGGAGTGGATTTGCTCTTTCCAAGCTGCACTGGTTGCCGCGTGCAAGGACTGTGTGAGGGTTCTTGCCGTCTCTGGGAAGGGGATGGTTCCTTCCCAGCTCGGATCCCCCTTGTGAATCGCACCTTACATGGCAACTCATCCGAGAAGAAACCCCTCCTGTTTAAAAGACACTCCAGCCACTGGATAAGAGTCTAGTACCTCGGGAGTCTAGGGAAACAGGTGTGGGGGCTAGGCCTCACAATGCCCTTGCTCACTCGGCTTTAGACGGGGGGGCTGAGAATTCCAGGAGATGGTGTTACAACACGCGCCCGGTTCTAGAAAATGTTGCTTAAATCTTCAAAAGACAAAGGAACGCTGTGAAAAATGAATGCTTTTGCCAAGCCTGTCATTTCAGCTATTGGCCCATATGGAAACTCCACAAGAGCTTTGCAATGACTTACGTGTTATACGTTATTTAATTGGATTTTATACGGAAGGAAACTCTGGTTTTCCATTATTCAGAAATGGACCTCCCATCATGCTCCCATTGCAGCGGAAGAAAAGGAGGGGGAACACCCCACTCAGAATGTGCTTCATTTAACACCAATGCGTCCAGAATGAGCAACGACTTTGGAGATCAATTTACTTGTTTGACAGTCAACGATATTAATAGGATTGTCACAGCATTGCAGAACAATAAAGAACGGTGTGCCAAAACAACTGTATAAAGCAGGTCAAAACACTGTGTTTTAAAATGCAGGTGTCTGTGCTGGAACAAAGGTGAGAAAGGGGTAGCCAGAGATGCTTCGGCCTACAACCCCCATCGGCCGTAACCACAATAGCCCTTGGTCAGGCATGTTGGGAGTCGCAGGCCACAAACTGACCACCCACGTGGTGGGGTGGAGAGAGACACGAAACATTTTGCTCAACTTGCGCGTAGAAAGTGACGCCTACTCTGCAGGGAGGCTGGAAGGGCCTCATCCACACCAGCTTTAGGGGAGCTCCCCGTGGCGCTCTTTAGCAATGGCGTTCAGCACCACGGAGCGCTCCTATGGGCCTCCAAAGAGGGCCTGCTAGGAAAGGGGAGATCCTGGACAGAGAAGTGAGCCGCCCCGAGGCTGCTGCAAGGGGTGGCATATACATATTTAAATAAATAAAAAGTCACCAGCCTGCAAGACACGCCCTTGTCCACAAGCCTCCCCCTCCTACCAAAGCCTTTCTTGAAATGGAAAGATGCTAAATTCACAGATTCAAATGAATGGCACAATTTGGTATGGAAGGCAGCAACAAGGGGAAAACGGCCATACGGTCGGTGTAGGAAAAGTTAAAGACAAAACTGCATAATAAATTACCAAGATGGCTTTCACCTATGGAAGCTCTTGTATCTCCAAATGCATTGAATTTTGAAGCGATCGTAAGATATGATGACATTTCGGATAATGATGGAGGACTGAAATTGAATCAAGAAATACAAGAACAAGGATCTAATGTTTCTTGGTGGCATAAGGTGCAGATACAATCAAGATACGCTAAAGACTATAGAATGTGGGGCTTTTATAAGGACTTAACAGCATTTGATCAGGTGATGCTTAAATCGGATGAGAAAATGATTAAAAGATTATATAATTTCTTACTAGATAGAAGAATGGATGAAGAATGGATGGGCCAGTTTTTAATGTATGTAATTTTTAGCATTTGGAAATTTTAATGTATTAGAAATTGTTTGTATTTTGTTGTGAGCCGCCCCGAGGCTTGTGGCAAGGGGCGGCCTATAAATTTCCAAATAAATAAATAAATAAAATTTCCAAATAAATAAACAGGTTAAGGAAACTATGATCATGTGGACACAAAACGTGGGCATAATACTGAATTAGAAAAATGGCAAAAGCTGTGGGAGAGAAATATTAAGGTAACATTAGCAACTTCATATAAAGAAAACTTGTATAAAATGTTTTATAGATGGTACTTGTTGCCAAATAGACTAGCCAAGATGTTTCCAAATATGTCAAATGGATATTGGAAATGTAAACATAAATTGGGTACCTTCTATCATATGTGGTGAACTTGTGATAATGTGAAACTCTATCGGATTAAAATACATAAATGGCTTGAGGAAATGTTACAAAAATCTCTAGCTTTTAAACCTGAAGTTTTCGTATTAGGCATTGTACCTGATGATACTGGTAAACAAGAAATGTGCTTGACTTTACATGTAATTACTGTGGTGAGGATTGCATTTGCCCAACACTGGAAGAGTGAAGAGCCACCCACCAATGAACTGATCCTAAAAAAGATCTTGGACTGTGCAGAAATGGACAGATTGACTTTGTCACTGAAGGAGAAAGAAGATACTGACTTCTATCAAACTTGGGACTCTTTTTATTTTTGGCTAGAGAAATGGGGCTTCGCATAGATTTAGATATGTTCATATGTTAACATAAAAAGAAAAAATGTGGGGGGCTGACCCAGTAGGTCTGATGTTTCCGATGACTGATGTTGTTTTTAGTTGTTCTTTGTATTAAGTTTATTTAGAATAAAACTTATTAAAAAAAAAAAGGAAACCGGTCATACAAATAACAGGCTACAAGACTCCAGCGAATGTTTGATCCTTTTGAGGCTGTTTGGTTACTGTTTATTGAATATACTATGGTCATCAAATACTGGAGGACGATACCAACATGTTATAAATCATGATGGCCGTTCTAACAGTTTCTGTATAGCCAACAGGCATCCTGCAGGCCTTTAGACCCTATGCTATGTAACTTGATCAAGGGTTGGGAGGGGAAAGGAGTAAAGGAAGACAGATTATGTTCAATGTACGTTCCCAATGTTTGTTTGCTATTGTTTCTTTAATTTTTGATAAAAGAAACTTTTTTAAAAAAAAAATAAAGCCTTTCTTGAAAATGTGCTGTCTGAACTATTAGGCTGCCTAGCAGATGGAGTGTGGGCCAAGAAGGACGCTTGGCCAATTGGCAGTGTTTCAATCAAATATTCTGCTCAGTTGGAAGCAGCACCTTGAACTGAGCTCAGAAGCAAGCCGGCTACAATCGGTACTCTCTGTTTCAGGTCCCAGTTGGTGCCTCCAGTCCGAGTGACTAATCTGGCTGTTGCATTTTACACAAGCTGTACCTTCCAAACAACCTTCAAGGGCAGCCCCATGAGAAGCGCATTGCAGTAACCCAACCTGGAGATTGACAGTGTATAGACTCCTGAAACTGTCCAGCCAAAGCTGACAGAAAGCTCCCTGGGCCACTGAGGTGCTCTCAAACCATGCAGCTGCTCCTTCAAGAGGACTGCAACCCATCCAGAACAAGTTGAGCGGCTATGATATGAAGAGAGAAGCAGAGGTTTCCCTCTTGTTCTGTGGAAAGTCAGATACTGAAGATGAAGCTCAAATACTTTGGCCACTGAATGAGAAGGAAGGACTCCCTGGAGAAGAGCCTGACGCTGGGAACAATTGACGGCAAAAGAAGGGGATGACAGAGGTTGAAGTAGCTGGATGGGGTCACTGGGGCAGTTGGCGGGAGCTTAAGCAGCCTCCGGGGGATGGTGGAGGAATGCTGTCCATGGGGTCGTTTTGGGTCGGGTGCAACTTTGCGACTGAACAACAAATCAAGTCTCCCCTCACTTGCCTGCAACTTCTCATACACATAGCCAACTACAGATCACTAAAAGAGGAACTCCTGTTTTGGAAGGGAAGCCTTTCCTAAACCAGGCCGCTTGCTCAGTTGAAAGTATCTGGCGGTCCTGGAACTCAGGCAAGCCCCTTCCCCTCAATTAGGAGCATTCGTTCCATGCTGCCCAGACGCCTCTCTGCAGAGCAGGGGCGCTTCCATCACCAAGGAGCAAGCGAACGGAGAAATATTCACGACACATTTTCTAGCCTGATTCCTGGCTTGGGCAGCTCTCCAGTTTTGCAAGTGGAACCAAATCCACTGCAGCCAGATACCCGGTTCATTATAAGATAATGTGATTTGTAACAACAGCCAAAGAAGAAATGAAACAGAACCCAGCTCCGTTAACACTCAAGCGCCGCTTTCCCTGAAGGCATATCAGTGCTCGGAGGAAAAGATTTCCGGCAAAGCACTCCACTCGCTCAGAAGTCCAGGGCCTATTAAATACTTAGCAGGGCTCCAAGACGCAGGCAGCCCCCCTCACTAACCCAGTCCCTGAAGCAAGATAAAAATCTGAGCTTTCCTTTCGAGATCTTGAGCGGCTGTTTTAATTCCACTGAATGGTTTATCTACCTGGAAATCCAAACAGGCAAGAAAGATGCAAGCATGCGGATCCTCTCAGGAATTCTCCAAAGCACTGAGCCGGCTCAGGCCTGGATATGCAGGCCTCTGTCATCAGGAAAACGGATAGCCTTTTGCCGTTAAAGGCCCGTCTAATGGTTTCAGTTGCGGCTTGTGCAACACTTGGGTTTTCAGAGTTGGTTCCAGACAGGGGTGGGGGAAGAAGAGAAAATGGATCTCCGGAAAGTACAGCAAAACAATTCTCTTGAAGTTACTGTTTTCATTTTGCAAGCATTGCCTTTCTCTCTACCAGTAATTCATCCTTCCAGGAAAAACAAATAAAAATAAATAAAAATAAAGTGGTGTGGAAAGAAAGGAGGCAACCCTTTCCTTTGAGAAAAATACTAGGTATGCCTACTCAGAAGAAAGCCCTATAAGGTTCAGTGGAATTTACAACCAGGTAAATGCATGGAGGATTACATTTCTTGTGTGAATTTAACAGTTGAGAAGGTCAAATTAAGATCTAGAGCAAAGATTAGCAATAAGGACAACACCTGGGCACTTTGATATGTTAGCCCAAATCTAATTTTAAGTTAAGCTATTTAAAGTTTTATAAGAAAAATGTTTTACGCTGCAGGGGTGGAAAGTGTTTCATTTAAGAAAGTTTCTTTTATAAGAACAATGTTTTAAGCTGTAGGGGTGGAAAGAGTCTTTCTTCCTTGTTGCATGCAAAGTACAAAAGATGAAACATCTGTAGATGTGATAATGAAAACACTGTATAATAGAAACAGAGCAAGTCAGAAGGGGTTTCCTGAGCCATCTAGTCTGACCTCTGGCTCGGCTCATGTAATCCCCAACATGTGGGTGTCCAATCTGTCCTTGAACACCCTTGCTGATGGGCCCTCCACCACCTCTCTTGGAAGCCCATTCCATATCCCAGGGGTCCAAAAGCCCAGTTCCTTTAGGTTTGTCACCCCGGACTACATCCTGCCCTCCACCCCAGGGGAGAACAGGCCACGACCCTCCACTGTGCGGCACCCCTTCACATACCTGTAAGTCACTATAAGATCTCCTCTCCTCCAAGGTGAAAAGTCCCAGGTCCCTCAACCTCACCTGATGCGCCATCCCCCCACCCGCCCCCCAATCTGGCCACCACCTGGCGACCCTGCGCTGAACTGATTCCAACCTGGCTGTGTCCCTCCTGTAACGTGGAGCCCAGAATTGGGCACAGGACTCCAGCTGTGGGCGCACCAGAGTCGTACAGAGTGGCACCAGCCCCTCTCTCGATCCAGAAGCCACACTTCTGGCTATGCATCCAAGGGTGGCGTTCGCCCTCTTGACCGCCGCATCCCCCTGCTGGCTCATGTTCTGCCTGCTGTCGACAAGAACCCCGAGAGGCCTTTCACAGGTGCCGCTCTCCAGCCACCCATTCCTGAGTCCCAAGGGCAAGACCTTGCACTTACCCACATCGGGCGCCATGCGGCTGCCCCCCGCCCACTTCCACAGCCTGTCCAGGTCCTTTGGACCTGGAGGACCTGCTCCCCAGCTGTGGCCACTGCCCCCACTTTGGTATCACCTGCAAATCTGGCCAGCAAATCTGGTTGCTCCCTTCTCCAGGTCACTGATAAACTGGGTGAACAGGATCAGTCCCAGAACTGAGCCCTGTGGGACTCCACTCATCACTGGCTGCCACCCTGACGATTCCCCACTGATCCATCGGAGAGTACATCGATCTACCCCAAAGCACATCCATTTCTCAACCAGGATAGCATGCCGCACCTTGTCAAAGGCCCTGCCGAAATCCAGGTAAACCACATCCGTTGCATCCTGTCACAGAACTCCACAAGGTATGTCTGGCAAGACCTAATATTTATCTATTTGCTAGTTTTGCACCTTCAAAGTTCCAAGCAGCGTCTAAGCAGAAGAAAACCCAACAAGTCCACCCTGAAGCACTTGCAGCATCCCACAGACCGGAAGGGCAATAAGAACTGGAGGCAGAGCAGCTCGGCACGCAGCACCAGCTCCTTTGGGTAAGGAAGTTTCGGCACCTTCACCCCTGTCCCCGTTTGTGTGCTAAAGCTTGGCAAAATTTGATCTGATGCGGAAGAAGAGCTATCGAGATTTTCTTTTGCTGGAGAAACTCAGCTTAGACATCCTGAGAAACCACACTTAATTTAAGAACCTCACACAGCCTCAAGCCCTGATTTAAAGAGTGCCATTTTATGGAAAAGGACATGAGCAGGGCAACACAATCCGGGGCCCCTGAGCTCGGCTCCACCGGCTGAGATAGAGTGCGCTAGACCAAGGCAGTTTTGCAAGTTAACTGGAAGTGAGAACAGAGCTGAATTTAAAGCTGCCAAAAAGAAGGGAAAGAATTGGAATGAGCCAATCCCCCCTCCAGCCCCAACACACAAAGCAAACTATTTCATAACTCTAAATGTTATAAAACTTTGGGCTAATTCCTTTTGATTCACAACAAATCCTGTTAGGATTATCCTGCACACAGGCAGTGTCCTCGCAGCCGGGGGCTCCGACCTAAACCCCCGCTGTAGTCTCTGGCTCACCACTGCGCATGAGGAACCCATCTGGAGGCGACTGAAGGGCTGCGGAGCAACAGCGGAGATCTTCCCCCATCCCTTGCAGGTAAAGCGGCAGGCCAGGCCATTCCCAGTATGGGCTCCAACAGGAGGAGAGGGGCAACGCCCCCCCACGCCCTGGGCATGTACTCATCCGTGTACTTATCCCCCCCCCCCCGAGACCATGCAAGCCCCCAGTGTCAGGGCAGGAGATCGGGGCAGCTACCAACCCGTTCTTGAATATTTCAACGCATAACAGGCCGTGCGTGGGCAAGCGTGGAACCCACCACTGCTGTAGCAGTTCCACCGATTCGCTGGTGGCCTTAGCTGGCTGGAAGCAGGAGCCTCTTCTCCCAGTTGTCAGCAATGAATCCCGCAGCAGATGTTCCAAAGGGCCGTGCCACACATATCAAGGGGTTTCCCAAAGTTTCCTAACGGGCAATGCAGAGCAAGCGGCTCTTGGCCGCTCCAGCCCAAATGGTCGACACCGACCGGCAGGCACGGCTTGTTGGGATTTCAGGCACGATTCTTTCCTGTCCCGATTCGGAGATGCCCTGGAGTGAACCCAGAGGCTTCTTCGGGGTTTCTACCATTGGATACAGAACTCAAGTTTACAGCAAGGAGAGCCAAGAGAGACCCTTTGCTCAGCGGGTCTCCCGCAGGGGCTGAGTGGATGAGTCCAGGCGGGCCACGGGGAAGGCCTCAACCACAAGCAGAGCAGTCCAGTGCCGTTTGCACCAGCAAGCCATGCTGGGGGTTGTCTGGCCTCTGAGCCCAGCAGCCACAACTGCAGGACGCAGGTGTCCTCCAAGGATGCCGATTAATTTCCTCGCAAGGCCAGCACTCCTCGTTACGTCTAGCAATACAGATGTCCCTGCGTCAGCCTTGCCCATCCCAAGGCCCTCCCAAAGTGTTGGACTGCAATTCCCATTACTCTCAGCTACTGGGCATTCTGGGGGTGGCAATCCAGCAGAACGGGAAGGCTTCAGGTGGAGAGAGGGTGAGGATTAGGGCTCACCACACATTCTGTGAGGAGACACGCAAGTTCTGTTTGTTCTGATTTCACTGCTCATATTTGTTCGAATGACCCCAAGGTCAGGAGGACAAAGGGGAACATGTCCCTCCGTGCTCTGTGGAGTTTTAAAAACGCTGCTTGCTTCAGGGCATTTTTCCCAAGCCTCAGAAGCCCCAAACCGTGCAATAGCTCCTTCCTCACAGGGCAGCTGCTCCGGTCCACGAGTCATTTTGCCGGTCCCGCCTTCCTACTGTGTTGTGTGCACCTCCGCAACTCTCCAGGGGGTGGCCAGAACCGTGTCCTGCACCCCAAAGATGGACCACACCCTAGATGCGCCCAGGAGACATTCTGGTGCACTCCCCAGCATGGGGGTCTGCCTTCCTCTGCGATCCTATGCTAAGATAGGATTGCAGAGGCCCACCTGCTCATCCCCACACACACACTCAAGGGTGAGCCCCAGTCACGTCCACTCAGGTCGGCTCCCTGCACCACGCAGGACTTCCCATTGTGTGATCTCCCCTTCTTTTTAACCACAGCATGAAGCCAGCTCTCCGCTGCAGAAGTTCTGCCCCCATCAGGCTGCAGGGATGACAAGATAGTCATGAGAAAAGCAACGGACTTATTCGTGCTGTGCCCCTAGCCCTGGGAGGGCAGGGGAAGGCCCTCTGGCACCCCGTGGGCCCACTCCAGCCATCCTGGCACACACTCTAGGACTGGCCAGACAACTATGCCTCAGCCGCAACGCCATTCCCCCATCCAGCGATCCTTTGCTGGTCTCCTGAATTCTGCAGGGTCGCATGTCCATCCCAAAAAGTTACCAACAGCAGAAAGAGCATGAAACTAAAATGGGGTGGAATTTCGGCCCCATCCACCCCTGGAGTGCGACACCTGGCGGCTTCTCTGAAAGGCCTCCGGGCCACAAGAGGCCTGAACTACCACGGCCCTAACCTCACAGGGGCCCATTTTATGCTTCCCAAGCTGAGCAATGGACCTCTGCCACCAGGAGCCATTTCCTGCTTCTGCTCCAACCGTTCTGCCTCCTCAAACCACAACGAAGCTCTCCTTAGTTACATGACGGCCCTGAAAACAAAACCCCTCCCTCGGTTTACTTCTGAAGGGAGAGGCGTGACGGCACGGTGAGCGGCCGTGTGCTATCAAGCAGGCGCAGCAGGATCGCAGGAGCGCTTAAAAGCTCGCTCGCTTCCGGGGTTCCTCGCTGAGCTGCCCACAGTGAGGCATCTTTCAGCGTCTCAATCCAAAGCGCACGAGCCGCTCTCATTAACTGTGATGGCAACAGGGAGAGAAGAGGACCGCGGAGGAGCCGAGATGCTGCTGCAGCGAAGCCCTCGCAAGGCGCACTCGTCAAGCTCGGCTTTGCCACGCCGTTTCGGGAGGCAGTTCCCTGTGGCCCTCCCACAACAGAGGAGCCACGCATTGGTCTGATTGCGCTGGCCTGGAGTGGGTCTCGGATCCTCCAAGCATCAGGGAACCCCTGCGGGCTTTGCTCTTGGGACTGGGAGCCCCACTTCCCACCCACCCCCAGAATGGCATGCCCATCTCCCTCCCTATCCAAGCCCATTTCACTCCCTCCAGCTCAGCCACAGGGACTCTCTCTTTGGAGAGGCCACCTTGATGATCCTGTGTGGCTGCAAGGCAGTTCACACAGTGTGGTGGCTTTAATTAGAGCCAGTGGCAAGTTGTGGACAATGTGTGGGACTTGGAGCAGGGAGGCCTGGGTTCAAATCCCCGCCCAGCCATTGGGAAAGTCTCTCGCCTTGTCTATCCCGGCACATAGGACCTCACATCGCAAGGACAAAACTCCCCCAAGATGCTCTGGAAGAAGAAAGCAGCAAGAGCCAGCCAACTAGAACATACGAGTCATTCTTAGAAGGCTTCCCTTCTCGTGTGGACTCCTGGATTCAGTCATGACTTGGCCCCTTTCACACATCACCCTGCAGCAACCTGGGTTCGCCACTGCAGGAGCTGCAGCCAGTCCCAAATCGCCAAGGAGCACTCTTGCGAGGTCCACACCTGGCAGCCGCATCTCCGCCACGCTCACACAGCGGCACGGACTGCCACTTAGATCAAGACATGCCAGGAGGTATCTGGGCCAGTTTCAGGAGTGTTTCTGGCTGCAATTCTTTCACCAAAGAAGCCAACTAAGAGCCGCTATTCCTCCTGCTAAATTAAGCAGTTGAAACAAGCAACATGGGAGCAAAACCAAGAGTAGACTTTCGCACGGAAAGACAGGGCGTTCGGAGCGCTTGTTTTTGGTAATGCCCACCTACGAAGAGGATGCTTCTCACATTCTTTGAAAGCCTTTCCAATCTGCTTCCTCACAACCAAGGAAGCGTCTGAACCGGGCAACCCCCCTTGCCTGTGCCCACGCCCCTCCGAAATGTTCCTCCGTGTGGCATCCTCCACCTCCTGCCAGGCCTTCTCCGCTTCCCCTTCTCCAACCTGTCTTTTACCCCAACTCAAAACTCCATCAGGATCCCTTGGCTCCCCCTTCAATCTCTTAGGCTCGCTACTTGTTAAATTGTCATTAAGTGATTAAAACAAAACTATCTCGTCCTCTCTGGGCACCGAATCAAAGATATGTTAAATTGCCTTTTCAGAAAGTTAATTATTTACTCCTTGCAATCATATTACACACTACTCCTACCACAGCTGTTCATTAACCTGTGGGCTTAAGTAATGATCAGAAGGTACCGCATTGCCCTTCGTGTTCAAGACATGCATTTTAAGAAGCCCGTTGGTTCGCTCGTTCACTAGAACGGGAGAACAAACGCCCTGCCGTGACAGCGGCTGCATCCCCGCATTTGCCCCCAACATCGGAAATGGCAAAGGTCACCCAGCCAGTTTCTTCTTCACCCAACCAGCGCATTTGTTTTGAGAATCTGTCGTCTCCTTGGCTTTGAATTGGCTCTTCCTCCAGCAAACAAGCAAACGAAAAACCCACGACCACCTCCAAGGAAGAACACCGACGAAAACAGTAATCCAAATGCAGGCCGAGTCCACTCCTGCTTCAAAAAGGAAATCCTAGCCGTCCTTCTGAACGGGCCAAGCTCTCGTACTGGACAACTTCAAGTGGCAAGCAGATCAGGAAGCTGGGCAGCATCCAGGGGGAACCAAACATAGTCCAAAGCAGACACAGCTAGAGCTGCGAAGGGACAGCAGCCCTGCCCGAGTTCCTAGACCTCCTCACGCCGGCTTTTGCCTAACCTGCGTAGTAGTAAAGGCACACCTGCAAAGCAGGTCCGTGCAACATTCTGGGTTGTGTTGGATGCCTCCCGCCCGCAGGAGGGCCTGCAGGTATCTTTCGTTGGCAGAACGCCTTTCTGAAAAGACATCCAAGGGGTCACTGCATGGCTTTCCTCTCCCGCCTGACCATCACCCCAGCCCTGTGAGGTAGAGACTGGTCCCAGGTCATTGGAAACGCTTCAGTCCGGCTCTTGGTTCTGCTCCTTTCCCCTGCCTCAGCTGAGGGCAGAAATCCAGCATCTCAAGGCCATTATCTACCTAGGAGAAGAAGTGATTACATAGCCCCTTCCATAACTGCACACTATGGCAACTTGGTTTCCTCTTGTCTCTCCTTAGGCAGAATCAAGGGCCAGAGCTTCCAGGAGAAGGAGAAAGCCACTTCTTGGGCTCCTCACAGACTCATGCCAACTGTCAGGTTCAGCTTAAAAAGAAAGTTTTCCTGCCAACACAAAATAAGGGACCCAGAGAAAAGCAGTACTCTAGAAATAAAGCAGGTCTTCCAAACCTGACCTAAGATTCTGCTCTAAGGTGCCAAAAGAAAGTTCTACTCAGCAAAAGGATATAGCCAGGTTGGAGTCAGTGCAGCGTAGGGCCACAAGGATGGTGGCTGGTTTGCAGGGGATGCCATATGAGGCAAGACTGAGGGAACCGGGTCTCTTCAGCCTGGAGAAGAGGAGACTCAGAGGGGATATGTTGGCAACATACAGGTATGTGAGGGGGTGTCACATGGAGATGGAGAGAGGCCTGTTCTCCCCTGCAGAGGAAGGCAGGACGCGCTCCAATGGAGCAAAGCTCAGGGAGCCAAGGTTCAATTTGGATGCCAGGAAGCACTTCCTGACAGTCACGACCCCGAGGGCGTGGAGTGGGCTTCCACGGGAGGTCGTTGAGGCCCCATCGGTGAGGGTGTTCAAAGACAGGCTGGACATGCACATGGTGGGCATGTCGTGAGCAGAGCCGACTGGTGCCGGAGGTCAGACTAGATGGCCCAGGAGGCCCCTTCTGACTCACTCTGTTTCTATGTTTCTAAAAGGGCCCAGTGGAGGGAAACAAAAATGATCCAGGGTTTGGAAACACTGCCCTGTGAGGAGAGACTGAGGGAATTGGGCATGTTCAACCTTGAGAAGAGAAGGCTGAGCAGGGGGGGGGGGGGGTGACATGATATCCCTCTATAAGTCCCTCGAAGGCTCACAAAGGGGAAGGCCAAGATCTCTTCTCACTGATGCCAGAGTGTAGGACATGGAATAATCAAGTCAAGTTGTGACAACCCAGATTCAGGCTGGACATCAGGAATAGCTTCCTCGCTGTCAGAGCAACAGGAGAATGGAACCAGCTGCCCGGAGAGGTGGAGGGCTCTCCCACACTGGAGCCATTCAGGAAGAAACTGGGCAGCCCTCTGAGTGGGATGGCGTGACTTGACATCGGGTTGGACCCGATGGCCTTCATGGCCCCTTCTGACTCTACTATTCTGTGATTCTGCTAATCCAAACAGGAGTGGAGCAGGTCTCTCGGATGGACAAAGGAGGTCACCAAGCTTCAGGGAATGGCAAGACGTGCACCTCAACCAGGTGAACTTGCTGGTAGTGGCCAGGAAAACACTTTTGGTGCCATTTGAAGCTAGGAAAGAGTCATTTCTTTAAAAAAACCCCTGTATTGTTTACCTGTATCATTGTTATGATTGCACTGTGAGCCACCCAGAGAGCCTTCTGGCTTTGGAGAGGCATACAAATGCAAGCAAGCAAGCAAGCAATAAATAAATATGGCTTTATCTACTCCAGGTAGACCAGATGTACCAGTGGAAAGTGTAGGCATACTGGTCATATTGGAGGTGGCAGAAGACAAGATTGCCATGTTGGTGGAGCCGTGTGTCCGCACCTGACTCCTCCTTTGAACTTGAGATACTCTCTGAGGTGCTGAACCAAACTGGAGGATCAGGATGAGGTGCCACACCATGGAGAGCTCCTGCAGAGGTTCAGATTAAAACCAGGGTGGATATGCCATGCCGCTGGCCCTGGAATCACCAGCCTCTGAGACTTGGAGGAATGGATACTGGCCAGTGCGGTGGGGATGCAGTGGTCTCAGAGCAGAAGCGAGGAGCCCAAGACCTGCAGGCCAGACCATCCCTGCAGGTGCCCAGAAGGCCACGGCCCCCTCCCCGGCCTGGCCTCCACTCCTACAGACACGGGTGCCTTCCCCCGATTCTAAAGGGACGAAATTAGGGGCAGTAGGCTAAATTGTACTAGGGTTTTGAGACGCACAGCCTCACTCCTTCGGCCTCATCCACCCCTGGGATGTGTTCCCTGATGTGGGATGGGATGGACAGAGGAAAGGGAAAGGAGAAACAAGGGCAGCGCAGGAGCAAGGATGGAACAAGGGGGACCAAGGCAGAGGGAAGGGTCTTCCACCGAAGTGCTGTTATGGCAAACGAAGACGCTGCATATATCCACCCACCTTGCCTTTTAATTCGTCTCCACGCACAGGTACAGAAACCTTGCTCCAGCAGCAGGAGCAAGCCCTCAGTAATTCCCAAAGCCTTTCATTTTAAAAAAGGCAGCTGGCCAGGTCTTTTCAAAGCACAGGGAGCCCGCACAGATCTGAGAGTCTTTCCCCAGAATCTGAGTGAAGTCCAAAAAGTACAAATCAGGGCATGGGGTTTGCAGAAGTCCAGCAGTCATCGAAAGAGCATGAACACCTGAGGAACACGTTGAATGGCTGTGGAAACATCCGCTTCTGTGCAAGCACCGGTGGGCCCCCCATGGGCACTGCAAGGATCGCTGCTGGGCCCTATGCTTAGCCGCGGGAGAAGAACTTTGTTCCTTTTTGCACCAAATTGTTTCTGCTCCAGGTTGAGCACAGGGCCAGCCTCCTTGCAGATTTGGATTCGAAGCCAGCAGCGTTGCAAGGAGTTCTGCAATGAGCACATCGTTCAGCTGGGCATTTCCTTGGCGCACGCAGGCAAACATTGCTCCCAATCCAGCTGGGAAGTCGAAGCCGTGGTACATGGTGCAGCACTGGAGCCATGGAATGGGCAGCGCTTACGCTACTCTGGAGGAAACCCCAGTCACGGAAAGAAGGGTGCTTCCTGCATGAGGGTGGGGGAGATGGCATTACAGGAGGGCCTTTAATGCCCCGTAAGCAGTGGCACAAACACTGATTCCACTGCTTGGGGTGGAAGATTCCCCAGCAGAGCAGGAAGGAAACCTTCGCACAAACAGGAAGCTCAGCTCGGCAGCATTCTGTAGGGAGAGGGCTGCGTGCAGCATTCGCACAGCGGCCGGTCAAAAGCTTCTGCATCCTGACTATGCATGGCGGAGATGGAGCCGGCTTCAAGGTGCCACCTAAGCCCTCCTGGACAGTCCACTTTCTTCAAGTGGTTGTTGAATTGTAGGCCACAAAGCCAAAATCCAGGTTGGAGCAGATGAAATTCAGCAGCTTTACAGCCTAGATGCACGAGCCACACGCAGCACGCACGAGAAAAATCGAGCTGTTTTGTTGGCAGGTGACATTCGGCTGCAGCAGGCATGATAGGAAGTGAAAGATCCTTGTCCCGCACCAGCCCAAAAGTTGTCATCGCTCTGCAATTCAGAGCTGTCCATACAGTTCTCGGTCAGAACAGGCACATCTTTGGCCAAAGCGCACACACGCAATCTGAGTCATGAACGGCCAAGCAAAGGCGGGGAACTTGCTGCAACTGTCTTGCCATAAGTTGCGTAAGACTGAATGGGCAGTGCAGCCGGTAGAAGCTTCCTGAAGGTGAGCAGTTAATGGATGCAAAATGGAAACCACGCCACCTCAGCCAGACAAAATGCCACAGTACTTCCAGGAGGAAGAAACAGGCCGGCGAGTGGAACTCAGCACTGCCTCGTTCAGTTGGAAGTCGTTCTCCGGCCATCCCCTGGACTCAAAGTTGCCAGTAAAGAAGGGCATTCAAGTCTTGCAACCTGCACTGGTTTGTTGTGCTTAGCAATGCCAGAATCCACCTATCCAAGAAGGCCTATTGTTACACACCCTGGAGAACCTGCCAGTGCGCATTTCTCCCTGGAACGGCACATGGTGCCCCTCTTTGGCCTAGTGCTGGTGTGATACGTCCACACCTGTCCTTCAGTGGGGCTACTAAATGCCGCTAGCAGCATCTTCAAGCGAGCGGGAATCTGCGCTCCCAAGGAAAGGTCTCTGGCAATGGGGGGACTCCATTCCACTCCAGTCCATGCACTGCGCTCTTGTGACCCATCTCCCCAACCCGGGAACCGATGAAGCAGAGGCCCTCTAGAAGGCCTCATTCCAGAAGTACAGGCAGGTCAGGGCTCCATCTGCATCAATCGGCCATTTCCCCGGCCGCCTGCTGCACGGAAGGCAGTGGCCAAAACAGGAAGAGGAAGATGCATCCGCTTTCGTTTCCGGGTTGCCCAGGCCCCGATTCGTGGCCCCAGTGGATTACAAGGAAATTCAGCCCTCCAGTTAAGAGGTCTCAGCAGGAAGGCCGGGACAGTCAGGACCCCAGGGGCGTGGAATGGGCTTCCACGGGAGGTCGTTGAGGCCCCATCGGTGAAGGTGTTCAAGGATAGGCTGGGCATGCACATGGTGGGCATGTCATGAGCGGAGCCGGCTGGTGCCGGAGGTCAGACTAGATGGCCCGGGAGGCCCCTTCTGACTTGCTCTGTTTCTGTTTCTCTGTTTCTATGACACCTGGCTACTACGTAGCATCTAAAACAGCCTTTACAACCTTATTTATTTTATTTATTTATTTATTTAAAACATCTTTATGCCGCCCCATTGCAACAAAGCCTCGGGGCGGCTTACAAGAACCTTCAGCTCTGTTGGACTACAACCCCATCATCCCTGGCCAGCAAGGCCATTGATGCTTGCTTATTCATTCATTTATTTTATTTAAAGTTTTTATATGCCATCTCAATACTAAAAGTCTCTGGACGGCTTGCAAAAAAGCTTAAAGCCTCTTATTTGCAGACACTTTATCCAAGCCTCGCTTTTCCAAAGCATTTGAACAACCCAAGAAATTAAAAGTGAGGACTACAAAACTCCTTGCCCTTCCTATCTCAAAATTGCTAAGCGGCTCTATTTAAATCGCCACTGGAAGAGGAGCGAGGGGGACGGTTTGTTTGCGCTCGCAGGGTTTGTAATTTGAGGGCAAATACAAACAAGCCAGGCAAGAAAAACGATGCAGCAGCTGGTCCACTTGCATGCACTGCAGAATCCAGGTTTTTCTTGGCACAGAATTTTGTCTGCCTGGAAGCAGAATTTGAAAACACGTCATCTTTGGGAATCTAAACAAACTGTAAGTGGCAGTTATTAATTGGATGCCAAACAACAGACTTTGACAAGGGCCATGACAGCCGCGGGTCACAGAATAATCAGCGTTTGGAAAATGAAGTATGGGAAGCGAGACAGATTCTCCCCACGAGAGTGAGCCAACTCCGTGGGTGCCAAGGAGCACGACCGAAAAACACGATCTCGCCGCGCCGCACCTGTCTCAGCCAAGTGCGAGCCCCCATCCATCATCTTCCCCACAATACAAACTCGTTGGATAGATCGATTGGGCTCCATAAAAAGCTCGTAAGAGGGGCAACGGCAAACAATGAGAGGGGAGCATGGCTTTGTTCCCACAGGAATTTGCCTTTCATGCTGAACTCAGCCATCTTTCTCATGAACAAGTGGAGAAGCAGCGCGGGGAGGTGCTCTTTAAGTCCACGGATGATACTAAACTGGAACTGAATGCAAATCAGGAGGGAGGGAAATATTCCGACTGAAGGGAGAGGCAAGTCCTGGCAACAAGGAACATTCCTACAGGAGAAAGAGATGGGAGGAGCTGCCTCCTCCAGTAAAAGCATCGCTGCCTCTCAAACGCCCTCTTCTAAGTTGCAGGGCTGTAACAACAGACGATAATCAACACATGCTCAGAGGCACTCTGGTTTCCAGCCAACCTGCATGCACAGAGCAAGTGCAGCTAAGGTTGCTACAACTCTAGACGGAAATCTTAGATGTTCCTCAGAGTTTGGGCTCTGTGAACGGTGGTCACATCTTCTGAAACCCCCCTCAGAGTCCCTTGCGACATGTAGACAGGAAGCCGCTGTCGCCTTGGGTGTGTGGAAGGAGCAGCAAAGCTGTGCTCCAGCAAACCTGGCTGTTTTGCCAGGCTATGGAGGGAGCAAGGATCCGTCTCGTTCGCTCGGAGGTTTCTCCTCTTGTTGGCCACGCCTCTGGGTGCTCCCACGAGTTCATCCCCACTCCCAGCCCACGCGGTGTGAGACACAGGCTGGGCTCCCATCTGGCCTGGGGCAGGCAGGGCCCAAAGCAGGGAGGGAAGAAGCCCCCCTCCAGGGCTCTCCGGTATCAAGTTCAGAGAAGCCACTCCAGCAAAGGAAGCTCAAAGGGGGGCTGAATTACCACTGCCAAGGCGAGCAATTAATTAGTCTGCATTATCAGGCCCTGTCCAGCTGCAAGGCCCATCCAAGCCATCTGGCGCAAACTGATGGCAGTTGTAGTGGAACACATCTGGAGGGCAGCAACTGGAGAAAGCTGCTCCAGGACAAGAATTTAGGAAGGGGCTTTATGCGAGTCAACTTCGCATTTTTTTCTTGTGGGTGAACAAGGCCCTCCCCTAAGAAATGCATTCTTCCTATGACCAGAGGCACTTGTTCACTTTCAAACCGAGGCGCCCTATAGAGTTTGTGAGACCTCCATGTACTGATTCAGACCCCTGGTGCAGCTGACACTGGCTGGCAGCAACAACCGCCAGGGTTTCAGAGAAGAAGCCCCTGTCGAGGCAAGACATCCTCCTCAGCCCGGGTCTGGCACAAGCGCCTGCAAGGCCGGCCTCAGAGCTGTGGGGACGTGCAAGGCGCATTCCATCATCACGAGGCACCGTTGGGAGCTCAGGGGTCCAGAAAGACTTCCCTGCACTGCCCAGCGTTGCCTGAGCATTATGGGTTTTACTGCAGCTGCTCTGTGGTCCTGATCCTGCCTCCTGCCTGCTTCTAATCTGGTCTGATCCTACCCTGCCAAGGGCCAGATCCTGGCCTCTGCCTCAGGACCCGCCATGCTTTGCCTGTATCTCACTAGTCTGCTCCATGCCTTCACTTGTGGGCCTGCCAGGCCTTCACTCCTGCTCCACCTGCTCCTGCTCCTGCTCCACACTCCGTCTTCACTCCTGCTCCACCTGCTCCTGCTCCACACTCCGTCTTCACTCCTGCTCCACCTTGACGGATCTGACCCTTCCTCCTTCCTGACTCCACCTTTGCCTTTGGCCCTGCGGTGCCATGCCAAGATCTCCATCCACATCTGTTGCCGCTGGTCCTGGTGCTCCACCTGTGGACACCTGCCACCTGCGCCCCAGATCCAGTGCAGCCAACACCGACTGGCAGCCACGGCATGGAGAAGTTGCCAGGGACCTTCTGTATGCCAAGCAGGGGCTCCACCACTGAGCCACAGGCCCAAGCTGCATCCGTTTGTGCGTCTCTCCCGCCACATCCCTAACACATAAGAAATTCGACTCTAGTCTCTTGCTCCTTCCAACCAGCAAAACAAAGCAAAGCAAAGCAAAAAACATTTTCATGGTCCAGGCACTTGCTGCCATACAACGTGGGTGCGCTGCTACTCAGCTGAACCACTCCTGAAGCTCTTTGCGAGGCCTTGTGCAAGACGCAGTCCCTCCCTCCCTCCCTCCCTCCCTCCTTCCTTCCTTCTTTCCTTCCTTCCTTTTAGAACCAGACTCTACACCGTAAAACAGCTTTGCACAGAAGCTGGAAGGAAAGATCACACGTGTCCCCTGAAACAAAACTCTACCATGTAGCTTCTACGGGGGGAGCTGGAGGGGAGGCACAACTTTGTAGTGACCCTGACTCATGTGAGTTGTGGCATCCAAACTTGGAAGCCTGCCAAGCACATGCATGTCGCGCAATCGCTATGGAGACTACACAAACAACCAAAGCAAATTGCCTCTTTTTCTCATTACTCATTCAGTTTTGCTTGGTTCAGCAGTGAACACTTTCAGAACTAGGTGGAATCCCAACCAACCACAAATCTAAGCACCCCAAAGCACAGCAAAACACCTGCCCGCTTTGGTTTGCGGCATCCATTCAGACTCAAATTCAGTTTTATTACACAAGGACGCGAGCTGCAATGGGGCAACATTCCCCCTATAGAAAGCCATTCTCTCTCCCTCTTTAGGAGTTAAATTAGCACAATAGCTTTCGTAGAGAAGCACATAAAAAAATAAGAGCACCGCTTTCTTCTACAGTGCCCCCGGCAAAGATAGTAATTGAAATGTGTTAGAATAAATAATCGCAGTTCAGCACACCTTGAAGGTTCTCTCCTCTTGTTCCTTGTTGCCTCCGTTGGCTGGCTAGTTAGCAGAGCAAAAAATCAATGATTGCTGTAGCATGTTGCCATTTGGCAGTGAAGGAGTTGTAAGAGCGTTGGGCAAGGCAGCCGAGTTCTAGTAGCCACTTGGCCATGAAACTTCGGGGAGAGACTTGAGACCAGTTGCTGATTCTCAGCCTACCAAGATCATGGGGCTGTTGTGAAAATGAACTGCAGAGCAGCAGGACCTGGCAAGACGCCTCGGATTTTTTGCAAAAAGGATGGGCAGGAATGTAATGCAGTATAATTGGTGAGAGAGAGAAAGAGCAAGAGAGGGAGGGAGGGAGATCTGTTGTTGTTGTGTTTTTGCTGTTGTGTGATTTTGCTGTTTTAGTTGAAAAATCATGCCCAACTCTCCGCAACCCCATGGACAACATTCCTCCTGGCCTTCACTATCACTCGAGGTCCACCCAAGCCCACACCCACCGCCCCAGTGACCTCATCCAGTCACCTCACCCTCTGCCGTTCCCCTTCCCCTTTTGCCTGCCGTCGTTCCCAGCATCGGGGTCTTTTCCAATCAGCCCTTCCTTCTCATTAGGTGGCCAAAGTCTTTGAGCTTCAGCGTCTGTATCTGGCCTTCTAAAGAGCAGTCAGGGTTGATTTCCTTTAGGACTGACTGATTTGATCTCTTTGCAGTCCAAGGGACTCGCAGGAGTCTCCTCCAGCACCAAATCTTCTGTCACCACTCCCAGTTCACAGGGTTTAGCCCCAGCTTTCCCCACACACCTCCGCCTTCACGCCCCTCAGAGCCGGCCCTGCCACTGGGCACAGTGAGGCCATTGCCTCAGGTGGCAAGAACTGGGCGGTGGCATCGCAGCGCTGGAGAAGAGCGCTGAGACCCCACGGCCCACCTGCCACTCTCTGGGGCCCTCCCTTTGCCCATGCTGAAGAAGGGCTGCGAGGCCAGCCCGGTCTACTCTGATCAAGGAATGGGAGGGCTGCCATCCTGTCGTGCCCTTCACCGCAGGCAGCAAAATCCCCCCAGTGCCTCCAGAAATGCATTTGCTTCCAGGGGCCGCAGAGAGCACCGCGGCTGGGCTGGGCTTCCACGAGCAAGGCAGCAGGGCCGCCCCTCTAGAGCCAAGGGGAGAAAACGGCAGCAATTTTGCAGGAGAACAAAGGAACCCAAGCCAGGGCCCTTTCCTATGATTAAAGCAAAGACTTATTTAGGATGCAAATGAAACTCTGTAGGTAAAAAGAAGTCACTTGCACAAAACCTAACACTTTCCAGAGAGGAGTTTACTGTCTCCAGAGCAGCAGGCAGATAATCAATGCCTAATTAGATCCCGTTACCCTGATGCGGCCTCATTAATGCGCCTGTCATCCTCTTATCATGGGGATTTTTTTTATTCCTCCCTCATTCAAAAGGAGCTGTCCTCTTACAAAAACCCATCATGATTGGAGGGGGAAAGGGGAGATGGAAAGTGCCAAGATAATTAATTTTTCAGCAAAAGCCAAGTTGCCGGGGTTCTGCTTCGGAACATCACACTACAGAAAATGTCAAAAGTGTCAGCACACATAAACAGGGGGGAAATCAGGGGTCTGTATTGCCATTAATACTGTATGACCAGTTTGATGGCCTCCCTTTGCGAAGGGAAAACAGGACGTTCCGGAGATGAGGAGGGGAGACAAAGCACAACGAAATCTGCCCGCTCGAAAGGTTAGCCAGCAACTGGAAACAAAGCCTATGCGGTTGTTTTCCATGTATTTATTTCTCCTATTCATTTTGTCGCAACACAGCAACAGATGCTGAACTGCAGTTAGTGAAACCGGGTGCAACAGGGCTTCAGGAACAGGAACCTTCGGAAAAAGAAGAACGGTGGAGAACTCCCTTTCAGGAAGGATGTGGACTTAAGAAGGGTGGATGGGAGCTAGGACAACCTCATCCAGTCCGACCTCCACCCAACCTACGCACGCTTCAGCTCAAAGTAGCCCATGAGCACGGAGAGCTGCCTAGCGCCAGCCATTGCCTGCAGCTCTCTTAAGCACATGAGCTCTCTTCTGCTAGGTAAATGCACCGGACAAACCATGTGGAGACCATAACCCCCATCCTCCCATGAGCTATGAGAGTGAAGGAAGATGGGAGTTGTAGGCCAAACCATCTGGAGCACCACCATCACCCACCTCGAGGATGGAGTGGGAGCCAAAAGCGGAGGGACCCTCTCCTCTCATGCCTGCTCTCTCCCTCTCCGAGGGCCGCAGGAACACCCAGTGCATCAGTGCCTCTTTTGCTCGCCTTCTTCATTTTCTGCATGTCAAGATCTTTCTGTCTCAGAGTCCTTCTCAAAACTGAACTGAGATTTGTCTAAACTCAGCAACAGATGCAAACTACAGCTTGACGAACCCGAGTGCAACAGGGCTTCAGGGACGGGAGCTCAGTTCTTTCCAAAACTGGTCTGAGATGAATCATTCACCCACCAGCACTGGCCCAAGTGAGCTGTAGCAGCCACTGCCTTGCCACCTGCCCACCACACCACTGCTAAAGACGAGGCACCATCCGGGAAAGAAGCCAAGGAACGAGCCAAATTCAGCGCCACCTCCCTCTGAATGCAGAGGAATTTAGGCCCCGACTTGCAAGACCAAAGCACTGGAAGCGCCCAGCCAGGCTGGAGTTCCATGCATGAGGGCGAGCAGAGCTCAGACCAGAGTGCCCTGCACAGACTGCCAAGAATTTCTCCTTTAACAGCAGCCATGAAACAAACCTCTGCCCCATAAATTATCCCGTTGAAAGGATGAGTGTCTAGGGTCACCAGGAGCAACGTTTTGCGAGGAAAGAATGTGATTTTGGCACTATCCTTTAATTCTTGTATGCGTGGATCTCCCCCAAGCTTTAGCTGCCCTGCTTGCGCTGCCAGCCTTACCTCTAGAGTTCCTTCCATCTGAAGTCACTGTCCGCAGAAATATATCTACATCGTTGTTGGGAGGCCAATCCAGGCTATGTCTGGATCAAAGCTTCTGCTGCCATTACATGCCATATGCTTTTACTTAGCAGTAGGAAAACAAGCAGGGCGTCTCGCATTGCCACAGGGACCTGCGTGCAACCCAGCGGAGGAAAAAACACACGGTGGATTAAAAAAGCCCAGCCGCTCCTCCTCTACCCCAGCTAACATTCAGTGCGGTCCTCCCATCTTTGCTTGATATTTCTGGCTCTCAGAAACATACTTTTTAGATAAAACACTGTTTATTTGGCAAGTTTTCCTTGCAAGCCCCTCTCATCATTCCCAGAAAGGGGAGGCACCTCACACCACACGTACGTCAAAGCTGATGCGTTCACTACAAAGCACGGCATTTGGGGGCTGGGGGTGGGAAGGATGTGGAACAAAACGATCCCGCAGGTTCCTATCTGCGCCATGTGTTGGGAAAGGCAAAGAGAGCACATTCAAGAGGGGAGAAGCCGAAAGTCTCCTCCCAGCAGCATCAAAAGAGGTGGCCTACATTGATAGCAGGTGCGGGGGCGGGGGGGCGATCTTTTAAGGCATTTCCCATCTCAAGTTGTCTGTCAAGGTAGATGAAAGCCATTTTACCCAAAGCATTCCAGAGCAGATCTTTAAATTACAAAGACAATCGGAGGGGCAGAAAAGATGTACTGCATTAATTTGTTCTTCAGATGGAAAAATGAGGTGCTCAACTTCAAAAGGAGAAAAAACCTTCTTTTCTACCAGGGTTCCTTTTGGGGAGGGGGAGCTGTCAAAACTACAGCAAGGCTCACAGATGACTTGCCAGATTTTTGTTTTTTGTTTTTGTGGGGTGGGAGTTGTACTCAGAGAACTTTAAAAGAAAAGAAGAATCCAGACAAAAACCAAGAGCATTTTAAGCACTGCAATGTGCTTGAACCGGGAAAAATCCTGCCTGTTTGCTGTGAGAAGAAAACTCCTTCTGATGAGTAAAATACAGCTTGGGACTTAGGAAGTTGCCCCAGCAAAGCCAGGCTACTCTCCTCCCATGGGGCACACCCAGTCAGCAAAGCTCGCTCCAAGCCCGACGGAGGAAAGCAATTCCAAGCAAGGCAGATTTAAAGTCGGCCGAAGGAATTTCAGGGCAAACCCACTCCACATCGGTGCAGTACATCTGCCAAAAGAGGACAGCCTCCCAAATGTGTCAGAACGTTACTCTCATGGCCGTGCCGGCTGAGGATGGTGAACACTGTAGTCAAACACAAGCGGAGGGCATCACGTTGGAGAAGGCCAGTCTAAGGTGAGGCCAGACCAAGGTGAGGGCATGCAAGGATGCTCAAGAGCCCAAGACCAGCCAGGCCGGTTTGGAAGGGCAGTGGCCTGGTTCTGTCAGTCGCACCATGGCAACAGAAGCATCAGCCCACCAACCTGGTGGCTAAAGACAGAGCCGTTCCCATCTTAAAATACCGCACGGTAGCAAGCATCAGCTTTGAAGAATTCCTTCTACCCTTCCCAAAGCAGGGCTTGGCCTGCAGGCTGGATTTGCTGAGGGGCACCAGGATGATGGCCGGCCTCCAGGGGAAGGGGAAGGGGAACGATGACTAAAGGAGTGTAGCGTGTCATGTTTGCAGGACACGGAAACCCTTGGATCAGGACCAGGAGGACAGCAATGTTAGTTGACTACCACCCAGAGCGATGATCAAAATTGTTGAGAAGAGCAAAGCAAAACCCAGTTCTGTTGCCCAACGCTAACATTTGGTCAAAGTGGGAGACTCCTGAAATTTCTTCCTGGACCTCTGTGACACTAAAACTTTGGATTCTCCTGAAGAGTAGCTACACAGCCATTCCTGCATCCCATCATCCCTTCTGAAATATCCACTCCATAACGCAAGGGGTGATCAGGACACGTCCCTGCCCCTTCTTTTTCCCTCCAGCAGATTTTGATCAAACTTGAGAAGCGCCATCCTTCATCTGAGCTCCACATGTTTACAAGCAGCATAAATCAAAGCTACCTTGCCTTTGAGGTGTGGGAACGGCGTTTGCCCAAGTGAAGAGTTGAATCCAAAGTGGAACACATTTAGCCAGGGAGACTAGACTGTGCCTGGGAAGGCTGAGCTCCCTTCTGCACTGGATAAATTATTAGACCAGCCAATGTTATTAAATCCGAACTCCACGCTTACGGTATCAGGAGATTTCAATGCACATCCGAGAAATGATAGTCTTACGGCTGACCATAAATTAAATCAAGAGGCAGAAAGCCCTTCCTTTTACTTGTAAAACGAACCTTGGAGGGAGCCTGCTTCGACTCGGCTGCCTTTAGCCTTTCTGAGATTCTCTTTCAAATTAATCTTTTTATTCTGGACTAGCAGCATCGTTTCTCCAAGGACTCTGGCAGAATGGGGTTATTTCCCAGCGCTGCTACTCAAGGTCCTTTTAACTGGACACGGCCACGTACATCCAACCGTCTGCATGCCAAGGATGCCCTCGAACCATTTTATAATCTAAATTTAAGTTGGGAGGGGGTCAGACAGGAAAACAATGAAGAGAGTAGAAAAAGAGAACCTCTTAAAAGTCATATTCTCTTCTCTTGACCTCCAGTCAATACTACGGTACACCATTAACAAACGGGTACAATAAAAAGAGTTAACAGAACCACCTTTTTAAAAAGCTACTAATCATTATCTATACTTCAGAAAGTTTCTTTAAATGTAGGGATTTATAGTTTGTGATCTCTAATCCTAGAAATTGTTTTGCAGCTTCTTCCAGTTTTTAAACTGATTTTTCAAAAAGCTCAGTCTTACCACCACCACCCTGATAATGAAAGATTAACTTTTTGGGAAACTGTCATTTAAGACAGATCTGCCTTTTAAAAAGCACAACAGAGCAGCACTTTGCTTCTGAAAGAATTTGAAACAGCTCCCCAAAATCATCCCTGAAGATGGCCGTTTCCAAACAGCATGATCTGCGAGTCTTTGTCACACTACATTCAGTGTGCTCGCTTCCCATAAACACCACGCTGAAGTCTGGGATCACCCCCAGTATAAAAGCCCTCCCTTTTGAGGCTTCTCACGGGCCAAAGCTCTCTCTACACCCAGGCACAACTCTCACCCAAGCGGTTTTCCTTTCTGCAGAATCGTTCTGGCCACTGGCCCAAGTACCACCCGTGGTCTCCCTTGTTCAGGCACCTTTCTGTGCGCACAAACCGTTCTGCCCGCCTGAATGTGGGACATGGAGATTTCATCCAGCTCAGCCTGCCATGTGCCCACTGGAGGGAAAACGCCTTGGAAATAATTTTGAGCACGACATCCATTATTCCCCATCCAACAAGAAAGGGCCAAAGAAAGCCACTCGCTCACTCTTCCCACTAATATAAACATCTCGTTTAATGCAAATATAATAATGATTAACAAAGCTTGATACTGCTGAGCAAAGGAATGATCATGGTTCCCAATGAGACAGCTCTTGCTTCCTTACTTTTCATGGAAAATGCTCACGAGGCCATGAATGGCGAGTTTCCTGCTGCAGTGCAAACCGGGGCAGGTTTACGCTGAAGTCGCCCCCCTGAGTGCAGGGGGGGGGCTGTGCGCTTGCATGCAATTTCAAAACGGACATTGCCTGGTGCAACTCTATGGATGTTGAGACAGGAAAAGTCCTACAACTCCCATCATCCCCCAGCTGGCATGGATCTTATCTTTAATATTGGGATGCAGTGTATGCTATATTCATGATGGGTTCCTGAGGGGGGGAATGGCTATGTGGACAAGATTCTTCCAGTGCAGTAGGATGCGAGGTCAGTCACTGGGACTGGACAGCCAGGATGGCGACGGGAGGTCGGGTTGGCTCCTCCTAAGGAGAAGGACCTGATTCCTTGACACCTGCAAGGAGCCCCAGCCTCACGTATTTCTGGAGCCAGCCAGCCAGCCAGGTGAGGCTGGAGCCACTGCAAGGCCGTGGGATGGGAAGAGATCCAGCCGGAAAGGTGGCCCATCCACGACCAGGCCTGGGGGCTTGGAGGAGGCCAATCCAGGGTGAAGCACCTGCACGCTGCTGTGGCCGCGGAATCCCAGGCACACCAAAAATGCCTCGTGCGGGGAAGCCCCGGCTCTCACAACCCAGTCAGGACCCGGGAACTGAGGCTCCACAGCCCTCGGGCAGGAGTTGCGCATAGCCAGCTTCCTGGACTGGCCCGCACATGCTGCACTTACACAGCTACTTCAGAAGGGGCTCGCCTTTCTCATTAAGCCTCCGATTTTCTTCCCGGGGCCCCGTCTCTGAGGACCACGGAGAGGGAAATGCTCTGCAGTTTCCAAGGCAAGGACGCGAGCCACAAAATGCAGCAGTCCACGGTCAAAGTGGAAGCCATCAGTCCTTTGGGGGTGGGGGGGCATTTCCCACTGCACGTACACACATTTTAAAATTCAAGCTTTGGCCCAGCTAAACATTTATTAATTTATAATCCAGACCACATCCCTCCCGAACAGCAAGAAAAGGAAAATGCACTGATTAAGCACACAGGTCACTGCGCTTTCATTGAAATTGATTCACAAGGCAGAAATTGATTCACAAGGCAAAGCTGAGGCGATGCCCCTCAAGCGAGCGCTTGCGCCTCGGCAGCCGAGCAGAATCAATGTCAGCATTTCGGAAGGCCAGCCCAAGAATTTACACCAAGACAGACAGCTTAGTATGAGCAATTTAATTAATTGTTCAAGAAAATATAGTTTTTATAAATGTTAGCAACAGACTGGGCACATTTTGTTGGACTGCTTTGATGGGATTAGAGCCGATGAGATTTTAGCTTTTTTTATGAATTGCGTTTAAATGTTGATATCATGCGCTAAACTTGGGGAATGACCCTTGGCACCCTCTTTCCTATCCCCCTTTCCTTCTGTATTGTTTCTTGTGAAAACAAATTTAAAAGGATTAGAAATGCAATCAGTGCCATCGTTTCCAAGGGACTGCGCACGGCTGAGAGCCAGGCTGGGCTGAAATGGCATCGCCACAAGACAGACTACTGGAAAATGTATGCAGGGGATCGAGTGCCCCACTAAAATAGCCACAGACCCAACAGGTTTGGGGCCGGATGCCCCACTGCGGGGGGACAGGATATTCACACATGCACGCCTCAGCACTCAACATACTCGTTCACAAGAGCCCAGAATGTGGGTTTGGTAGTCATAGAAGTGGTCATAGACGTGTAGGCTGTTGCTGAATCACAGGCTGTTGTTCTCCGTGACTCATGGGTTATCGTTATGTGTGAACCAGGCAAGATGGTTTGACTATGTTCTCCCTTCTAATGGGTCTTTATCTTTAAACTGAGCTGGGACATTCAAACAGGAATACCTTCAAATCAAGAATTTCTCTTCAAACGGAAGGCTGTTGGTAAAGTTGGGCACCTGGCCACTCTAGACACTGCGATCTGACCATCCAGCATACAGTCCTTGATGATCTTGCAGGTGCCCATCCTCAGTGGTTGGCACCTAGAGGCGTGCAAAGAGCTGTGTTTAAATTACAACTGCTTCTAAATTTACATCTATACAGAAATGTGATGCAAATCGGCATCCTCCCTTATGCTGATGCACGTCATCTTCTGGGAGGAGGCACAAGGGGCCAAACGCGCGATTGCGCCTAGTGTTCTTGCTGGGGTTGTCTGGGACGCCCCAGGAGTCTTCCAGCTTTCCAGCCTTGCTCCTCAATATCCTTCTGGGTGGAAATATGAGGAACTGGCCCACAGACCTTCTGCAAAAGGAGATTCCAGCATGAATCAGCGCTCCAGAACTGGCCTGCCGTTTCTGGTAGAGCCAACAACTGAGCAGCAGCAAAGCTACGGCAGAACTGACACCCACAAAGTCCTTCTCCATCTTTCAGAACGTCTCAGCCCAAAAGGGCCGTCCCTTGCCGGGACAGAGAAAAGGAAGGGCTCCACACCGTGCATAGTTAAATGATGAAATTCACTTCCACAGGACGGAGCGAGGAAACACCAATTTGCAAGTTTCAAAAGGGAGCTGGGCAACTCCCTTGAGGAGAGCTATCTATTTACAGTAACTGCTGGGGAGCATGGGCATGAGGGAACACCAGCCATTGTAGGAGCAGCCTGCTAGACTAGACGGACCCCTGGCCTGATCCTGTAACTGTCCTTATGATTTTAATGAACAGTGTCTATCAGGCCCAATCCTGTTCCTCAGCTTTCCATCTGCAGCTGAAACACTCTGTTCTTGCCATGGCCTTCTTTACTCCATCCATCTCGTAGCTCCTTCACTCGGCCCGGCCCCCACATGGCCCAAACCACCATGAGTTCAGCAACCCACGGGCAGCCCTTACATGCAGACCGTGCCACTGGGCACAGGCACTCATGCGGGGGCTCTTCCAACCCTCCACCCTGGGAGACGACTCCTCTCTAAAGACACCACCTCTTGGTCACAGGTGCTGCATTCCACTCCCCCAGAGCAGGATCCCCGTGAGAAAGCGTGCCTGGCTCCACCGCCCCCGTCTCGAGCTAGTCCAGTCCCGTGACGTTGACGGTAACCGCTCAGGCATTTCTGGACAGCTCACACTCCTTCCGGTATTTCAGGAATCCCCTGCAGACTTCTGGTTAGAGAGGACTAGACCGAGTGCTTGCCTGTGTTCCCAGACGAGGCCAGGAAAGCGAGGCCTCTCCGGGAGATGCTGCTTCCACTGTCCCTTGGCCCAGAGTGGCTGGCAAGATGCAGGGAGGTCAGAGGCCCCGGAAGGGAGGAGGGCCTGTGCATGCTCAGCCACGTCGCCAATGTGCCCTCTCTGCTTCCGTGATCGAAATGCTATAAACCGGGCTCTCCAAGAACGAGGCCATCCCATGCTTTTCAGAACAGAGTCGACCTTGCCGGGATGGAAAACAGCTCCATGGGCAAAACTCCCCGCAAGATGGCCAGCCCTAATTCTCTGGGTTTTGGGGGGATTCCCAGCTTCACACCTTCTGCCCGTTTTCTCTTAATCAAGCTTTGTTACCAGCGGCAACAGCTTTGACGTGCCAGCGTGGTGCAGACTTCGGAGTGCGAGGCTGGGACTTGGGGGACTGGGTTCCAGTCCCCATTTGGCTACAAAGCTCACTCTCAGCCTAACCTACCTCACAGGGTGGTTGTGAGGATAAATCTGAGGAAGAGGAGGAGTTTGTGAGCTGCCTTCAGTTCCCTGAAGGAAAAAAAGGTAGGATACAAATACAATGTAGTACTAAGAATAAATGCTAGTATTTTGGGTATTCCAGCTACAAAATATTTTAGTACTTCGGGTATCTTGCCTTCAGACCCCGGAATTCCCTTCCACACACAAAAGTAAAAGCTTCTTCAAAACAGAATTCAGTCCTCAGGCTGAAAGAGCGCCCACACCCCTCCCCAGCGCCCACGGCAAGCGCCGGGCCCTTTCTGTTCCAGGCAACATCTGGATTCGAGCTTGTGCTGCCTGCTTATGTTGCCTTCGTTGGTCGGTTAAGAACCGGCCTGACTCAGCCACGCCTGGCAATGGGAGGGAACGGACAGCCGGCCCCAAGAGCGGCTTGCCTCTGGCCTGGCGAGACCTTAAGCCACGGCTCCGTGCAGGATTTGCTAGTACGGTTTGCTTTTTGCAGCCACGCCGCAAACCTCTGTCTACTACACACACTCACTCCCAGGCCACCCTTAAGGGCATTTTTGCTCCGCTCCCTCAGGTCAACTCCAACTTAAAGTGACCCCATGAAGCAACACCCCCCAAAGCCTCCAGTCCTTCACAGCTGTGCAAACTCGGGCCGTGGCTTCCACGATGGAGCCCATCCAGCTCAAGCTGGGTCTTCCGCCTTCAGCTTTCCTGGCTTGGCGGTCTTCTCTGGCGAGACTTACCTTCTCATGATGTGCCCGAGGTGGGACAGCGTCAGTTCTGCCATGTTTGCTTCCAGAGAAACGTCTGGCTTGATTTGATCTAGGACCCCCTTCTCTGCCTTCCTCTCAGTCCAGGGCATGATATTCAGAAATACTGGTTCCATTCAATGATCCTCAGAACTTCAGTTTCAAGGATCAAGTGCTTTCTGCAGGTTCAGTTACTCACTGGGTTTAGTAAGCCCCTCCAAGCTAGCACTGGAAACCCAGGTCAGACCACGGCTTCCCTTTCTAGTTTGGAAACTGGTTCACCTAGCCAGCTGGTGTGTCACATCACCCTTCAGTTTGCCAAACCCAAGCAGGAAGGGAAATTAGAAAGGCTCATTTTCAGTCTTCCAAACCAAAGTTTTGGAGGATCTCCCAAACCATGGGTCCTCAAACTCTGGCCCGTGGGATGGATCCAGCCCGCCATGGCCTTCCATCTGGCCCACACTGCTGTTCCCCACGCACACGCACGAGCGCTGCGCGGGCAGGGAGGTGGTGGCTCGCTCGCTCAGAGATGGTCTCTGAGTGAGCAAGCTGCCACTGCCTGCCTCCCGTACATGCACGCCACTGCCTCGCAGCACGGGTGGGGAGGTGGTGGCTCGCTCGCTCGGAGGGTTTTGGACACGCTGGGAGATCTCCGAGCGAGCGAGCCACTGCCCGTTGCCACCTTGCCGGCCCGCACCCCCAGGCACCCCCACCTCACTGGTCCGCGATGGTCACTGCAGCCTTTCAACTGGCCCCCTATACAAAAAGTTTGAGGACCCTTGTCCCAAACCTATGTGATACTTAACCATGGTTAAACATTATGACATGGCTGTGAAAGTTGGACCATAAGGAAGGCTGAGCGCCGAAGAATTGGGCCCTTGAACTGTGGTGCTGGAGGAGACTCCTGCAAGCCCCTTGGACCACAAGGCGATCAAACCGGTCAGTCCTAGAGGAGATCAATCCTGGCTGCTCTTTAGAAGGCCAGATCCTGAAGATGAGACTCAAATACTTTGGCCACCTAGTAAGAAGGACGGACTCCCTGGAGAAGAGCCTAATGCTGGGAACAATAGATGGCAAAAGAAGAAGGGGGAGGCAGAGGATGAGGTGGCTGGAGGGAGTCCCTGGGGAGGTGGGTGTGGGCTTGGGTGGACCGCAAGGGATGGTGGAGGCCAGGAGAGCCTGGAGGAAGGTTGTCCATGGGGTCGTGGTGGGTCGGGCACAACTTTTTTTATTTATTTTTTATTTAAATATTTATATGCCGCCCCTTGCAGCAGCCTCTTTGCAACTAAACAAATCAAACCAAAACATTGTGACTGCACTAAGCAAACATTCCTGAACAAGAGCTTCAGTTTCCATGGGTTAATGGGAAGCGCCGGCTGCTCCCTCTCTCCCTCTCTCTTCACTTTACACACAGAATAATATACCTTCATAATGTACCATAAGATTGTAAATTGCTGGATTGATCTTGCATTACCTGGCAAGTGCCACAGCAGTGAGTAATGTTTCTGGGGCGACTCAGTTTGTCAGAGAGGACATGAAGACCAAGCGTCCTGACAGCTTAATTGGCTCAGAAAGAGTTCATATCTCCGGTCTGAAAAGCATCATTGGCCTTTTTATCATTCCATCTTATCCACCTCTGGAAGCGCAGCAGATGATGCTCCAGTGAAATGTTTCTTTTACATAAACCAGACGCCTGTCCTTGACTTCATGGCTGCCTCTCCGAGTCCCAGCACGCCTTCCCCTTCGCAATGTTTACAGGCTGCATCTTCTCTGCATTTTAAACACTCCGGCGCAGTCAGAGAGAATTTATCTCCTTGCATAATCCCTCCCGGCCCGGAGACCACATACATCTGGAAAGCCCCAAGCTTGCACTGGGATGCTGAGGGCTGGGGGTGGGGGGGGGGGGCACGAAGAGAAGCTGCATCGGTGGTGCTGGGGAGCATAAATTCCGCTTCAGAAGGTTACCTGACGTTTATGGCTACCTAGTGAAATCCCCCAAAACATAATTTGGCTATTTTATAGCATTAGGAGGGCAGCTGAAACGTGATAAGGCTTGAACTATCAAAGATAACTCTTGTCTCAGTAAGTAATTACAGAAGACAAGAGCTAACAGCTCAGGGAGAAGGGCTTGGGCTTGACGTTCAACCCTCCGTTGTGTGCAAAATTCACCACATGCCCCCGTACACGGAACAGAGTTGTGGAAACCGGCATGCCACACAAACGTTATTCCTAATCTAAGAGCAATTGTGCAACGCAATACAGACAGAACCAGGCACGCTTCTCCTGGTGTGCAGCTTCCCATCAGGCCGCAGCAAGCCAGAGGCCGTTCTTAGCAGCTGGGAAGCAGCGGCCTGCTCCCTGCCCCAGCTGAGGGCTGATCAGCGGCAGAGCGGGGGAAGTGGGCAGGTGCCTGGGGCCCTACAAGCCACACAGCTGCAGAGGGCCTGGCCCACCCTGCCCCCCAAGCCACATTCCAGACCTTCCGGTCCGTCGGCACCAGCCTTCGCAAGCACTGCCCATGCGCCTCCCCATGGCTGGCAAGGGGCAAATGCCTGTCCCCAGGACCAGCATGCATCCAATCCCAAACGCCTGTTTCTTGGGGTAAGGTGGGGGTGGCCTTCTAGTGGGGGGGTACCTAATGCCCCCTGAAAATTGAGGGCATGGGACACCTCCATTGCCCCAGGAAAAGCATGGGACACCTCAGTGCCCTGCCATGGCAAACCTCCAAGCTGGAGTGCCTTGGACTGGAGAGCTGGGGAATGCCAGGCTGTAACGGAGCCCGTGCATCACAGGCTAAGAGAAGGAAAGGGGCAGCTTTGGGGAGACCAACCAGGGGGCCTCCTGGTGGCACATGGAAGAGCCACACGGCCCTGCCCACTCATGCAAGAGCGAGGGGCTCAGGCTCTCCCATTGCGCCCTCCGTCCAGCATGGTCAGTGCCTAGGAGCCCTGCAGGGTTCGGGCAGGGCCCCTTTCTCACTCCTGCTGGGAGATGACGGGAATCGAGCAGGAAGCGTCTGCGTGCAAAGCAGGAGCCTGACCGCTGGGCGACGCTCCTTCAGGATTCCTTTTGGCCGGGCTCCGAGCTCTGTTCCTGCCTTGCAGATGCACCCTTCACTCCAACTTTACAACATCCAGATCGACCATTTGGTTCTGCACCCTGCTCAGAGGAGCCCAGTAAAGCTTGCAGCAAAAGTCCTAAGTCCACCACGCTGCCTGTTGCAGCTGAAACATCCGGCAGAAGGCTGCCCAGCCATCGCGTGGATGCCTCTGCGACCAAGAGCCTGCCTCCTCCCTGGAAGATGCTTCCCAACTCGGACTGCTCAGATGGCTAAGAAGTTTGTCCTGGCGTTCCCAAGCTGCCTGCCTGTAAACAAAGCCCATTATTTGGTGTCAACAGAGCCTTGACAGACAGCGAAGAGGTTACAACTCTCTTCTGAAGGTCCTTGGGAAAAGCTCGCATGCTGCTCCGCTGCACCGTCAGTCTTCTCTTCCTACAGCTAAACAAACCCGGTGCTTTCCTCGTGGACTCCGTTTCTCCTCCTCTGGTCACCTCTGCTGCTCTTCTCCACACTTATTCCAAATTATCCGAATGCTGCTTAAAGCGTGGTGCCCAGACCTGGACACAGGATCACTGGGGAGAGTAGAATGGCTCCCCCGTGACGGGGAAATGGTTTCTCTGTAGCGGCAACCCAAAGCTGTATTTCCTGCTTTTTGGAACCACGTCACCTTCCTGACTCGTTCAGCTTGTGACAACAGCATGAACCTTTTCCCACGTATTATGCCCAGTCGGGAATCTCCACCCACGTCTTACTCCTGTGCATTTGATTTTGTTTTCCTACACGAAGATCTTGGCATTTCTCCCCGAGAAATCACATCTGGGCTAAAATGAAGGAATGCGCAAGAGCACGTGTCAGACTGACATATGCGATCGGAAGGCAAAACAGGCGCACCCCTGGCAAAACCTCTGCTCGAAAGAGAGTCCAGACAAAAGCACTGACACGTCCTCTTTTTTTTGCCGTCGTGCACCATCTGGGCTGCATTTGGGGTGGGGGGGCGCCTGCCTCACAGCCTTGCTTTCTCCTTGATGGATCTGACAAACTGCCGAGGAAGCGCTTCCGATCCCAAGGGGGGAGAGACCGTGCGCAGGAGTTCAGCTGCCGACCCGCGTTCTGAAGACTGCTCTCTTACCACTACTTCTCCAGACCTTTGGAATTGCAGCCGGAAAGTCCTGCTCGGATCCTAGGGACACAGCCAACCCTTCCCCGTCCTCACCCTTGCAAGGGAAAAAAGTTTCAAAGCAAGGGATGCTAGTTAAGCCTGGAGAGGCACCAGAGAAGTTCACTGGCAGTAGGAATGTCAAGTCTATCAGAAAATAAAAATCTAACGTAAACCAAGAGTTAAACACCCCAGAGAGCTTCTAGATACCAAAAAGGCGTAAGAAAAGTCACTGGGCAGCCGGAAGAGACAGCCACTGGTGCCGATCAGTGTTTTGGAGGAGGCCATGACATGCCCACACCTCAAGCCCAGGGACCAAGAACAAGCACCTGCAACTCAGTGGCCCAGCTTGGACAAGGAAACAATTGATTAACCATGGGTTGTTTGAGAGCCAGCCAGCATGCAGGTTGCCTGCTGCTCGCCCACTTCTCCTCGAGCACTGGATAAGCCCAGGTTGTTCTCCAAGGTTTCCAAACCCAGAAATCTAGGATGCTGGGAGAGAAACAACCCAGTGTTATAAGCCAGAGTGTGTCCTTTGGGTCTAACCTGGGTTATATGCAGGAGCCCAGAGTTCCAGAGAACAACCCAGGGATACTGGTAATTTAGCTCCTGAACTGTCGGTTGTTTCATCAGGTCAGTTGCTTTCCCCTTCATGGCCCCATTAGCTGCTGCTCTTAGGAAGAAAAGAAGGAGCGACAAGGTTGTCTCTCTTTCTTAAAGAAGGAAATATTTTGGGAGACAGAACACGGATCTTTTATCTCGCAGACTTCAAACACAATCAACTTCTTCTAAGGAAACCCAATAAAATGCAGCGTTTTCATCACAACAAAATAAATAATTCAACCCCACTTTAGCTGACTCTGAGACTGGAACTGGCCATCTCATATTTGTGGCTGAGGTGCCTCTAAACCGATTAAAGGGAAGCAGATTGAAGCTTGCCATCTCGAGGCTGGCACTTCTTCCCCAGTGGAGGAGAGAGAGCAGGCCATGTAAGTGTAAAAAAGCAAAGATGAAGGCCATCTCTTGCCCTGTATGAGAAGTTACCAGGACTGGAGAGTGGATGAACGAACCTGGAACGACCACTCGCAGGTGTCTGGCTACAACAGCAGGGGAAAAAGGCACAAAACCAGTCTGTTCTGATGCAAAGGGATCAGCCTGTGGTGCAGCCGGGCCTGGAGCTCGGGGCCCCGGGGTCCAGAGCCCTTCATCCACAGGCCCACCCAGAAAGTGACACACGATCAGGGCATTGCCAAAAATAATCAGCATCAGTTCATGGTCTGGCATAAAGTTATGTATTTATGTAGTGCCTGAGGGCAGCTGGTCCAGCAGACGCAGAATTACAGCTGCTCAATTTATCATTTTTACGTGAAAGTTCAATCATCCTTTTCCTGCAACAAAATGGTGCTTATTTCCAAGTAAATGTGTTTCATCTCAGAGCAGTTTCCTGTCGTCTGAGTGAGTTTAAAAAGCAAAACAGCGCCCGCTCGGAGCCCGGGGTGGCAGAGGGGGCTCGGAGCAGCAAGGGCGGCAGGCGGCAGGCGGCACGCAAGAGGCAGAGAGTGACAATTGTGTTAGCAACAGTGCATAATAAACCTGCCAGCCTTTAAGGTGCCATGAGGTTCTGTGTTGTTTTTGCGCTAACCGATTAACATGCTACCTCTCTGGAGAATAACACTTAAAACATCTTAGCACCATTCATGGTCAATGAGAACTTCACTCCTGCCTTTTCTAACAGTCGCCTTGCGTGCGTGAAGATGCCGATGAAATTCTGAGAAACGCGTTTCATTGCAAGCGCCAGACGTGTTTTCTATCTGGCCGAACCAAGAGAAGGGCTGCAGTTCACATCCCAAAGGCCCCAGGCTCACTCCCCAGCATCATCTCCAGAAAGGCTTGGACAGGCTCGTGCCTAGAAAGACACTCCTGCCGGCCTGTGCTGACAATACTGGGTTTAATGGACTGGGGAAGGACCCTTCCTGTGTGAACATGACCATGCACTTAGCGTGGTCAGGAGGAGGCATGGTGGCCCCAGACGAGGCAGCAAAGACCTGGCCGCCTTGACGAGGCGAACGCGCGCTCCTAGAAATCCTCTATGGTGGGCAGAGAATGAAATATTCTACTGCAACTTTCCCCCCAGCCCTTATTTCCACGGTATTTTTCCCCTGCAATAATGGAAGAGCCCAAGGGCCTACAACTCTAATAATCTAATAAACTTTGCTAAGTGAGCACAGTAACAGGCACGCCTGGATGAGATCTTGGTAAATGCCAGGCGATTCCCCCTGATCTTTATCAGCAAAGAGGCTGATGCAATTTCAGCAGAAAGAAAATTAAATTTAGTGCAGAACAACATTGGACGAGAGACGATCTGTCGCTCAAGCAGCTCCTTCAGAAGTCAGATGGAAAATACTGAAGCGAGTTCTGAAGGGGCTGGGGGTGCTTTACGTATGGGATTATGGCCAAAGGGAGGCATGCTGCCGCTCCGATGGAAGGACACCCCAAAAGAGGCAGCCGACCAGTGCGGGAACTATTTGGGGGAAGTCTGAGGACAGAAGCCCCAGAGGTGGCAACGCCATGCCGCTCTGAAAGAGCCATACATGTCACCCCACCTATTTTCACAACACCCCTGCGAGGTCACATTAGGCCGAGAAGTAGCAAGTCAAAGTCATCCAGCAGAAAAGCCACATCGCCAAAGCCTTGGGGACTGGCTTAAGAGCAACGGTAACCCTGAGATGTTTTGCACCTGTGTGCCCATGATCCATTACTATTGACTATGCTGGCCAGGGAACTGCAGTCCAAAACATCGGAGGGGCTCTAGGGTACCCTACTGTAGGCAATACCGGCCCAGGTATTTCAGCGTGATTCGAACATGAAAGCAGGCATTGGAGCCCGGGTTTTCCACCCAGCCACCCACCTTGGAAGATAGCCGCATTCTGCATGATGAGGAACTTCAGCTCCGCGCTGGCGGACTGCAGCAGCCGCTCCATGTTGGACCTGGCCATGGCGTGGTACTTCTCCTCCATCTTCCTGGAGCAGCAAGTCGGGCCTTTGGGGATGCACACCTGCAAATCCGACCCTGCGTGAGCGAAAACAATTCATTAGCACGGAGCTGCCCCTCCAGGTGAAACACGGCACAACGGAGCAGGCGTGCGTCTAAAGCTAGTGCTGAATGTGAGCAAAGACGTTCACTTCTGCACCACGTCCTGGAAGCGCTGCACTTGTCCCACGATTGAAGCGGCTGTCCTTGCCTCTTGGGGTACTTTTCGGAAGCACGAGTGCGGGCCTCTACTCTGTGGCTGCAAACTCAGGCTGTTTCTGCTCACACAAACAGGAGCACGCCTGCTTGTCCAGTGGCAGGCACCTCCTTGGGATCTGGAAGGCTCCGGGTGCAATCCCTACCGACGGGACACGAAACAGGCCTGGAAAGCCACTGCGGATGGAGGGAGAAAGGGCAGGATCCTGCACTCGTGCTTCCCAAAGAGAGGAAAGGGGTCAGGGCGGGGTTTGCACCTGCTGAGCAACATCCCGCAGGTGAGGGGAAGTGCAGCGCAAGGAATCGTGTCTTCCCTCCGCCCAGCGCATCGCCAAGCTCTTCACACGCTGCACTGGGCACCTACTTGGCTCCCGTGAACAAGCATCATGGAGGTTGGAAGTGTCCCCAACAGGAGGCCACGGTGGTCCACCAAAGGGGCGCATCTGCGGAACGGGCAGTCCCTGGCCCCATTCACAGACCCCACGCACATGGGGAGGCAGAGGGCCAGGTCACACATCGTGACACGGAGCGGGCAGCTGATTTGCTCTGCATGCCGTCAGGGCGGCAAAGGCACCTCCGACTTACGGCAGCCCTTGGAACGAGAGCCCTCCAACAGACGCCGACAGTCCCGCTCCGCTCTTGTGAGCGCGAAGCTGCGGCTTGCCTTGCTTGAATCCGCCCAGCTCATTGAGCGCCTTCCTCCGCCTTCAATGTTGCCTTTACAGGCCAAGTCAGAACTATGGACTAATGGCGGGTTTTCAGCCATAACCCAGGAAGAGAGAAGCCACAGTTTGCTGTTGGGATGGGAACTCCAGGTTGCTTGAACTTTGGACTGTCATGACATGAAAACCCAGAATGACGGGCCCTGACCAGGCTACTGAGGAGAGGGCGAGCAAGTGCAAGACGGAAACCATCTACGGCTAGTGGCCGAGCTTCACGGCACCACGAAGTCCTTTGGGATATACGGCGGAAGTGGACAGACACTGGAGGAAGCCAAGCCGCCCATCCCGTGGCAGACAAACCATGGGCAAACCCTGAATGTGGCAGGAACTGCTCTTCCGGGTTGTTGGCACATGACTTGGGTATGAAATTGCTTGCCCCGGTTTTATCATTCCTGTGGGTGCATTTCACCTCTTGGCATCGCAGGAAAATGTCAGACGTGCCACCGCTTAGTCCCTCGCTCCATAAAAGGCACGTGACAGAGAACAAGCAGAATATGAGTGCCACGCGGGAAACGATCTCCCCACTGTGCAGGAACAAGCAAGCCGGCAGAAGTTGCTCCACAGAGCGGAGAAAACACTTCCCTACTCACACGATGGTTTACACGATAAAACCATAACAAACATGAAACTACAAAAATAAAACAGTTGCAACATCAGAACAAACAAATAATAAAACAATCTAACTGCCCCATCACAGCAGAGGCACCAGGTAATAATTAACATAACTGATGGAAAAAAATCTTTAAAATCACAATTAAAAGTACCAAATTTACTATTTAAAATAGCAGTAGAATGAACAATGTTCGACCTAAAACAATCAGCAATTAAAATGCTCCTTAAATAAAAATGTCATAGCCTGATGCCAGAATGTATATAAGGCAGGTGCTTGGTGGACATCTGGGAAGCCAGCTCCATAAATGGGGGCCATGACTGAGAAGGCCCCGCCCCGGGTAGCCAACCTCCTAGTTTCCTTTAGAAACAGCTCCCAGAGCTCTGATGACAATCTGAGGGTCCAGCTAGGCTCATACGGATGGAGACATTCCTCCAGATATTCAGGTCCTAAACAATATTGGGTTGGATGGACTAAGGGCCTAACTCAGAATATGGCAGCTTCCTGCGAGCCTGAATAGCTTTTACATTGAAAGTAAGATGCTGTGGTCATATTTTGCATCACATGTATAGGTCTGGTCACCCATTCAAAAATGGCTTTGCAGAACTGGAAATGGCCGTGGAAGACACCACTGTAGTGACGGGGCAGACAGGAACGCAGCCAAGCTCAACACATCAGAGTCCTTCGAGTGGACGCAAGACAGAAAGCAGGGGGAGAAGATCTGTTTCATACATTACGAGGGGTGCGGCTGGGGGACTGCTTCCTCTCCCCAAACCCCCAGCTGTGGGATCACCCCACGGAATGGGCGGACCCTAGACTGAGGACAGACACGAAGGGAATCCATCCTTCCAGTGCTCTGTTTAGGGTGAGCTGCTCACTGCCAAGCGCCTGCGTCTGCAGAGCTGCCCCCTTCCCATCACCACTGCCGCCTGCCTGCTCGCTGGACCAGCAGAGACCTGGGGAGCAAGTAGGCACTGGCATCTCAGGCACCGCTACGGTCCGGGGCCCAGCGAGGGGCAGGTGCGATGGGGAGAAGCGGAGCAATGCCAGGGCGCTCTCATCAGTGGCCCCGGCTGGCATGTGGTGGGACCCTTGGCAGCTGCCCGACCACATCTACCTGCGTCAGCCCTGAGCAAGATGGAGGAGGAGCTGATGGTTCACAAGTCTCTGAGGGGGTCCTGAGACATCCAGCCAGTGGCCGACAGACTTCTTAGCCTCGGGTGGGTCTGCAGCAATGCACCCTCAAACATGGAAGATTTGATGTTGAGAGCTCAAGAGCAGGGGATGCTTGGTGACCACATGCCCTGCTTGTAAATACCCTGGAAGCATTTGGCCAGCCGCTAGACGCTGGATGAGACAACTCCTTCACCATCGCAGGGCTTCCAACGTCCACTCCCTACGGTGTGGAAGATCTGGATGGCAAGCCATTGTTACAAGGAACTGAAATGCAGGTGAAGCCGGCCAGAACAGCTGCTGAGTCAGGAGACGAAGCTTCAGAGCAAGAGGGAGGGAGACAGGGAAGCGCAGAGCAGCATGGCGGGATGCAACAGCCCAGAGAAATGGAATGCAAAATGACACGGATCCTTCCCAAGTGACCCCTTGCAAGAAGCACAAGCCACTCACGTGGCTGTACGTGCTCCGCTGTGGCCTGCAGATTCGGGGTGAGGCCAGCTGCTGGGACTAATAGGAGTGCGAAGCGATGTCTGCCAAACGGGAGCACACAGGAGCTGCCGAGGGCCGGATCCAACACTTTGGCTGAATCCGCTGGTACGGATCTCCCTCAGCCCGCATGGATTTCCACTGGACTCCTCTTAAAGCAGGAGTAGAGAAGCGGCGGTCCCCAGATGTTTTGGCCTGTCATTCCTACAACCCCCCTCGATGGACAAGGCTAGCCATCGCTGATGGGAGGTGCAGGCAAACACACCTGGAGCGCCACACGCTGTCCGCCCCAGCACCTGCCTTCGGCACCTGCCTGGCCCCCGCCCTCCCAGCCCCTCCATCATTCAGTCTCCGTATCCACATGTTTTTCAAGCGCCCTGCCAGGCTGCGATCTCACCTGTCCACTCCCACTAGTCCAATCACACACACTCGGCTCACCCAGGTATCAGGGAATTCCATCCCAGTCTTGCTTCTGCTCCAGGTTACAGCCTTTCCCTGGAGACCAGATGATCCAAAGGTTATTGCGGAAATTTAAAAAACCTTCCTGGCCAAGCAGGGAGACAATGAGACATTTCTGGTCACCATTAGGAGGAGCCGGGGCCGATGGGAACCTGGCTCCACCGGCCAGCTGCAGATGGCTGGTCTCAGGTGGAACGAGGAAGGGCCCTGCGGAGACATGCGCACGTCTTCTGGAGCATTTCAGACACTGGGAGAGGTCTCCAGGGATGACCACTGGCAGCTGAGAGCATGCCTTTGCTTAATGGTCCTTACCCTGAAGATCGCTTTACGCTCCGTTCGATTCTTGGGGCAGGAGAGGAAAGGTTTGAGACGGGTGTTTCAAAGCCATTGCCTGTCTCAAAGCTTTGCTCAAGTCAAGGGAAGGAATCGCCCATTACGCCAGGGACCGTCACAACCGCTTTCAAGAGCATGGATTCTTTCCTTCGGTTTTACTCCCCACCCTGGTTTGCAAGTGATTGCCAAGCAAACCACAGTTAGCGGGAAGCCACAGTTTGGGCAACCCATGGCTTGGCGTTGCCTCCAAACCAGCAGGCAACAATCTGGGGAAGCACGCCAGCCTCATCGGTTCAGGAATGCCAGGGAAGCGCGGCAAAAAGGGAAACACCACAGAAAGGGTGCTTGGAACACACGTCTCCGTCTCACACAGAGCTAACAGTAACGTCCCTAAGGAAAGGTTGACCCAGGTTGTCCCAGGAAATCACAGAGCAACGGGACGACTGATGGTACGGAGAGAAACACAGCGGCAGAGCGGCACTCTGGGTCGTTCTTCGGAACGCGCTTGGTCGATAGGCCTTAACCAGTCTCTCCTCTCCCTCTGAAGGGATACAGAAGAGCCTCCCGATAAAGCATCGTTAAGAGACGGACTGCGCTCCCCGTGAGCTGACCCGCGTTGGAAAGAACACTGCACGCGAAAACGGGGAGCACAGGCGGACCATTAGCCAAACGGATTCCGGCGAGTCCAATTTTATCTTCGGAAAATGCCCTGCCGGACAACTTGGGCCCACGGCATGCGAGCATTCAGAAATGTGCACCGTGGCAGAGAAGGGGAAGAGGCAGCTGCTCGGGAACGAGGACGCCCTAGCACGGGTCATGTGCCAAGCGACCCTGTTGTTACGAAGCTAATTAAAAAGATACAAATTATAGGCCAACGACACTCAATAGATGATTAAAGCCTCTGCACAAGCAACGCAGCCCAGGGTGTCCATTATCTGCTGGCACCTTGAACCGCGGCCCAAAGGCAGAGCGCCTTCGCCACGCCAGGCCCAGCTGAGCTTCCAGCAGTTGCAAAAGGGCGCTGGCACTGCCCAACCCATCGCCCCCTGCTCCAAAGAAGTCTTACTCGCAAGCACAGCCAGGGCCAGGGAGACAGAGGCTGCGGTCTTCCTGCAGCACCCAGCAGGAGCCTCACCTGCGGCTCTCCCTCACCCTGCTTCCCCCTCAGTCCTCCATGGGCACCCAAGGTCCCTCTGCGGGGAGGACCCAGTCTCCTGTCACTGAGAGCAGCAGCAAAACAGAACGAGCACCTCCTTTGACACAAACCACATCAGCCCTGCCTCCAGCGCAAGGGAGGGGAGAGCCACGGGGAAGGCGCCCCCTCTGCGTGCAGGAGGCTGCAGGCTGGATCCTGGCATCTCCTACTGAAAGAGGCAGCGGTGCTTTGGGATTCTGGTGCACGGCTGCCCACCGGCGGAGAGCCAGAAGTCCCGGGGTGCTCAGACAACGCTTGCCATTCCTGGGAGGAGGGGAGCCCCAGCCTTGCGTGCAGAAGGTCACAGGGGTCTGACTCATCCACGGCAAATCCAGATCAACCCACCAGTTCTCCTCCCACCTGTTCCGACAATGCAGAGCGGGGACGTGCCTGCGGATATCTTGCTGGGTGCACGGAAGTCAGAGGAGGGAGGAAGTTGCGGGAATCCTGAAAGCGCCTCTGGCAGTGTGGCCCCGCTCCTGCTTCAGGGCCTGGGAACCCACGAAAGGGGCCAGACTTACAGCACACCTGCCCTCGTGAGCCCTGGGTCCGCAGTCGCCTCTATTCATCCAAGAACTGCAGGGAGTGGGGATGCCAAAAAGAGCTTTGAGGCTCCTTAAAGAGCAGACACGTTCATTTATAAATAGATGGATATTCATCCATAAAAGGGAGCATTTCCAATTTGTGGGGGTCTACAGCCCCGATATAGTTTAATTATGTACATAAATACGTATGCATACTTTCTGAAGGCACTGGGGGAAAAGAGAAAAAAGAAAAGAAAAGGAGTGCTCCAGGATGTTGTTAAAATTAATCCCCTGGCAAGAAGCAGCCCTTAAATGGTCGCAGTGTAAAGCCGTCGCCTGGAGCGCATCGCTGCCGTTTGAGGGTTCTGTTCTTGCATTCTTTGCTATCAAGAGAGCAACTTACAGGCCTGAAATAATTAAGAGCAGGAAACTCAATTACCCAGCAAACTGAAAGACCCAAAAACAGCCGTGCTGAGCTAAATGGGAAGGACGGAGGCAGCCAGAAGTATCATTGTTAGTGTACGCTTGGACATTTGCGCGCGCACACACCAGGCGCCAGACCACAACTTTGGGGCCCCTCCAAAGGCCCCGGGCTTTAGCTAACAGGCCAGAGAAGCCACGAGGCCAGCAGCATGTGCCACAGGCCGTTTGCGCCTGCGCAGGGCGCCCGGCCAAGGAAACTGTACATTTGAGGGCAGGGTGTGCTGTGGGCGGAGGGCTCAATCACGCTTAGGCAGACCAAGGTCCTCCAATTCCCAGCATCCCCTACTCAGCCGAGGTGACGCAGCCCGCAGCCTCCTGGGGCAGCGCGTACTCTGCTCAACGGTGCAGTGCAGGTGTGTGGAGGAGCGATACCAGCTCGTGTTCCAGGCGCTGCACACCAATGCAGCGGAAGCTCCGACACCACACCCCCCCACACGCTTTGCTTCCTCCGCTTATCGACCCTCCAGAACCGTCGTGTGTTCCCAACAGCGAGGCGAACGCCCGGCACGGTTTCCCCCATCAAATCACCCAGACCAAAAGCACATTTCACGAGCTGCCCCTCACAGCGCGCACACCGCAGGGCTCTTCCCAACCCCGCTTTGTATCCTCGCCAGGCTCTTAAGATTAGAAAACACACATTTTCTGCCAAGCCCTGCAAGCAAACTTGTTTGAAGTTTAAAAAGATGCACACGGTACCACAAAGGGCCGCTGCCATAAATCGCAGGTGCGCGAATAAAGAGCACGTGCACAGGAGGTGGGAATCGGACTATTTTTCTAAAACGACGGGTGAAAGGAGGCTGGACTGGGCAGGGGCGCACGGAAGCCACGAGCTGGGCGCCTGCTTCCTCTTGCAGCGCGGCACTTTCCTAATCGCAGAGATTTATGTAGTCCGTTCCGGAAAGCAGATGATGGCTTTAGTGTAATTACTCTGCAGAGATCTCCACAATGGGCCCGTTCCAAGGCAGATAAGCGGGCCGTCATCGCTTTCATGATGGCTCTGGATCATCTTCTTCGGCAAACATATGTCTTGCCAACAGCCACGCAGCACGGATGGTGTGCGCCACTGCTGTAAGATGCCCTGCCTTGGGAACAACAGAGCGCTGCTCGGCCTGCCACTGCAGGTGGACACCGGCTGAGAAAAGGCCGCCTTCTGCAGTGGCCACGTGGCTTTGGATCTCTCCAGGTCGTCATGTTTCCATCACGTGGAGAGCAAGCAGTTTGGTCTCCTGGCCTGCGGTGGTTCCTATGATGTGTGACGGTCTGTTGGTTTCATTCCCTGTGGCTGTTTTATTTATGTTTGAGCCTGGATGTGTTATTGTTTTTATTATCCTGGTGAGGTACCTTGTGAATGTTTATTTACTTGTTCTTAAATTGAATTGTCTTTAGCAAAACTGGCTATAAACGTCTAGAAGCACCGGGCCAAGACGATCAGCATTTGCCCTCAGCCGGGGAGCCTTCACAGGCCAACGGGGGTCATAACGTGGCCACCACCAACTGTGCTTGAATTGAGGGAACACAGGGATGAGTTTGGGAATGCGGCCACTTCCCGAAGACACCAAGAAGTCCTCGTGGAGAAGTGGAACCCTTTCTCAAAGAACCCGAAGGAGCTTGCATGGTCTTCGTTGTTCCCAGTGGATCCTCACAACAGCCAAGAGAGGTAGGTCAGGCTTGGGGTCCCAGTCCAACACTGCACCCACAAACAGGCATGTGGTGATGTTGTGACAGTGCCACCTCTGCACCAGAAGATGCTCGCAACACAGGACCGCATCCTTGCAAATGACAACTCGCTCTAGAGGTCTCCGACGCCAGCACCGTGGTTGGAGAGATTCCGCGCATCGCCCTTCCCTTTCTCAGCACATACCTCACCCCTCCCCTTGCAACTTCTGCAGCCTCACGCAGGCAATTTGGTATTCTCCAAATGAGCTCACTTAAGCTGACTTCAAAAGAACTTAGTGGATTTACACATCTATCCCCATATGCCCCGTGCATTACACCTCACACATTTAGATGGATCAATTTTTTAAAAAATGTAATCGGGTCCATTTCAACAAAATCATGTACTAAAATAAGCAGGGTGGGTGAGAGAGAGAAAAGCAAAGTGCTCACCTTCACTGAATTTTTAATATGGACAATGGTGGATTCCAATGAATAAACTGAGGAAACAAGCGGGTTTGAACCGAGACTGGTTTAAACCATAGCAGCCGACCCAATGATTTCGCCCAGTACCGTCTGTGGGTGCAAAGAGCCCCTCTCAGGCGGAGGCCCCATCCGTCGGCTCGACCCTGGGACCTTCCACATCTGCTCTCCCACTGAGTGCAGGCCCCTTCCTGAGCACCCAGCTCAGAATGCGGCGCATGTCTGCCTTCACTCCAGGCCATGCTCTCACAGCAAAAGTGACCAGGGCCCCCGCATCAGGATTGGACACCGTTCCTAGGCAAAACCCCGGTGAGGCACAGACCTGCTGGGAAAGCAGCGCGCAATCCCTGGAGATGAGATTACAAGCGTGCGGTGCTTCTAGAAATGGGCTGCTCACCCCGGGAAGGCGGAAACACACACCAGCAACCGCAGAGCTTAAAACGCTCGTGAATGCTAGCCAAGACCAGCATTTCGCAGCATGGTACCTTTGGATGCATGTTGGACTACAACTCCTATCATCCACACCCAGCAAGAGCCTGCTGGCTGCCTGCAGGTGCTGAAGCAGAATGGTATGTAGGCCTTCCTGGTCTCACAGAAGCCTCCGTGGCCCTACACATGAGCAGCTTTTCTGGACTGGGTCATCCTGCCTTTTCTTCCAAGGAGCACAAGGCGGCGCATTTGACCTCCCTTCTGCATTTTATTCTCACGACAAGCTGGCAAGGAGGGCTAGGCTGGGAGGGCGTGACTGGCCCAAAGCCACCCAGGAACCTCTGGCCACGTGGGGACCAGAACCCGGCTCTCCCGCGTCCCCGTCCAACACCCTCACCGCTGCAGCCGCCTCTTCTGCAGGCCGGCCTCTTGCCAAAGGCAGCAACGCCAGCGGCGCCTTCTCCCGAGCAGCCCATCTTCGATTTATTCCTCTCACCCAATCCCTCCACCAAGTTGTGTGGCTAAGCAAGAAGCCGACCTCGCCTCCAATGCCAGAGCCCCATTCCATGTGGTCCACCGAGGATTCTTGACAACAGACACCGAGCTGCTCTACGCCCACCTTTTGCAAAGTGTTATGCGCCAGGCCAGGCATGACCACCAGGCCAGAAGGAGCACCCGAATGCTCCACCAGGGCCCGCAGCTGGGCATGAAGAGCACACGTATGGCTTTGGATCATAAAGGCCTCGTTGCATGTACATCTTTCCGCATTTCACAATGGATCGGTACGTCTGGACTGCACTTGTTCCCGGGGGGCTGGCGGGGCTAGAACTCCATCACAAGAACCGACAAGGAGCACAGAAGTTGATTTCTGCTGCACTCACAGAAGGGAGGCAATTTCCACAGTGGCGTGAGGGCTTGCGGGTGCTCGGCTGCCGGCAGGGAACAATGGGCACACCTCTCCGCCGGCATTCTTCTGCCAGGCTTCCGAGAAGAGGACAGATTCTCGCCCCGCTCCTCGGTGCTGCACGGCGGAACTCGAGCGTGCCGGGACGCAAGCAGGCCTGGCGTGTGCACACGCACGTGCAGCGGGGACACTCAAGAGTCTCCAAGCGTCACCAGTTTACTTTCTCGGAAATGGGTACTTTTACGCTTTAAGGGGGCAAATATGGGGCTTGGCCTTTGGGATTCAGGCCCACCTCCACCTTGCACCCAGTTTCTTGGCCAAGTTGCTTGTCTCTGGCAAAACACGTGTTCGAGCAGGAAGTCCCGGGTTCAAAGGAGTGCTTTTACCCAGAGCCCACGTCTGCCTTGCAGTTCAGTTCCTGCGCAACTCCAGCACATGGATGGAAAGCCCCAACGACACCTGGACTCAGGTGACGGTGATCTTGCTGAGAGACCGCAGGGACTGCAGTGAGCAAGAGCCAGACACCGAGTGGCACAGCAGGCCCAGAGGTGAAGCCAGAGCCAGGAACAGGCAAGGTGCTGCACGGCTGGATCAGGACCACAGGGCAGAGCAGACCTCTGTCGCTGCCCTTGGGGCTCCCAGCTGGCTTCCATGCTTGCCGCGGATCAAGCACTTGCGGGGCTGCCTGACACTGGCCCTGCAACTACTTCCAAGGTGAACCAGGCTGCTTGCTCCATCAGGCGTCCGAGGAGCCGCGCTGCTCGGTGGATACGGGCAGCACCCTTCCCTGGAGCCATGGACAGGGGCTTCCAGAGACAGGCACGGTCTCAGAGACAAAGATCGGGGTCTTTGTCACGCTGAGTTTGGGATGCCCAACGGCAAGCCAATTTCCTGCTCCCAAATCCTCTCACCAGCATCTGAGCATTTAAAGATCCAAACCTGGCCAGTGGGTTGGATGAATAGCTGGCCTTTCTGGTCCTTAACGAGAAAAAGAAAGAGCAGTGCTTCACCCGGATCTCATTTTGCAACCTTTCAGAAAGGCTTTCATTGTTGACCCAGTTCAAAGCTAATTACAAATGTGTTTTAAGGCAGCCTTTGCAATTTAAAAGCATTTGGGTCAAGTGGTCACTTGGAGGGCTGGAGGGACTTGTGTTCATTTTCCAGCTCTTTTGGACAAATATAAGGACATCCAAACGCCGGCCGAATGAGCCACATCCTGGCATGGCTCCCCTCGGCCGAGCAACAGAGAAAGGACCCTGCAAAGCGGCTTGGATCCATTACTGGGCTTGAAAATACTGATGGACTTCCCAGCAGCTTTGCATGGTGTTTACTGATGGACTTCCCAACACCTTGCTGACTGTTCCAACACACGCACAAACCCATTTCCTCCAGCACTTGTCAAAGCTGGTGCTGTTTGTATGTGCAAAGGCTCTTGCAAAGCTATTTCCCCTACAGAGTTTGCAAACTCCTGCAGGGAAACTGCAATACCATATTCTCCTACCAGAAAAAAAAATCACAACATCTGTAAGACACTCACTCTCTCTGTCTCTCCTCGTTTCCCACCCATCAGCGTAACCTTCTCCCCTACCCTCAACACAAAGAAAGTAACTGCAAGATTTTCTAGCCAGCATTGCAAGAACCAGGCAAAAAACAGAAGACCACACGTCAACAGGAAAAGCCTGCTGAACCGTGGGTTATGGTGTTGCCTGACCCAGCTGAGCTCACAAGTCTTGGTTTCTTAACCATGCCCAATCCATGAAGAGAATCTGTGGTTGAATGTTGGCTTGTGAATTGTGCTTTATTGTCTCGGCTGCGTTCAGCGAACATGACGATTCACCTTTCAGCAACAACTCGCGCTTCTGCGACAACTCACACTCAGCTTCTGAGCACAGGTTGCTGTGCCGTCTCAGCCCTTTGTCCTGGTTTCCCCATGGATGGCAGAAGAAGGAGGTGTTTTGTCCTACCCCTCTCATCAGCTGCAGCCAGCATGCACAGCAGTCAGGGATGCTGGGAACTGGAGGCCAAGCCAGCTGGAGGGCTGACAGGAGGCTGCTGGACGCCATGGTCTGCTTTTCAGGGTTCTGCAAGATGAGGCCAAGGTGGGCCCACCTAACCCAGCAGATGCGACCACAAACGGGACCAACCCTGCTCCTTTCCCAGGAGTTCAGAGGGACTCAGACCAGGGGAACCACAGTCTAGACCAGGGTGGGCAATGCCAGCTGGAGCTTTCAGGAGCTGTGGCCTGAACGATTCGGGGGCCTCGGGGTTCCCAAGCCTTGCATCTGGCACTCTGACACAAGAGACAGGCACTCCGGCATCATTTGCATTTTAAAGGCAGAAGCAGAGACAAGCAGAGTAGTATTTTCACAGGGCAACCTATGGCTCCTGAAGCACTGCTTGGCCCCAGCTCCCATCTTCTCTGACCGTTGGCCAGGCTGGCCAGGGCTCACGGTAGCCGGAATCCAACAACACATGGAGAACCACAAGTTCTACCATTCTGTAGCACAGGAAATGGGAAAGAGAGAGGATTTCATAACTCAGATATGCGCAATTTGTCTACCTGGCCTTCGAGAGCTATGCAGGGGGCCCTCCTGTGTGAGCCACCCCCTAGGAAGTGAGGGGGTGACTGCTAGGGGGAGGGTCTTTCTTGCAGCTGCTCCCCACATCTGGAACACTCTCCCGAAGGAGATTTGTCCAGCGCCTTCTTTATACTCTTTTCAGCACCAGGCAAAAACCTTCCTTTTTAAAAAGCATTTTAACAGTTGATGCCACTATACCTTTGCTTTGTATTTTTAATCTGTATTTTATTAGCATTGTATTTTTAATTGTTATTACTTTTATTGCAGCTTTTTATCTTATAATTGTGAGCCACCCAGAGGTGCTGTGGCACAAAAGGCGGCCAACAAGTGTTATAAATAAATATTCTCTTAACCTGCTTATAGCAATTCGGTCAGGCAAGATGCAGCATTGTTATTCCCATGTCACAGATGGCAACTGAGGGAGGGGAAATGGCTAGTCAGAGGCTGCTGCAACCAGCTCCGAGAAGAGATTCAACCTCGAGCTGCAGCGGAGCCACCAAACTCCACAAGCAGCAGGCAGCCGCACCGAAAACGTGCGTTCTTCAAGGGCTCACCAGCCATGAGATGCAGAAGCACCAGCTGTTCTCAGCTGCCCTCCTACTTGAAGATCACTGGGAATGACTTACTTGGCATGGATGGCTGTGTTTCACGAGCGATCGCTGCTCCTTCCCCTATCCCGAAGGCAGCCCGGATCTCAGATCCATGAAAAGCCAGGAAACCAGAGATTGCTGCCCCCTAGCGGCACTGAGCTCCTGAGCACCACCAATTCTTCCCTGCAAGGAGCCCCTCCACCAAGCGGAACCACTTCTGAAGAAAGCCCACGAGCGCAGAAGGCTCAGGGGGGGAACTCAGCAAGAAGGGTTTCAGTCCGCCCCAACACTTCCCTATTAACCCCATTTCAGACACTCAAAACCTACTGGGAAGAAAAGGCTCACTGCCCCTCAACCCCAAAAGACATGCAGCCACCCCAGCCCCCAAAAATCCTCCTCTCATCCAGCTGCGGGCCAGGAGGGCAGTGAGCCATGCTGGAATTGCAAAAATATCTGGCATGTTTCCCGCTGGCCCCCACTGGAACAAAAGCATTTTTCTTGAAATGTCCAAGCACTTACAGCATCACTCAGGACTGCCCAGAAAATGCCCCGTTTCATTTTCCTGCTGCTGCTTCCTTCATTGTAGGGGGCAAGACAACCAGGCCCCCTTTGGCAGAAGCCTTCACAGCCCACGTTTCGCGCTATCAGAGGTACAATGATTCAGTGGCGTCCCTGAAAGCCGGCAGCATAATAAATGTGCTAGTCCACAAGGTGCCACATGCTTCCTTTTGCCGCAACAGACCAACACAATTATGCCACGGAAACATCTAACGGAGAGCTAGAGAAAACGGGCAAGCGCGCCAGGGAGCAGAGCAGTGAGGCCAGGCAGGGTGGATGCAAGGGCAGATCTGGACTAACTTTGGATGCACCACTGTCCCGGCTCAAGAACAACCCTCTTTGTACCGCTTCTCTTCGTGATCGCTCTTCAGGGCGCAGCTGGCAGGGGAATCCTCTCACTTGTGATGCACCATCTGGTCCCTGCTCCTGAAAAGCACTCCCAGGCACCACCCCCGGGTACTGGCTTCCCGTCCTCGGCACGCATCTTGGCGGTCCATCCCAGCCCTCCTCTCAGTGTGCAAAAGAGCCTTCCCCATCCTGGCGCCCTCCCGAGGCACCGGACAACAACTCCCATCACCCCCAGCTAGCAGCATTGGGAGCTGCAGCCCAATCCCCCCGGCATGCGCCAGGTGGGAGAAAGCGAGTGCAAGGAAAGGGGTCGCAAGACAGAACGGAGAGACAGGGAGAACAGCGGCACGGTCCTCCTCTGGCCTCCCGGAGGCGTTCAGCGGGGCTGGCCACGGAACGCACGCACAGGCCGGCAGCCAGCTTTCCCGGGCCCCTCGCCGGAAGGCAGCATCGCTGAGCATCACGGGGCTGAAGCGGCTGAGTAACTGCACAGAATTCCTCTCAATTCTGCCAGTGACTCTACAGCAAGATAGCTAGGCAGAACTTCCACATACAGAAGCAAGCTATCTGACCGCACCAGAAGCTGCGGACCTGGGAAAACTGCCCGCCCGCCCCTGCGCTCGGAGAGGTGGGGGAAGCGGCGCCCACGGGCCAGGCAGGCCGCGGCCAGCCGCTGCAAATGCGGTTTTCAGGGCAGGGGTGAAACGGCTCTGCCCCTACCGGCGCCGTGCTCCGCCATCCGTGGGGGGCGGCCGCTGCGCAGAGTTCAACGGGGCCCCCTCTGGCGCGGAGCAGCCCCGTGGACACGGTTCCAGAAAGGAGCTAACCTGGCCGAGCTGCGAGGCCGTCCCATGGAGCCGAGGCTTCGCCGTGGCGTTCGGGGGCGCTGCGACTCAGCTCCAGCCCAACGACTGCCAACAGCTCTCCACCCGGCTCTCTTCCCCAGCTGGGGACTAAACGCGGCTCCCTTTCCACACAAGGCGTGCGCGCCTCAAAGCAAAACTGCGGCGCTTCCCCTAAAGCACCAGGGCAGCAAGTCTCCAGTCCTCATGTTCCGGATAAAGGGCTAACCGCAAAAGGCACTTTGGAAACGGCTTAGCACCGACCCAGGCACTCCCCGCCTCGTCTCTGGGCAGTTCGCCACGCGGCCCGGCGGCCCCACCCGGAGGTGCCAGAACCGCCGCCGACGAGACGCGCGGAGCCCGGAGCGCACGGTCCCGCCGCCACGCCACGCCACGCCAGCCGCCCCCGCGGCGCGCCCCGTGCCCCAGACCCGCCCCCGGCAGCTCACCTGGCCCGGGAGCCTCGGGCACCCCCTTGGCGCCGGGCTGCAGCGCCTGGAAGGCGGCGCGGGCGCGCTGGCAGGTGGGCTCCGCCCGCACGCTCAGCAGCGCAGCGGCGAGCAGCGCGCAAAGGCGCCACGGCGGCCCGG
>JAIXND010000674.1:23952737-24001633 GCA_023646645.1 Varanus salvator macromaculatus | reverse complement strand
TCGGGGCGGCCGCCGCCCGCGCGCGCATCCCAGGCCCGGCGGCGCGAGAGCGGCTGCGGAGGCCAGCGAGGCAGGGAGGCGAGCGCAGCCCGCGCCGCCGACGGCTCTCCGGAGCGCCGCGCCGAGCGGGGCGCAGAAGGAGCCGCCGCCGCGCCGATTGGCCCGGGCCGCCCGCGCCGCCGCCCTGACTGGCTCCGCGCAAACTTTCGCCGCTTCTCATTGGCTCCGGCCGGGCGCGGGGAGAGGGGCGCGGGGAGGGGCGCGCGGCCGCCTCGTGCCCGCCCCCGCCCGGAGAGGCCGCGAGGGCGAGGCGCTCCGCTCCGGGCGCGTCCCCCGCGGGAAGCCCCCCCCCCGCCGCCCCCAGGGTCGCGCCCGAGCAGCAGGCTGCCCACTTCGGAGGGAAACCCGGGCGGCGGCCCTTCTCCTCCGAGGGACCCGAAGCGCGCCTCTTGCTCACCGCAGCCGCCCGGTGAGGCGGGCCGGGCTGAGACTCTGCGGCGGGCTCGGAGCCCCCCCGCGGCCAAGCGGGCACCGAACCTGGACTGCCCCGGGTCGCGGCTAGCACTTTCCTTTCCTCGTAATCAAGGACATGCAGCTTGATGAGGAAACAAGGAAGGGAAGACCTGGCAATGGATCTTTCTGGAAGGCTACGAAGAAGGCGGAACGGGCTTGGGTTTTGCTGCTGTTTTTCCAACCAGTGTGTGGAAAGCGTAGCTGGAAGATGGAAGGGATTGCCTTCGCCAGGGGAATCCAAGCGACCCCTGATCATAAATGCTGCCGCTTCAGCATTCCTGCACTGGGGATGGGCTAGACCTCATGACCGCCAAAGTGTCTCCCAAGTCAAAAAAGCGGTAATTCAGGAAGGGCCTCTACCATCTAGAGTCTCACATTTTCTGTATGCATCGGACTAAGACAGACATCACCGCCAAGTGTTTAAGACCACTAATCTGGAACCTGAAACTAATAGACCACTATCTGGAACCTGAAACTGTAGGAGGAGAGCGATTATGGGAGGAAAGGGTTAAGCCCCTGTATCTCTGGGCCTGCTCTGGAGTCACAGTGAACAGCAAAGAGACATCTCAGCTGCCCCACCCTGGTTCCCTTCAGAAGTTCTGGACTACACTGGTGCTGCTGGAGCTGCTGCCTGAAACATCTGTCTGTCCTCAGATTAGGAAAAGCTGGCATGGCCATAAACCTACACCGTCAAGGTGAACTCCCACAGCTGCTTGCACTGCTGGCTGGGGAACGCAGAGTTGGAGGACTTTCTTCTGACTAAACAAGCATGGAGTTACATCTTCCAAATCCTCTGTTTTTACCCGAAGTCTGCATTTGGGAATTCTCTTCGGGAAGTTGAGAAATTTCTATGTGTGATGGGGAAATGGCACGGAATGGGTTTCTGCCCCCTAGAAAGGCAATCTAGCCATTTTTAGGACTTGGCTTAAGCAGGTACGTGAAAACCCTACACTGGAATAACAAACACCCCAGTGCAATGTCCAGCACAGATTCCCCGGTGTTAATGCACAGTAATTTCCAAAAAAAAAAAAAAAGCCATCAAAAGCAAAACCCCTTTACAAGCTAAAGTGACAGTGACATTATTTATTTATTTGTTTTACAAATTTGTATGCCGCCCCCTCGCGCTTAAGCCTCGGGGCAGCTATATTTCTTGCTTTTGGTGAACTGCAGCGATACATGCTAATCATTCATTCATACATTTGGTTTATGGTACTTGAAACCTCCTCAGATTGGTGGCTTGGAAAGGGTTTGCTTTTCCTTGGAAATAAGGTTCTAGAATCTTAGCATATTTTCTGAATGTGGCCTGTCCTTTTAATTTCCGGGCTGTGCAGTGTAGTGTTGGTCGTTTGCATTCGGGCAGAGGAAGAGCAGGTAAGAGGCAGGTTGTATTCACTGACATTTAAAAACTACAAGCAAGTGCCTGTCTTCGTTTTAATAAGGCCTCCAGAAATAAAAGTTTACGTTAATATGAAACGGGGGCACTCCTACACTAGACAGATGGTGCTCACAGACCTGCGAGGACCCCACTTCAATGAGCCGCACCTTGCGAACACCATCATTCTCATCATCACGCAGAGCTGTTGTTTCCCATGCTGCTGCCCCTGTAGAAATACCATTTTGCGATTATCTTGGTGCCCGTAGACCATCATTTCTGCGCAGGAGCTGCAATCCAGTCTTGCACCAGAGACAAAAAGAAGGCGGCATGTTGCTGTTGGTGGTGGTGGTTACAGACACTGTGGAGTTGGCAGATCAAGAAGCATAATCCTCTTGGGCATTCTCTTTTCATAGTGGTTGGTCCAAGTGGAGATTTTATTTCGGAGAAGAACATCGAAAGAGGCCTTCTCATCAGGCCAGAAATCCATCTGGCTCCAATATTTTGCTTCTCCTAGCAGCCTTCAGGAATACCTCAAGTGGGTCATAAAGTCAATGGTCCTTCTGTTTCCTTCTTGGTTCCCAGCAGTAGTATTTAGAGACATACAGCAGCCATCCTGACTAATAGCTGCTGATAAACGTCTTTTTCTCCTCCATGAATTGCCAAATCATCACCAGTCATCTTGCAGGATCAACTGTTGTTTTACATTTGTTGTTGTCAGTTTGGTAACTAGCACTAGTCAATTTTACTGCATAGCAAGTCAGTTTCATTGCACAACCCCAGTGTATGACTGGTACAAACTAGTAGTCAATTTCATTGCAGGACTAGTCAATTTCAGTGCATAGCCAGAACCTTCTAGAAGTCAATTTCACTGCAGGACTAGTCGGTTTCATTCTATGACCTCATTGCATGACTGTCAGCAGCAGCACTGACTGACAGCTGCTCTCTAGAATTTCAGGCAGGACTTTTTTCAGCCCTTCCTGGAATTGACAGGGATTCAGTTTAAGACTGACATATTTTGGATACATCATGAGAAGACAGGACTCACTGGAGAAGATAATCATGCTAGGGAAAGCTGGAGGCAGAAGAAGAAAAAGAAGGCTGACTATCAGATTGGCTGATCCACTCCATAAAGGGAGCCACAGCCTTGAATTTGGAACAGCTAAGCAGGCTGTCATGAACAAGATATGCTGCAGGGCGTCCATTCACAGGGTTGCCATCAGTTGGAAATGACTCCATGGCAACGGCACTGAGCCACAGCCCCTCTATCCCAATCTTCCTCAAGCAAGTGCCCTCCAGATGGGTTGAGCTGCAAGTCCTATCATTCCCAGCCAGCAGTCACGGAGTAGAAGGCAACCGGTTAGGGCTGGCTGAGCCACTGTACTTCTACTTCTCCACTCTTTTCTTTCTGAATTGAAAAGCCCCAGAGCAATTCCCTCTTTCTTCCGAAGGTCCCCCAGTCATTTCCGGGGGCCTCTTGCAGCTGCCTTTCCTCCCAGGATGACCAGAGGAGGAGGCCAGCACCCGGCATCTTCTGCTCCTACTTCAATTTATGACTGAGTGTCCAGGCACACACCCTTGCCGTTTCTCTGCACGTGTGCGTCTGGCACACAAAAGTGCAGTGGAAGTGGCTGTGCACAACTGGCACCAGCAGCACCCTCGGGGGGGGGGGGGGTTACTGCAAATTCTGAGTGAAGGGAATATATATTACCATCTAAAACTGGCCCACCTATAAAGCCGGTAAGTCTGGCCTTGGGGTGGTAATACTGCAGACTGAGTGGTGAATGTTCATGTTTTCCTCTCCAGCAGACCCCTTTTTTAAATTGGAGGATCTTAGTTCCCCAGTGGATCAAGCCACCAGAAACAATTTTGCATTATAACAGAGACAAAAATACTTTTCCTCCAGCTACTGTGAGGATTTTGGCTAAGCTCAGCAAGAACAGGGGATTCTGGGACAGACTAGGGAAAATGTGGGAGATGACATTTGCAACCCTGCTCTTTTCCTCTTCCCTCCCCACTGATGATCCTTGCATGCTGCACTAGGACCTGATTTTTTAAAATTGCAAACCTGCAAAGACTACATGCTGGGGACTCTTTTTAGCTAAGAAGCAAGGTAAAAATACTGGAGTAGAGTGATCCTGTGATCCCTTAAGAGCCAGTGTGGTGTAGTGGTTCAGAGCCCGGGACTGGGACTCAGGCGATCCGGGTTCGAGTCCCTGCTCTGCCATGGAGCCAACTGGGTGACTTTGGGCCAGCCACAGACTCTTAGCCCAGCCTACCTCACAGGGTTGTTGTTGTGGGGAGAATGATGTAAGCTGCTTTGAGCCCTTTGAGGGAAAAGGCAGGATATAAATCTAAAAATAAATAAATAAATCCCTGAGTAAACATTCCAGGGACCGTAGGATGATTCAGATTCCACCTCCAAGGTCCTGTGCGATGTTCTGATCTTCAAAGGCAGAGTTGGAGGTTTGCTGCCCCTGCTCTCCTTTCTTGCAGCTGGTGCAAAGAGAACTGCGGTGGCTGCCTCCCCGAAGTTGGAAACTCGACCTCGGAGTGGGAGAAGGGTGTCATAGTGATGGGTAAGGAGGGGAGGAAGCCAGAGGGTCCAGGAGGCAAGACCCTCTGGCCTCTTCCTCTCCCCATAGACGGGCAGAGGTTTTGTCCAGCAAAGGATTGAAAAATGGAGGAGAGCGCAGCAAAAACCACCTGTTGCACTTCCCACCCTGCCAGCTTCAGCCCAGAAGGGCGTAGGAGTCTCAGAATTGTCTGGGTCCTCGAGGGTGCCAGCTATATATGGCTGCATCCTAAAAGTATAATCAATAGTAACTTCCTGAATGGCCACTGTGTTAAGACTGCTATGTCCAGAATCCAACACTTCCAGAGTGCGGTATGGCCTGGCAGCCTCTAGGGTTGAAGACAGGTGAGTCTGAACAATCAAGGTGTCTCCAACACCCTCCTAGATTAAGTCACCAGTCCACATCAAGTTTATGGCCTGATTTACTGCAGTGGCCTGTCCCAGGCTGCTTTTGTTTTCGTGCCTGCAGTGCACATTTCAAATGTTACACAGATACCGTGAACCCTGCTACAGCGGGAAGGGATGCCTGCCCCATAAAGTGGGGCAGTGGGTCACTGACAGCCGATCCGCCTAGGATACTTCGAGTAAAAGCGGGGCATACACCAGGCCAGGCTTTAGCAAGCTAGAGCTGAGCAGTCCTGGGTGACATGCATGGTCCAACCGTAAAAGGCGAAGCTTGCTTTTTCTCGGTAAGAAAAGACAAAAAAAGGTGTGTGGGAGAGCGGTGAGAATTGCCAGGAGGCTGGAAGTCTATCCGAAGTGCTTGAATGTTGAGAGGGATTTGGAATTAACTCCGGCAGCAAGAAGACAAGGTTGTCCAGCTCCAGTAGCCCAACTCCCAGGCCCTTAAGGAAAGAGTAGGAAAGGTTTCCACCAACTGGAGCAAAACCCCTGCCTAGTAATTGCTGCAGACAAATCACACACACGAACAGAGGCAGGTCCTGAAGTTGCCAACGGTGCCCACAAGTGGCTCTTCTTGAATAACTTTTGTGCTACAGGATAGGCAGAAATGTCAGGGTTAATCTACCATTTTAAAAGAAACAAAATGGTTGGGGCAGGGTGGGGGAGAGCCCAGTTCCCACTGGCAAAACCTCCATTGGCAGAATGCTGGAGAAAGAACATTCAAGATGTGCAAGGTCTCTTGGGTGTTCATATTCATGAAATGCTAATCACAGAGACTGTCTAGTTTGTTGCTTTTCCTTTGAAGTCTACCTAGACTAAAATAAAGCAGCTCCAATTTGAGAGCGGATAAGAAGTGCTTATAGTAGCAAAGAATGATTCTCTGATGCTTAGAGAAAAAGTAAGACCATCGCTGGGGATCGATGTATCTACTCCAAGAGACAGACTGTCAGAAGAAGAGAAACACACAGTCACCATATGGAATCCCTGCATTTGGGGAATGTATTATATTGGCTTGTCCCACCCTGGAACCCTCCAGATGTATTCAAGCTGTAATTAAACACATCTGGACACACCAGGTTGGAGAAGTGTGTGCTATTCCATATGACGTAGGATAAAAAAACCCTAATCCTGTGAGATGTCATCCATTTAAAAAAACCAAAAAGCAAAGATGGAAGTCAAGGAGAAAGAGGGAAATCTCAGTGGAAAACTGACAAAAGCAGAGGCTTGTATCTGCAAATCTTGGGCAAATATAGACCAAATCTTTTGTAAAGGAGGGGTGGGGAAGATTGGAAAAGTAACTGATACAAAGGGGAACTCCACTTACAGCTAGAACATTCAGAGGGAAACTGGCAAAAGATGAGGGCAAAAGACTCTCCTCTTCCGAGTAAATATAAAAGATTATTATGTCCAGATGGCATGCAATGCCTGCCTGCCTTTCCTCCAAACTGGGCTCAGAGAACAGTGTACACTGGTGAAAAGTTCATCCATATGTTGTGGGAAACATGAGCTTGTTAATGTTTTGGCTAAATATACAGAACTGGGGTGAGTCAGCACAGCCCAACTTGCAACAGTGGCGCTACCAGAAAGATCTGGGATGTCAGCCCAGAGAACAAACAAACAAACCCAGAAGAAAGGATCCATCTGAGGGTAAGGTTTGATACTGAACCAAGCAACTCCTCTTTCTGCCTTCTTTCCTTTTCTTTTCCAAACTGCAGGAAGGTAGGTCCCTGGGAGGCTCAAATGCTCGCTTGCTGCTTCGTGACAGGTCACTTGCATTACAGCCCTTGCTGCAGCCTAGTTCTAGTGTGATCGAATGGCAAGCGGCAAAGCTTGCCCTGGCAAAGGAAATGAGATCCATAGTACGTTCCACCCCCATGCAATGCTCCGAAGAGACGGGGGTTTTTCATTAAGCTGCCGAAAAGATAACGCATCTCGTTATCTTCGCGGCTTTCTGAGCTCAAGGCTGGACACAGAGGAGGAGGATGGGTCAGCCAAGCTCTTCTGGGAGCTGAAAATGGCTTCTGTTGTTGAGCCAGATGCTGTTTCTCCTGGAACGGGGGACCGGAACCAACAGAACTGGAATCTGGACTCCGAAGAGGCCGTCGCCTGTGGGGTGAAGCGGCTCCCATCACCTCCCACCTTTGTTGCAACCCCCTTGCTTGCCGGGAGCTGGCCTTGGTGCTGAAGCAACGTGTCGGGCTTGTTCTTCTTGCCGCTTTCTGTTTCTTCCCTCCCAGCAGATGCTGAGCATTTCCTCTACAGAAAGAATGTTACTTGGAGAGCGTGGTTGCTATTTCTGTACATGGTGCAGGAATTTTAAATAAAATGACAACGTTCAATGTCTGATGCCCACCATCAGCTGCACTGGTGCTCTCTGTTCGGGAATAAGCTCATACTTGGAAAAATTAGGAGACAAAAACTGGGATTCTTGTAACCGGGGAAGATAAGGTAGGAAAGGCAGGAAATTACACTGTAGCAGTACCCCTGCAAGGTTACATATCTGATGGCCGCTTCTCCAGAGAACCTGCTTGCAAGAGGGGCCTTCACAGGAGTCTCTCTCCCTGCATTCCCTCTTCCATGGCTGCCCTGCCTCCTTAGGCAGCCAGGCATGTAAAGAAATGCAGCTGCAGAAGCAGCATTTGGAAAAATGTAAATGTTACATTCTAAACCTGAATAACTTGACATTTAATTCTGGGACCTCAGAATAAAATGTCAACATCTGCTGCAGAATAATTGCTACTGCTGGGATAGCGCGAGACTTTATTTAACCCAACAGCTTCTTGGCAGACTGCTTTAAGAGCCTGCTTCTGGCTATTAAAAGCCAGCATTTTACCACCTGAAATGAAGAGACTATTTTGATCTTGAAACTTGGTCACTCCCTGCGTGTAACTCCTGTACTGCAGCAGCTCTCCAGGCATGCTCCACCCTGCTTATTCTGAGCCATAAAAGTGTAGCCAGGTTAGACCTATAAACAAAGGAAAGCAGCTGGGCACTGAATGGATTTTTTCTCTTAATCATTGTATTTTTAAATCTGCTTTTCCCTAATAGCCTAAGTGCAGACTTGTAGTCTGAGTGTGGATCCTTATGAGGCCAAAAGGATACACTCTGCAAACAAGAGGGAAGTATTAGCTAGTTTAGGGGATTTGTCCATATTTGCAGAAATAGATATTAAAGAATCTCTAAGAAAAACAAAAAGGAGGGAACATGCTAAAAAAATAAATTAACAGCCTATGGAAACCTGAGCATATCCAGTGGCTGTGGAATACCAAGCAACTGAGTAACTGTTGAGGAGAGGGGAACAGAGTATCCTGGAAAAGGGCAAAACCTTCTGCCTGAAGCCCTGAGTAGGAGTGCTTCATACTGCAACATTTAATCACAGGTCCCACTTGCCACACTTGAAGTAGTTAATAAAAGATAACATCCCCCTAACCCAATAAATTAAGTACTTTAAAAGCTCACTATAAAACATAATAAACAGAAGCACAGCAACCAGAGTAACGTAGCATGACCTTCAGCAGGATTAACACTGAACATTATGCTTCGGTTACAAGGATAGCTTCAGAAAGCACCTGCAAATGCTAAGACAGGAGATAAACCCCCACAGATTACTGTTTCCTAAAGTGGAAAAAGCCTTTGATAGGGTAGAGTGGGGCAATCTGTACGGGTTTTATTGAAATGTGGATCAGGTGATGAATCCATAACATTGATGAAAACGGTATGTGCTAACGCCACAGGTTCTGTCTTTGTGAATAGGGTCAGATCTGACACTTTTTAGCTTAAAGATGTCTCCTATCATGCTCCATCTGTTTGACCTTTCAGAAGGAACCCTAGAAGAAGCTGTCAGACCATCACAAAGTATCTGCACTAAAGTTGGAACAAGGCCTGTTTGATACCAGTACAGCTATGGCAAGATAGATACACATGCATTGATGGAGCTTTCTAGTTTGGAACTTCCAGGAAAAATGTTTGATAAGACTTTAGAACTTCTTGGGGAATATGGGCAACATCTCAGAATATAAGGTTAAGTTAACAACACTGGAATGGCTAGCTTTTAATCTAGAAAAGAACATTTCAGGATAATATAATCCAAGTTCACAGGAGTAGAGCACATGCTTGGCATGTCAAAGGCCCCCAGCTTGATTCCTAGCATCACCAAAAAGGACTGGAAAAACTTCCACCTGAAAACTTGGAGAACCACTGCCAGTCCATGTAGACAATTCTGGGATAGATGAACTCTGGGTCTGATGGAGGATAAGGCAGTCTCCCGTATTTACAGTTCCTTGGATAGACTTTCTGATCATATATTCAAGGATTTGGGATAACTCCACTTTTGACAGACCTAACTTATTCAGCCCCAATAAACTGATATAGCAGGTTCAAAACCATCTAACAAGATGGACATAATTAAAATACTATCAAGACTATCAATTAACGGCACAATCCTTTGACCCCTAGACAGCATCTGAGCTGTTCTGGACTCCTAAGAGCTTTAAAGGTAACAAAAGGTTCAGATTGTGGTCTGAAGGTACATAAGGCCTTCACATACAACATACAGATATGTGAAGGGATGTCACATGGAGATGGGTAGAGACCTGTTCTCCCCTGCAGAGGAAGGCAGGACGCCCTCCAACGGAGCAAAGCTCAGGGAACTGAGGCTCCATTTGGAGGCCAGGAAGCACTTCCTGACAGTTAGGACCCTGAGGGTGTGGAATGGGCTTCCATGGGAGGTCATTGAGGCCCCATCAGTGAGGGTGTTCAAAGACAGGCTGGACATGCACATGGTGGGCATGTTGTGAGCGAAGCCGGCTGGAGCCGGGGGTCAGACTAGATGGCCCGGGAGGCCCCTTCTGACTCACTCTGTTTCTAAGGCATCCACCATGTTGATGCTAAGTAGATGGCCTGAGCTTGAAGGGGAAACCATCTGGGAACCACATGTGGACACCTTGAGTTCCACAAAGGGAAAGGGGAGGGATATAAGTAAGTAGTAAGAACATAAAACAGCCGTACTGAATCACATCAAAGGTTTACCTAGTCCATCATTCTGTCCACACAGTGGCCAAGCAGCTGTCTTCTGGAAGCCCACAAGTAGGTTGTACCAGAATCTTGGGGTGCATGTGGAAACCTCTGTCACCAGTGCAGGTGCTGCAAGGTTGGGGTGATTCATTCTGGTCTCCCAACCCATTTTAAGCCAGGTAATTGCACAGGAGTCCCACAAAGCAAGCTATTTCTTGCTTTCAGTGAACCACACCAATAAATTTGAGCAATTCATCATTTTGAGTTGCAGTGCTTGAAACCTCCTCCTCGTCCTCACCTTTCTCAGAGGGTCAGCTAGCCCCATCCTTGCTCTTTATGCACCGTTTAGATGCTACACACGCACTCCAACACTGTGCAGATGAACCCACTGCCTGTAAACACATACATGAAGCTGAACTAAAACACTGTGTCATGCAGACATAGATACATGTGTGCAGAACCAGGCAATGTCATGATTGCTGCATCGAGAATAAGTGGAAAGGCTTTGCGAGTTGATGCGTCTGTCTGTCAGCACTTCACGAGCATGGAAACCTTGGTGCCTGAAGCACAGCATGCATACTATGGGGGCCCTAAGGCTGTGCAGCATGGGTTTTGTTTTGAAAACACATTCATGGACATCAATTCAAAGGTCTCCCCCATGATGGATGCCTGCAATGACATCTTCAGCCACTAGAGAGTTCCCTCACTGGCACATCGCTTCGCCGTCCTGCTCAGGAGAAGGTGTGGGGAGAGACCCCCCTCCAGCAGGGACCACGGTTAGGAGTGGACGCTGGTGTGGCACATTCAGATGGTGCAGGCAACATGGGTCCAGCTCCAGCAGCCAGAAGGTCAGGATAACCTATCTCTGGCCAAGGGCGATTCCAACTACCTGCTATCTGGCCAAGGGCGATTCCAACTGTTATTAAGTTAAAAAACAGAAGAGTAGATTAATGGTTCACTAAGGTAGCACCCCACATATTGCTAAAAAAACCAAGTCCCCATGGGTAAAGGTACCAACCCCCCTCACCACCAGGACACCGGGTTCCCAATCTGGTCTTTCCCAGGAGCAAAACTCTTCCCACCCCCCAAAACTTTTAACAGGTTTTGCACCATGGACCAAATGATGTCCACATCACAAAACCGTGGCCATCTTGCTCGCTCTCTCGCTCTCTCTCGCAAGTGCTCGAGGGCAATGCTTGGTCCACCCACCAGGAAATCACCCTTCCCAGGTATTTTCCTTCAAAGAAACCTGGAGCTGCAGGTTTTGTGTTTACCGGGCAGTTTGGCCCTTAATGCTGCCGGACTGGTGTCAGTTGTACAAAGGAAGTCGCCAAGATCCATCAAAAAGCAAATGCTAGATCTTATCGGACGGGAGCTCGCTTTGTTCCTTCCATTGCCTTGCACTCTTTCAAGCACACTGTCAGTTTTAATAATACAGCAATTAAGTAAACTACATCAGACTTTTTAATACAAAAAAGAATAAATGCAGCTATTATCCGCGAATCCACAGAACAAGTCATTCCTAGCAACGCAGCCGCTAATCACAAATGGTGGCACTTTTCTCCTCTTTTAACGATAATCATTTCTTTTTGCAACATACAGATAGATTATTATAGATTTCGAGGCCTTGCTGAGAATAGTACGAGGAGGAGATTATGGAAAGAACCCGAAAGTACGAGGAGAGTATGGAAAATTTTAAATTATGCTTCTATCTTAACAAAAGAAGAGAGGAAAGATAATCTGTTAACCTGCTCAAGAACTTTGCAGGGTGTTTTTTACTATGCAAGTCTCTCTCAAGAAGCTGGTATCACTAATGGGGCTGGTGGGAAATAAGCAGAAATCAAACAGGCTTTTAGCAGCGGGTGATCGGCACTGTGGCATATCACATGATGAATAATATTCAGCGTTGTAGGAAAGCTTACGGTTCGGTTGTCCTTGCGACTTCCAGGTATCCCTGTCAACTCGGCTGTCTGGGAAGGTGACAGGCCGGCTGGAAATGCAGGAGGAATGAGCAGCGATGTCTGTAGTCAGGCCAGGAAACGAAGGGTGCAGTCTTGGGGTGGACGTGAAGGGCAGGGCCAAGCAGCACGGCGTTGCTTTGCACGCAAAAGACCCCAGGTGTGGCTTCATGTGGCCAGAATGCCTGGCTTCTAGGCCACAGGCTGTGACCCCTGGCTCAGTCACTGCCTCTTAGCCTACCCTCCTGCACAGGGTTGCTGTGAAGACAGGATGGAAGCTGTCTTGGGCTCCTCGAAAAGAGGAGATACAAACATAACCCCCCCCGCCCCCCGCCCAGTCCAGCTGTCTCCAGCTGAAAGGATCCATCTGGGAGGAGACAGCAGGATGGAGCAAGGCAGACGGTCCTTGCACAGATCAGACCCACAGGCTGAGTTCAGCCCACATCATGACCCACACTCAAGCGTGGGTGTTGCTGCACTGTGACTGGGATGGGCCCAGCCCAAACTGGGGTGCATAAGCCCCTGATCACAGCCCAGCAACAAGCTGCGGGCTCTGGCCGTGCCTCACTTGGGGTTAGCGAGCCACGGACCAGGCTCCGCCGAGACAGCCACCGTGGCGCAGCAGCAACTTCCATGCCCCTGTAACTGTGGATTCTGGCTCTGCCTGAACATCAGTCATGCTCCGGCCTGGTGCCACATGTGGCCCAATGGCCTTGGCAACATCAAATCGCTGGCCCCCAACCCCGAACACACGTGCCTTGAGCCATGCACCAACTCGCCGCAGGAACGCTCCCTGGTGGCAGCCCATCCTGCCAAGCAGAGGCAGGGCTGGAGCACATACCCCGGCGAGGGAGGGCTCACCCGCGCCTCAGGCCAAGCCTGTCCCATCTGGTGGCCCTGTCCTCTCCCCCAGGTCACCCTACCCCCAATTCACTGCCACAGGCTTGGCTTCTACACAGGGCCTTTTCTTTGTTTTCCTTTTCCTCTTTTCTGAAATAGTAACATGCCTCTCATGAGATAGTTCCTGCCAGGCGGTAAAATAACCTGGCGTTTTTAGCTCTGCCCACTTTGCTTCCAACCCTCTTACCCTGGAAGATGGTTTCCGAGAGCTTCTGACACGCTCAGCCTTTGGACTGAAAGGGGTCGGGCACCTCTGCGTCACCATGGGGGCTGTGAAGGTGGTGGGGCACCCAGGAATCTGGGCTCAAATGGCCACCAAAGGGCACATTGCTTTATTTTGATGCCCAGGTCGCACCCCAGCTTTTAAACGAATTTAGATGGTGGTGGTGGTGGTGGGACTCACGTCCACAGCCCCCTGCTCCAGGCCCTTGATCCCTCTGGGGTAGTCACCACTTTCTCATGGACCCCAAAAGCAGCAGCACTTTTCCTTTTAATGCTAATATCTGGACGCCCACAGCAAGCGGGAAGGCTCCCAGAGGAAAGCATGCATGCAGGGGAACAGCCAGAGACCAGCAACAGAGGCCAGTCTGGGCCAGCATCAGCAAAGCTCTGCGGTGTGATGGCGATGGCAAAACGCACCAAAAACACGAGGCGCTCTTTTCCATTTGCAAATGGCTGACGGAGGGGGAGCACGGCCTGCACAGGGCGAACGCCGTTGTGTTTGCACAAGGATAAGTGCTTCAGCTGTCTCCTTCCAAAGAGGAGTTGAAAAACTATTAAAAGTAAAAGATTTATCATCATTCTCACAACGCTGGACACACCGCACCACCTTGGAGGCCTTTTATCGATCGGCTGACCCCATCGCTATGCGGATAATAGATCTGAGGTTTTGGTTGCAGCTCTTTTATCACTCACGGCATTTTCTCAAAATTAAGATATTTGGCATGCCTCAGCCATCACTACATGCTTTCAGAACAGAGTTCTTCATGCAATTTTATTGAGGCCTTTCTTGACAATGTGTTATTAATTCTCTAATACTTCTACTGCACCAGAAGGTGCGGGAGAGGTGGACATAGGCCCTATAAAGGTTCTTGTCTTTCCAGAAGGCAAGCTTTCACAAAGAAACCAACTATGAATTGCCAGGGTGAGGATTTGGGGGTCTTCGTTCCAACTAATGAGGCATTCTTTGCTCGGCTTGGGCAGTGCATTCCCCTATTCAGGAGCAGCATGGGACTTGGAAACTCAAGTCAGAGGACTTTCTACAGCCCAAAGACAAGGCTACTGTTCCAAGGTTACATTCCTTCTAACCACTAGGCCATGCTACCCAGCCTAGTTCTTTTCCCTTTTAATCTAGGACACCTCCTGCAACTCATCTCCCTTCTTTGCACATATAAACCACCACCATATTGCAGTTCTTCCGTCATCACATGACAATCCTATTTTGCTTCAGAGGACAAGAATGGAAAATGGTCAATGCTTTAATTTGCAGCAGCAGCTCCAGGTGCAACTTGAGAAGTGATCCCTTGTTCCCCAAGTTCTAATTCAACATTCAGATTTGTCTTCCCCACCCTGGGGCACACAAGATGTGATAGCTGGGGATAATGGGTATTATAGTTCAACACACCCGGACAGCACCCATGCTGGCTTCCATGCCCAAATCTCCCTCGTATTCTTTTTCAAGAGGAAGAAATGGGATGGATGAGGGGGTGCTGCAGGGTGAGGACCACGCTATTCATTTGTGTCTCCACAAGCTGCATGGCTTCTCCCACCCCACAAGCTGCTGACCCACAGAAATGGGGAGAAGGGAAGCCATGTACAGCACTGCGTATAAAACAAGCAGCCAGAAAAGCAGCAATGAGAAATGTTTACCCTGAAGGGTGGAGGGGGGCAAATACGCCCTCCAATCCCACGGAACTCCCATTTCCACTCCCAAAACACTGCTAGTGCCCACCAGAAAGGCAGACAAAGGGGGAAATCAGCAACAGGCTGGCATTAGCCGCACAGGGCTAAGAGCCAGCCCTCTCCAGCTCAATGCCAGGCCAGGCTGCAGCCCAGAAGCCTTGCAAGAACTGGGAAAACAAGAACTCTGCGAGAAGCTCCAGTCCAGTCTCGCCTGGACTCCCGTGTCCAATTCTGGGCACCAAGGTTTAAACATGATGTAGAAAAGCTGGAAAAGGCAACGAGGATGATGCAGGGACTGGAGGCAAAGCCCCGTGGGGAAAGACTGGGAGAACTAGGCACGTTCAGCCTCAGGAAGAGAAGACCGAGGGGAGAGATGGCACTCTACAGGAACCTGAAAGGCCATCCCAAAGGAAGGACAGCAGCTCTTCTTGGCCATTCCAGAGTGCAGGACATGGAGAAACAGATTTAATTTAGATTCAGGCTAGACTAGGAAGAATTTCTTCACTGACAAAACAATACAACAATGGAACCAATTAGCTAGGAAGGTTGTGGGTTGTCCACAAAAAACTGGGCAGTCATCTAAATGGGAAGGAAACAAATGAATTTGTATTTATTGTTGTTGAGCTGCCCCGAGGCTTGTTTGCAAGGGGGCGGCATATAAATATGTATGCATGTATGTATGCATGTATGTAAGTAAATAAATGAGTAACTTGGCAGCGAGTTAGACCTGCTGGCTTTCTTGGCCGCTTCCAACTCAACTGTGACTTGACCGGCTCCTGTTTGAGTGAGTTTACACACTGGCCTCTTGCAGTCCTTGCTTTGGGTTACCTGCTGTTACCTGGCCATGAGAATTCCCAGTGCACCTCACCAGAAGCATGCTCCTTCACTGCTTTTGCCCTGGACACTCAAGACAGCACCACAGAAAATTCCCAATGCATAAAACTCTTGATGATTAATCAATCCCAGATTAAGCAATTAGTTGGAGGGAAAAATGATTGTAGACAAATTGCATAAATATTGATTTTGCTCAGGTTGAGTGTGTGCGCACACAATACCCTGGAATTGTGCAGGTCCCTAGAATTGTCACTTTTTCTCAGCCTAACCTACCTCACGGGATTGTGGTGTGAATAGGGTGGCACTGACTCTCAGCTCTTTGGAAGGGTGCACACCAATATATAACTAAAGCCCTTATACAGATCTAGATTTGTTTTCAATTCCTGGCATAGAAGTCAATGCCCAAGTAAAAGCATTGCTTCAAGAACTGTCGCTCATGTCAGCACCAGCTTCAGCTTTCCAAATCAATCGGCTTTGGCGGCCATCTGGGGAAGCTGCAATCCACTGCTGCTTTCACACGGTTATCCAGCCAGGCTCTGGCAAGGAAGGAATCAATATTCTTGGCTTACAAGTTCCAAAAGCAAGAGGACTAGCAGATGAAAGAGGCTGTAAGCCAAAGCTTTGCAACCGGGAAAGCTTCTAGGTGTGTAACCAAAACTGTGCCCAACCAGACTGAGCTTCCAAGCGGCACTTGAAAGTTTAAATGTGTAACTGAGGTTAAAGCCTGGAAGCACTGCTGTAGGGGCAGAGGCGGCTTTCTGGAACAGATGGGCTGGCTGGTTCTAGAACAAAGGGAAAGAAATTACTTGGCAGAAAGGCAGCCAAGTTGGTTCTGCTGGTGGAAATAGGCAAGTGAAGCCATTATTCAACACGGGAACATTCACTTCTCAGTCCCATGCCATTCTCATCAAGAAATTAAGGGAGTGAGGCTGATGGAACGCTCTCCCCACAAATGTGTGGGCCATCCGTGCTCAAAAGTGCCCCAAGACACCAGAGACATTAGTCATGCTTCTCCAGTCCATGTAGACAGGACCAGCCGGCTCCGGATCCACTCCAGAATGAGCAGTGAGGCAGCCTTCCCCAACCAGGTGCTCTCCAGCAGTTTTGGGCTACACCTCTCACCCACCAATGCCCCTTTCAACCCCAAAATATTCAGAGGGCACCAGGCCCAAGGCAGCGGCTGCCTTCTTCAAGGGCCTGTGGCACATTTCTGTCGTTTATCCTTACAACCACCTTATGAGGTAGGTTAGGCCGAGATCACAACTAGCCCAAGTCTTTTATGGGGAAGCAAGTCTTCCGGGTTGCAACATGCTACATTCTACGGGATTCCTGCTCTGAAATATACAAGCTGTTGCACGATTCCAACTTTTAACTGCATATTTAGGTGCATGTGGTTTTCTGTCCATGCAGATTTATAATGTATTTAAGGTTTTAATTTTGTAAACTGCCCAGAGAGCTTTGGCTACTGCTCAATAGAAACACAATTCATGAAATTTGTAGGTTCAAAGATTGCATTTGTGACACCGGCCTTCAGCAAAGCAGCAGAATATGTTCTTTTAGAAATAGCCTGCCATCCTGTGGCAGAAAGTCTTCATAGAAATTTCTTCCATGATCCATTTTGCAACTCGTATATCGGCAAGGATTTTAAGTCGTTCCTTCTTCCAAATCCATTTTCAACCTTTGAATTTTAGAACTAGAGATGCAAGTCAGATTCAATCTTCAAATTATTTTATGGCTTCTACAACGGTGGGAATGCCTGCGTTTAATCAACACAGCACCCATTCCAATTTCTGCCCAGACCTTCTCTTGCTCCCAAGCCATTCTTGGTAATGAAGAGCTAATTTTAATTATATATTTAAAGGGGGGGGGGTTTGGGTGACAAAAGCTTGAGTGCTGTAAGGCAAAAGGGTTGAGGTGGCAGTCCTCAAATGCAATGCAAGAGTTAACACACTTGCCCAAGCACCATTTGGCTTATTCCTTTGTGAGCAAGCCATCGCTTCACGTTGGCAGCCTTGTTCACTCCTTCTCCAACAGCTGCAAACGGACGTCTGCTCTCACCAACCATTCCAGAGGCAACCAGAAAGCAGGCATGAAAATAATTCGGCTTACTTTAGCTGAATAAACTGCTTTTACTCCACTGATGGAAGAGGGGTCTCCTTTTCCCCCCAACGAAGCAATAACTTCATTGCAGAAGTGCAGAAGTTCAGGCCTGGAGGCCAAGTCCAGCTGGCTGGAATTTATTCACACACCCCCTATCTTCCAAAAATTGGCACTCAAGGGCTGCCAAAGCCACTCATCTCCCATTCCTGGGAGGTTACCTGCTTTTTGCGTTTTCACAATTCAAAAACGGTTGACTAGCAGTGCTAACGGTGACTTCAAGAACTTCAAGCCAAAATAGGCCAGTGTCCGTGAGCCATTTAACCTTCCCAGTCCCTGCAGCACCTCCCTGCACGAACTTCTCCGAAATGGAATGTGTTGACCAGGAACAAGCAAGCTGACATGACGCGACCCGGCTCTGGTACCCCCTTGTTATAGGCTGAACCCAACAGCACCCCAACTGGACGCTTGGCCTTTTCTTTCCCAAGTGTTTAAGCATGCCTGGTTTAGCTGAATTAACAAATGAATAAAGGTTCCATCCGAGGGTTAAACAACAGCATCTCCTAAAGCATTTCCATTTTGCTGTATTCGAATGCATCACACTGGAGTTTGAACACTGTGTGCGTCACAGAACCGTGTGCCGTTCTCATGCCAAGCACATTCAGCTCGGTCTTTCGTAACTCAAGCATCGGCTATTTGAAATGGCGTAGGGGTCACGCCATTTGTACAAATTTCACCCATCAAATTCTCCACTTTATTTTTCTCGCAGCCAATGGTAAAACCAGGACTGCAACTTGCTATGTAAAAAAACAGATACGACGTCGATTTTGGACACGTCCGTCTGTCCATTATGTTTATTTCCCAACGCAGCCGACCACGTTCACGACTGCCGGCCCCCCGCCCAGGCACCCCCCCACCCCCCCAGTACTGACAAGAGCTTTGTCAGCAATAAAGGTCTTGCGGTTTACAGATGGATACCGTGCAATTTTCGTCCTGCTAATCTAATCAAAATTGCATCGCGATCCACCCGACAACAGCAAAACACGGCTTCCCACGAGGGCAACCCCTGACCACCCGCTCACGACGCCCCAGAAGAATTTCTTCCCCCTCCACAGGCCGGGACAAGTGCAATACTGTTCCAAGGACCCACAAGTAATGCAACAAATCCCAACCCGGGGAGGAGTCCGCTTCCCGATGCGCAGGATGCTGAGGCGGCGGCAGGACTGGGGACCGGGGGAGCCACTCTCCCCGCCCCGGTCCATTCCCGCCCTCTCTGGGAGGCCTCTCCTGCTCACAACTCACCACCACAGTCAGTTTTGCATGGATTTGCACAGCAACGGACACCAAGCTGAGATGCAAACCTGCAAAACGGGCTGTAGATCAGCACGCATCTTGCCAGCCGCACCTCCGAGGGCCGAACGTCGCCTGGAATCCAGCAGCACTGGAAGTGCCCACATTACAGTAGATCTGGGAGTAACTACCTGCACTATGAGCACTTTGCCACTGCTAGGATGAAGCCGCAACGCCTGCGAAGCTGTCGGGACGGGCACCGGTGGGCGCCGAGCTCTGCAAGCAAGCTGGCCACGGCGAGTCACTGGCACCCAGCGGGCCAGGGGCTACAGGACCAGTCTCTATCCACACCAGAGTGGCAGGAGGGGCCTTGGCAGAATCCGTCCCACGCTTCCAGGAAAGGCTAGAAAAAACCCACCTGAACCCCCGTGAGCCCCCAGCAACAGGGCCCACCACACCGGTCTGGGCGGACCCGGGAGCCAATTTCTGGGCTTCCCAATGCAACTCAGCACAGCTCATGATAACGCTCACCCACAGCCAAGTGCCTGAGCCAAACCCTAGCCCTAGATCCTGCCTCATCTGGGAAGCTAAGCAGGGTCAGGCCTGGTCAGAATTGGGATGGGTGACTTGAGTGTATGATTCTATCATTATTGTTATAAACTGCCCAGAGAGCTTTGGCTATGGGCAATATATAAAGGTATTGTATAGTAGTAGTTGTCGTCGTAATCCTAACCTATAAACCCCCATATCATAAAACCATAGAATAGTATTACTTGAAGGTGCCGACAAGGCCATTGGGTCCAACCCCAGCTCAGCACAGGACTCGTTAAACCGCGCAGTCCAGCAACTTACTGAATTCCTCCAGTGCAGGAGAGCCCACCACCTCCCTAGGTCTCGAGTTCCACTGCAGTACGGCTCTGTCAGGAAATTCTTCCTGATATCTAGCCAGAATCCGGCCCATGATTCTGTGCCCTGCACTCTGGGATGATGGAGAAGGGAACCTGGCTTTCCTCTTTGGGATACCCTGAGCATTTGACAAGTGCTACCCTATCTCCCCGCAGTGTCTCTTCAAGGCTAAACATGCCCAGTTCTTCCCACCTCTCCTCGCAGGGCTGTTCCCAGTCCCTAGATCCTCTGTGGCCCTCCTGAGGACTTTCCAGCTTGTCTGCACCTTTCCTGAGGTGTGGGGCCCAGAACTGGACGCAGGACTGCAGACAGGGCCTCCTCAGTGCCAAATCGAGGGGGACCAGAACCTCACATGATTGGAAGCTATGCCTCTTAACACAGCCCCAGAGAGTATCTGCCTTTTTCTGCGGTCACATCAGACTGACTCAGATCCAACCCAACCTGTATCTTCAGAGCTGTCCTTGCACCCTTCTGGAGGTGAGCCAGGAAGTCACAAGTCAGGCAGAGGGGGGCGCTCGGACACCTGCTGCCCTTCGTCCGGATGGTGTCAGAGCAACACTTACTGGCCAGCAGGGCTTACCTGTCCTTTTCTCCCCACTACAGGTCACTGTGTGTGCCTGAAGGCTGCTCCGGAGGGGGTCTCGGGAGCAACGGGGGGGGGGGGTGCTGCAACAAGGGGGAGGGAATCCATTTTGCAAGCAGAAGAGCGGCACTGGATCCAACCCTAAGCAAGGGATACACCAACTTCCCCTTAACCTGATTTATAACTAGCTCGGGTACAACAGTTCTGCCAGCCAAAATGTCCCTCTTGCTCTCTCTTTGTTCTCCATATTTTTAAGCAGTGATGAAGAGTCTAAATCACTGAAAGGCAGAGCTGCAGATATTTTGGGAAAACGCAAGGATTCCTTGCCTACCGAGTAACTGCTTCAGTTTTGGCATCAGATTAGCTATCCTGATTTCTCGGGGGGCACCAAGAGTCCAAATATGGGTTTTTCCCCAAGCTCCTGACCTACATGCCCTAAACTTATAAACATACAGGGTCAGAGCTCCACTTGTGGCACGCCCAAGCTCTCAAAGAAGGCATTATGTCAGGATTATACCAAGTTCTCAATTTACTGCAAAACACTAACCTTGCAACCCCGGTATACATATTTGACAATAGCAATAAAAACATACATCACCCCATAACCAGAGACTTTGTGGGGAGTGAAGTGGATATAGATTAGGGTTGATTATATCGATTAGGTATTGATTACATTTCTAGTCTGCCCAATAACTAATGTTCTGAAGAAAACAAGAAATTTTTAGTATCATATATAATTTGTGTATCTTTACTGTTGTGTTATTAGACTGCATTTCTGTCCTGCCGCTGGCCCCTTGCAAAAACCCAAGACAGTTTATCTGGTTTTCCTCCACTCCATTTTAGCCTCACAACGACCCTATGAGGCAGACCAGGCTGAGGGTCTGTGACTGGCCCAAAGTCACCCAGTGAGAGTCAGAGCTGAGTGGGGAAGAGCGCATGGGTCTCCCAGCTCCCCACGCCACCCACCACACTGGCTCTCAACACAGACATCGATTAAGTATGTGGCATCCGGATCAGCGTTCCGCAATTAAATTGAGAACCTGGTATAGCTGCCCCTTGAACCTTGTTCCTTTTCACCCACTATGGTTACTGGGAGAAGGCTGTTCCCATGCCCACCTGAGCTGCCCGCCTCCCTCCGGTTCTGCAGCATGCCCCATCTCCGAACCGAAACGCTGTGTTCAGAACCTCTTCCAGGCCAGGGGCTGAAGCACTGGGGGGGCTCCATTCAGGGACAGGTTGAGCCGAAGGAGAGGGGCTAAAGCCCCAAAGACCGGCCCCTTTCTGAGTGAAGAGCTTGCCGCCAACCGCGAAGCTCTAGCGGGGGCATTTCACCTCTTCCAAGGGGGGAAAGGACCACACAAGCGCTGGGGAATTTCTGGGATTTCTGCCCCCCAGTGGCACTTAAGGCGGGTGCCGGCTTGAGCCCCACCGGCTCTTTCCGCGGTGGCGGCGGCGCCTCTCCCAGCTGCCTCGGCTTGGCCAAAACTCACCGTCGGCTCCATGTGCCAGAAGGAGCACTCAGGGCAGTAGGGTCGAAGCTACTGCACTAGATGCACCTTAGCGCAAGGAGCCTCGTGGCACCCCGAGGGGGCGCAGCGCAGCGCACAGAGCGAGCCAGAGCCGGGCCGTGTCCCGCGCCGGTCCCCCAAGTGCCAGTCCCGCACTGCAGTCGCCACGCGCTTGCCATAGTGGCACTAAAGTGCCGACACTGCAGTAGGTGCCTATGAGCTACCTGCACTATAAGCACTTTTGCACCCCTGATGGCGTCTCCGGAGCACCGGCGGCCTCGCGCCTCCACACCGTCCTCTCCACATGCCAGGCAGTTGGGCAACGGGGGCCAAGGCCTAACGGCGAGATTCCCTGAAGCAGCTGGTAAAAGAAAAGGGGGGGGGGAGGAGAAAGAGGCCTCATTAGCACTAAATATGGACTCGAAATCAGTTCACCAGGTGGGAGATGTACTTACAAAATCCCCTGTAAGAACTCTTGTATAGGTACAACCCTCACCCCCAGTAAGAGGTCACCGAAGGGTGAAATTACCGTATTTTTCGCTCTATAAGACGTGCCTGACCATAAGACGCACCTAGTTTTTAGAAGAGGAAAACAAGAAAAAAAATATTCTGAATCAAACGGGCACATCATCACAGGCACATTCCCCATCACTTCCCCATGGGCTGCACATCTGACAGACTTACTGCACACACATATTCGCTCTATAAGATGCACAGACATTTCCCCTTACTTTTGAGGGGGGGGAAGTGAGTCTTATAGAGCAAAAAATATGGTATCACCCATCTGGTCATAAGCATTGTACTTAACTCCGCACCTAATTTTGAGGGGGAAGTCACATCCCACCGAAACTTGAGTTTCTACCAAATCTGAGCCCACCACGATGACCTTCTGTGCTAACAGCTGGGGAAGACCAAGATGGTTCAATGCTTTCCCAGCTGGATGCCCCCCGGAAGTACTGGAATGGCTGGCCGGGGAAGGCCAGGCTGAGAGGTTCCCAGTGCTGCTCCTTTAAAATAAATTAATTCAAACTTTGCCTAGCAAATCAATCTGGATCTACTGGCTAGACTATACCAATGGCTTTCTTTAGGATGGTCAGAACTGTTGAGGTCATTTCAGAAGGCAGGCCTTCGCTAAACAGATCGGCAGCACTGCTAGCAGTAAAGTTGTCGAGGAACAAAAGATAAATCAAATTACAAATCGCTCTGCTCCGCATGGGGGGGTGTTGCGGGGGAAGGCGCTAGAATGCTGCAAGTCAGCCATGAAGCTGCACTCTGGCCCCGAGTCTTCACACTTCCAGGCTGCTGTTTGCTAAACCTGGGTCCCAAATCCAGCGTACAACACAAGGCCCTTTCCAAGCTAGCCATCCTTTGGAAGCATGCAGTGCAAGAGATGAAGGCAAGTATAATGCAAATTCTCTCCACTATGGCGGTAAAACCATTCAATTCCAAACGCAGAATTCTGCCTGTGGCACTGATGTGAAACGAGTGGCCCCACAGGGTAAGGACTGCATGTCTGCCCACAAAACCTGAGCCCCCCTCATTACGTGTAGCACCGAGCAGTAACTTCTCTTGTAGGCTTCACAGGCCTGCAAGAGTATTCATCTTCCCCCACCCCCAATCCACTTCCTTTCAAACAGCTTACTTGCGCCTTGTGTTCACCAAAGCAGAGATGACCATCTGTTTTGGCGGGGGGGGGGGGGGGCTGGTGGGAGCCGGAAAAAAGGAGGCAACTGGAAGCATTTCAGAATCATTCTTTACTACCACATCCCTGCGCATGTGTTTTTTCCCCTTACAATGACAAAGGTGGCTAGCCCTTCTCAAATACTAAAGCGGGAAGCCTGGGCTGACATATTTAATCAGGTTATCTCAATCCAAATGGGGTCTGCCATGCAGGGGCCCTGCCCCACTTTGTAAACATGGGCGTAACTTATACTGGTTCAAGCTACAAAAGGCATGCCAGCCCCATCCCAATTCCCCACCCCAAGAAACACATGCGAGGGCAGAATCTTGTCTTTTGTCAACAGCCCTAAATTCCCAGTCCTAAGCAGCTGCCTCTAAAAAGAATGCAGCATAAACCTTTCTGCAAAAGGGGGCTTTAAACGGCTCCCCACAGTAAGGGCGCAAAAGTTCCTTGGCTTCATCACCTCTTAAAGACAGCATGTGCTCTCCCACACTTCAGCGGCACTGCTCAAACTGCTGCAGCTTGGAAAAGTTTGCAAAATCTGAAGTGGGGAAGAGGGAAACGAATGAGAGCCCGGACTTCTTTCTTCTATAAAAAAAAGTTGCATAGGGCTGCAATACATCGGGGCCCTTCTCATGTTCTGGATTACAGTTCCCATCATTGACCCAGGCGCTGGGGAGAATGGTGCCAGGGTCGAAAGCGTCTGGAGATTACCTGACCCTGACACAACAGAACCTGCGCCCCGTTCAGACTGGCCCTCCGGCACGCGGCCCAGAAGCCGCAAGCGCGTGGCCATTTGCAGCGGCCAGGCAGGGGCTGAAATGGAGGGGGCTGTGGGCGAGAGGGGGGCTTCGGGGCACCTAGGGAAGCCCCCTTGCACCGCTCCTTTCTCTTCCTCTCCTCGCCTTGCCTCCCTGCGCTCTCCTTGCAGGGCTCACCACGTGCAAGCCCGGAGAGCGGCGAGCGCGCGCGCGCGCGCAAACCCGGCCCCCTCGCGCCGCGATTAAAGAGAAAGGGGCGCCACGGCATTGTGGGAAAGCGAGTCCTCCATTCAAAGTCCCAAAAACGCGCCAAGCCCGGACTGCCCCCGCCCCTCCTCCTCCTCCGACCCCCCCGCAACCCTTCACCCCCAATGGCTGCGGGGCCCACGCGCCGCCCGCATGGCCGGGAAGCAGAGCGCCCGCGCAGCGCGCCCTCCGCGCCCGGGGAGCACCACGAGGCCGCCCCCGCCCCTGCCCCAGGCCAGCAGCCGGCGCGCTCCCCCCGGGAAAGCCACGCTCCCCACGCCGTGCACGCGTGAACTCTGCCTGAACCTGCGAGGGGGGGCGGGAAAGGCGTCGCTCCGCAAAGAACCCTCGGCAAGCCGCTCCCCTCCCCACTGCAAACTTCCAAACGCGCAGAGCAAAAGGAAAGAAAAATCGCAATCGCAACGTCGCTCTCCTGCGCTGATTCTTCGGATTTCTTTTTAAGAAGTCACCCCCCTCAAGTTAGACGCGGCGAGTTACGACGGGGGTCCAGGACCCCCCCCCGGAAAGGGGCACAAGCCCTCCCCAGCAGCCGGAGGAGAGCGCCCGGCCGGACGCGACTCGGGGGCCCTTTGTCTCCGAGCCTGGGGCAGGAGCGGCAGGAGCGGCAGGAATGGGCCAGCCCGGCCGCTGCCTTTCTTCCCGACCCCCATCCTGCCCACCAGCCTGGAAAGGGGAAAAGTTTGCAGATCCCCTCCCGAATTACCCCCCGGGCGTGCCGGCGGCAGAGGCGATCCGAGCGCTCCCTGCGCTCCGCAGCGGCGAGGGAGCCGGCTGGCCGGCGTGCGCGCGGGACTCCTGCTGCAGCCTCCTCGTGTCCCGGCCGCACCGCCTCCGCCTCCGCGTGGTGGCGTGCACCGCCGGGAACTACAAGCCCCGGCGTCCCTCGCGCGCGCGCCCATGCGCACTGCAGCGCGCGCCCCGACCCTCGCCTTCCCCTCCACTCCCTCCGCTTTCTTCCTCGCTGCCCGGGCAAGCGAGGGCCCGGCCATGGAGAGGCGGCCTCCTTTCCCCGCCACGTGCACGCGCAACAATGGAGAGCGAGCGGGAGAGCGCACGCTAAAGCGGACTTCTTGGAAAGCGGTCCGGCGGGTTCGCCCAGCCGCCAGAGGCGGCGACGGTCTCCCGCGCCGCGTGCACGCGAAGGCACGCGCCCGCCCTCGAAGCCCCCTCTCCTCGCCTCTCCCCAGCCACCCCCGAACAAGGTTGCTTCAGGGCTCCCTGGAACAAGAGGCACCGCTCCGCCCGGGCCCCTCCGCTAGACAAAGGCAGGGAAGTCCCGGGCTGCGGCGGCGGGGCGAACCGTGCACAACACGGAGGTGAAGGGCGCAAGGCCGAGCCTTCGCGAGGGAAGGCCGGGCTAGGGGAGCAGAGCGCCACCCGCCCACCCGCACTCACACGTTCAAAGGAAGCGGCCCCGGCGCGCGCACGGCCGAGAGCCGCCTCCAGCCCGAAGCCGCGTGCGAGTTTGGGCAAAGTACTGCCCGACCCAGGAGGGCGACGCGCGGCGGGCTCGCCGGGCCAAGGGGCTTTCGGCCGAAGCCAGAGGCGAGATTCGCTCGCCGGACCGCCGCCGGAGCTCGCCCACCCGCGGAGCCCCACGCCCCCCAAGCACACAAAGGCGCGCGCCCGCGGCCCCACTCCTACAGGTGGCTTCTTGGCACACAAAGAGAGCGCCCTGCCACCGGCGGGGCGCTCGGCCGGGCGCACGCGGCCCGGGGGAGATCCGGCCCTGCAACGAGCCCGCTCCCCGCCCTGAGCCGCGCCTCTCGGCGCACGCTTCCCCTGCGGCGGGGGTTTCTCCCCAAACGCGACTGCACCGCGAGGGAAAGGGCGAAGAAAGAGAGCGGCTTTCAATCGGGGGGGGGGGGGTTCCAAAAATAGTTAGTTCCACAGCTACCCCTCCGCCCTCCCCGGTTGTTTGGGTGGGAAAGGGAAGAGACGAATAAACACGTTACCTTTAAGTCCTGTGCAAGAGGCTGGAATAACCCCCCAAAAAACCAGATTTACGAAAGTGGCGCGAAGACATTATCATGTGATCATAAGACTGGGCGTCCCCTTTCAGCAACCAGCCAAAAAGAGAAGAAGACGAGGAGGAGGAGGATGGAATACAAGGCGGGGAGGGCGCACATCCGCTCCCCACGCAATTAGCATAATTAATTGTGTCCTGCAGCTGCAGCCCAACCCACCCGGCCAATGGGAGCCGCGGGAAGCGCAACGTCCACCATGCAGCTTGGAGGAGCACGGAGTCGGCCAAAAGCATTTCGGGTTGGGCGAGGGGCGCCGTTTCTGTGCGCGAAGACGCACCTCGCGTTATCGCCCGTTGGGTCCCGGGCGGGTGGCCCAGAGACCCCCTGAACCAAATCCCTCTGCTGTTGCGGGCGGGGGCGGGGATTTGGAAATTAAAGCGACTTGCCTTTCGATTCAGCCGGTCACTGCATTTCCCCCGCTCGTCTCCATTTAGGATCCTAGTAACAGGATTGCAACCTTCCTGGGGAGTAAACACTGAACAAAGTAGAACTTCTGAATAAAAATGCAGCATGGCACTCCTTGCCCGTATCACCCTGATTAATTTACAGGGGCGGAAATCTTGGGGGACCCCTTTCCTATCCAAGGAGGGTATTCGAAATTAGGGTTTCCGCGGCCAAACCCTGTGGACCGCTCAGGAATTAGTCCCATTGTGTTGCAAGCAAACTTGCGGCCCTGCTTGCATCTAAAGCGGGGTAACTCAGCAACGGCACTCCTATCACTCAAAGGGCATCTCGCTTTTCTGTGGAATTTCCCGAAAGATCCTAAACGTAGAAGATGTGCCCTGATTCCAAACTCCCTTTTCCAAACACGCAGCTCCACATTTTGTTAGACAAAGACAACGGGTTTTTTTAACATAAAGCAGCCATCTTTCCTCTTCTTCAGGCACCACTATATAAAAGGATTAGCACATTTCAGGGAATTGAAATCCTACGGAACAAAAGCTAACCCTCCACTGCACATTCTCCACCCGCGCGCCCCTCCCAAACATGTGGTCAGAATAGCCACAAGTCCAGCGAAAAGCACGTGATCTCATGCTTAAAAAGCAGGCACACAAAAACCTTGTGGTCACGCTGGGGCTAAAAGCTAAGAGCTTGTGACCCCTCAACCTCACTCCCATCCCCCTCCCTGGCCACAGTCCTGAGCTCCCAAACAAGAAGAGGCCTGCTTTTTTAATCAAAATATCGGGGATTTTGGGCACTTACTGCAAGTCGCTAGCAAGGACCATTCTGCATCCCAAGCCACAGAGTTTCAACAGCACATTGACTTGAATTTGGGAAACTTTCTGTGGCGCCCTTCACTAGGCAAAAGTTTTCTTTCTCTAATTTAAACGTCTGCTCCCTACCGACGGTACTGCATAGGATCTCCCCGCTTGATCTATAGTGTGTTCAAAGTGTCCAGAGTAATTTAATTGGATTATCTCATCAGTCCAAGAATTGGAAGGAAGACAGGACACAAACTATAAGGGGCTCCTGAAAGAATCACAAACTTACTTCCCTGCAAGGAATTTGTGGGCCTTGAGTGAGCACAGAAGGCCTGGGGAGAGATGCCAGCTCAGCGTGCAAAGCGAAATGCATAACTATTCTGTATAATGTTGTGAAATGCAGAATTTGCCTGAATAATTTGGAGCTGATCTGAGATGTGCCTCAGCAGGCATTCAGAATTAGCTGCAATCACCATTAAAAATATTTTTAAATATTAGTCAATAATTAACCCTCTCTTCCAGTGAGGAATAGCTTCTTTTCATACTGAAATAAAATAAGGCACCTCATTTAACTCCAAGTATTGGCACCTTAGATTAGAAGAGAACCAAACAGAAACACAAGTCCCCATAGAAACCAGCAAGCATTATGTTTGTTACACAAGTAGAAATGAGCTTTTGTTCAACGGTTATTTACTACTGTTTAATTTCTCTTTCTAAATTCGAAGGCCAACTATTTTGCATTTTAACAAAGCCTTTTCCAGACTTCCACTGTTGTAGTGTTTCCCGTGTGTATGTTTGACAGAGAAAGAGGCCTGCAATCTTCCAAATTATTCCTTGGATAAGGAGGGCACTTGGGGTAAAACAGAGGTGCTTTTTGTTACTTGATACATCTGCAGGAGCAATTTGGGTCTGAGCAGCCAGCAGAAATGCTCTTTTGTGTTCTGCAGAACGCTCTCTCCGAAAGAGCTACATTTCTCACCTATATTAAATGAAACTTTCATACCTTCATCCCGACCAAAACCTTGGATCTATGTTTGCCTTTAAGTGAAGAAAAACATTTAGGAAGCCCCACATCCCAAGCATGTAAAATAAGGTAATCTTTAAAAATCACCTCTGTTTGTCTATGAGAAAGTCAGCATCACTGGTAAGGATAAATTAAAATGTGGAGCAAAGCAAGAATATATTTGTTTTGGTTGGTGTTTTCCAGAACAGCAGACAGAAAGCAACTTTTAAAATAAATTGTAACATCAATAGATGTATGCATTAAACTATCAAAAATATCCCCCAAAAGAGGAATTCTCCAGCCTAAATGTACTATTTCTAAAGATCTGCTAGTAATTAGGAACAATGCCATACCACCTTTTATGAGAATAATACTGCTCTACAGAGAGAAAAATGAAATTTAAGAAAATGATATACAACTCACACTTTGGCCATAGAGTCAGCTTTTTTTTTTTTTTTTTTTTTTTTGCCAATTTAACCAAGACAGAATGCTTTGAAGAAAAAGAAAAATCTGTGATTTTTTATAACTTTCTTTGCTTCCCATTTTCTCCTGCCACTTACTTAGTTTGGCATATAATCGTACAGATCTGCAAATTTGCACATTGTTAGAGAAAATGCATCTCTTACTGAGACCCAGTTCTAAATACATTTACTATATGAAGCAATTATCTGTGTCATTCTCACTCTGTCACAAGGTGACTGAAAAACAAGATTATTCTATGAAATGAAAGGGTCTTAAAAATAATAAATTCTAGTGTGCAAAGCCTTAAAAACCTACAATGATATTAACATGGGATTCATAAATTCTAAAAAGCAACAATTACAGAGTTCCTTTGAAATTTTGCATCAGATCATAAAGCATGATGGATGGTTATACTCAAGCTCTCAACAAGCCTCAGCCCCATAGATTGTATAATTACTTTTGAACACCCTTTTTCACTTTTTTCTAATTTAATGTCCTCTCTCCCCTCTGACCTGCCATGTGATTCCACCTATCAGCTCACTTTAAGAATGAGAATAATAGATCAACAGTTTTTGTGCTGAGAGAACCAATTTGAATGAAATGTGGGGAAGTATTCATAATAAAGAAAAGAAGTTGTGTTACACTGACAACAGTATAAAAACAAATGGATAAATCACAGTATAGGAAATCTTTCAAAGCGAACTCCAGGAGCATCTCCTAATGAAAGAGGTCTGGAAACAAAAATATAGACCTCTAGAATCTCGTAAAGTTCAGAGCTACCATAGAAGCAAAATTTAAGGTTTAAAATATAAGAGCAATACTTGTTAAGTTAGGTACAATCTCTTCTACCTGAGAGTGTACAAGTTTGTGTCACATAATCTTCAAGCGAGAATGAGATGTCCTTCTAGTGTCTTTCTGGGAAAAAGAGAAAGAATCACAAAAATTCAAATGGTTAACTCCAAGAAAACTTGTGCCAAAGTTGTTTTAAAAATTCTTTTTAAAAGATGTTAAAATCATAAAATAAATTTCATGTTGCTTTAAAACATGAAATTTACTTTAAGAAAGTAAACATCTTCTCTTACCCAGACACAACAATGTTCTTCTAAGTCCCTGAGCTCTTAGTGAAGTTTATATATACACATTATTATGTTGATATATATTTAATATGTATATTTACCCACCGAATATTTACAAGACTATAAACTGTTTTTGTTGAAGTATGTTTGTGACATTTAAAGAGTTCTCTTTTTTTTGCAATCAAGTTCTATCATTTTAATTGCTTGCTCATCTGTTTGCTTAATTACTGAAAATCTTCCCACTTAAATTAATTCTCCATCCAATGTCAAAAGGTTTTCATGGACTAGAACAAGGTTTCAAAGCCTCTTCCTGGAGACCATGATACTGCAGAAAAGCAAAAGGAAGAAAAAGGAAATTGCCTCCTATAAATACAAAATATGCCTCTTTAAAACAATTAAACCACATGTAACCAATTAGCAAATTAAAAAATAAATGTAATCTCGATATGTGCATGTGAAAGTTTTGTGGACCTGGCACATCACCCACAATTTCCCATACCCATCCACTCCTTGTTTTTAGAAACACATTTTGGGTATATTCCTATGCATGTTGATGCTGCCAGTGCAAGCTAGAGGTTGTAGGCCTTAGCCAAACAACCATCGCGCCCAGACTTACTAGGGCATCCCGTTCTTGTTTTCTGTTGCTCAGTCCGAGTAAGCCACTGTCCCCTCTTGGTCCCTATTCAGCCCTTAGGGCTGCACGTTCTTAACATTTTGCACATACTGGATTTTTGTTTAAACTGTCCCCTTAGTCAAAAAATCTCCCAGAGCTGCTTACATGTAAAATTATTAAAATTTAACAGGTCAATCCCTGCCTGCAGATTGGCAATCTAAAAAGACTTGACACATATGCAAGCAGGAAAGGGAAGAGAAGAGGGAGAGATTCACGAGTGTTGAATATTCAGGCTGGTCATCCCTTGGGGGTTTACCTCCCTAGCCAAGGTCTCTAGGACTTTACATGCAATCCAGTACTGAGAAATAATCCCCCTTATCTGCATTCAGACAGCATGCTAACCCACCCTCAACAATGGAGGATGGTCCAGTGTGAGTTGTCCTTGAAGCCTGCATTGTTGGTGCAATGTGGATTGTTGTGTTATCTGAACTCAGCTGAGAAAATGAACCAAGGTGAACAACCCACCGTTCACAAACAAACCACGGTTTGTCTTCAAGCCTTGGTTTGTTAGTGCAGCTGAGTTCAGACTGTACAAGAGCCTACATTTCGACAACCACCCGCAGTTCAGCCACAACCCACTCTCAGCCCATGCTCAGTCCCTGAGTGTTGGTCATCAGCTTCTCTCAACCAAGTCACTGAATTCCAGCAGGCTTCAGAATGCCAAATTTGGAAGTACCAACAGTTTTTCTGGCAGTCAACAGATTCCCAGCTCTGAGGAGAGTCCAAAAGCATGGGAAGTTTTGTTGATCTTCACCCACCCCATCTGAATGGTGCTGTGCCAGCTTACATCCCTAAAATTTATTTATTTATTTATTTTTGGATTTATATCCTGCCTTTTTCCTACAAAGGGCTCAAGGCAGCTTACATCTCCTCCTCCATCTTATCCCCACAACAACAACCCTGTGAGGTAGGTTGGGCTGAGAGTCTGTGACTGGCTCAAAGTCACCCAGTTGGCTCCATGGCTGAGCGAGAACTAAACTCAGGTTGTCTGAGTCCCAGTCCCATGCTCTTAACCACTACACCACACTGGCTCTCTCAAATGTGGTCCCAACAAGGTGTACCCCGATAATCTCCAAGGGAGCGGTCCGTCCATTCAGTTCCCCTGAGGTGGGGCTGCCCCATAGCAGAGGGGAGAAGGCAGGGATGCAACAGACTGTTCTGCTTACTAATCTCACATTGGCTTCACACCGTAAGGACTGCAAAATTTGAGCAGGAAATCAGCGAGCAAAAGCTACACCTTTTCATGGATTAACCCCATTAAAGTAACACAGGGGTACAAAGCCTTGAGGGTCCCTGTCAGTGTCTCATGTTTGTGGTCTTTGTACTCCAGTACTGCTAGAAGAACAGACATGTGGAGCCACGTCCTTGTTTACTATTAAGCAAGGGGTTTTTTGCCTGCTGAACTTTCCCAGGTCTTCTCTGTCCCTCTTTCTGGTTTAATCTCCTTCTCGCTGTCTCCCAACTCTCTCCCCCACCCCTCCTCCAAACGGACCCAGCTTTGTGGAAGCTGCAACAGTCCCTCGCTGGACACAGCAGAGGCCTTGAGCAAACTTATGCATGGTCAGAGCAAGTCCCCCTGGGGGCATCACCTGCAGAGAATTCAGATCTTTCAGTGCATTTTCCCTAACCTATCAGCTGAAGCACAATAATTGTTAAGGCCCCTTTCAACACGCCTTCGCTTGGTAGCTTGGAAGCGACCGCTGCTCATCAGAGGTGACCAGACAAGGAGCTAGTAACAAAGGTGCTTGCACAAGTTTGGAGCTTTGATCTCGCACGTGTAGGCAGGATTAGGTCCTGGAATGGCACTGCCAGTCAGAGTAGACCAAGGTGGCCACTGGTACATCCCCGATGAAAGGAAATGAAGCACCCCAAAGGGGCCCCAGACTTGACTTGAATAAAATACACCTGTTTATTGATATGCATTGATGCAAAACTAGAAAAAAGGACCAGCGTTTCAAGAGAGAGAGAATGTGCTTCCCCGTTGTGGTGGGAGGGACGGAATGAGGACTGTGATCGGGTGACGTGGGCACCTGCTGCACGTCTGCTGCCCAGACGCCTACTGCTGGGGCACATCTCCAAGGCTTCTGCTTTCCCTTCTTCTTCTCCCCCTGCAGTTACTTCCTGCAAGATCCTTCCTCGTGCAAGGAACCCAAAGCAACATGCAAGGTTCTCCCCATCTCTGTGTTATTCTCATAACAAGAACCCTGTGAGGTCAGTTAGGCCCACAGGCAGGCTGGGCTGGGCTGGGCTGGGCTTCAGAGCTGGGTCTAGAACCCAAGTCTCCTGAGCCCCAGAGCAGCAGGCTTAACCACCAGCCCACACTGGCCCCATGAGGACCGGTTTCATGGGTGAGGACAATGTGACCAGCTCCGACAGCAGAGTGGCTTTGCTCGAAGGCTTTGCTGCATCCAGCGAAGCGGTTTCTTCATTCCTCCTCTTTAAGCTGGATCTGGTCTGGACAGTCCTTCGGCCAAGGGACTGCCCTCTGGAAAGCAGGAGCCATGGGTGCCATGGAGTCAATGCAGAGTCCACCACTCCAAGAATCGACCTCATTTTCAGATAGCTTTCTGTGTTGGGTTTTAACGACAAACCACCTTTTCACCAGGCTGGTGGAACGGCCCTCAGTCTGGCAGCCTCCATGGACAAGGAACCTCCGTGAGCCTGGCGGCCTGCCCTGCATCACCCGAGCCCCCTACTTTGGGGAGAAGCCCTTCTGGCCTTGCAGGAATGCAAGAGGAGACCTTCCCAGTGGGCCCTGGACCTCTGCACCAAGGCTGGCCAAGTCCACACTTGATGTCTCTCACCAGCAGGCAGAGAGGTTCTTATCCATGCAGAAGCAAGTCCGGCCAAGCCCCGTGGGGCTTGAGCTTCAGCAGGTGGGTTCAGGATGGCCTCCACGCTGGAGAGTGGCAAGCTGGCTAGACAGCCTCAGCTACTGGTATGCTGACATGCCAGCAGGCCGCTGCCATGGGGACATGGGCCACAGCTGCCAACTCTGGCCAGCATTGCCCCTTTCTCCCCCGTCCTCCGAGCATTTTGCGCAATTTCACGACCCTGCGTACCCCAGAAAGCCCCGCGGCAGAGACTGGGAGAGGGCGCCTGCAAGCCCGGAAGCCAGTTTGTCCAGCTACAGGACACCCCAGGGAGGGACCCCACCGGCTGCGTGGGGACCCTGCACCGCTCCGAGCCCCAACCAGCTCCTCTCTGAGAATCCCCCAAGAAATCCTTCTGAGGGGTTCTGTGGGCGGCATGGAGGGGCCTCGAGAAGCTCTCCCCCACCCGCTCCCTGCCCTGGGCTCTTTGTTTATCCTGGACTTAGACATTTTGCATCTTTAAGGATCCCTGCCTTATGAGGAGGTTGTATTTATCTTGCCTGCCTTTTTTAATGGAAATGCCCGAGTTTTCTTGCGAACAGGGACTTTATTGTGGAATCCCAGTGCCCCTTGGAGAAGCTCATTTGACTGGACAATAGTTTCCCTTCGTGTCACCACCCTTTTGATTCCCCAGCGGTCACAGGCTAGAAAGGTCAGGCAAAGTGCATCCTTTTGTTAGAAAGAACCAAGAATGTCGCGCAGTGGGGTGAGGGACATGTGCGTGCGTGCAGGGGGCTGCCAGGGGACCAGAAGACAATACAAAGCAGTTGGGTTAGCAACCTGACACGGAGCTCTCTTCTACAAATGCGATTCTGCTGCCTATACGTTGTAGGGATGCGTTCTGCTTAGTTCGTTTTATCCTGGGCGCAGCTGTTAAAGTGTTTTTCCATTGCAATGGGTACTGTGCAAAAGACAGACCGAACCCTGAGTGCACAAGAGCTCAATCCATTTAATAATAATTCATAATCATATAGTGCAGGAGGCATCGCAAAGAAGAGGAGCACAGCTCCCTGCCCCAGGGGTTTGAAGTGGAGAAAATAATGCAGGTGGTGGGACCGGGACGGACCGAGAGGCAGAGGCCTGCCTTCCACATAGTTGCCTGGTTCTGCAGAATGGGTTTTCCTGAATTCGAGGCTGGCTGCGTGCACACAGACTGGCCATGAGGTGCACCTACAAGGGCAGTGCAAAAGGGTACCTGTTTGAGTCCCATCAGTGCGGGTGGAATTACACAAGATAGTGGGGTGTCGTGGTTCAGAGTGTGGGTCTGAGACCCAGGAAATCCTCCCAGCCATGGAGCCAACTGGGTAACTTTGGGCCAGTCACAGGCTCTCAGCCCAGCCTACCTCACAGGGTTGTTGAGGGGACAAGCGTGAGAGCAGGAGGAAGAGAATGGTGGAAGCCACTTGGAGTTCTTTGCAAGAGAAAAGGTGGAATATAAACCAAATAAAATAAATAAAATGGGATGGCGTCCTTCTGACTCAGCACTTGAGATTATGAATGGGAGCTGTGACAAGCGCTTCACTCCTGAAGTAGCAAAAAATATATTAAATGAAAAACAACATCCACCCAATAGTCTTCCGCTGCCCCCGCGCTGCCCGTGCTCATGTTTCCTTTCCCACTGAAATGGTGAATGCCAAAAATGGGTTGCATTGGTAAATGAGCAAAGTAAATTCATACGAAAAGCTGCCTGGACTTTCTCCCATAAATGTGAGCAGCTTTGATTGACTTCCACAGGAGAAAATGAAGTGGGATTTTAAAAGTAACATTTTTCTTGTCAAATGTTTATTTTTATTTTTGCAGTGGAGTCTACAAACGGCCACTGCACTTTAAACAAGTTGTCTTTAAAAAAAAAAAATTGCCAAAAACCAAGCAACAGCAAATTACTCTACAAATTTCCCATCCTACAAAGCCATTGGGATCCTTTTGCCCAGTAAATGGCAAAGCGATTGGACACTGGAGGAAAAACATCTTCTCCAAATTCACCTGTATTTTGCAAAATACCAAATGAAGGGAACTGAGGCCATTCATGTTTGCTTGCATATTTCCAGAGATAGCCATGTTAGGATGCGGTAGCAAAACAAACAAACAAACAAACAAAAAAACAAGTCCTGTAGTACCTTAAAAACTATTATGGCCTATATTTGCATGGGCCACAGCCCTCCCCTTTGATGAAATGCTCTGTACGTGTGCTAGCCGACATGGCTGCTCGCCCAATGCCTCTGTACCCCCAGGCTGAATGCATGGAGGCGCTGCATTCGGCACGTCTCACTCGCAGCACTCCAGGAAAGTTAAATGGATCCCCAGGTCGCCATGATGTTCAACGACCTCTCTCCTCTCGGATCGCTTCCAAGCATGAACATGTAAGTAGGAAGCTTCAGGGACCCATTTGCCAAGACCCGCCTGTCTGAGTTCCCGGGTTCTGGCCGTACCTGTGAACCTGTTGCTTTCTGGGTCTTGCGAGCAGGTCAAGGAGGATTTTCCTGGCAGCCCTGTTTTAAAATTTTGTAGCGGGGTGCATGGGAACCTTGGTGGCACAAGTCACTGGCACGGACAGCTACACAAAGGCCACTGGGACGTCTCTGATTCTTCTGGCGCCTCTTGCAGAGCCTTCCTTGGCCGGACGATGGCCTTCGTTTGTGTCACCACCCCTTCAGTTCCCCAGTGGTCACAGTGCCCAAGGTCAGGCAGAGTCCAACTCCCCCCCCCCCCCCCGTTAAAGCATTCTGTATCAAAAAGACACATTTGTACGGATCCCAAAGGTGGGTAAGCAATGGATGCAGGACCATTCAGTTTTGCAAACATTTGGTGGTGGAGAAGGACCTTAAAGAGATTCCCAGCAATTTAATATGCATTCCGCATTTTCTGTTCATGCCAAACATTGTGCAAGATCCATTTGCCCCATAAAACAAACAAGGGTTCCTGCTTGACTTGAGCAAACACAGGCATTTAGGGCATAACGCCCTACACATTTAGACAGAGAAAATTCCTACAATTCCCAGCATTCCCCTGGAGAAGGCAGGCAGGGAGGCACTGGAAGTTTCTCTCCCTCAACATGTCCTCAGTATGTGCTTTACTTGCAAGTGTCATCATGAAGGTTCGCAATTCTGGAGAAAAACTTCCACTAAGTGCAGCTGAAGATACTATAGATCTCAGCTCAGCTGAGCCATAAGAAGTTGTGACAAACGAAATCCTGGTTTGGGATCCTGGTTTCAGGGGAAACTAAGGTTTATGCCAGTCACAGTTTGTCCCATTTGGATCAAATGACAAACTAGGGACAAAACATTCTAATTATTCCCCCTCATGTGGAAAGGAGGAAGGAAGGAAGGAAGGAAGGAAGGAAGGAAGGAAGGAAGGAAGGAAGGAAGGAAGGGTCAGCCCAGTTCAGTTTCCAGGACAGACATCAAAGCATGGCTTAAAGGTGTGGATTAAGGATGCCAGAGAAGTAAGCCCCCCCCCCCCACAAACCATGTAAAATAAACCATTACTCTGACTCAGATAAGCGTGTTCATTTGTTTATACTTTCATTTATATGCCGCCTACTATCATCGTCTCAAGGCGGCTTACAATAAAGACAAAGATACAGTAAAAACAGATAACATATATTTGTTGTTGTTGTTGTTGGTCGCGAAGTTGTGTCCGACCCATCGCGACCCCATGGACAACATTCCTCCAGGCCTTCCTGTCCTCCACCATCTCCCGGAGTCCACTCACGCTCACACCAGCCGCCTCAGTGACCCCATCCAGCCACCTCATCCTCTGCCGTCCCCTCTTCCTTTTGCCTTCCATCATTCCCAGCATCAGGCTCTTCTCCAGGGAGTCCTTCCTTCTCATTAGGTGGCCAAAGTATTTGAGTTTCATCTTCAGGATCTGGCCTTCTAAAGAGCAGTCAGGGTTGATCTCCTCTAGGACTGACTGGTTTGATCGCCTTGTGGTCCAAAGGACTCGCAGGAGTCTCCTCCAGCACCACAACTCAAAGGCCTCGATCCTTTTGCGCTCGGCCTTCCTTATTGTCCAGCTTTCACAGCCATACATTGCAACTCGGAAAACCATAGCCTTGACTATACGCACTTTTGTTGGCAAGGTGATGTCTCTGCTTTTTACTATGCTGTCTAGATTTGCCATAGCTTTCCTCCCCAGGAGCAAGCATCTTTTAATTTCTTGGCTGCAGTCCCCGTCTGCGGTGATCTTGGAGCTCAGGAAAATAAAATCTGTCACTACCTCCATTTCTTCCCCATCTATTTGCCAGGAAGTGAGAGGACCGGATGCCATGATCTTAGTTTTCTTAATGTTGAGTTTCAGGCCAACTTTTGCACTCTCCTCCTTCACCTGCATCAAGAGGCTCTTCAGTTCCTCTTCACTTTCTGCCATGAGAGTGGTATCATCTGCATATCTGAGGTTGTTGATATTTCTCCCAGCAATCTTGATTCCAACTGGTGATTCATCTAGCCCCGCCTTTCTCATGATGTGCTCTGCATATAAGTTAAATAGGCAGGACAACAGTATACAGTTTTGCCAAACTCCTTTCTCAATAATATATATATATATCATAATATATATATATAAAGATAAAACACATATGAAATACAAATAAAACTTATCAAAATTTAAAATCTAACAATAATGACCAAACAGGCAGCAGTGGAGGGGAGGGCAGGATCAATTACTGGAAAATATATGAAAAAGAAAAGTTTTTGCCCGGCACCGAAGTGATAATAGAGACAGCGCCAGGCCAGGTGAACGTCCTGGGAGAGGCTATTCCAGAGGCAGGGAGCAGCCATCGGGAAGGCTCTTCAGCTACATGCCACCCCCCTGCGGGTGAAGGGACTTCAGGGGCTCTGCAAGAGGCCAGTAAGGATTCCAGATTCCCAGTTGTTTAATGGTGAGAGCAAGAAAATGACTTCCCACCACCACACTCAGCATTGACTAATTGCTCCAATGTCCATGGAACCAAGGTTCAATTTGGATGCCAAAAGCACTTCCTGACAGTTAAGACCCCGAGGGTATGGAGTGGGCTTTCACGAGAGGTCGTTGAGGCCCCATCAGTGAGGGTATTCAAGGATAGGCTGGACATGCTCATGGTAGGCATGTTGTGAGTGGAGCCAGGGGTCAGACTAGATGGCCCAGGAGACCCCTCCTGCCTCGCTCAGTTTCTATGTTTCAATACATCCAATTCTGGGTTTCATTCCAAAGTTCAAAGGCACTTCCCTGGTGCTGAGCCTATGGCACTGTGGAGAGCACTGTAACAATACCAGCTAAAGCCCGGATCCCGCCCTCCTGGCTTCAGAACCATCAATGGCTAGTGATCCTACGGCTGACGGGAAGAAACCTCGGGGTTGCTAAAAGCAAGGACTGTGGGCTCTGCTCAGCAGTGGAACTCCCAAGCAGTCCATGCACTTCAGATTCTTTAATACAAAGTGTGTGTCTTTCGTCCCGAACTCAGGTCAGCGGGTCTCCTAGTAAAGGAAGGTAGACCCCTTGGGAATGCAACCCAAGGTCAGGGCCAAACTCGGCCCGCCGATGCCTTTTCTCCACCCTTGCAGCTGCGTCCAATCTTTCAAAGCCCATGTTTTGTGAATGTTCCAGGTGATAGGAAGGGAAGGTGTGTAACTCATTTTGTTGAGTTACAACCTGGAACTGAAATGGGTTTAATCGACAGTCTTACTCCTTGGAGTACACAAGCTATGCATCACTGTGAAGGTACTAAATATGTGTATTGCGGCACAACAGTTTAGGAAACAAAAAAGAACCTTCTTGCTGTAACAAAACAAAATGTGGAAAAGTCTAGAAGGGGTGAATATTTCTTCAAGTTGCAAACAGAAGGACACTATTAAAAAACAACAACCAAGAAAGTGCTGAGCCACAGCAAAATAGAAACTGGTTTCCAGAAAGAAATGGAAACAGAATTGCCCTGATCGGCTTGCAGAATGCTGGAAGGAATGGAGGCAAAGGGGCGATCCCACAGCTCTGGAGCAGCCACTGAGAAGGCCCTGTTTCTGATGGAGACCAAGGTGAACGGGGAGAGCTTGTCACAGGGTCTTCTCAGCTGAATGCAAAGTGTTAATGTCCACAAATCTGACCCCCCCCATCCCACTGTATATTCGGAGAGGTGTTGCCTCCCCATTTAAACTGCCAAATCACAATGCCAAAGCAACAGGAAACCAATTTCATGTTCTGCGACAATTTTCACTGTACGATGCCATGTGTGAGTTCCAAGGGGAAATATTTCAGCCCTTGGCACACTGCAGCCCTGTTTGGCCCTACCAATTTAAGAAGAGTTACTCCATGGATCCCAAACTCCCCAAAATCTCCATGTTTCTTTTAGCGCTCGCCCTTTCCCCCAGTAATTCTGTTCTTCTTGGCTCAATCCAGCCATCATATTCAACCATGGCTTGGTACAGCAAGACAGTCAGCATGGCAGTCCTAAGAGGATGCTCTAGCACACGCTTGACAAAGCATCGTGGTACGTCAGAACCCAAAAGCAGGCCCAGGAAGAATACCACATAGAACTGGCTACGATCATACAACGCCCGTGTTCTTCCACCTCCACCAGCTCCTGATTCCTTCCAGAGCTCAAGTCAGAGCTGGTTTTAACCTTTGAAATGGCTTCATGGATGCACAGGATCTGATAAACCTCCTTGGTGATGGCCCCCAAATTTATTTATTTATTTATTTATTTATTTATTTATTTATTTATTTATTTAAACCTCCTTGGTGATGGCCCCCAAATTTATTTATTTATTTATTTATTTATTTATTTATTTATTATTTATTTAGGGAGCTTCTACGCCGCCCCATTCGCCGAAATTGTGCAACGCCCTCTCTGCAGAAGTCTGTCTGATGCTGACATAGTGCTGGGCAAAGCCCTTTTTACGCTTTTAGACCCTATTAAACCAAAGCAAAAAACACAACACAAAACAAACCTTCAATTTCCTTTAACCTTCACACATTTTTAAGCTGGACTGAAAAAATTTTCTTCTCCGTGCTGCCGTGCAATTTATCTTCCACTTCGAAAATACCACCGCTGCTCCCCCTTCCCATGTCTTTTGCTCTGATGTGATGTCACTGCTTTCCTTGGTTTTTATTATTATCTGGTGCAACATTTTACCCCAAGAGGCTAAGGGCAAGTTGTGCTGGTGCTGAGGCAGGGCCAGAGAGGCAGGAGGGGCCTGTCCCGGGGTTCCCGGAGCCTCGTTCCCCTCCGGGCTTTGCAGACTCGCTGGGAGCCCATGATGGCATCGCCATGACCTCGGCAAAGCTGCACAGGGCCGCCGGGCAGCTTTGCAAGCGCAGCCGGCTCTTCGCAACGAGGGACGCGCCTTGCTTAACCGTCTTTCCTGACAGACAGAGGCCCTCCTGCTCTGGGTTGCTAGGGAAGCCCTAGCAACCCCACCTGCTCCTGCTCCTCTGGTGGGTCCACAAGTGGGGGCCAAAAGCCAGCTGCAGGGGAGCCAGGTAAGCCACGCGGGGAGGGCTCCCTTTGGGCAGCTCTACGCCGCGTTCTCCAGCTTGTGCCCTATGGGTCTCCTCAGACCTTGACTGGCCACAACTGAACCTGTACCCGTATTATCCCGAAGTCTGTTTTTCAATGTGTTTCTTCTCTCCTCCCAGAGAGCTGACTGCCCACAATGGCCTGCTCTTCTCCAGGAACAGAACCTGCAGCAGCACAAACAGCCAGCCAAATGCTCCAAAATTTCCCTTGCACGCACACGTACACACTCAACGTGAAACTGGCAGCCACTGGGCACAAGAGCAATGCACACGTTGCGGCCAGGCCACGGAGGTGGCACGGACAGATCTGGGCCAGTCTTTGTGGGTTTCCACCATCTTTTAACAGGAAAAGGAGTGTGCAGGAGACGTGGGCCAAACCCTGCCTGCCTCACCTTTTAACCCTGGTTTGTTCCTCATGCCAGCCATTCACACGGACGAGATGGGACTGGAAGGGACATTCAAAGGCAGCTGGGCTGAGGACTCAGTTGCCTCCCCGCACCACTTCTATTACTGTTAAAACCTGCTGTCAAGTTGTCTCCAACTTAGAGCGACCCTACGAACAGAAGCAATCCGAAACATCCCGTCCATGACTGCCCCGTGCAGTTCTTCTGAGCTGGAGGCTGTGGCTGGCTTTATGGGTCCCATCCATCCCACCAAAATAGGGGCCAAGTTAGACCTGATGACAGAGAGGGTCTAATCAGGTCTCTCCTGTGTTTACATTTTTGGAAAAAGCCACCAAATGGTGGAGGGACCAGTTCCCCTCCAAATTGCAGAATTGCTCTTTCTCTTGGATGCTTTCCGTGTGATACTGCACCTCCCCTGAAGCAGGGGCGTTCCCTTTCAGGCGACAGTTCTATGTACCCACGGCAGCATTGAGGGGGTGCATCAAGACCTCCTTTTTGTGAGGAAAGCGGTACTAGAGGCAGGAGCTGGATTCTGCCACTGCAGCCGTGGTCCTGTGAGGCAGGCACGCGATTAGTCTGGTGTGGTCCCGTGTCCTTTCCCCACTGCAGAGCACAATGGGTTGGCACTTCTGAAAGTGTTTTGCAGGGTGTGGCACCCTGCTTGCTCTCCAGCAAGATTTCTAGTCCTTTATTCGCTTGGCAACCATCAGGCACTCAAAGGCGGCTGCCTCCGCTGGCAGGGGAAAAAGGCTCCACGTCCCAGACGTGACCGCGGTGGGTTCGGGTGGCGGGAAGCGGAGAGAAGCCCCACCTTCCTTTTTTTTCCAGTTTCCTGTTTCATTTTGTGGCTTCTGATGAGGAAGCCATTGGAAATGTCCTTTGAAAAGTCATCTCGAAAGCAGCTTTCGAAACAAATGTCTACAACAAGTATCAACAAAGAAATACAATTTAGGTCTAGTGGCTAAATAATTCATCTGTACAATTGGGTGGATTTTGTTCATAGAATATTCTGCTTAGAAAAGATCACAGAGGGGCAAGATTTTGCAGGAAAGAAAGGGGGGAATATTGCAAATATTTTTGTGATCAGAGGGCGTAGGAAGAAGTGTTCTCCTCTAACAATCTATATAAAGAAAGAAGATGTATCATGGTGTGGAAATACCCCCTTTTGCAGATGCAGAATGCACTGTTGTTCAGTCGCAAAGTCATGTTGGACTCCCTGCGACCCCACGGACAACATTCCTCCAGGCCCTCCTGTCCTCCACCAGCCCCCGGAGGCCACCCAAGCCCACACCCACCTCCCCAGTGACTCCATCCAGTCACCTCACCCTCTGCCGTCCCCTCCTCCTTTTGCCTTCCATCGTTCCAAGCATCAGGGTCTTTTCCAATCAGTCCTTCCTTCTCATTAGGTGGCCAAAGTATTTGAGCTTCAGCTTCAGTATCTGTCCTTCTAGAGAAAAGTCAAGGTTGATTTCCTTTAGGATTGACTGATTTGATGTCTTTGCAGTCCAAGGGAGTTTTCTCCAGCACCACATTTCAAAAGTGGCGATTCTCCAGGATGCATATAATGCAGTATAGAATATTAGAATATTGACATAATCACATTAAATTTAATATTCACATCAGATTAAAATATTGGCGTGATTAAAATACTCCTTTCTTCATGCAACACCAAAGGTTCGCCATTGAGCTGAATGATGATAGGGAAAGCACAGAGTCCCACTCCCACTGCAGAATTGCTAAGCACAAATGCTTAGAGTGGGTGAAGGCACTTTCTCCCTAGTGCACATGCCTCAAAATGCACGCACGTGTGTACGGCCCACAGTTTCACACGCTGCAGCCGCTGAGGTGGGAGTCCAGAACATGGACCCTTCCAAATGCAAAGCAGGGGCGCCATCAGTGACCGCCGGGGGGCCATGAGCTGCACCTCTTACCACATCCCAAAACACACGGTGAAATGTTGCAGTGCAGCTTTGTGGGGAATGCAGAGAGCAGCTCCTGCTTAAAATAGCAGCGTGGAGAGCGCCGCCTCTGCCACAGGTCTGCATGAAGATTTGCTTTTCTAGGTCATTTAGGAATGTCATTAATGTAAACATAATTTTTTTTAAACAATAGCAACAACAGATGAATTCATAGCTGGCGTCCAACCTGTGGAGGAGGGAAGCCAACAGAGGGCATGCGAAAAACCCATCTGTCTTGTAATGGCAGTTGCTGGATGTAGGTCTGATTTGAAGCTGTCTCTGGGAAGTGGAAGAAACGGATCTGTGGAGGCCAGACTTAAATCTCCGGCAATCCAGATTCTAGTCCCCGCTCAGCCATGGAGCCCACTGGGTGACTCTGGGCCAGACACAGGCTCTCAGCCCAGCCTACCTCACAGGGCTGTTGTTGTGGGGATAAGGCTGAGAGCAGCAGGAGGAGGAGGATGCTGTGAGCCGCTCTGAGTTCCTTGAAAGGGAAAAGGGCAGGGCATGAATGTAGCAAGCGAACTGAATCGCACCCGAGCAGCTACTTCCTCCACGGATGCGTCGCCCAGTCGCAAAGCACCCTTCCCTCGCACACACGGGAGATTTAAGTATGTCGCTGGCTCCCCGTAACTCCCCTCTGCATCCCTTTTAGGAACATAAGAGCCACACCAGATCAGACCAAAGGCCTGATCGCCCCCTCTGCTCACACAGGGGCAACCAGCTGCCTGCAGGATCCCACCAGCAGGACGTGGGTGCAAAGCAGCACCCCTCCACCCAAGTGCCCTGGCAGCTGGTGGGGTGGCGCTGGGCACTTTCCTCCAGTCTCTCAAATGCCAAACCAGCTCTTGCCCTTCTGGCTTTTAAACCAGAGGGAGACAGCTGACCACCAGGTCAAGGGCGAGGACTACAGAAAGCAGATTTCCAGTGGCTCGGGGGTGTTACGAGAATGCCTGTTTTTATCAGCATTGGAAAGCATGTTCTCAAGGACCCGAGAATAAATGGCTTTATTCCAAGCCAAATCCAAAGAGCTGATTATCACCTTAAGCACAAACCTGTGCATGGCTAGACCAAACATAAATCCCGCAAGTTGCGGTGAGCACCAGCCAAGGACGTTGTGCATCTGGCATGCATTTACAAAAGGCAGGTCTTCTCGGTTGTGGCCCCCTTCCCCGACTTCCCGAGGGAAATACGGGCGCCACTGTCCTTTCCATTCTGGCACCAGATCGAAATGGTCAGCTAAGCAGGTTAAATTGGACGGTTTTGTAACATAGATTGGCTTGGGTGTCTGTTTGCCGGCTGAATTGTTGTTAACCATTCCTGACTTGTAATAATGCTATGACTGTACTGTGCTAATGTTTCAAAAAATTGATCCATGCTGCCTTCAGATTCCTCAAGGGTGAAAGATGGCGAAATAACATTAAAATAAATGAAAACTGCCAGGAGGTTTATCAGCAAGTCCTGACTATATCATACCTGAGGTTGATGTCATGCGTTTGCCTGTATTTCCTACGGACTGGAAGCCCTTGAAATGCCAGGTCCGGACCAACGCCGGTTGCAGAGGCTGTTCTCTCTTCCATCCAGTAAGGGAGACTTCTTCCTTAGTGAAAACCATGACCTGAAGTCCTGATTTCTGCAACGGGGCGGCATAAAAATGCTATAAATAAACATAAATACATTTGAGAAAAGCTGGCTCTGGAGAGAAAAACGAATTGCAGAACTTTACAATTTGGTGCCTGGGACATTGCAAGACCAGCGCTTGCAAAGGAAATGGTCTCCTTCCACACGAATTACGAATGACCCTCAGCCAAGCTTAAGGAGGCAAAAATGGAAAAATCAGAGGAGGGACAGAAGGGGCTTCTTCCTGCTGCAACTCTGCTAACTTAGATGCCTCTGAAGAAGCATGGCAGGAACAGAAGGAATGCAAAGGAATGTGAGGCTTGAAGAGGAGAAAAGTACAAGGAGCATTTGAGAAGCATCCCTTCAAAGCTTCTGTTGCCCTTTCTAAAGGCATTGCTGGGAGAACAGAAAGCTGAATGAAGACGATTAGTGACAGAATTTGAACAAACCAAACAGGAGCTGAGCCATTCCTGGAAAGAGAACCAGCATCCAGCTGCCCACTTGCAGCAAATTCAAAGGTACCACTTGGAAACAGATTCCATGATTGAAGTTTTTAAACAGGATCTGTGTGAGAAATCAGAAACCATCAGAAGTCTAACGGAGGAACTGCAGCAGGAGATTTTGCACTTGGATTTGGACCAGAAGGATTTGCAGCAAGAACTGAAGGAACTCAAAGAGCAGCAAGATTTTGAAAGCAAGCTAGCAACAGGAAAGGTGAAGCTGCAGTGATATGGATGTTAGAAAAATGCGAAAGGAGCTGGAGGAGACTAAAAGGGAACTGGGAACAGAGAAGACCTTGAGCATTAAACTAAGAAAGTTCTAAAAATACTGAAGAAGCATTTCTCAGGCCCCATCCTCTGATGTAGTCCAGAGTTTGAGGCTCTATTTCTTTTAATGCCTTTTAAAATAAACGAGGTTGTTCTATCTCCTGAGTTCTTAACTTTCTATTCTCTCTCTCACTCTAGTCTAGCTGTGAAGGAAATCAGCTGTTACCTCTTTTCTCCACAGGCCTGCTTTTCCGGGATTCAATTCCATCTCAGAGAACTCTTGCAAGTCTTAAACCCAATTTATGTTGCCCACATGCCATTCATAGTAGGGGAGGTATTTTCCACCTGAGAACAGCTTGCCAAGGAACACTTGTTCTTACTGAGATAAACATGCATGGGGTGCGAGTCTGAATGCACCATTTTCTGTTCCTCTCCATTTATTGTGTGAATTCACAAAAGCTAGATCGACCCATTTTCTGGAATGCTGGAAAGTGTCTGTATATTTTAAATTTTAAATTGCATTTTTATATGTTGTTAGCCGCCCCGAGGCTTGTTTGCAAGGGGGCGGCATACAAATTTGTTAAATAAAATAAATAAATGTATCAGATGGGTAAAATTAGAGAAATAACCCGGTTATTTTTTTTTACCATATCCTTAAGGTGCTGCTGAGCACTGGCAACCATTGTTTCTCTCATCTAATTTCCTTCCAGTCCTTTTTGCTGCTTTTAAGAATGAAGTACATGGCCAGGGTGTTGTAATTTCATCAGTAGCACACGCATGTTAACCCTTAGCCAGGAGAGGGCAGTCCTTGCCCAGCTCTTTTTAGTTTCTACCGGGCATGCTTATGCTGTAATACGGATGCATTAAAGATTATGACCTTCTCTTCAAAGCAGGAACACTCTGGCTGCACCAGATTCGCTGATGTGAGCCTGTGCAGATTTTGGGCTCACACAGGAATTTTTGTCACTGTTTGGTCCCTTGGTTCACATTCTGCCTGCTCTCACCATTTACTTGCTGTAAAAGGGAAAGGACAGGGCTCCAAATGTGGAGCTGCCACATCACCATCTCTAAATGTGCTGAATCCAGTTTTGTAAAAGAATCATATCTGGTGGGATGAAGCATTAGTCGTTACCAATACCTCTTTTCCAAGAATTTAATTGTGGATGCACCCCCTTGCAATGCTTTGAAGGCTTCCCTCTGCAATCCATTCTAAATTTGGTAGATTTCTCTTCCACAATAACGAGCATGATGCAGGGTTTCTCCACTGGACACCCAGGTTCAAAACTACTTCTTTACTGGGGAAGCTACTCACCGGGTCTTTTAGCCTAACTAAGCTTTCTTCAACCCTGCAGCTTTCAGATGCCTTGAGCTACAACTGCCATTATGTGCTGAGGATGATGGGCACGGCAGTCTAACATATTACATATCAGAAAGGCTGGCCTAACCTAACCTCCCAAGATGGCGATAAACTGGGGGAAAGGGTCCTGCATGTTAAGTGCAGTCCCTTGTAAGAGGAGTGGGATAAAAATTAATGGCAAAATGTCCCCTGGTCCCAGGTGTGTTGATGCTGGCTGGGGAAAGGATGGTGGGGGATTTCCTCCAACGCACCTGGAGGGAACCAGGCTGGGAAGGCTGAAGCAGTTTGCCAGCTGTGCTTCTGCACGCTGGTGAAGTCACACAGGTTGAATTTCTGCATGCAAGGTGGAAGAGGCAAAGCCCCTGCATGGAAAAGAAAGAGTGGCCGGCCAAAGGGGCACCTTTCTTTCCTCCTCCCCAGGCTCCCTCCCTTGTCAATGGCGGTGGGTAACTCGCTGCCCAGCAGACGCTCTGGCCTGCCACTGCAGCACTGGCTCTGCCAGCTGGGGTTGCAGTGCATGGATAAGCCAACAAGTGCACCAACCCTGCCAGGTGGTGCATACCAAGCAAGGACCTTTGAGCCTCACGATTGCTTCAAGTCTTCAGCGAATTGCCTTGCCGGTTGTCAAATGGTACTTGCTCTGTCTTGTTAGCAGATGGTTGCACTGCACCTGTAATCACATTCAGCGCATGCCAATTTCTGTATGCATGTGCATGTGATGTGCAGAAAAGTTGTCTCTGACTTAGGGCAACCCTACGAATGAAAGCGCTCAAAAATGTCCTGTCCATGACAGCCCGGCTCAGCTCTTCCAAAGTCAATTCTATCTCTTATTTGGTCTTCCTTTCCATCTTCTGCCTTTGACTTTTCATAGCACGATTATCTTCTCCAGGGAGTTTGGCCTTCTCATTCTGTGCCCTAAGTACTCCAACCTGTTTTGTCATTTTTGCTGCCTAGGAAAGCTCTGGCTGGATTTGATCTAGGCATGACTATTTACCTGCATTTTCTTCCGAGTTGCATGCTTGGGATTAAAGCAAGGTTTTGCATGTTTTGACTGTATGTAGGACTTTGCCACTCTGGTCAGGAAAAAGGCCTACGTTTCCAGGCATGCTTCTTTCCCCCATCTAGTCTTAGCATTGCACCCTAAAATGCACACAGCTTGCAACTCTAGATCCATTATGCTTAGTTTGACTTGGTTTAAATAACTGAATGGATTATTTTGGTTCAACGTATTTCAACTAATTAACTTGCTAGTGAGGCCTCTGAATTGTGGTGCTGGAGGAGACTCCTACAAGTCCCTTGGACTGCAAGGCAATCAAGCCAGTCAGTTCGAGAGATCAACCCTGACTGCTCTTTAGAAGGCCAGATCCTGAAGATGAAGCTCAGATACTTTGGCCACCTAATGAGAAGGAAGGACTCCCTGGAGA
>JAIXND010000674.1:23901705-23952339 GCA_023646645.1 Varanus salvator macromaculatus | reverse complement strand
GCAGCTTAAAAACGTACAGAATACGATTAAAATGATGCAAGACCTTCTGCGCATGCTCCGTATTTCTACACCCATTCAAACCAGCTTGCGCCGCCACGGCCTCCAGCTTTGGAATGCGCCTGCGTGGAACGCCCTGTGCCACCTTCCCGAGAAGCAAGTGCGCATGTGCGCTCCCCCCTTCCCCCTTCACGCACACCGAGGTGAGTCGCCAGCCTCATTCCTAACCGTCGCGCGCCTTACCCGTCGCCATGTTCGGGGGGTTTTTTTTGGCCTGCGGCGCATGCGTACTTTGACAGATGCGCCGATAGGCGGGGACAGTGGGGGAAATACGCACGCACGCACAGAAGCACAAAACGCGGGCTGGCGGCTGAGGACGACGTCCGCCGCCGTGACGTCAGGACGCCGGTCTCGCGGCTAGTGTTCGCCTCACGCGCGCCGTACGTGCTGGCGTCAAGGCGCGCGGCGCAGCGTCCTCTCGCCTGCCCCTCCGAATGAAAGGGAAGGTCCCGGCGAGCGAGCGCCTCTCCAGAGAGCGGCGGCGGCGGCGGATCCGGTTCAGCTCTGCGGGGCTCTTCGCTCCTCTCGCCTCGCCCTCGTTTCTCGCCCTGAGAGGGCCCTGGTGAGTCCGATGCCCGGCCAACGCCCCCCCTCGGGCAGGAGCCGGTTGCCATGGAGACCGCTCCTTCCTTGCCCCCGCCCTCCTGCCCGCCCAGGCCGTTGACCCTGGAGGGATGGGGGTGGAGGCGCCCGCGGATCTGTGGGGGGGGGGGCGGCCCCCGCCGACCCTTCCCAGTCCTCCGGGGCGTCACTATTCCCCCAACCTCGCTCTCAAAGGCTGGGGGCCCTTCCCTTTGCAAGGGAGTCGGGGATTTTCCCGTCGTTGAGTGATGCGTGTTGCGACTTTGGCTCTTCTTGCCCGAAGTGAGGTGAACAAAAATCGGATGTGCAACCTCGCCCTCAAGCCTGTATCCAAAGGGTTGCTGCATCTCGGATCTGCTCTTTTGCAAGAGCTTGTGCCTCGCTTTTTGTCCCCTATTGTTGAGGACTTTTTAAAAAATTGCACCTATGCCTAGTTTCTCCCCCAAGTGAATGATGTGGTTCTTTTTGCCTTACCCACGTTTAATCCGTACAACAATCCTGTGAGGGAGGAAGGTAAAGAAAGAGGATGTGTAAATGGCCTCAGCTCAGCCAATGTGAGCGGGGGTTTGAACCAAAGTATTTTCCATTCTGGTTTGCCACACCATATTTTATTTGTGCAAGATGGGGGAAGGGCTGTTTGCAGTAGGCTTTGCACTGAGCTTGGTGGGGCTTATTTCCAGGTAGACTTGTATAGAATTCTACTGACATACATGACAAGCTGTAAAACCTGACTTTCAGAGGTGCCAAGTAGATGCTTGCTGGAGGTAAGGCCCACCATGTTCAGTATGGCTTACTTCTTACTAGCATGTAACTTTCATAAGAGTAGTTTTATGAGAACAAGATTCTATATTAATAACAATAATTATTTACCTGTTACTATGCTATGTGCAGTGATAGAGAATATTTCAATTTTCTAGAGTTTTTGGTGTACCTTGGTTCTTCTTGCAACAGTCTGACAAGGTAGGTTGGTTTTCTCCCCATATTTACACATCTAAGGGTGAGAAAACAGTAATCCATTGATGGCACAAACCAATCTGTTTAGCAGAGCTAGAAAGTGTTTTTTTACCATACAGTGTTGGAGGCTGAGATGACAAGAAATGGGAAAATCAAAGTTCCGCCCTATGCCAGCAGTCTATGCTGAAGAAAGGATGTCTCCCTTAACCTGTTGCCCTGTTAGTCCATGCATTCCACGTTTTGGTCACACTCTGTTGAGGGGTGATGTGTCTTAATCTGTAAAGGGGTAGGGACAAGGAATTTGGGGAGATGGTGTTGCTATAGTAACACTTCTATTCTGGGTATTGGCTTCCCTTGTTGTATAATAAGAACATAAGAAAAGGCATAGACCAGCACATCCCATTTTCCATAAGGGAATCTCCAAAACTGAGCATGACTACAATATTCTCCCATTGTCTCCCAGCAACTGATATTCAGAAACATCCTGTGTGCAGTCTTGGAGGTAGCTTATAGCCATCATGACTAGTAGCCATGGATTGGCTAAATACCTTTTAAAGCTTTCCAAGTTGAGGGCCATCCCCAAGCTCTGTGGAAATGAAAAGTTCTCCTTCTCTTCTTGCTGGAATTTCCCACTTTCAGCTTCAGATGATGACTTAGTTTTACAATCCTGAGAAAGTAACAAGTTTCTCCATACCATGCATTATTTTATACTGTTCTATCTTGTTCTGTCTTCCTCACCTTTTCCCCCTAAACTAAATAGCTCAAGCATTGTGGCCTTTTCTCACTGAGGAATCTCAGTATAAATGTCTATGATGGCATTACAATATTGGCAGTTTTACTTTCAACCAAAAGAGTTCTGAATTTTGTGGTTCAAGGGATCAGATTGCACTGGCTGTCTTTGGTATTTTCCCTGTGACTTTGCTGCTTTTTGGAAGCAGACAAGAGCTAAGGATGTTTGCTGGGATCTTGTTATAAAAAACTTTTGTAGCTGCCAGAAGCTGCATGTGAAGTACAATGGAAAATCCCTGCCCTGAACCATATGAAGGTTCTTAATGATCTCTAGAGCTTATTAACATTTGGGTTTTGTGTTAATGGCCCTAGCTAGAAATCAGAATCCATTCTGCTGAGCAGACCCTGGTTTCCAGGGTATTGGGGCTTGACTGATTCAGGCAAAGTTTGGGAAGGCAAACTGGTTTAAAGATGCTTGTCCCAGCATCTAGGCAACATGCAGTGGCTTTGTAATTGTATTGCCTATTTAGATTGCAAAAGCTCATCTCTTACTGATTGCCAGCAGCTTCCACTTGTGTTCAGTTCTGAGATTTGGTGCCCTTACTGTAACATTTATGTAAGGCTGTTTTCTCAAAGATTTGTTTCTTTGGCCAGTTACTAAAAAGTTTGGAGAACAAGATTTTTGCAGCTATCCCCAGCTTCATGTACCTGTGGGAGAAATCCCTTTGACCTGGCAAGTGTACTGTTATTGTAACAATTGTTAAAATGCCTGTATAGAAACATAGAAACAGAGAGAGTCCGAAGGGGTCTCCTGGGCCATCTAGTCTGACCTCCAGCACCGGCTGGCTGCTCTCACGATTCGAATATATGTTCCTAAAAAGGTGCCTCAGGACACATCTTTGCTACCTCTTAAGATCAGCCTCAGATTCAAATAGGAGAGGGATAGTGAAAGAAGTCAGTTTCCTCACCACATTGTTCCAAAGCAATTTAGGGACCCATAGGTTGAAATTGACTCTTTGAATTTTGCCTTATTCATAGCTATAAATGTTCAAGAACTGGTGTAATATATGCCTGGTTACTTGCCATTGCCGGCTGTGTGTACGCAGCATAATTAGTGGTGAAAGTACAGATGCCATTTGGCTTGACCTGGATGTTTTTAGCAAAAATAATGATACAATTTGTGCTGCATAAGCCCCACTGTTAATTTACCTAAGAAATGCGTGTTTAGGTGTGCAGGCTAACATTCTATATACATGGAGATGTAAAGGTATGCAAAGGATAAATTCGTGTCTGCCATATCATGTATCAAACAGATGCATGTGTTGAAAAATCAGAACTGACTGCCCTTTCTTGGCGAGCACACTCGTAGTAACAAACCTACAAATTTTTATGTGGATTACATGCAGGTCTGCTTCTCATGTTGATCTTTTAATCAAATGAATGTGTGTCTTTGGCCAGACTTTAGAATAGAGGAAAACAAAGATGTTAAAACTTAATTCAAACCAACAGAAGTGTTCTGGGCCTGAAAATCGGCAGGTCTAGATAGTAGGGTGCTGCTGGATTGTGTTCAGTAAAGGGCCAGGTGCACATATCGTGACTACTGGGGGATGTGATACTCTCTCTAGAGGTCCAGGTGTCATAAGGGGCCAATACTGTTTTTTTTAATCAGATTAGAGAAGGGCATGGTTATTTGCCATGCACAGGTACAGGTCTGCCCTTAAAGATACTTCAGTTGATGCACAGTGCAGCAGTGGAGGCACATTTAGGAATCACCTTGCATTGCACTGAGTCTGCAATGGTTGAACTGGTTTCTTATCCCATTATGCATACTGTGCCATGGATGCACTGGCTTCCTTTTTGTTTACGAGCCTAATTTGGAGTGGTGGGATTAAACTTGAAATCCCGAAACAATTTGGTTCTGCATTTTTATGTACCTTGCCAAATCTTAAGATTGACACCTGCAATCTGCTTCCTGGAACACCACTAAGAGCTGTCTAACTGAAGAGTGCCAGGGACAGAGCCCTTTCTGTGTGGCTTTGTGATTCTGGGATTCCCTGCCCAGGGAAATAAATTTGGCCCCCTCCTTGTTGTTCTTTAGGTGGGTTCTGAAGAGCTTTTTTCTCCATTCAACTTCTGGATTCTTTGTGGTATTTTAACTATTTTATCTGTTTTATCTATTTAAAAGTTTTTATTTGCTGATATTATTTTAGATAATTGGGTAAAGCAATAGCTTTTAATAGGTTAATGTTTTGTGAGATCTTACAATTATTATTACATTGTTTGTTTTATAGAATATTATATGCTGATATGGGAGGATAATTTATCATGAAGTGCTTTAAAAACAATTAATCAAATTTGTGCCCTGTTCTGCTTAAAGCTTTTCCTTCTGTGCTCACATAACGGCCAGAGCTAAGATTTTTAAAGTCCAATTGCACTTCAGTCTAAGCACTTAACTTCATTAAAAATCAGTGCTGAACTTGTTGGATTGTGGCCATACTATTTTGTTAAAGGGTTTGAAGGGGAGGAGGCTACTAGGGCCTCTGTGTGCCTCAGCTGCCACATGTTTTCAGAAATACATTTTAGTATGGTTCTTCTGCAATCCCAAAAAATGTGTTGCTATTTTTCTTAATTCCTTTTTCATTTCTGAGGACCAGACATAAAGTCTTCCAGTTTAAAGCTGTCTTTCAGAAATAATATTAGTCTGTCTAGTTTCTTTGGCCCAAACATACTTAACTTACTGAATGAAAGAATATTCTTTTCTATGTATTATTACTGCACAAATTCTTTTACAGATGCAGGAAATCTCAAACATTCTTTAATTTATTTAGAGCATAGAGATGAAACTAACATGTTTGGCCATTTTCAGACCTCTGAATCCCCTTGGGAAAATGACATGCTGGGTCTTGACTCAAGCAGCTAAATGGAGCATGATGGCAAGCTCTTGAATTTCCCTCCTTATTCTTGGCTTAGGGTGACATCACAGCTACTTTCCCTCCTTTGGTGCTGAACAAAGTCTGCAGTTTGAGTGTGGGGCGACTGTTGGTTGCTTTGAGCCAGCTTTTTTTCCCATGCTTTAGGAATTGTCAGTTTAGAAAAGTGTAGAGAGGCCACAAGCAGGGCTTAAGACACAATAGCCATTCATGGAGGGAAACGGCCGCATTTTTATCTTTGTTTGCATCAAGAATGCCATGCCACAGAGGGGGAAAAAACTAGAATATCACCAAAGGGGGTGTGGTTTCCCTAACAAGCCTTATTCTACTACAGTTACATGGGTTATCTAATTCTCATAAGGAAGGCCTTAGCTTAGAACATACTAATGATCCTTTAAACATAGCAAAGTGGCCTTTCAGGTAAGAAGTTGGGATCCTGTGTTTTACGCATGAAATATGTTTAGAGTACATTTCAATGTATTTTGCAGTATTGTTTTTCATTTTTTAATAATTTCATTAAAAAGTAGAATATAGAAAAAGAAAAAAGATACAAAGGGACCTTTCACAAATACTACATATATCAAAATGTTTAAGTCAGAAAAAGTAATTGTTATCTCTTCTACACTCAGTTAAATTGATACTGCAATAATTAATCTTAATTCTTTGATCCTTGTATTGCTACAGTTGGGATTCCATGGGAGAAACTTATGCCATCCACATGGATAAGTATTGGCCTGCGGGACAGAAGCCGTGTGCGCTTAATATATTATGCTCCTTGTTCTCAGGAAACAAATGTGTTCCCTTACAGCTGAGGTTGCTTACCTAGAGAATCAGAGGGAGGGAGGGAGGGAGGGAGGGGCTGGTGGATGAGCCTTGTGGGACCAAATAGCAGTATTCCAATCCCTGAGTGACAGTTCTTCTGCTGTCCTAGAGAATAGGGGTCTTGGAAGGATGGCAGCATTCTGAAGAAAAGGGAATGGTCCATTAGCAAAGATCCTTTGCACTGTGGACAAGGAGGTTGTGATAATGGGAGAGCTGATCACTAGGCAGCTAATTTTGTGATGGTCATGTAGGCCACTTTATAAACTGCCTACATGGATGAAAGTTGTGGATATCATAAGCTGTCCATATAACTTTCCTGAGTGCTGGGGTAGAGTTAGTGGTCATGGTTCATGTTGGTATCAGTGAAGCTAAATTAAACATTTTCAACTACCACTGCAGAAAAGTTAGGACAGACACAGAATGCATTAACTTCCAAAATGCATTTGATGAGGTCTTCCACCAGTGACCTCTGGACAGACAGAAGAAGATAAGAGAAGGAGTCTTCCTATGGATCCATATTGGGTTAAAGCACAGAAAGCAAACAAAAGGGAGAAATGGTAAATTCTTCCCTGTGGAAGAATGAAAGCAGTGTACAACATGCTGGGAAACATGGGAAGGTGCTGCTGTACTTAGGTGCTGCTTGCGGGTTTCTTGTAAGAATCAGGTCGACCTCCGAGAAGAATGCTGGACTGTATTGATTTGGTCTGATCCAGCATGACTGCTCTGAATGCTTTTGTATCAATGTCACATCAACATTCCTTTGAAATGTGTCAAAGGAATCTCAGTATAAGAATATATTAAAGACAAACTTAATATATTGTAGTATACATTTTTGTGTAGTATAAATTACAGCTCAGTTCATCAGAGGTATGAAGTGTCACTCTGAGGTACAATTGTATGCATTGCATGTATGTTGCTGGTGGAATTAAGAAAATGAAGCACCAACAATTGCTATTGACAGTGGCCTTTCATAAAACAAGTGGTTGGTGATAACACAGGCATTTTTGCATTGGGAAGCTAACCTATGTAACATGATGGAGAAAGCTTTTATCCAAATTCCAACCACAAATTACAGAATAAATTGGAGTTTTGAAGTTCTTTTATTCAAGACTAGCCACCTTAAGGCCAGTTAGAGAGGACATGGGAAATGGTATTGTATCAAGCCAGACTATTGATCTCTAGGATTTCAGAGAGAGATATTTCTTTGTCCTATCTGGAGAGACTATGGATTGAACCTTTTATATGGTCCAGATATCCCAACTTTTTCTTTAATGTAAAATAGAGCAAATGTAGGTTGGTAGATGATGCTAAACTTGTTCCAGATAGGTGGTATACTTGAGACTAATCAGATCCCACTTCCTTCCATGCACACCACTTCATTGATCTTCTGGCAATCAATGTGGCTGTTACCCAGCTGAGTTTTTCAGTCTATCCTCATGCTGATAGATGTTGGCTGATAATTGCAATGCTAATTATATGAATTCATATCCAGATTAATACCTGCATAGCTAAGAATGTTGTGTGCATTTTATTTGCACAAGTAAGTTTCTGAACATGGGGCTTCTATTTGTCTGGTGCATGGAGTGAGGCTCTGCCACCATCTTTGTCCATGCATTTTATCTGAATGGCTGTTTGCAGGTATTTACATAAAGCACCAGGGAGAAGCAGAAAGTAGCTGAGCTGGGGTGCTGGCAAGAACTGATATAAGCTAGCTAGCTAGCTAGCTAGCTAGCTATTTATTTATTTATTTATTTATTTATGAACTGATATAAGCTATTTCTTTCTATCTATCTATCTATCTATCTATCTATCTATCTATCTATTTGGGTATTTCTAACCCGTCCATTACAGTTTGTCTCTGGACGGCTTACAATATAAAACACCTAATAAATACAACATAACAACACACGACTGAGGATAAAAACATAATTAAAATATTTAAACTTTAAAATATCGGGTACATAAAAAGGTCTTGACCTGGCACCGAAAAGCTATCAACTCCAGCACCTCCCCTTCCCGCTGCTCACCACACCCCTTCCCCCCTCCAAGTCCCAGCTGCACAGTTCGTTCTGTGCCAGCTGTGAAGGGCATGAGGTGGGGACTCATCCTTTGAAGTCCCAACTCTGGGGTCCTAAGAGCTTGGAGCTGGGCCTCCAAATGATCATGTACCACCCACCCACCCACCCACCCAAAGCTAGGAGCCCATAGGGTGGTGCTCTTAAAGTGCTTATACTTTACAGCTACATGATACATATGACAGATTCTGGCCAGAGATGTAATCTATTACCTTCCAGAAAGTTTTGTTTTAACAGGACAATATGAAAATGATTTCTGTGAATGTCCTCGATTTTAGCTTTGATAGAGTCTAGCATATAAAACGCTAAATAAAGAGTGCAAGATTAATAGCATTTCTATTAGTTTCATTAAAAATGTCCTGAGTGTAGCTACAATTGAAGCTGAGGTATTTTAGTTCCTTGCTTGTTTCATAGAACATTTTGCTGTGCTTGCATTTTCAAAGTGTAAAAATACTCTTTTTGGGTTCTCTTGCTGACCCAGATCCTTTGCTAGTGAAGTGAATTCTCCTGTTACTATGTCAACAAAAATGTGTAGCAATTACTAGGTCTGTTGTGGAAAAAAAGTTGTAAGGGGAGATTGTCTTCAGCAGGGCTAAAAAATAAAAAATCAAGGTGCCATATTGAGTTCCTCTAACAGTTGATATCTTGATATCAATGCCTAGGAATTATTGCTTTTTCCAATTCCCACAGTTGCACACTCTAGAAACATTAGATTCTTTTTTTGGATGTGATCATACTCTTGGTGAGATCATCTAATTTTGAAGCATAAATTATAGCTGGAAAAAATGCAACCAAAATGATCAGGGGGCTGGAGTAACTCCTGCAGGAAGGACTGCAACATTTTTTCAGTTTAAGTAAGACTAATGTGGATTCATGAGTGAGGTTTATAGAATGGTGCCTGGTGGAGAGAAAGTTTCCTCGGTCTGTCATAATACTGGCAATCTGGGCATCCAAAGAAATTGATTTCCAAGGAATGAGAGGCAGACAAAAGAGTCCTTCATGCAACACATCCGTTTCGGAATTTTCTGCCACTAGGTGTGGTGATAGCCCCTGGCTTCAGTTGCTTCAAAAGTAGATGGACAGAAACGTGGAGGATGTGTCAAAGGCTTTTAGTCATTCTGGCTACAGAGAACTTTCTCCTTCAGGGTGGTATGACAGAATAATGCCAGTTGCTGAGCAGCAACAATGGAAGAGTTGCCGTCGTGAGCGCCCAGAGTCTAAGTGGGCATGGCACTCATTCTTCTCCCTTGTGTTTTAGCCTTAATTTTTGGAACTTCCTTTCTTTGAGGATGCTTCCCTTTGGGGTTTCTGATGCAATATTTATTTCCTCAGAGCTAAAACCTTGGAAATCTGTAGATCTCTTTAGAAAATTGTACCGGCCACTCCCATGTCCCACCCTCGAAGAGGCTGTTAATAAGGAATGTTACATACCTAATGAAGTGGAGAGAGGCTATTATTGTATGTTTTTCCCCACTACAGCATTGACAAGGATTGAAGTGGCGTTCTTCAAGCCATTTTAGAAATCATGTCAAGCTCAGTCGGACAGAAAAAGGGGCCCGGGAGGCAGCGCAAATGTGGCTTTTGCAAATCCAACAAAGATAAGGAATGCGGGCAGCTACTGCTCTCTGAAAACCAGAAGGTGGCAGCACATCATAAATGTATGGTGAGTGCCCCCAAAGGTTGGTGGAAACAGCTCAAGTGGCTTTCAGGTTGGAGCACCCATGCAGTGGGGCCTCGGCTCACGGACTGAATCCGATCCAGGACTCTGGTCATGACCCAAATTGGCCGTGAGCCAAGTCAGATTCCCCCATAAGGTTCAGTGTAAATAAGGTCAATCCGTTCTGTAAATATTTTTTTAAATCACAAAAATTTGAAACAAAGTAACAAAGAGCAACAAAGTAACAAAATACAGTAGAGAACACTAACCTAGTGCGGGGGGGGGCGTTATTGTTTGGAGGGAGAGTCCAACCCATAATTGTGCGATAGTGATCGTGCTGGGGGAGGGGAGATGGGCGCGATCACAGTTGTGCTCGGAGGGGGGAGATGGGCGCGATCGTGGTCGTCACCCAATGCAGAGTTCGCAAGCTGAGGCAATTTTTCTCTGAAATTTCTGTTTGCAACTCGTTTTGGTTGTGAACTGAGGCATTCATGAGCTGAGGTACCACTGTACTGGGGTGAAGGAGAGCATTTGTGGAGAAGGCAAGATAGGTGGGATGGGAGTCCTCAATTTTTTAACCCTCCTATTTCTTTAATCCAGTACCTCCATGGAGTCTGTATTTTCCCTAGACAGGTTTTATCCTGTACAGACTTACTTGAAAGCAAGCCTCTTGTAGTCATATGACTGATTTCCAAATAAAGAAATGCATAGGATAAGGCTGTACATGAAATACTTTTGACATGGAGTCTGAGCTGCATACATCACTTTAGAGAGGTTGGACCAAAAAGCAACACAGAGTCATGTGGTTCCTTAATGACTTTTTGTTCTTATTTATCATTTCATTAATGCTGTATCTTAAGAGTGTACTCTCAAAGGTAGACATCTTTTTTGGATCTTTCTAGCTTTTCTCATCTGCCCTGGTATCTTCACACTCTGATAATGAGAGTCTTGGAGGCTTTTCCATTGAAGATGTGCAGAAAGAAATAAAAAGAGGTACCAAGCTGGTAAGTTGGCATTTCTGGGTCACAAGTGAAAAGGTTGTACTTTTTTTTTAACTTCTCAGAACCCTACCATTTCTTCTCGTCTTCCTTGCTCTGTTCCTGTTGCATTGTGTACTGCTTTAGCGTTCTGGACTGAGGTTAAGCAGTGGTCGTCATGTCCCATGCTGCGCATTCCTCTTTCTAAAATAGCAATATCTAGTGTACTTTAACCGATCATGCTCAAGGGAGACACATTTCTCTCCCTTTGTGTCAACCAGTAAGGAAAATGAACAGAGAGTAACCACGTGGGAAAAAAATGCTTAATCCCTCACACTGCTTTTCTACTCCCTTGTGGTTTGCAGCTATCTTCATTTGTAGCATTGTTTGTATCCTCAAGCCCCTGGTCTTGGTTACTTCTTAAAATGTATTTTACATGGGGATCTATTCTCTGAAGCAATCAGATTGTGTTACAAACCATGGATTAATTTTGCAGTACCCAAATCTGCAGTTCTCTTTCACTTGCTTTAGATATATTGAGTGAGCTGTATTAAATGTGCTCATGCAACTCCTTTTGATTTCAATTGAGCTATGACAGATAATGTGCATGATGATTTTGAACATAGACACCTGCCTCTATGCCAAGCCATCATTCCATCCTGCCATTACTGTTCCTTCTCACTGTCAGGAACTCTCCCAGCTGTGGGCCAGAAGTCTTTGTGAGCCATGCTAATCCAAAATCTGTTATCTGGCAGTGCCAGTAATTAAACTTAGTACCTCCTGTGTATTAAGCTGCAGCTAACAGGGGTCCTAACTCTTAAAAACTGAACTTTTAGTTTTGGTTTCTAAGTTGCCATATTTAATAGGCTTAAAGTTGTAACAGTTGGGTTGTAACCATTATTCATAGATCAGGATCCCATTCTCAAAGCATCTATCTTTCCTTTCTTGGCTCTTTCATGCAGGTCCTGCTGCCCAAGAGTAACAAAATGGTTTCCTTAAATACTCAGATCACCTCACATTAGTTTGCTAATCCTTGCAAAGGCCCTGTATGTTTGCCAGTGTAGTCTGTATTTATAAAAATGCTGTGGCTCAAAGATGTGTGTGTGGTTGGCCATTTCAGGTTGAATTGAGATGAAATGGGCTTGCAGCTCATATTTGTAAGCCTGACACAATGCCAGCTCCTTAGAAAGATGGACAGGCAAAATGTTAAACTTCCTCAGGAATAGAGTTTAGCTACCTGTCAGAGGATCTATGAGGCACAATTTTCTTAGCACCACATGATTCGGGTTAGACAGCATGCAGGTGTATATGCATGCCTAGGCAGGGGGCTATAAAAATGCAGGTAGCAGTGGGATTTCAGTGATTGGGTCAGGGGTTTTCCAGGGGTCAGGCCCTCAAGTTGTATGCCCCCTAAATTAAGTGAAGGTTAGCTATGGACCACAGATACATCTCTTAGGCAAAGGATGTGTTTCTCTGCCTTTAATTTGATACAACTGTAGTTGATCCTTTTCACATGTTAAAATAGTAAAGAGCAAACTGCATTATAACTTGAATGATTATATTTGAGAGATCATATTTCTCTCAGTTGGTTCATCTGAATTGTCTATATTCAAGTAACAAAAGCCTCTAATAAGATGTCTTGTATTTCAGATGTGTTCATCTTGCCATTGTCCAGGGGCAACCATTGGTTGTGATGTAAAAACCTGCCGCAAGACATATCACTATTATTGTGCCATGCGTGATAAAGCTCAAATCCGAGAGAAACCTTCCCAAGGCATTTACATGTAACTACCATTTGTATTTCTCCTTTTAAAAAATATATTGAAAGACTGTAATGTTGGTTATTTATGCAGAAGCTTTGAACAATGGTTTTCATTTAGTCCAAATGCTGTCCTGTCTTAAATTGTTGGTAACACATCGTCATGGTTCCTAAGTAGATTACAAAGCTCTGGCTAACCATGTACTCTTCAACATTCCATTTCTAGGATATTATGTCGAAAACACAAGAAAGCACCACACAACTCTGAAGGTAAAATCATTTGGTCTGTTGCTGTTTTTTAGTAAGTGCATCGAACACTTAGGCTTTCCATTCAAGAAAAGGGAACAGAAGAGAAGCAGTAAACCTTCCTTGCACACAAGTATAAGAAAGAAGCAGAGCCCTGTGGGTTCAGCTAAAGGTTTATTTTTCCCACTGTGGCCGGCTAAGTACCTGTGAGACTTGGAGCTTGAAGGTAACAGCCCAGCCTCAATGCTTGCCCCCACCATTAAGTGCTGTTCAGAGGGGTACTTGGAGTTCCATATAGCCATCTTGCCTAGTTGCCATTGGGGGATCTCTCCCCCAACTCCATGCCTCAAATCCCCTTTAAGATCCATCTAATCCAGTGGCTGTTGTACAAAGCAAAAGAAAACAAACCCATGTGGGTTTACATAGATTTTTTTAATTACTACATGGTCCACAAGGCAATTGCACAATGTTAGAAAATACTGCTTTTCACTGTGCTTTCGTTCTGGAAGTGTGCAAGGTCTGCTCGGATGTAAGATGACAGGCAAGCCTGGGGGACTGTTAACAACCCTTTCCTCCCTGTGAAAGGAAGTGACTTTCAGTAAGTTGGTTGGGGCATTTTTTGTCTTGTTATCACAGCACTTTGGTCTGATCAGTTGTAATAATGAAAATGGTGCCTGTGGATGCCCCTTGCCCACAGCCAAAAAAAGTTGTCTGCTTTGAGATGAATTTGCTTCTTGCCTGCATCATCAGTAGTGTGCCAATACTTGTACAAAAGGCCATATCTGCTTGTTTAAGATTCCACTTTTGAGTGTGTGCTTCTCTTCCAACAGATTTAGAAGAAGGTCTTAATGAACATGAGTTGGAAACATCCCCTCCTAAAAAGAGGGGGCGCAAAGGAAGGCCCAGAAAAATGAGTCTCAAAGGGCAGTTGGAAGATGCTCGATCCACATCTTCGCACGGCACAGATGATGTAGAAAGCAGTTCTTATGTAAGTAATTCATCTGTTTAAAAATCTCAGATATTGATCTTTTTTTAAAAAAAATGCATTTGTTTTGCTGCTTTATGTTAACATATTTGTTGTTCTGCCGTATTATTTTAGAAAAGTGTTTTTCTTACAGAGAGACAGATCACCCCACAGAAGCAGTCCCAATGATACAAAACCTAAATGTGGATTCTGTCATGCAGGTGAAGAAGAAAATGAAGCTAGAGGGAAGCTTCATATATTCAATGCCAAAAAGGCAGCTGCACATTACAAGTGCATGGTGAGAAAGATGGTTTTATCCTTGCTCTCTAGTATTGCTCAAGTTCTCACTAAGCAAGGGTAGGAAGGGTTTGGTACAATCCCTTCCTGTGGACATAAGTGTCATGAACAGAGCTCTCTTGACATGAGTGTCATGAACAGAGACTCAAAGGGGGGCTCTCCACTGCATCATAATCCAGCTAAGATTTGTCCAGGTCGCCACACCACTCTCTTATCTCTTGTGATGCAAGGTGTACAAGATAAGCCAATGCATCCTTTGACACATTTCACATTAGCACCTGGGTTAAAAACATTAAAAAGTCCTGCTAAACCAGACAAAGGTCCGTCTGGTTTAGCTTCCTGTCTTTTCATGCAATCAGCCAAGAAGCCCAAAAGCAAGTCTGGAAGGCACAGGGTTTCTCCCATTGTTTTTCTGCTATTTTGCATGCTGCTTCTGAGTCAAGAGACTCCATTTAGCCATCAAGTTTAGCAGCTGTTGACCAACCTCTCCTTGTTCAGTTTTCTGGTCCCCTTTAAGTGGGGACCACTTAAGTGGCTGGCTGTCACCTCAGGCTTCCCATCGCCCTATCTCAGAAGACTGCCACCACTCACCTGTCATAGGCCCATCTTTGAAGTTGCCCATGACAAGCATTATCCACACTCCTGATATCTTGCATCTTTTCTTCTTCCTAGTTGTTCTCTTCTGGCACTGTACAACTGACAACAACGTCAAGGGCAGAGTTTGGTGACTTTGATATTAAAACTGTACTTCAAGAAATCAAGCGAGGGAAAAGAATGGTATGCCTTGGTTGGAACTTGAGGGGGTTTTTTTATCATGCTTTTCCTCCAGAAAGCTGAGGCCTGATCCCTTGCTTTTTTTATTTCCTCGCTACTCAGACAAGTGCTGACTAAAGCAGGCAAGCTCTGTGGCCAAACGGATTTGACTCCGGCACCCTGGTCTCAGTCTCCACTGGACCTGTTACACAGAACTTGAAGTCTGAATGTTGACTAGCTAAAACTTGCTTTTAAAGCTAATTTAATAACAGGCCCTACCAAGTTGCTTGGGCTGTGCAGGGGAATGCTTCATAAATATGTGATCTCTTGTCCTGGTTCACAAAATCACGAGGCTTGGTCCCCTTTATAATACAGTTGCAATAATACAGTCATGTGGGCGAACTGCTTCTGTTCCTTTGTGAAATTAATCAGAAGTGTGCTCTTTGAAAATGATGAAGGTAAATGTGAAAAATGAAAAGATTGATGGCCTAAGACAGCTCACTGTTCTCTCTCCCTGCCTCTCCTCCCGAATAACAGAAATGCACACTCTGTAGTCAGTCTGGCGCTACTATTGGATGTGAAATAAAAGCTTGTATCAAGACTTACCATTACCACTGTGGAGTCCAAGACAAAGCAAAATACATTGAGAACATGTCACGAGGAATTTATAAGTAAGTGCCTCCATAATGGCCAGTGTCTTTGATTCCAAAAGCTTGGATGTTACTGGATGCTGATACATCACTGTTCTGTCTGGAAGTGTTTTGAATTGTGTACTAATTGGTTTTAAACCCAGAAAAGAACATTCGTTTGAGAAACTATTAACTTCAGCAAGCAGTCCCAGTGGAAACTCTGCACTCCATTGCTAGTCTAGGCTTGATACAGGGTCTATTGTAATAGGAACATATGACATGAGTTTTGCTAGGCTTGTTGCTGACTGTTGCCAAACTTAAATTTCTGCATTTTAGCACTTTAAAACAGTCCAAATAAGAGAGGATTAGATAAAAGTGGCATTAGGAAGAGAAAAATGACTTGGTTTAATTAGATTCAGTAAGAATGCTGGACTAAGGATTGGTTAAAGAAAAAAGGTAGACGCAGAGACTATTTGAAAGTATGATAATAGCAAAGGAAGAACAAGACAATATGTGGATGAAAGGGACAGTAAGATATTTTTAGAAGATGAAGACCAGTATGATCTCTTAACTAACATGGAAAACAGAAGGAATATTAGTAATGAAGATTGGGAAAATGTGTGAGATAAGATTAAAATGTATGTCCATAAGAATAAAGGTAAATGCTTATAAACTACCATAGAACTGGTACCCAACTGGTAAAATTGAATCACATGGATAGCAAATATTCTAACTTGCATAGGAGATCTGGTTGGGGAGTGCATACATATTTCCAAATGTGGTGGGAATGTGAATATATAATGAAAGTTTGGAAAGAAGTTTTTAAAACAAGCAGTAAAATACTGAATTTAAATATTGAAGTAAATCCTGAAATTTCATTATTGTCAATATTTGATAGAGAACAGTGGAGATGGGATAGTGAAGAATTAATAATTATAGCAAACAGTTGGAAAGTGAAACATGACCATCAGTTGGGTGATTGGTACAGAGAATTTTGGACTGTTAAGGATAATTAATTTGTGATATTAAAATGAAAAGGCTATGTAATTATAATTTTGATGATGTTTGGAGACCATTTCTTGAGTATGGGCTAATACAAGGGAAAGGATTTGAACCTCCATGAGAGTCATTACAATATTGGAAGGAGGATGGAGCTTTTTGAAAGCAAATGCTTTGCCATGTATATAATGGTCCCAGTGATGGGATGCAGGGTTTTGTTATTACAGAATGACTTTAACTGTATGTTTTTTCTTTAGCTGTATTGGGGGTTTTGTGATTAAAAAAATAAGTCTTGAAACACATGCACCTGGCTGCTCATCACACTTGTTTCAAGTGGATGATACTGACAGTTGGCAATGGTGTGACCCCTTCTGTACATGAGCTGCGTCATCCTAAGAGCAACTCTGCAGATTCCTTTTCCGCTCCCACCCCACTAAAGATGGGGTAGAGAGCTGGCGGCATCCTGGCTCGGATACGGCTGGGGTGAAATAGACTTATTTATTTTCTCTCACAACAAGCTGCCCTAGTGCTACTCTCTCCATTGCACAGAGAAGCTTTCCCCATCTACTCCCAGGTCCTTTGCCCTGGATATGCCAGGGATTATTCACACAAATGTAAGAGGAGCCTTGCTGGAGCTTCATTTTTTTCATTTACTACATTTGTATGCTAGATGGAGTCACTGAAGCAGTCGGCGTGAGCTTGGGTGGACTCCGGGGGATGGTGGAGGACAGGAAGGCCTGGAGGAATGTTGTCCATGGGGTCGCGATGGGTCGGGCACGATTTCACAACTTGCAACAGCAACATTCTGCCCCGTAGCCCACAGGGCTCTCTGGGTGAACAACAAAATACATTCCATACAATATAATATACTCAAGCAAATGCAATATTTAACTATCAGACCAGGGGCCCATTCAGTCCAGTGTTCTGCTCTCATTGGCCAAGCCAGGTGCCCACTGGATACACACAAGTGAGCTGAGTGCAGTGGCACGCTGCCACCCGTGTGCCCCCACCACCATCGTCTCGGACTGAGCGGGGCTTCATCGCTTAACTCGAGCCTGAGACACGAATGGAGGATGCCAACTACTGGGCAGGGCAGCTTCCTTCCCCGTGCCTGGTACTTGTACCTAAGCTGACCGACCCTCACGCTTAATGTCACCGAGGCTGAGCGTGAGGGCCGGCCACAAGGGGGCCTGCACCGAACATGGCAGCAAGTTCTGTCTCTTGAAGCAAGTCTTGATCGCTTTGTGGTTTCCCCACTGATTCCTTTACTTGTTTGTCCTTGTTTGAGCATTAGATTGATTTACTGATGGTACTTTTACATGAATGCATACCTTGAAAGCCGGTTTTAAAAGTTAGCTGCAGCCCTGGATGATCTATTTTTGGAAGTTGTATTCGGTTCGTGCTGTTTGTCTCCACCAGCTTTAGTATGTAGGCTGCAGTTCTGTTCACAGTTACTTGGAAGTAAGTGGGACTGAATGTTAAGTGCTTGTGTACAAGACTGAGTTTTTAGTTTCATCTAAGTGTGCTTTCTTGATTTTTTTCCCCCTTGCATATCCTGCGTGAAATATTTCAGTTCAGATACTATTGGAAAACCTTCAAAAGTTTGTGTAGTGTGTAAAATTAATGTGCTGAACTTTTAAAACATTTGGTTTTATTTATTTAACATATTTGTATGCCGCCCCCATTGCAACCTAGCCTCGGGGTGGCTCACAACATAAACAATTAAAACAATTAAACTATTAAACTATTTAAAACTGGCCCATACAGATTAAAATACAATAAATACTAAACAATTTAAACAATTAAAATAACTTTTAAATAAAAAATGGTTGATAAACTAAATGTGGTAAACCAGATTCCAACTTAATTAAATCACTTGGTAATGTTTCAGAAAAATTCTAGTCTGAAATATTTTTAAATACCTGCATAACTGTTTTAAAAAATGGAAGTGCCTATGAACTGGTGTAGGCATATTGTATCTGAATGTATTGAGCTATTGTTAGTGCTTGTGGAAGTTGCCACTGTAATGTAAGCTAAAGTGAGAGTTTTTGGGGGATTAGGGTAGAGCAGGGTATTTTAGACATTAGGGGCACAATCAAGTTGTGTCCTCACCTGTTGGAAGCCCTGGGGACTTCTGGACTTGGGGCCTTCAGAACTTGGGAGTGTTTGAGAAGTGGTGAAAGGGATCGTCACCCGTCCCTCTTCTGGATAGGCTTCTACCAGGCAGGCAGGCCTTTTGACCTGGTAGGGGAGGGAAGGAGGCTGGAACAGGCCCAGGAGCAGACATATTTTGGGCTTTCCTCCTTTCCCTCTGGAATGCCCCCTTTCTGCCTCCTCCCAGGGTTGATGTTCTGCCTTTGCAAAGGCAGTGAGTGTGATTCTCTCTGCACTGGCCATGAGGGGTCTGGGTTTAGCTCTCCTCTGTTTTCTGAGTAGCCCAAACACTTGTGTGTTTGTTTTAAATGCTCGCGTGCTGCCCTTCAGTTAAACATGTTTGGGACATTTTCTAGAAGTTCATGAAACATCAAGAAAAATTTCAGCAGGAAAAAGACAAAACGAATATTCCGTAACAGGGCTTTTTTGTTTTTTGCCTTTTTGTGGCGATGCATTCTTTTAGGCTTTACTGTAAAAACCATAGTGGGAATGATGAACGAGATGAAGAAGATGAAGAACGAGAAAGCAAAAGCCGTGAGAAGTCAGCAGCTGACCAGAGTGGAGCTCCTCAGCAGCAGCTGAATGGAAATTAGGTATGGAAGCCTTCCCTCCTGAGACACCACTGTACAATTGAAATAGTTGTTGTTAGTGGTAAGACATTTTAAGCTGAGCATATGCCAATAAGTGGTTTTGTTTTTTTGGTTGTCTTTTTTTAAAAACTGGAGCCCTGTTGCACACAGAATGGGGATATTTCTCAAATTCAGCTAACTCTTAAGGAAGAGCCCGTACTTTTGCCAATACGCATTGCTGTCCTGTTCAGTTTGGTAATATGCTTTCCTCTTTTATTCTCTACTATTTTAAAATCTACCTTTTTCCCCATCATCTTTCGAACAGGTTCAAGTTGACAGAGTTAAACTGGGAATGAATAAGACATCTGTACTTACTAACCTTTGTTTGAAAAAAATGCTTTATAAAGTCAGAAAGGGGTTAGTAACTTTTTTTTTTTTAACTGCCTGTTAGAAATGTCATTGAACTGCCTGAAATGTTCCTGTGTGTGAGCGCCTTCAATGAGCAGCAGAATTTTTTAATATGTCCATATTATGTAGTTAGTTAGTCTGCAGTGTCTGGAGAAAACACACACACACCTTGAAACACTATATAAATGAGATGTAACATGTACAGTGTCAAAGCTGAGGCAGACATGGAAATATTAAGCTTTGTTTCTGAACTGAATACATTTTTCTGAGATTTGGGATACATTAAATTCAGTGGATTGTGCACCATGCGAAGGTCAGAAGTTTAACTTTCAGAGTGGATATGCTTGTGTGGTGACAGCAAGACTGCAAATGCATTTTGCATTTACCTTCACGTGCAAACTATGAAGGCAAACCAGGAGGGAAGCTGCTGACCCTTTTGCAAAAGCACACCAAGAAACAAAAAGAATTCTGCAGCTCCAGAAGCGTGCTTGAACCATTTGGCTTATTCCTGCAACAGCGGTTTCTACTGGCTGGCATTCCTTGCTTGGAGACCTGTCATGCTGCTGTTGATGACAAACTGAGCTTCAGTACTCATGCCAAAGGGCTGTCGTTCATTCCTCTTCTCCCAACCTGCCCTGCCTTTTCCTGCCCTATCCATTCACTTCTTGTTTTCCTCTTCCTGCTTTAACCTGTGGCTAATCGCAACTGAATACCAAGTGGTCCCTTCTGGAAGCTGCAACCCTCCCAACCTCTCTTAGATCTCAAAGTTATTGCTTAACTCTCACTATGGAATTTAGCCACCTTTATTGGACATCATACCTCAAGTGCTCTGTGCTGCGTGGAACACATCATGTTTTGTCCAAAAATATATATATATATACAGATCCTGTATGCTGTAAGAAGAATGCCGAATAAGACTCTGGGTTTTGTTGTTGTTTTTTTTTAAAGAGGTCAGTATTTATTTTGAGTCTTGTGACCACTATATGAGAATGTTTAGTATTCGATTAAGGTTTCCTGGCAAATCAGCAAGATAAATGCTGTTTAAATCTACAGAATGCTCTATTGGAGCCTAATTAGCTTGAAATTATGCTAAGTCTTAACATCCCAGTTATGATGTCATAGAACCCTGGTATGCCTAGTAGTTTCTTTGATTGGTCTGCTCAAACTTATTTTAAACACAACCAAAAAAGTCACACTTGTTAGCAAACTATAGATTCTATTCTTCTCTCTTGAATGTGAGGCAAAGCAGCAAATGGAAGTATCCTAACAATTGGATGGAAAACTGAGAAGATTCAGTAGCAGTTGATTCTCCAAAAAGCTTTTCATTATATGATCTATGTCTCTGAAGCCTTGTTTAATTTCATTTTTTAACCTTTTATTGTCTCATTTTTTAAAATGCATTTCATTGTCTCAAGGGACTCAACTATTGTGTATAAGAACTTCAAAGACTCTCAAGTTGGAATTCAATCCATTTGGGTTTGAAAACTTCCAGGAAGAATGCAGTTTTAGTAGAAAAGTTGTGTATAAAAATAAATCTGTTAACTTGATCTTATGCCATTGACCAATTTTTTATTTTGTATTGTAACTTTCAAGATTAAAGGCGCAACTTGTACTGAAATAGATTTTTACCAGGCTGTGCGCTCTTACAAAAGTGTGGGTTTTGTGTCTTTTTTATGTCCTGTAATTGAGGGGTTTTTTCCTTTCTTTTTTGGTTAGGTGCTATGCTGGGCAAGTTAAAACATGTTTCAAAAAGCATGAAAGCCAACAAACCACAAACAACCTGTTATCAGCTGATGTAATATATCCCTAGGACAAAGGTTTTGAACCTGCCAGGGCTCAGGACCAACAGGAAGACAAGTCTATATAGCCTTGTCCAGTGTGAATAGAATCTAAGTCCTCATATCACTCCTCAAAGTCACAGAAAGGGGAGAATTTCGCCTTCTCAATAACATAATCACTTTTTTTGTTGCCAGCAAAACAGTATATACTGCTTTTCGTCTGGTTCTTGAAAGCAGCTCACACCAAAAAAGCCACTGCAGAGGTAGTGTAGTGATACACAGGCAGGTAGGGTGAGGCCCTTTCCTCTGGTGGTATACAACATTTTTGCCTCTACTGCATCTGGTGGGATAGGGAGCTTCAGCCTCCTGCGTGCTGGAAACAAGTTCTCAATTAGCGTGTCTGCCTTAGAGCTTCGTGTGCGTTTCCTGCCTTTGTTCCATTTGCAAGGAGTTCAGTGAAACCTCCATAGGCACTGCTCTCTATTTTGTCCTCACAATGACTCTGCGAGGTAGGCTAGTTTGAGTGTCCTTCAGTTTTCCAAGGTCACCCAGTGAGCTGCATCGATGGGTGGGAATAAGAACCTGGATCTCCTGAGTCCCTAGTCCAACACTCTTAACAGCTGGATCACTCCTCTCTCCAGTGTTTGCCATGAAGCTAATTATTTTTCTGCCACTGTTGGAGGCTGGGGAGCAGTAGTTTTTCTCCAGGAAAAGTAGCAGGGGTCCTGCTAGCTTGGGGTCTGCCTAGGGAAGAGCCAAAGGCTGCACAGCACTGCTCTGAAAGACTGTGGCAGAACTGTGAATGCAGATGCACAGACAAGCAGTTGACCTTGCGATTTGTTGATGCTACCCAATTTCTCAGCCCTTTCCTTCCTCTCTTGGATAATTCTGTAGCTGCTGTTGGATTTAATAACGAAAGCAACTTGGTCTTTCCTCACTCAGTGCTGGCTACTAGGAGAGCAATTAATCAATTCTGCAAGCACCACCCCATGACAGTTGGATAACTCTTGGAAATCCTTAGCGTTAAAAGTTGACTTGCTTTGTATGCTACCTGCTTGCAAGTGCCTTATAGTGGACAAATGACATATTCACACACCGTCACCCAAAGGGTAGCGATAACCATGAGCAGGGCAAGTAGAAATCTCCTTGCATCAAGTATTATCTGCTGCCATGGGGCCCAAGGAAGTGGTTTAAAATTCTTAGTTCTGTCTTGTGTTAAGTGTGCCATTTTCGATGTAGGGATGTGATCTTCATCAAGTACAAACTCCCTTCTCCCTCAGCAATATATCATTAATTCTTTCTCCTCTTGCTTTACCATTAAACATGTATCTAACTTAATGGCATGTGGTCCTGTCCTATTTTAATGCTGAAATGTTTTTTTTACATCCACAAATTGTAGGGCTTGAAACAATGGAAAGAGATACCTTAGGTTGTTTATCAAGAGTAGTTAAAAATAAATACAGTAAGAAAACTGTGGGAACCATTAAACCCAGGCCATATACAATTCATACAGAGAAAATTCAAATGGCTTTTGCAAAACAAAAAACCAGATGAGTCTGCCGCACGCAATGCTTTGGCAGGTGGCAAGTTCTGGAGGAGCTCAGTGCTGTGGTAACTTCAGTCTTGTTGTCAGTCCCTGTTAGTAGAGCCGCCCAATAAAAGTGGAATATGGACGAGGGCGCCTTCTAGATCTCGGTGGGTGGGTAGATTCATACCAAGGCAGGAAACCCCTTCAAGTATCCTTGGTCTAAGCCCTTCAGGACTCTAAAGATTACAATTCCGGGTTTTGAACTGGGCTCAGACAGTCATCAGCAGCTAGCAGATTTACAACACATGAGTACTGCTTCACATCGAAGTAGATTCTGAAGCAGGGAATACTAAAAGAAGCATGTCATACATATTTGACAATGCATGGGAGTGACCACACACCTAAGAATTCTGAAGAAACTAGTTATCTGAACACTCAAAAAACTAAACTGAAAATAAGAAGTTACAGAATTGGAACTGTTGATATGATTCATCAATCATCTCTACATTTAAATTAATGATTCATGTTGAAGATTTTACTAGTAAATTATTGCAAGGTGAGAAACTTAGGGCATGCTTCCCTAGGTCACAGAAGGTAAAAGATAGAACATGGTAACATGTCAGAAGACGGAAATGATTTGTATTTGCTGCACTGACCTGGGGAAGTCACATTTCCAAATATTACTCCAGCTCTGTTATGGGTCAGGTATGGTGCTTCTCAGTTTTTTCCATATTAAACATGGGTGCAGCTGTAACCCCAACCTAAAGACCAATGCAAATGGAAGTTTTTGTGTTATAATGGAGCTGAAGATGGAAGTGACAATGGAGTCACAGTTCCTTGTTCCTGGCCAAGAATTGCCGTGGTAAAACAACTCTTTGATTGGTAAAATTCTGCATTGTTGACTAGGGTTCTGCTGGATTACTGAAGAATTTTTGTTGTCCATCCTTGGGTATGGTTCATAATGACAAATACAGATCTTTTAATCTACCTCTTGTTTTGCAAATGAGTGCTGTCTTAGTATAATGTGTGCTTTTGTTTCCACTTGAAGCAGCAAACACTTGCATTAGTGGCACCAAACTGACCACGATAGCAGAACTGATCGGTTATTATTTTTATTTATTAAAACACATATCCTCCTTTTCCACCTCAAATGCTGCTATTGTCACAAAACAAACATATCAGTAAAAAAACGCATTAACAAAATAAATAGCACTCGCAACTTGAACCCTATTTCAGCAACCAACGAGGCCATTTGAGGATTAAGAGACCATCTGGATAAAAGTGTCTGCCTACAGCAGCAAGCTAATCTGGCCTGCCTTGACAGGTTGTTCCTGGGAGCAGCCACAAGAAGGCCCACATATGTCTGACCCTCAGGTAGACATGAACTGAATATTTATTTTCTCACTAAAAAGCACAATGCCAGCATAATCCTCATCTTCCCAGGAAGACTGTGATGTAATTGAGGGCGCTGTGGCTCTTTGGAAATCTCTGTCCCTACTTTTCCTGCTCCCTTCTAGGCTTTCCCCAGCACAGTAACATCCTGTGAGCTTTTCTCCCAGTTTGATCCACATGCTGGGGCACAGAAGTGGCTACAGCTGCGCCGCCTGTTTTGACTTGCAGACCAGACTGATGAGATAGCAGGCCAAATGCTAACTCTGAAAAAGTTTTCAGAATGTTTCTCTTGGGTAGTAAGCCCACATAGAGTTGAGAACCACCAAGGTCAGGTCAGCTTTCAACCATGTTTACTTCAGAAGCACTGACATCCATGAAAACAGGACTTCATAAAGATGATGAATCCAACGGCTTCTGCATGAAGCAGTGTCCGACATTTTCAGCATTTATTAGTACTGGTACCCTTGCATTTTGATTTTTCCAACATAATTTTTTGATTAAATGATGTTGCCAGATGTAAAGACCTTGAGTATTCCCTTGGGTTAGCTTGTATCTGTGCATGAGAGAAGCTGACAGTTGTGGAAACAGCTTCTTGTGCACTCAGTTAAAAATAGGGTGATGTTCTTCATGCCACTGCAATAGGAAATTCTCTTCCCAGCCTAAGTTGCTACAACCTACTGTAACTTTCCATCCTGCAGTGTCCGCAGGGGCTAAGTTGCAAAAGATCTGCCTCTGTTACATGCTCAAAACTACTCCAAATAAAGTCACTGTTGGAACATTAAGCACTGATCATATGACTTCAAAATAAAGAGCCACCCCCAATCTGGTGCCTTTTAGATGTATCAGAGAGCAACTTGCTTATCAACCAGCCTGGTCATGTAGGCCAGTGGATGTAATTTTCTTGGTGGTTCTTTATGGCCCAATTCAAGAAAGAACTTACAGTGTAGTAGAAAAGGCACTTCTCCAGGTGGCCACTCTTGGGTCCAGTTGAACCTGTTTGGCGTGGCCATATAATCTCACCCCTTCCCTGTTGTCGCTGGTAAGAGTTACTCAGAGGAGCCTGGCTCGGTGAGTACAGAAATGGGTGCTACCTTGTGGAAGGGGTCGTACCAGCTCCACTTTCTCCTTGAGAGGCCTGCCCTGGATCTGGGAACATGTGATGACTATGCCCACTTGATCCCTGACTGATGACTGGGATCAGGCGAGGGAGTGTGACCCTGTTAATTCCTCATGATCTCTCAGTAGCCTTTGATACCATTAATCATGGTATCCTGGAGCAGCTCAATGTGATGGAAGCTGGAGGCGCTGGTCCTAGAAAGCAGCAAAGGCTGATCTCTGCTAGGCCCCTTGCCAGTTGTGCTGTGGGGCCCCATGCCTTGTTCCCCATGCCATTTAATATGAAACTGGATTTGGGGAAAGGTGCCATCAGTATGCTGATGACCATGCCCAGCTTTGTCTTTCTTGTTCCATCTGAATTAGGTGATTAGCACTTTTTTCAAAAGCATCTGTAAACTGAACCTCTTAGACACTCCATTGTAAATCTTTGATTATACAAAATAACATGACCTTGTTTACACATCATTACAGATTTTATCAGTAAAATAGCAACTATGACAGGAAGAATGTTAAAGATACTCTTCTGATCCTGATTCTTGACCTTGTTTACCCATAATGATAACCCAGAGTGTAGTTTGTTGCCTTACCCAGAGCTTACCCATGGTTTGTCTGCCAGATGAACACTCAAAGCACAGGTGGTTTTTCCAGTTCCTCAATTGTTTGATTCTTTTTACCCATTCTCTCCCTGTATCCCAAATTCCTTTGTGGTCCTGCGACACAGAGAGGTTTGGGGGGGTTACCACTCTTGTCCACCAACTCTGTAACCTGGTAAAACAGTCCACAGGCAAACCATTGTTCTTAGTTTGCACAAAACAGCAACAACTCAGAATTAATGTAACCCAGTGTTCACAACTCAACAACACATCATAGTTGTTTGTGGTTAAACCTATGGTTCCAGGTTTGCGCCTAATTGATAATCCAGAATCTAACAACCCATACTCTGGGTTGTCATTTTGTGTGAACTAGAGATCATTGTAATTTTAAACAGAAGTAAAGCTAATCCAACATAAAGGCAATATTTTTAAAAATCTATTTTGTCTAGCATAATTAGGCAGTGGCTTGTTACCAAGTCAGACAGGTGCTTAATATACCTCAGGAATAACTAGCAGGAGTCTTTCCAGTGATGTACAGGTAAATTTTGACTCACGGATGTCATCATGGAAGTCTCCATTGCCACTCCCAGAAGGACTGTCAAATATCCAGGCTGTTGTTTTGATCTGCTTTAGGAAACAGGTTTCATCTGCTAGGAGCAGTCTTTTGTCAAACACATGGGCCTCCACTGTAATAATGAGAATAAAAAAATACCACATTAAAACTTAGAAAATAAAGCAACATATGAAAAGCTTTTTTAAAGACAGAAAACCAATTTATGGCTGTTTGATCAAGGAAGGTGTCCTGAAATAAATAGATCTTCAGAAGGCACTCCCCCCCGCCCCCCGGGCAGGGAGATCCACAGAAAGGGAGACACCACAGTGAAGAATCTGTTCTGTATGAACCCCGTTTCATCTGGTGACCTCAGAGATAGGGCAGGTGGATAAAGAAGAAGGCACTCTTTCAAGCATTTTGGTCTCAATTTTTAGGACTTTATTTAACTGGTCAAAAACCCTTAAATCCAGCCTGGTAAGAAATAGGAAGCAAGTACAGTTCCCTCAAGAAATGAATTATGTACAGAAGCCTTCCACCCCTGCTCCCTACACTGATTACCAGATTATCTAATTACTACAATGGTTAAAGAAAAGCTGTCTTAATTGCATTTTGCATTCTTTGGAAAACTCTCATCAGTAATTGGGATGTAACAGGAAGCTTATTTATTACATTTTTAGAACAATACCCACAGTTCTGGGCTGTGTTCAGCTAGCATGTGTTTTAGTAAGACAAGGACAATGAAAGAGCACATAGTAAAGCAGGTGGCAAGAATACAAGAGTGTACGAATCTTAGAGCACTGAAACAACTCCTACAGATCTAGGGAAATAACCAGTTCATCACCTGCTCCCAGAAATATAATATAGGTGCCAGGTAAAGCTCACTGGAAAAGCATTTCACCAATGGGATAGCACTGATGGAACTGCCCTCCCTGGAAGAATATTTTGATGGCAGGGGAGGGATCTGGAGAAGGGCATCGGACCTTAAGTTCCAAGTAGGAAATACAGACAGGCATTTCTTCAGGTAACCTGGCATCAAGCCAGTTAGGGCCTCCAGGACTAAAAATGGCAGTTTAACTGGGCCATAAACAGACTGGCTCCTAGTACAAACAGCCAAGTACTGATTTATCTGCATTCCTGTACCAATAATGAGTATGAATCTGGAACAAACCCTCCATAGACTCAAGTCAGCATGGAACATTCCAGTAAAAGGAAGAAGACAAGCCTCCCCCTCCATGAACCACTGTGAATGTGGCCACCATAAACACAAGCATGGCTAATGTTTAACATAAGATCCTAGTGCTGTCGGTGGCACAAAAGACAGAAATTGCAGATAGTCCCTGCCCAGAGCTGGGTTCTGAACTACATTTGCATTGCCAAAGTGTGTCCAAATGAGCACACACAAAGCAAATTGGCCTCGTGTACAACTCGTGCCACTGGTTTCCATGGGACTAAAGCTGCGGAAGACTATGTTGGCAGAAGACCAAATTTCTTTCATGAATAGGTGCAGTTTCTGCATTTAAAAATAAAATAAAATACCGGTACATGGTGTTCTCTTCGGTGGCATTAGGTGTTCGGTACAGTTTAGGAAGATAATTGTTCTAATTATCTTGTGATTACCCATTTCTCCCATTTGGATCACAGTGGAGGAGAAGGGCAATTATTGGTGTGTGAACTTGCTTTCTGCTTAGTCAGATTACTGAACCACCCAGCTTAGTATGGTTTGCTTGAGGTGGCAGCTGGGTGGATGTCACCTGCTCACTCATACTTCTCTGGAGATAACATGGAATGAACCTGGTGACCTAGTCCACGCAGAGGTTCTCAAGTCAGTGGCCGTGGCCGCCCACCCTGGTGGCTGCATCACAGTTGCCCAAGAACTTAGCTAAATAAATGCAAGAGCGGGGCTCTACGCTCCAAAATCCATGGGCACGTGGTCAGGGCCCTGCTGGGTCAGCCCAGGTCCAGCATTCTGTCCACAGTGCCCCATCACTGCCCACAGCATACCTCAAGCCAGCTACTGTGGGCAGCGCTTTGCCGACACCAGAATCACCACTGAAAGAGCGAAGAAACTGGCCAAAAGGAACAAACACAGTCTGAGCCCCATAGACAAAGTGCGCCCCATGCACAAACAAACAAAAAACGCTAATGCATACACACAGAGGGGAAGCACAACACAACTCAGCCCCTTGCTTTCCAGGGCATGCCCTGCTCCCGGTAGGCTCAATGTTTCCTTTTTTCTAGCAGATGGGCAGAATTGTAAGTGCTAAGCGACAGTCCAGAGCCATTCCTAGAAATAAAGGTGGCACTAGAAGCCAGCACTTTGCTTTGCAGTTTGTAAGCCTCCCAATTAAAGAATGCCTAGGAATGAAATACAAATACACATGAAATAAAATACAAATGGGAACTCATCTCGTTGTGCAGATTCGAACCGGCCACCTTTCGATCAACCAGCCCGACAGCACAAACCACTGCACCACCTGCATCCCATAAAGGATGCCTAGGAATGAAATAAAATACAAATTGGGAGGAGAGGGGCTGGCAGCCAGGCTGTCCCCCAAGAGATGACTACAGGGACCACTGGAGACACCAGGCTCTATGCTGTAGTTCACTAGTTCTTGAGGTGGCACAGGGCTTCATTGTTTGGTCTGAGGCTAACAGACACAGCTATACCTCTGGAGGCTGTTTCAGATGTTCTGCTCCGGTAATTTTATTGCATTGTTTTCTAATCTGAGTCTCTTAGGGGTAACCACAACAGAAGAGGGAGTGTGTCCCCACAGTCCAAGTAATAAGAAACTGACCACCTTGGTTCCCAAAACATCTATGGATTCTCCAGGCCAACAGAGAGATTCCCTGGGCATTCTGGAGATCAAAGAGCTATGGCTGGCCCAAATTCACTCAGCTCCAAGGTTGAGTGGGAACTAGAATTCAGCTCCTAACCAGTCCTCTACCTTCGCAGAAATGGAGTCCCAACAAGTCTGTCCCACCCCCAGACAGTGATCTGTCCATGACAACTGAATAGAAAGTTCCTTGATGCCTCCCATCCCACCCTATGCAGAAAACCAAATTCCAAGTATGTCCTGCCACATGAGTGGGGCCAGATACTAACTGGGGCAGACCCATGGTAGCCATGATGTCCTGAGCTGCTCTTGGCCAGGTAGCCTCAGCCCAACAACCCCGAGATCTCTGCAGCTAGGGAGACTATTGAGCTGTGGGGTGGATGCTACACCCACAGACTCCTTATCCTTCCCAAGTGCCCACCTTCAGACACACACACTCATAACTGGAAGACTACAGGGTGAGGCACCTTGGTGGGGAAACAGAATCCTCATCAACCAATGCAGCTCTGCCTGCATGGAACTGAAACACATGGCCCATCTAATTTGTACCACTCATATCTGAGGACACTGAGTGAAAGCAAGAGGCTGCAGTTAATATTCAATTAGAGGTCATAGGCTTATAGACACTGTAAACTGCAGAAACGGTACCCTTACATCAGTGACACCTACTCATGTTGCCCTTCTGAATTTAACAAGCCTCTGTCATGATGTTTACCAGTTTTTTTTCTGCTTTTCTGCACTTCTACTATGTCCTACATTCAATTTAAAATCCCAGTGATTACTGCACTAGTGCAGACAGAACATTTGAGTAAATCTGCTTTTTGATCAGCTAATGAACTTCCTGTAACTGCAGCAATTATTTCTGTTTTTGCAGCGCTCCCCAACATTTCCTAATCTCATGCTACCAGAACCAAAAGTTAGTTTAAACTGCTGTGTGGCAGAATAATAATAGATAGAATCTCACAAAGGGGAAACTGAGCTTCTATTCAAGGATTTTGTACATTAAGTGAACAATTTAACAGGATAGTGTGCCAACCAAATTTTATATACCACCATTATCAGGGACCTCTGTAATAAGTTTTGTTTGTCTAAGATCCCTTGTTCAGCTTTTAGCATCCTGGCTAAAATGGTATTGATGGTTGGGATAAGAACCCCTACCTGAGATTCAGCAGCACCACTACCAGCCGGATTATTACACTTAAATTTCACCTTCCCTTCAAGGAGTTCTGGGTGACATAGTTCTCCCTGACATTTCTCCTTAAAAGGTCAAGCGATGGCAACCTGATGCTTCCAAATGTTTTGGATTAAACTCCCATAATTCCTGACCATGTTGGCAGGGAACAAAGGGTGTTGGGAGTCCTTTATATAGGTTCTTTTAAAATGGTATTTATATTGTATTGTTGTAAACTGCCCAAAGGGCTTTGATTATGGAATGGTATACAAATGAAATTAATAATAATAATTGATTATTATTAGGGCACCAGGTTGTTAAGGCTGTTCTTTTAATAGCAAATCAATTCTGCAAGTGGCATTGATGTAAGCCAAAATGCCATTACTACCAACACACAAGAGGGATGTATCAGCAGGCCTGGAAGATTGCAAGATCTGCAGAAAAACAAAGCAAGCCACAAGTGGGTGGGGGGTCTCCAGAACAGTCCAGTACAGAATGATCACATTTGGCCAACCCTGAATGCTAGCTGCCTGGGTGCTGGAGTAGAAGAGAACAGAAAAACGGAAGAGAAAACGCAACTGGATGACCATTAACTCCAACAGAGGCGCCACACGTTGCAACATTTTGTGGTAGGTCCCACTAAGACAGAGAAACAGCAGTCGCAGTTCTCAAAGTACCACCCCTACACAGCTAAAACCGTAACATCGGTTGCTCGTTTCATGGAGGGAACTACATGAGAAGCTGGTGGATTAGAAGCCGTCTCACAATGTACTAGCGCAAAGGGAGGGAAGGCAGGTCCAACCATCATTAACCACATGGGAACTGGCACAAAAAGAAAACAGAAGCTGTAACTAAGGTACCCAAGAAAGATTTCTAATGGCAAATGTCGTCCCAGCAAAGATCAACGGAGAAGTTCTACCTTACCCTTGGCGAGGCCTTCCTTGTTGAAATCGTGGCCAGTCTTGAGTCTACACCCCTGGAGTAGCCCCTCCATTGAGATCCCCACCAGTCAGCATGAAGGGGGCTTTGGACCAGACTTAAGGCCAGGCTTGGACCGCCACCACTGCCTGGGGGGCATAAATGTGCCAAGGGGAACAGTCCTAAGATGGTCAAGGTCCATCCAGCCCAGCTTCTGTTCCCAGAGGCCGACTAGCCCACCTGCAGCACATGGGTAAAACAGCACCCCCACACCCATGCTCCCCAGCCACTGGCGCACGGACACACGGCCTCTGCGGGTGGAGTCCCGGCCAGCCTTCTCCCCCAGGAATGGGGGGCCATCCAGCAGGCGTCCGCCGCCAGCTCTCGCGGCAGATCCGTAGCCCGAAGGCGCCGCCGGGCCGACCCGGGCGGAAAGCGGCCTGCGCCCCGCGCAGCCAGCATGCTGGGCTTTGTGGGCCGCCGCTCCGCTCGCCGCGCCAGGGAGGGATGGCCCCCAGAGCGCCCGCCGTGGGATGCCAGCCCGGACGTTGGGAGGGAGGGAGGGGGAGCGGCCCGGAGCGAGACCCAGACCCAGACCCAGGCCTCGACCCCGGCCCAGGCCCAGGCCCAGGCCCAGTCCGGGCGCGGCGCAGGCCGAGGCGGCGAGAGGGGCGCCTTCCCGCGGTGCTTCGCCGCCGGGCAGGGCGAGGGGCGCCGCGCGGGAGGCGGGGGCGGCGCCGGCCGGACTGGCCCGCCCGCCGCCGCCGCGGCTCTCCGCCCCCTCAGACCCGGCGGCAGGCGCCGCAGCTCGCAGGCAGCCGCGCCGCCGCTTTCCCGCCCGCGGGCCCGGAGCCGCGCCATGGCCGGCCGCAGCAGCAGCAGCCCCAGCGGCGGCGGCGCCTGCATCGTGGTGAGGCCGCGCGAGGGGAGCCGAGCCGATGGGTCGGGCCGGGCCGCCTCGGCCTCGCCGGGTGCGGCGTGGGGGCGCCGAAGGTTCCAGAAGCGGCGTTGGAGCGGCCCTGCGCCCCCGGAGCGGGTCTCCCGCGCCGGGGGCAGGCGGGGCGCCCGCTCCCCCTCCGGGGGCCGCGGGGAGGCAGGAGGGGAGGGGTGTGGTGAGGACTCGGGGGCCAAAGGGATCGGGGCGCGGCTGCCCCCCGCACGGAACAGTCACAAGGGGGCTGAACTCCCGGGGTGGGGGCAAGCATGCGGAGGAGGCTTGGAGTGGGGGGCTGGACGGGCGCCTCGGCTTGCCCTCCCCAGGCTACACGAGGGACGGGGGCTCATTGCCCCACAATAAGCGTGGGGGGAATGGGAGGGTTAATTTGGACCTCAGCGCTGCAAAAGTGTTGGGAAGCCCCCCCCCCCCCCGCTGGAAAATAAGGGGCTGAAGCTCCGGGAGGGGAGGGAGAAAATCACGTTGCTGGAAGCTCACCTGGGAAAAGGTTGGTTGCATTCGGGGAGTTCAAGCCCGGATGATGGATGGGGCCAAGGAATGCGTTGGAACCAGGCTGAGGCTTGCAGCTCCTTGCAACCTGTAGGGCTGTGATGATAAAGAGTGGAGAGGAGGTTATTCCGGGAGAGGTAGAGGGCTTCAGGGCACCATCCCAAGCACGTTGGGGCAGAAAAGTGACTCACAGTTTTCATCATGACTGACTGGAGGGATGCTTGGAGATGTAGGACCTTTTTCGGTGGAAACATGCATAAGATTGCACCCCAATTTAATTGGCAGAAGAGACACCCAGAATCTGCTCCAGTACAGCAGACTCCTAAGAGATATGTGGCAATGACAAGCACATCTCTGGGCATGTTCAGAGTACCTTCCTTTACGTGGCCTCCATTACAACCTGGCCCTGTACATTTACAATTTCAGGATGCAATTGCTTACCTAATTCCCTCCAAATTGCAACCCTGGTCATCTGCATCTAATGGAGCCATTGTTGACCATGCCAGCAAGAGATGATAGAAATAGTTCAACATACTTGGAAAGTATCTGGTTTCTGAAAGTTGTTTTAAGGAGTAAGATAAACTCGACCAACCACAGCATGTATGTACGTATTATAAAAATGAATAACCCCAATTTTCATATTGTACCAGAGAGGTATGTACAAAACAAGCAAAATCCAGAAATTAAAAATATAATAAGCAAAACCAAAATGCATCAAGAGTGATAATATCAAGAGGCAGGGACTTGGGTAAACAGTTGCAAGTTCTATTAAGTTTGACTTGGAAGAAAAGGCTTGCTTTTGGCATGTTTGACGTGAGGTGGGGAGACCAAGAGAAGTATGTGTTCTGGAAAGTAGGACATGTTAAACAGTGGGAAGGACAATGTCCTGGGCATGACTGCAAAAGTTGGATTTGGTTGGACAGGACTCAAGGGATGCTAAGAGGATGGAGAATCTCCTGGAATGTCTTGTAAAGGATGGGGTATAAATATTGTTAATAAACAATAAGAATCTAGACCCCTACCGTTTTGAGATGAAGTTTGAATATGGGAGTACCAGTTTCTTTGGGAAAGAGGAAGAGCATTAATTGCTGTGGTAGACTGCATAAGTTTGGGAACAAAAATACCTGCGGGAAACAGGATCAGGTTGTCAGTATCATCCTAAAGGCCCTTGTGTGTTCTGGGGTTTGATGATTAGATGTGGATAGAACAAAGAACTCATCTTGGCATGGATACCGGAAACTGAAATAATCTGTAAAACAAATCTTGAACCACACAAAATGCACACAATCTTGTCAGACTAAATATAGGTGAAGCCCATATTTAGACTTTTAACCCATTAAATTGTTGAAATTACTTGCTAGTAAGCCTGCATTCACCAGCACATGTTAAGACAAACAACTTCCTGCCCAAGGTTTCAAGGGCATTTCTGGCATGTGCCTGATTTTGCTAGGCTTCAGCCAGCTATTTCTCACATGTTAGGTACTGAAATTTAAGAACCAGAACCAGGGATCCTCCATACAAGGGTCATGTGTTTTCATTTCTCCCTTCTTTTGTGCTCAGCTAGGAATTCTTTCTCCAGCAGATAGAATATACTCTGGAAAGGCAAGCAAAATGTTCTTGGAGGAACATAATAATGAACACAGACACAACATGGTTGTGTATATATTGCCTGAGAAATCTGAAATGTTGCTGTCACAGCAGTATTTCCACGGAGTGCTGAGCTCTGTGAGACGTCAAAAGCAAATTTCAGCCTCTAGTTATGATTGGTGGATTTAGCTTCTTCCTACCAAGTGGGTGTCAGTAGTGTGGCTTCTTAGGAAGAGGCCGAGGAAGAGGCCTGACTTTAGTTCTTCCTCCCAAACTCAGTGTACAAAAGTACATCTGTCTTAGCAATGCAGACATGTAGCTTGTTTGTACCTTCAGTGAACCCTCAAGAGACTTTGACAACAAGGAATTCCTTATCTCATTGTCTGTTGCTGCTAGGAAGCACACTGGCAGTCGAAGTTTAAAAACAAGGAGGGCTTGTTTTGGGGAACAGGATTGCTTCCCTTCCCCAACCCCGAATTTTTATTTTTTATATATATATATATAATTAAATCGATGTCTCTGTTGCACTGCAAGGCAGTGGTGAGCCAACATTAGGTTTGTGGGACTGATCTTGCAGCTCTATTAAAAACCAAGTCAATCAACCAGAGCCAGGTGCAAACTGCAGGCTGCGAAGGGTGGACAAACTCCTGAGAATTAAGGAACGGGTTTCTGCAAATCACCCAGAGCACTACCAGTAGATTTCTGCCCCCCTGGGTATCAAGAGTAGTCACTTGCCTCCACTAAAACTTGGATTATCAGCCATTTTTTAGTCCTATTGGATCACAATTTCATTTTTGTCATTTTGTGGTTATGCCTCTTTAGGTGTTGCCTGAAGCAGAGGGTCATGGCTTATAAACATTAAAAATAAATACAACGTAACAGATTTCTGTTGAAAGAACTCCCCGGTCTGCATAAGCCCTAATTTGCAAATACTGTGGCTTCTTGAAGGGGGCTTATGCATAGAACTGCAGCTAAATGAAATTCAGGTGTTACTCTCATGACTGAGCCTTGGGGAGCTACCTGATTTTTCAGGTATTGCTCGGTCCCTTTGCACTGCTTTCTTCTGCTGTATATGTCGGATGCGGCTTGTTTGGTTGGTTAGGAGATGCTTCTGCTGCAAAGTGTTCTGTTTTTTTGGCGTGTATTATAACTTCACCCACACTCTCAAACAGATATCGTCACTATGGCTTAAGCTTGTTACGTCTCACTAAACCAGATGCTCTCAAACCTTGTTAGAAAAAGGTCTCTGCAGTGTTTTGCCTCCCCTCAGTCCTTTGCTGTACCTCTACTTGTGTTGTTTCCCATATCCAGGACAGCGATCCCTACCTCAAAGCTGGAAAGCAGTATTTCCTTGATGCCGTCAGCTGGTACATTTCTCCAGGAGTGGGTTGAGTTTAGGATCAAGGAAAGGCAGGACATGAGGTCTGTAGGGTTACCTAGGTCTCTGAGTAGCAGCAGATATTCTAAACTTTTAGTGATACTTTCATGAAAGTGTGGGCAATAAAGCATCTTTTCCTGTCATATATGCTGATTGGTTAAAAGATACACTCTGCACCCTGAGATCATTTAGCAGGAAAAGCCAAGGTTGAGCCTCTAGGATTTGATGTGCACAGAGTGTAAACCCTGCCAGTGGATTATAGCTTTGAATTTTGCAGTAATCCTAGATTATGAGGCTTTCTTTTAAGTTTCTGCTCTCTGGAGGGATGTGTGGTAAACTGCACCTGACCTCACCTTTTCTGTCTTCCTTTTAGATTGGAGATGATGAACAAGGGTATGACCTAGACTTGTTCTGCATACCAAAACATTATGCAGAAGATTTGGAAAAAGTCTACATTCCGCATGGACTTATTATGGACAGGTTTGTTGCACTTAAAACTGTATTCTAACGCAATTGTTTCCATGCAAGCCCCTGCTTGTCTGTTTTAAAGGGATTTTTGTTAAGAATTCCTGCTACTTCTGGGGAGCACAGAGCTCATTCCATTTAAAGTGGGCGTGTATGAATTTATTTATGTGGAACACTTATATGTCGCCCCATTCGCAAAAGCCTCGGGGCGGCTTCCAGTACAAATAAACAACTGTACAAATACATAAGAATTCACTCTGTAGACAGTATAAGCAGAAGACGAAGAATGCGAATGATGTTCTGGGATGAGCACAGTTCCTGCCAGGTTGTATCCTAGATCATCACACCTCTAAAAAACAGTAGCAGTTTTTGATACATGCGAAACAGATTCTGTAATTTGTGTTTCTGCTAAAAATAACAGGCATTGTATTTTTATCTAGAAAAGGGGCCAGATATCACTTTTTAATGCTTCTTCCTGTGATAGTTTCTAGGCAGTTATGTAACTCTTCAAATCCATAATACACCATTTGCAGCTGTACAGCCATTTTTCCCAATGAACTAACACAGTGAACTCACCATAACAGCCATTTTTCCCAATGGACTATCTCCGTTGCTAAATGTGGGGCTGGTGATTATAGAACAAGCAAGCTGAGACTTAAACCTGAGGGCAGTCTGTATAAATTAATGAGAACATGAATTCAAGGAAGCACTATAAACTACGTCCGTCTGTGCAATATAACGTATATCGAAAGTTCATCTCACTGGCAGTTTCGTTTGCATTACCTTAGAAGCAGGACTTCTGAAACGCCAGTGATCTTCTGTTCCCTGCTGTCTTGTTTCTGACTTCCTGGGATGTCTTACCAATGCCTTGGCTCTCAAGTAACAGCTGCCGTATGCTTGTGAAACAGAATCTCACAATCTTCATGCTTCATATCTGTTGCAAGTTGTCCAGTACCTAGGTAGAAACTCAGATTTGCTTTGGCACAAGCTGCTCAATAAAATCAAGGGAGCTTGGCAGCCCTGCTATTAGAGTAACCTTGACAAGTGAGAAAAAGCAGAAATGTCACTGATCGGCAAATAGTTCCCTGCACTGTCAGAGGAGAGGCAAATACTCTCCTGGGTGAGGAGGTACTGCTTGCTTTATCTTGGCATGTTTGTTTCCTGAGATTGAGCGCAAGCCTCAATATTAGTCATGCACTAAGCATGTTGTTGATACTGTTGCTGCTAATAATATTAATAAAAACGCTTCTCAACACCGGGCCCTGTACAGCAGATTAGGTTGTGTGTGTCTCTCTCTTTCCACAGGACAGAAAGGCTGGCACGAGAAATTATGAAGAGTATGGGAGGGCATCACATTGTGGCCCTCTGCGTGCTCAAGGGGGGCTACAAATTCTTTGCCGACTTGCTGGATTATATCAAAGCCTTGAACCGAAATAGCGACAAATCTATCCCTATGACTGTTGACTTCATCAGGCTGAAGAGCTACTGTGTAAGTGCATCTGGAGAAGCACCCAACTCTTGGCTTGGCTTCCTGGCCAGCAACACTTTCTGGCCACCGATCCCTCTCCTGCCTGTGGGTGGGGCAAGGTGCCTCACAGTGTGCTGAACTTTGGCACAGCTTTTGCTTGTGTTTGCCTTAGTGCAACCACCAATGCTTGAGCAGGTAGCCAAAGAGGAGCTGTAGCATCTGCAACAAGTTGGTTGCTCCAGAACTTAGTGCGATGAGCAGAGGGGAATCTCTCCCTCCGTGCTGTTTATGGGGCCGAGTGCACTAAATTTGTGAAGACTTGCGTGGCCCTTAGTACTGTTCAGCCTCCCAAATACTGGTTTTAGTATTTTGGTGTTAATTGTTTTTGTCTGCTTTAAATTGTTTTAAACTTTGTATGTTTTAACCCTTGCTGAAAGGTGCCTTGGTTCTTCTGAGAAAAGCAGCTGATAAATTCAATAATACTAAGCACAATTTGAGAATACCGATTTAAGTTAACTTGATAGTATCGCCCAATAAGGTATACAAATAGGTTAGAAGAAGTTGCTTCTCTGGTGAAAGGCTGGCTGGTTTGTCCGGAACCAGGATACAGTAGTTTGTAGGCACTCCTTTAAATTAAGAAAATAATTTGGATTCAAAGTCTAAAGAGTTGAGAAAGAGCTAGGATTTTAAAGCCAAAAGCCTTGGATTTCTGATGCGACTTCCAGGCCTGCTTCACACAAGGTACCAAGAGCATCCCATACAATGGCACATTCACCAAAACATGGGTACATACTAGGAAGTCATAATTGGCTGCAGCAGTGCCCCACTGCGGGTGTTAGAGGAACATGCCCACTAGTGCTTTTCTGGAAGTCGTTAACTCAGAAGCATTCAGGCCTGTTAAAGTCTAGCTTTGCAGAAGAACGTTCACTGATGTCAAGTGCATCGCGGGCAGCAAGATGATTCTGCTCCCTTGGAACATGATGAATTTCGTTTTGCTTTAATCTTTTGATCCCCTTTTTCAAACAGGAAAGATTTCTGCTACTTAAGTAAGGGGAAAGGGTGTTGATGATTCCTCTATAACATTTGCTATTGGAAGCAGATAATACTTGAAGCTTTAACTTTTCCACTCATGGAAGAAAAGCTCTACAGAGCAACATCTGAAATACATTATTTCTGTGATTCGGGTGTTGTACCTCTGGGATTCTCTTTGCTTCCTTATCTATGGGCCTGATTAGAGTACACAACAAGCAGGAAAGTATATGGAAACAACTAAATTGGAAACATAATTCCGTAATTTGCTTGCATTATCTCAAATTGTTTACAGAGTTTAGAAGGCTGGCATTAGTGGGACTTACGAAATTGAGGATTGATGCTCCATGAGGGATTAATCTGATTTCTTCTTCCTATTTTTAACATAGGAAACAGAGACACCTAGTTTTTGAGGCAAGCCTAGTTTCCCCAGGTTATGGGGAAAAGCAAGAGTGCGTGTATGGGGAGCCGCTTGTTTCTTTGAACAGTGTACTCCCCAAGTGGGGAAGTGTGGCACACACAGGTGGCAATGGGTGGGTGGATTGGAGGGGTTGGGCAGCTTCCAGACTTTTTCATATTTAGGCTATATAAGGCATGGGTTGTCTCATCATTAAGCTCCCTAAATGTTAAGGTCTGCAGGAAAGAGCTTTCTCCTGTGCAGCCCCCAGTGCACTCCCTCAAGAACCACAGACCCATTCAGGAGCCCTTAGAAAAGGTGTAGAGACATCTCTTTTCAGTTAGCCTTTTATAATGTGCAGTTCTTAATGGGTTTAGTGTTCTTGTTACTATTGTTGTGGGATTTTATTGTTTGAAATTGTTATACACCACCTTTATTGCTCTTAGCAGATAAACCAGTGTATAAATAATGATTACAGGAATAAGGAAAAAAGGAGGATACAGGGATACAGCTTGTGCAGTGTGAGAATATGCGGCAGCAGCAGTTTTGTTCTTGGGCATACTATGCAAGACGTGCCTTCATATGTCAGGATAATGGAAAGGTCTAACTACTGCTTCCTTTTCTGGCAACCTGTTCCCTAGTACGTCCCAGACTCTCTTTGTTGCCCTGACTTGTTGTAGGAGACCTTTTTGAGGTACGAGAGGCATCACCTCAGCTCTGTATCTCCTGTATCCAGGAGCGGGGCTGGGCAGAGGCTGCGGTTCAGTGGCGGGGCACGAGCTTTGCATGTGGAAGATTCCATCCCCGGCATGTCCAGGTATTGCTGGAATGGCATTTGCCTGAGGTCCTGGGTGGCAGGAGCTGCCAGTCCGTGTCCACAGTACTGGGGCAAATGGACCGAGGGACTGGCTCCTCACAAGGCAGTTTCTTATGCTCATATACTTTGGCCGGTTCATTTCTGAGAGGTTTGGAATGCAACCCTAAACAACCTGACCCAGGTGCAAATCTGAGTGAAGTCAGTGTGACTTTTTTTGAGTAGAAATGCGTATGATTCTGTTGTTAGTCAAGCAGAGGAAGGAAAAAGAAATGACAAAAAATTATGTGCAGGATACACCCCGTCTTTCTTTTTCTCCTTGTAAATAGAAGCAAAATTACTCCTCTACAGTTGAAAATATCCGTATGGGTTCATAGACTTCTAAAAATTTTCACTCCCCAAAGGGGTCCCTATCTATTCATTATGAATAACAGTTTTTCTTTCCTGTCTAACTTTAGAATGACCAGTCAACAGGCGATATAAAAGTAATTGGTGGGGATGACCTCTCAACCTTGACCGGGAAGGTAAGTCCTACAGAAAGATATACAAGTGTAAAAGTTAGAATATACAAGTAGAAGTGCTTTTATAAGTTACCATATTTTTCAGCACTAATTATCTTAGCTCAAAACAAGGCTATAACCAAACGCAGATAATTAAATGTAATTAAGGTGAAAGCATTTTGCAATAAGGTGAGGCCCAGTAATCCATGGCTGCCTTCTTCCTGGCTTTGTTTTGCTTCAACATCATCTTTGCATTGTTTTTGTCCCAGCGGGAAACAAAATTGTGTTACTATCTAGCACTTGCAACGCAAAAGAGTGGTGACGGCACCTGCCATTTGTACATAACAAAGACAAAACTAGAGACATTAAATCCATCATTTCCTATTAGCTATAATGGTTAAAAGGCACACTGGTATATGGATGCAATATAGCCCCGAATAGCAGGGACTGGAGTCAAACACAGGAGCGGCACTCTGCCTGCCTGCCTACCTGGCTTTTAAGCACCTAGAACCGGGGCACAGAAGTCCTTTCAGCCCGAGGGTTGAATGCAGTGGCAGAGAAGCTTCTGGGGGCCACATCGCTGTAAAGGGGTGGGGGAATCAAAAGTAGCATGAGGGCAAGATTTCAAAACTGTTTACTGCCCACCACTGGAAGTGGAATGCTGGGCTCGAGCGCTTGCTTGGAAAGAAGCCAACAGGCCTAGGTCAGCCCCGGCAGACTCTCCCTCCTGACCCCATCAGGGTCAGGTGTCACCTAAGGCCAGATGGGACCAGGACAAATTCCCGTCCCGGGCACACCGTCCTCTCAGTCTGGATTTGGGCCTGAAGGGCCCAGGAGAGTGTGGGCGCGCCCGGCGTCTGGCATTCCACCGCTTCATCACTGACCTCAGCATGTCTGTGAAGCGTCCTCAGACCCCAGCTCCCCGTCCCCCCACTTTCTGGAGCTTAACCCACTGTTAACTCTATTAAACAGGCAGATTTGTTATTGTGCAATGCTCCTTCTATTAAAAATGCGCCATAGGAGTGGATCACTTGGCTGCACTCCCATTCTCAAATTTTCCAGCCGTGCGCCGAAAAGCTGCTTACAGGACACATGCACATTGTTTGGATTGGCTGTGTTTCCTTCCTTCAGCTTGCCTGCAGCTGACAGCAGCACCTCTTGCGGCCACGGCTGGACTGCAAGTGCTCCCTGCACATGACTGCACAGACGGTGTGCAGGTGTCTGGACCCGGGCCTTGCACCAGCCTCCTTCCTGCATTATGTGCCTCTCTTGTATAGATGTGCAGGCATCACAGTTCAGCTGGCTGGGTTGCGCTTCACATCCCTCTCCTCCTCACATTCTCAAGAGCAGGGCAAAGTGCTCCAGTTCCGGTGTGGTACTAGTTGTTTTTAAAGTTGCTCTTCAGACCCCACTTAAACTAGCACAAAAATATAAACAAATTAAAAACATGAGAATGCCGCATGTAATTTGTTTAATTTGGTCCCAACACTTTCCTTCAATCATTGGTTCTGAAATTTTCATTGTTACTACATCAGGATTAGTTTATTTTTGAACCATAATAAACTTTCAAGCCTTAAATAATGTACTAATGAGCTCTAGAAACTTGAGTAATTTAACCATGAGGCACACACTTGTGACCATTTTATGCCGTTTGTTCAGAGATGAGGCATCCGCCTGTATGTGAATGCTGGTGAATTAGGGGAATGTGGAATGAAGATAGAAATCCTGATAAGCTTTGGATACATATAAATTGGAAGCGAAGTTTGCCCTCAAGTTACTCATATGTATATATTTTTCTCTTCTAGAATGTCTTGATCGTAGAAGTAAGTACAGTAATTTGCATTTACATTGTATGGTCCAGGGTGAGGTTGGGAGCAACGACATTGAAGAAATCCCTGTGTCACGAAACGCAGGGCACCCATTCCGGCCCAGAACCATAACTGTCCCTTAGCATCTTCTTGAGAGTCAGCAGGGTGGGCTAGAATTCTCTCCCAAGAAAAGTGATTCCAGACACTCAACTACCAGCCTCCACATTTTAAACTCGCTCACTGCTTCCCACCAAGAGTGGGTTGTTGGACAAATTCTGCTTAATTTCATTGTGACTGGCACTTCCAGTATTTTACACAAGAATGCTTTTGCTTTTGGGAAGGCCATATAAAGGGATTGTGTTTGGTATGCATTTGAGAGTGTATCAGTTTGCAAATCTGTTCCCTTCCTTGTTTATATTTACCGCCAAACACAAATGCACACCAAATGAGTATTCATTTTATTCTCACTCCTATGGCCGCTCCTGCCGATTGTAGCCCGAAGGAGCTCCTGTGCTGTAACCTTCTTTCAAGGTGCTTTGTTTTCAACAGGATATAATAGACACTGGCAAGACAATGAAGACTTTGCTGTCTCTGCTGAAGCAGTACAACCCAAAGATGGTGAAAGTGGCCAGGTACCTTTTCCTCTCTCTTGCTTGTGCGATCTTCGCTTTTCAAGGATTCGTGCAGGAGAAGGTTTGCACATCTTTTTTTGAACAGTCTGAAACCAGTTATGCCTGGGAGGGTTAAGGAATCTTAGATGAGGGCATCTGCTGTCCACCCATCAGTTTCCTCCACTTCTGACATTGGGTCTTGCTTTCGTCAAAGACGTATTTGCATTCGGAAGCCACATTGGTGGCCCAGTTCATTTTTCAATCTAAATAGGAGTGCCACACTGCACTGTACACTCTCCTAAGTATTTGCATCTTATACTTGTGCTGGGCAGAGCTTCAGCGTTCCTCTGCAAGCAGTCTCTTTCCCGCTCGGTAAATAAAATCGATTAGCCTTTTTCACATGTCTCACCAGATGTCTCACCATGACTCTGCTTTCCTTAACAAACTCCACTGTTGGCTTCCAAGAACTACTTGCTTTTTAGGCTGCTGGATTAAAGCAAAGTAGTTAAGACTTCAGTGGTACCAGAGCTTTAATATTTCTGACAGATTACAGTTGTCTGTGACTGAGAAAGGCAGAGGAAACCGAGGGGGTGGAGGTAGATGTATATCCACGGAGCAGCCTCTTCAGGGGCCTGGAATAACTTTCTGCGGAGGGTTCCTCAGAATCTGGGGATGTTGCTCAAACCCATGTTGAGCAGAGGACGGCCTGCTCAAGTGAAACGCAACCTCTTAAGCACAAAAGCATACAGGAAGTTGCTTGCATATTTGTCTAGATTAACCAGCAAGCCAATCAGTGCATTTTATTGATTGCTTGTAGCAATAAAGGTGTGAAATATGATACCAGAGGCAGATATAGGACAGAGAAGTGGTTCGCTATTTTCCGTTGCCATAGCACCTCTAAACAGTTCTGCCAGAGGCAACTGAGGGAGCGTCTTGTGCATGGTCATTTTGGTGTGACCTTGAGGCAACGGTGCCGAACACAAACCAGCCGGACTCTCCGTCCCTGAGCCAACGTCTGTCACTGCCCACAGTTTGCTTATAGCTGTATGACAGAGATGCAGGGAAGGAGGGAGTCCTCAGCCAAGCGGGGGAGGCAAAATCCTCCCCTCACTGCTACGCAGTTTGCACACTGGGCACGTTACCTGCCCCATATGCCCCCCTTCACCACTGAAGAAGGCGGAGAAGCATTCCGGTGCTGGCACAGCTCCTCCTCACATACCCTCAATCAAGCAGCAGCCTTTACTTTTAAAGAACTTAGAGACTTCTTTCTATACCTCTTTGACTCTTGATTTGCTGTTTACACTGTGATGTGTTCTTGGTGCACAAGGATAGGAGTTCGTGGACTTACAGCGTAGGATGCACGTAGCATGCTGAATTCTACCTGCACTTCAATACCTGTTTGCTCGGCTTCTTTTTACAGCTTGTTAGTCAAACGAACACCTCGAAGTGTAGGATACCGGCCAGACTGTAAGTGGAACTTTTACAAGCATTTACTGCACTTTAAATAGAATCATAAAAGCATTGTGGCTGGCTTTCCCCATGCTCCCCGCATTTGGGGAATTGTAGGGAGGGGGGGGGGAGAGACAAATTTGTCTGAAAGCAGCTGTTGCCATAATGAACACCAGGAATTTTATGAAATGACACCTGGCTTGTATCCGTGCTGACTGTACTTGGTAAAATACAATTGTCTGCTGTGTGCTTAAGTAAAGATCCCCCAAAGGACTGAAACGCTGGTGTGGTGTAGCAGTGCGAACGTAGGCCTGCTTCCCTGAGACTGCCTCTTGCGCTTCAAATTGCAGCCTAAATTAAGCCCTTTGGGTCATCTGATAGGTTTTAGTCTGGGGAGCCCATCGTTCCCCTCTTGTGCACAGCCAGTACGCCATGTGGGCTGCTTGGAGATAAATGTAACCAATACAGCATTTTCCTTTATTGAAACGAACTGTCCATTTTAGGTACTGGATTTGTAACACTGTTTGTTGTATATTTTTAAGCGGTATAAGTTTGATGTGGCATTATCAGCTGATGACTAGAACAGTTCATTGAATACCACAAACGATGTAACATGGCTCTGTCAAGGTTGCCATAATTCGCCATCTTGATAAACTCTGCTTCTTTTCAGTTGTTGGATTTGAAGTGCCAGACAAGTTTGTGGTGGGATATGCTTTAGATTATAATGAATACTTCAGAGATTTGAATGTAAGTAATTAAGAAAGGTATTCTTGTTCAAACACTGAAGAAAAAGAATCCCTGGTTCTTCCTCTTTTCCCTACCGCCTCTTGAGCTGCAATCCCAAGCACTGGTTCCTTTTCTTCTTTTAGTGGTGGGCAGTGATACGGGAAGGGGAGGGAGGGAGGAGAGCAAGGGTTTCCACAAGATCAGACTCTCACAGCAGAGGAGAGGAAACAGCCAAAGTTCCACTGCCCATTTTGACTCTCCACCAGCCCTCCTTCTCTGACACCAGTGCGGGGTTTCGTCCATCCTGCCTGGCCACGCCACTTAACAGGCTGCTTCCCAGGAGAGGTGGACAGCCTGCTGCAAAGCAGCTTCCTGGGAAAGGAGCTGGGAAGGGGAAACAACCTTAGGAAGCACAGGGAGACCAGGTGGGGACACTGAGTACCCCAAGCCCTTGGAGACCTGCATCCAGGCAGACCGACACCAGTGCTGCTCAGGAGTGGCTCTTGGGCTCCCTAGTAATAGGTGCACAATGGTGACGGCTCCAAATTCAGTTGATGTAGTGAAGCGCCCCAGATGATCCCTGCAGCACCAGATGGCGGGTCCAGCCAGCTCGGTGGTCTGCAGCTTTTTCTGGGCAGCCCCCCAGGAGCAGCTCAGGGTGTCAGCCGTTTGTCATGGCTGCCCCCCAGCAGAGGGCATCCAGCTGAAGGCTGCCTCTAAAGCAGGGCAGCCATGTCCTAGCTGGGGGCCACAGAGCCTTCTGGTCTGATCCCCTTGCAGAGCTATCGCCACACCTTGTGATGGGCATCGAGCTTTGGGGGGGGGGGTGAATGCTGCCCTTGTTCCCTTACAGGGGTGCACGTGAGGACCCTGCAGGACTCGGGGGCTGTCCCCCCAACCCCCGTGCGTGGGCCAGGTGCAGGCGTAGCTCTTCCTCCAGTCCCTGTCAGCTGGATCCCATTCACCTTTTCCCAAAGCACACAGCAAGCGCCAAGATGCCCAGTCCACCCTTGGCTCCATTCCTGCCACTGGTCGCCACCGCTTGGGAGAAGCATCTGCGGAATGTGGCTCTCCTCGTTGTTAGGCTTCTAATCCGCATAGTGTTTTACTTTCTGTGTTTCAGCACATTTGTGTAATAAGTGAGACTGGGAAGCAGAAATACAAGGCTTGACGGCACTGTTCTCGGCACTGCTGCCGTGGGCTCTTGAAGCTGACATCCATTTTCCGCTGCCGCAGGCGCTCGTCACCAGCTTTCCTTGTGGGGCGCTCCACCCTTCTTGTCATTGCTTGCTATAACTTATTGCATGTACAGTGTGGGATCTTGTCTCGTTCATTTCCATTTGACAGACTAACAGAGTGCAGTTGTTCTGTTTGTTACCTCTCTCCCCTCTTTTCCCTCTCTTCAAATTTGCACTATGAATCTACCAATTCCGGCTCCTTCCGTGTCGGAGATTTGCTGTGTGTTGAACCCAAGTTGAACTGTCCAAGACATCCTGTTTCTCCCCACCCGCCTTTTAAACTTCATCAACCCAGAACTGAAATACTTACAAGTACTGTAAATGTGTAAGGCATTTTAAGATGGGAAATCTATATTAGTAATATTTTTTTAAAAAACAAGTAATTTAAGATTTATATTGTAATGAATGGAGAAGTTGGGTGATTGCTTGCTGCCCCAGGAGGTGAGGACGCAGCTCCATGGGGCAGCTGTTGAAGGCTGCTATGCTCTTAAAGGCATATGGACAAATGTTTTGCTAAACTGCTTTTTCTGGAGTTACCTTACTTGCCTCTTAGGAGAGCTTTGAGTAAAAAAAAAGTTATGTTGGCCTGAAAAGAGAGCAGGTGACCAAGTCAAATGTTTAAGCAGCTACCAAGGTTTCTGCCTCATGTAGGAACAAACAGCACAGTCCACTGAGAACTTCTCTCCCACAAGTCCTAAAGAAGAAAACGGGAATTCATTCCCACAAGGCATGCACACCAGAGGTTCCAGGAGGACTGCGTCCTGTTTTTCCTTTCCTTTCTCTCCATCAGCTTAGCAGAGTCGCCTTTCAGATCTAACAATCTTCATGTATTTTACACCAATGAAAAAAATTGTAGCGTTCAGTGTTTGAAGTGCGCAAAACCAATGTTCTTTAAAATAAAGGTAGCACTTTGGCAGCTGTGCTGACTTCTTCCATATGCTCAGATGCGGTGCAGGCATCTCACCAATGCTTGCTTATTCCCCCGATTGGACTGATTCCTGTACACAAGAAAGCAAGTTCCATGACTGCGAAGATCCCAGCACTATGTAGAGCACAGAATCAGTGCAGAACCCAGGAAGAAATAGAATTGCTTTTGGCAGGATACATTCTCAGCCTGTTGGAAAGACATTCTGTGCTGCTCTGGCAAAGCCAATCGCAAAGATGAACTGTTCATTAAACAATTGTGGGTAAGCAGAGTAACTGTCTGTTCTTCTTTCCCTAGACTTGTTTGCGCGTGGGCTTTTCTTACTTGGTCTGTCGATGCCTTTTATTGCTGGACGTGCCACTGAGCCAGGTCTGACATGCTCACGCGTTGTGAGATTGCGTGAGATTCACGTGTGTCAAATTGAAGAGAGCTCTGAAGGAGTCCTCACTCAGAACAAGGCCCCGTTTCTCACTTGCCATTGTCAAGAATTAAGCATTGCTCTGCTCTTCTGGCCCAGAGCTTCAAGAAAGCAGAGCCTTGTCCAGGCCCTCCCTGTGTTTCACAGGCAACATCGCCCTCTGCTGAATGAGTGGGCATTCCCGCTGTCGCTCCAGACTCCCCTGCTGTTTCCGTAGGAGGCGAAGTCAGTGAGGCCAAATCAATACCACCAGGCACACGTCCTTGCCGCTCTGTTCATCCCATGGATGCCAAGTTTGGCCTGGCATTAAGAATCCGAAGAACCGGTGGGTTAGTGCAATTCAAAGTGGCTTCTCTGCCTCTCCTTTACGTTTCAGGTCCTGCTTTTCAACCCATTTCTTCTGGCCGCATTGTCTTTGAGGCCACTGTCCTAGTGGTCCCCATCTTGCCCATAAGACCAGGTTTCTTCAGCGGACTCTGTTTACACCCTGCCTTAATTCCCCTTCTGTGTTCTGCAAGCTTCCTTCATGTCCCTTGTTTTCTTCCTCCTTCCAGCTGTGCAATCTTCCTTCAGAGACTCCCTTCTCATTTTGCAGCCCTCTGCTTGGCCCACAAAACTCTTGCTATTTCATTGCCAGTATCAAGATGAATTTCAGTCCCTTCTGTCACAGAAACGGGCTTGTAAGGCAGTTGGTGCAGCTTCATCTGCTCCCTTACCAGACAATATAAATCAGTATGGAAAGGGCAAAAGGGATTTGGAGTAGCTCTAGCTGCCTCCCTAAAGCAGAGTAAATGCCTAGTGCAGCTCTTTGACAGCAGCCTTGTTTCTGCACGGAAGCACAGGAAAGGTAGCTGGCATAAACAGAGCAATTGGGATTTCCCCGGAAGCAGAATTGAGGGAAACCTAGACAGTTCTAAAGAGTGGGCCAGTTTGCCCAGGCAGAATTCTCCAGGGCTCTCCATTCCTTAGCCTTTCTGTTACGAGAAGACCGCTGAAAGCTAGCTGCTGCGTGTATGAGTGAATGCTGCCCATTTCGTGATGTGGAATGAGATTCCTGCGCTCCAGTTACTGTTTTGCAATTCTTGTTTTGTATTTGAGACATGCTGAGTTAGTCAAGATGGTGTTAGCTTGATAGCATGGACCCCAGCTCATCTGTGAGGGCCTTGCCTTCTTGCCTCCTGCTCTGGAATTCTGTGGCCAGGTAAATTCCCTGGAGCAGAGCGCCTATCTCGGCTTGTGCCTCCTCCTGCCTTGTGTGCTCTCCACCAGCACATCTAACTCCTCTCTTCTCCTGGCTTGCCTGTCATGTACATTTTACAGTGATAAAATGTTAGCATTGCCATATTCTCTTGGAGTTTAAAAAAATGATACAATAATCGAAATCACAATTTGCTCATCTGGTACTCAGGGAAAATTATTTATTTATTATTCTTTCACATTCACTGCTAACTAAGCTCTCAGAACAGTTACATCAAACACATCTCTGCACTTGTCCCTCAGGTTGAGGTTTCTCTGAATTTGCCTGCAACCAAGTGGAGCCTGGCACAAGTGAAACCCTTGACTTAAAGCACTGGGCACAGAGAAATCCATGGGGCAGGCAACTGGGGCAGGGAACCAGCCGCACCTCTGCTGTGCCGTGGGGGAGAAGCAGGTGTCCAGCAGTGGGGCCTCAGGCAGCAAACACCTGGCGGCCAAAGGTAAAGGAGTTGCCTGTGCAGCCGGGAGAGCCAAGGTGTGTCCACCTCAGCCGGCCGTTGCCAGCATGCTCGTTCTCTGCATGCGCTGGAAGGAGGGCGCAGAGGCCTTGACTACAGGTGAAGAGAACAGGGCTCTCAGATCTGAGCAGGCTTGTTCTTCTTGTGTAGAACAAACAAGGGCAGTTGAGATGAGCAGAGCAGGGTCTGCAGTGGCGGTCCCTGGCTCCGGCACGTGGCGGAGAACCAGTGGAGCTGCAGCAGGGCCCCTTTTCCGGTTCATGTTCCAGGTTGGGGCCTGGGCACTGGCCACGGGAAGTGTGCGCACGCGAGGGCATCTCGCTGCCCCTCTTCCCCCGCAAGGTAGCAGAGGTGGACTCAATCCTGACCTGTACCAGGAAATCACAGCTGGGCCAACGGGTAGCCAGTTGCTCCTCATCCTCCCCCTCAGTCAACGGTGCTCTGCGGTTGGTGCAGCGATGCGAAACGACCCCCGGGACAATGGGGCAGCCCCGAAGCCCACTGCCTCTGGGGAGACCTGCCGGACTGACCCAGCCCAGAGAAAGAGGGCAAGTGGGGGGAGCACAGGCGAGCCCCTCCGACGCAGCCGTCGCTTATCTCACGTGCGGCGGGTCGAGGAGGCAGCGCACCTGCCGGCGTCGCCCCGGGTTGATCCTGGAAGCGGCGGCCGCGCCCGCCGGACCCACCTTTCCGCAGGTGAGCAGGCGAAGCGCCGACGCTGCAGCCGCTCGCTCTGCCTCCTCGCGGCTGCCGCCGCGGGCCGGACCGGTTCGAAGCGTGCCCCCTTGCCCGGGCCACGGAGGACAAGCGGGGGGGGCGCTCCGCGGCCGTCTCCCGAGCACCGCAGGGCCCGCGTGGGCGCGCGTCTCCCGCCGAGGGGGCAGCCGGCGCGCCCCGCTCTGAATGCGGCGCTGGCCGAGGCGGCGGCGCGAGCGCTGCTCCACGCTGCGCGGATCGGGGCAGGAGCCACCCGCCGGGCGGCGCGCGCGTCCTCCCGCGAAGGCGTGGGGCGCCCCGCGCCGCCGCCCCGGAAACTCGGCCCGCTGAAGAGCCCGGCACGTCCGAGCGCGCCGGGCCGCGCCCCCCGCAGACACGTGCGTGCGTCGCGGGGGGAGGCGAGGGCTTTCCTCCCGAGCGGGGCCCGCCTGGCCTGCTCGAGCCGGCGGGTCGCGGCCCCTTCCGACCCGAGCGCCCCTTCTGCACGGGGGGCGGGGAAGC
>JAIXND010000674.1:23886596-23896989 GCA_023646645.1 Varanus salvator macromaculatus | reverse complement strand
CCCCCCCCCCCCGGGAGCTAGCGAGGCTGCAATCTGAGGACTCGCCCCATCACAGCCGAGCAGGCAGAGAAGTCCAGGGCTGGGAGGCTGCAGCCCGACACTCGCCTCCGCTCTCTGCAGACGGGCACGACTCTGCGGTGGGTGACTTGCTCCCTTCCGTCCCCCTCTTTCCCGCAGCCCCCAGTGCCCGGGTGCTGTTCCTGGGAGGCTGGAAGCCCGGCCTTCCCCGCCATCCACGAAAATGCCCCGCCGCCTTTGCATTTTTACTCCCTTCCACAACAATCCCCGAACAGGAGAGCGATGCCTTGCACGGGTCTCCAGAAAGCTCGCAACCAGCAGGAACGAGGTGAAAACGGCCATTGCTACCCACTCGCAGCGCCCGGCTCGCTTCTAGGAGAGGGGAGTAAACACTGGTCTACAAGGAGAAAGCCTCAGAAATGGGTCACTAATAAAGAAAATTAAGTCCTGGGCATTTAATTGGCTCCAGTTTCGAAGATACAGCTTCGGGTCAAAACTGCATCAAAATAATTCAAAATCATGAGGGGGAGGTGTGATTATGCTCCATAACTTTTCTGCAAAATGAGATATAGCAATGAGAATGGTGCCACACATCATTATAAATTTGTCTTTTAATTGATACCAGTAACATAGCTTTCCATTCATTTATTGGTTTTTCATGTAACATTTACTGAACCAGATCTTTTTGGCGATCATGGAAAACAGAGATCCTGACATGACTCTGCAAGAGGTTCCCCCGTGGCATTTTGGAGCCCAGTAGCTCTGCCTTACACTTAGGCAATTCCAAACCCCATTTAGTTCACTCTGAAATTAGGTCTGCTTCAGGAGCAGCATATGGTGGGCTAAAATTTGGGTCCGCTGACACTGACAGCCCCAGATCAGCTGCATCCTGCTCATCGTCTTCATCATCACCAAGTCTAGAGAGTGGGATTCTGGTGCATCTGGAATTGGCCAGTCCTCACCATGGGGCACAGGACTCAGCACAGATGGAATGTTTGGGTAACAGCAGTCCACTTCTTCCCGAGATCCCTTTTGCAACTGGGGGAACCAGGCAAAAATAGCCGTCGCTACTATGATTGGTGGGTTCCCCCCACGCACCATTGGGATTGCGAAAGGCATGGACTCTTTCTTCTTGCTAGCCAACGGCGCAGAGCAGTTGCACATGCAGTGCAACAGTAATGGGGGGCCCGACTCTTGTCCTGAGCCCCCATTTTGCGCCCAGAATATAGGTGGCCTGCCTTTTTTACCACTGCCCTGACACTGCATTGCTGAGATGCAAATAGAACCTCGCCACAAATGCAGCAGAAGTTCTCTGCGGTGTTTACACAGTTTCGAGGCACACAACTGTTCCTTGGAAATGTTAGGCAACGACACTTTCACAAGCCACCAGATCTAACTGTATGATGCGTAGGTCTGACCAAGACAAATGCACCTTGCAATAAAAGATAAATGACAGTTAGGTAATCATCTTTAGTCTCAAAGTGAAGATAAATATATGCACTTCCATGTGGTACCATTTTCATTGTTCTACCGTACTTTGTCGAGAAGTTATGCGGCACCAGACACCTCCCTCCCTTCTAGGCAAGTATACTCACCTGTGTATAAATCTTTATTGTGAAATATCTTGACAACTTTAGCTAACCAGCACCTTTATCACCTGCTTTCTAATTCATCTAATCAAAATATGTAAGAATTAGCTAAAATGTGGCGGTAAATTTTGGCGGTCAATAGTTCCCAAAATTTGTAGACTAGTGTTATGTCCATCCAAACAGCTGTCTTGAGGGGTTCCCCAGACACTGCAAGCAAGCTTAGTTTTTCCCTCAAAGCGACCACTTCAGGTGTTCCCAGGCTCTTTATGTTCCCCCAGCCTGTTCAAAAGCAACCTTAGATTCGCCCAGTACTCGGATTTGCCCTCTTCCCCTCAGATGGCCACGATCCGGTGTCAGCAATGAGCGGGGAACATTGGCCACCGCCAGCAGCTTTTGTCCCTTCTGCCATCTCCTGTCTTACTCTCAGGGAGCACAGACCCTACCTCTGCCAGTGGGTCCAAACCAATCCTACACAGAGTGCTTTTAAGATCAGTCTGTGGACCACACGTTCCTCATTCCCGCTACAATGCTGAGACGCGGTGCGCCAAGCGTCATGAGCATCCAGAAGAGGCATGTTTGCAATGCAAATATTATTTATTTTTTCAAAGATACAGCCAGCGAACATGCACAGCCCATGCTGCCCAGTCACCACACCGGGGAGGAAACGCTTTCCAACTGAGCCTCTGGGCTGTGTTTCGGTCGCGCGCATGAGCACACGTTCTGCAGCGTTCGCTTGCGATCGATCCCACGGAGGTTGTCCTCTGACCGACTAACAGCTTCTTCAGGCCCTGCGTGGGGTCTGCTGACGCCTCCACGGGAGCGTGCCAGCGTCAGGCCAGTCTCAAGCAGCACAGCAATACTGGAGGGCAATGGAGGCAGTCCTATACTCCAGTATTTACGTGCTGCTAGAGCGAGGCAGACGGGTGCTTCCCTCCTGGAGGTCCCCGTGACCAACTCTGCCCCTTCTGAACAGGGAGTCCTGCCAGAGATTCAACAGGCAGCCTCTTTTGTTGCTCAGCAATTCTCTTGCTCCACACGGTTCAGGAGCTCCTGATCAGTTTCAGAGGAAACCACAGGGAGACCGTCTGTGCATTTTTTTTAGCTTGGGCGTAAGATCCACTGAACTGAATTCAAAGGGACTGGCTTCCAAGAAAAACATGGTTACTGTTGGTGTCCTGAGTGTGCAGTCCTCGTGTAACACACTCTTTAGGATTTCATGGGAGCAACGACTTCTACCAGGCCCAGACACCCCTTTGACCCGACAACCTGGACACTGTTGTTCCCCTGCCCAACATTCTGGGCTTGGGGAGAGAGAATTCAGTGTACGCAGGAACACCCCCAAGCTTCATTCCACCCACCATGAAAACCAAACACTAAGTAAAAAAGCTACACTTTGGACACTCTTTTTGGCATGCATGGTTTTACATTTGGGAAGAACATGAAACTTAAGAAAACAGTAATGAAAATCTACCTAAAAATGGCTGATCATGCAGGCTAAGGGATGCAGACATGGCATTTTTACTAGTTTTGATATCCAGAGGATCATCTCTCCTGTGTTAATCCCTGAGGTGGTGATGCAGCCCAGAACGGTCTGTATCTTCTTGTCCCTACAAACCATGTCGTGCTGCTACACCACCGCAAGGCCTACCATCTGGGAGGCAATCCCAAAGCAGAGTGGGTGGTAAACGGAGCCAAACAACAGGGCTACCAAAGTTACTAGTCCTCTTGTCTCCTCCCTGCCTCTACCACACATATGGAGAAAGCTCAGGAATGGAAGCAGAACAAGTAGTTACAGCAGAAAGGCAACCGAATATTAAACCAAAGTCCCATGAAGCACACGAGGAGCTAAGAGTTTATACATTCACACGACTCGAAACGATCCTGGATGGCTGGGCAACTAAGGCTCAGACAGCATCACTCTTTGCAACGGCTTCTGCTAGCACAAGAGTAGTATAATTGTCATATTTTTACCATCTGAGTCTCTATTATGCAGAAACTACTGCAGCCCTTCCAAAAGTGTGTTGACTGCAGCTGTATAAGCAGCATCCAGGAATGCAAATTTTACCATGAGTTCACAGGCAAAGCTTAATTTACTCCAGGAGAAATGCCAGCCAACAAAGACAGACATACAAAAGACGTCAGTATATTTAGATAATTAGGTGGTTCAAGTGGCTGGTATTGTACAATCTACAAAGAAAAAAAAAAGTTTACCTTTTGTGTGCCCACCTGCAGTTGTGAATTGCAAAGTTACATTCTGTGTGTGAGGTGACCCCCAAATACAACTGCTACTCTGGAGACTTTTCCAGAACGATCCTGTAATATTTGGCTGTGCAAGGTAACCTTTATAAACCTATAGTATTTTTAAAAATTTTGCAGCAGTACTGGAGTAGCAGGAAAAAGCCCCCAGTTTTCATTCACATAAAGTCGGACTTTCTCTTCTCTAATTCTAAATTTACTGTGAAATTAAATGATTGCAACACATCAGTTGCTGCATACAAGAATCACAAACTATATAGCTAGATTTTTTACTGGCCTAATCTTCAGCTAAAAACATTACACTTTATAATTAAAACACTAGCAGTTCCCCCCAGGTTAGTATGCTCCAGATGTGTTGAACCACAACTCCCAATGGCCATGCTGGCAAGGAATGATGGGAGCTGCAGTCCTACACACCCGGTTGGTGGAGGCTGCCCCTGTTATGCAGCCATTCAGTAAATACAACTGTCTCCACTCGAGGAGCCTCCATGTACACATATCACAATCGGCGCCTATTCTGGCTGTCTTTCTTTCCTTCCTTCCATCCATCCATCCATCCATCCGTCTGGACAGAGAGAGACAGCCAAAACAGGTGTCAATAATATCACAACTAGCACATTAATTGGTGGCCTGTGAAACACTGGTTAGAATACTCACTTGAAGTGGTGCAGTTTTTGGAAAAAAAAACCCTTAGCAATATTGTGTTAAGTTGTAGCATGCCAAACTGTTTCTTATTGAATGTTTCTTTCTTTCTTGTTTTGAAAAGTCTTGATAATGTCTTAGGTTTGTGCTACTTTGTCTGTAGGTAGGAAAAACCATTTTTAAAGATGCACTTCTGGGAATCAGCCAGCCATGTGTGTGTCATTTTCCTCCTCCTGCGGACACTCAGCAGGGAAATGCCGTCCAGTCCAGCAGTGTTTTAACGCCTGACTGCAACACACACAGTTGTCAGCGCTTAAGGAGCAGGGCTTGGTGAGATCCCCTCTTGGGGACATTAAACAGCACTTTGGTGCACATCTTGGCTCAGGGATGGGCAATGGGGAGCCGTCCAGATGATGATGGACTGCAAGGTCCATGCCCCCCTGTGTTGGTCCTGCTGACTGGGGATGCTGGGGGTTGCAATCTCTGAAGGGATACAAGCTGCCTGCTGCTGCATCCACTGCTAAGGCACAAAAGAATCCCGGGATTTTGCAGCCAGCTTTCTACTTTGCTTTTTCTTGAGCAACGAGAGGGGAAGAAAGGATACTATCCCACCGGGCTACGCTCTTTTCTTTTCCTCTTAGGCAAGGCGGGTTCCTCCCAGCAGTGAGGAAAGCAGGGAAATGCAGAACCTTTGCACAGGCTTTAAGCTACTGGCTCAGTTCAATGCAGGCGAGGACATGTCCCCAGTTCATTCTACTCACCTGTCCCAGCTCACCTTTTGCGCTAGAATGTCTCCTTGGACCTATTTATCTTCAGCGGCATCACAGACTATATTTTAAAAAAACCCACAAAAAGTTCTTACAAACGGATTCAATACATGCATCGAAATGCTGTGAGGCACCATCTAACCAAACCTTTAGACCTATGTGCACCAACAACTGTTAGAGGAAGTTGTATGGGGTTTTTTTTAACCATGGGGAAACCCCTACACCCCCAGATACACGAAGTACAAAAAAGGCCAGTTATACAGATGTTTCCACACAGCCATTCCTGTTTGCCCCTTTGCTTTATTTCTCTCTCAAAGCAAAGTCTACTGGAACAGTTGCCCCGAGAGCTGAAGTGAAGCGTCTGTTAGCCCCACTGGTGTCAGAGGCGCACAAGAGCAGGGATTCCTCTCCTTGGGATCAGAGGAGTCTCACGCTGGCTGGATGCATGGTGCATTATTGCAGTTAGTAAGGCAGCACCAGGCACGGATCCCAAGGAAGCCAGAAATGGCCTCTGAGGAAGTGACTCCCTTTCATCAAGGAACAAACCGGGGGTCCCTAGGAACAAGTTGCTTAACTAACAGCTCATGCATCCAGGGAGGCACCTGTCCATTTGACTGCACTTGACCAACCGGCTGCTGGACATTTGAGATATATAACATCTGGCAAGATCCTACCATGGACTATCTTTACAGGTGCACGAGCCCTTGATGTTGTGGCCATCTGATGACAATATGCATGTGTGAACCAGCTCTTGGAGAGGAAAGGAGCAGCAGCCACGACACTCACCTCACCCTGTGGATTCAGCAAAGGCAAAGAACGGCATCCAGAGGAAAAGGTCACAGCGCAAGCGCTGCCTGATACTCTAGTGGAGACAGAACCAGGGCCTGAAATTGTGAAATGAGAAAACAGACTTAATGGTTGCAGACAGACGTCTGTCAAAATAAAATAAAGAGTTAAACACAGATTGCCTTTACAGACGTGGAACATGGTTGGCCCCTCGCTCCGCCCTTCTGCCAGAGAAAGGGCAGAAGAGAGACTGCTAGATACACACTTGCGCTGCTGACAGCCCCCATCGAGCAAACAAAGACTGGTGTTTGTGGCATCTTCCAACTTTCCCTCCTCCGCAGCTCTGTGGCAGAAAATACACCATAATCATCCAGAAAGAAAGAAATCCCCCTGCAAGTTCTCCCCCCCTCCCAACTTGGGGAGGCACAAGGAACTTCAGAAGTCATCGCACAAAATGCACTGCAGTTCCATCCCACTAGCATTTTAATAATTCCTGTTTAACAGACCAAAACTTGAGTTTTGCAGAGTTCATGGCTTGCCTGTGACTTTGTCTGCCATAAACAAAGAACGAACCACAAGGGTTTAATAAATCGGAACCAAGGAATTCTCCGTTTCAGTCGCACTTTTGACAAGGACATTTGCTAGAGAAGGTTTTTGCCCGATTACGGGACTTTTCAGGGTATTCACAAAGGGCTCTCTCTAACTACACTGGGAACCCTGGTCTTGTGGGCGATTCAGTGAGCTTTTCATGTGGATTTCAAATGTAGGACAATCATATTTAGGCCAGCCATGCTAACCAGTCCAAATCCACCCAAATGAATAAATGTTGAATCTGCAAAAATGTTGACTAGTTCACTGCAAAAAAGAAGCCACCTTCTCAGCCACTGCAGAACTTTGCACTTTCAAAATTTTTGCAAATCTCTCCCATTTCTTAGCTCTGGAAATGTGCACACATTCACAGATCTGCATGCTAATTTATGCTGAGATGTACATAAAGTGACAGACATTTATCATGAACATGTAAGCCATAATCTATACAAGACCGTAAGAAAAGGTTTGCTGGATCAGGCTGGGGATCCTAACAGCTGCTCACAAAGTAGTCAGACAACTGCCTATGGGAGCGCTAAACAGGACATCAGCGTAAGAACACCCTCCTGCCCATGTTCCCCAGCAACTGGTGCACACAGTCACACTGCCTTCGCTACTGGAGGAAGCACAAATCCATCAGGCCTAGGAGCATGGATAGCCTTTTCCGGTTTCCTTTGAATGCCAAAATTGGCAATAGTACTACATCTTGTGATTGCTGAACAATCCGATCGGCCGACTTCCTCACATCTGCAAGGCGCATTCCCTGTATTGTAACTGCAGGGAACCCAGGCCCATGGGAATCGCTCCTGCAGGCCCACTGAATTCAATGGGTTGCATGGGAGCCCACGTGCCCCTGGTGCAGCTCCCATTCATTTCAATGGCACTCATGTGGGAGAAGTGTGATGGGTTTAAAGCAACAGCACTGCATTTAGGCTGTCATCCTTTACATAGTTACCTGGGAGTAAGCCCCATAGAACTCAATGGGACTTATGTCTGAGAAGACATAGGCTTGCATTATTAGAATTTCTATCACACATACACTGAATTACCCCATCTCAGTAATGCAACAGAAATAATCAAACCTTCAGTGCGTAGAAAAAAAGCACTATTGATTTGGGGGAAAGTGACTACTGATTTTGAGCAAACTTACCAAAATGCAGCTGCCAAATCGTCTTGTTTTTGGGAAATTGCTTTGAAATAATTTCAAACACGTATCCAATGTAGAAGACAATGCCTGCCCCCCCCAACCAGATTTTTAATAATGTCTATATGTTATTGTTTCCTTTTAGGAAAAGGCAGGAAATACGTGTTTCAAGATGAAACTTAAATAACTGATACAATTTGTTTTCACAGCAGGAAAAGCAAAGCAAAATAATTGTTATACATATTAAAAAATGTAATTTATCACTTGCTCCATAGACAGCTGGCAAATGTTACTCAGCTTTTTTCAGCTTCACTCTCAAACACACCCTTAGCAAAATTGATTAAAAAATTCGCCAAAAATTAATTAAAAAGCCAAACTGAGCTAGCATACAAACACAGAGATATAAAGTTGCAAATGTCCCTCTTAACTTTTCAAGAGGAAAGTGCTCTGCTCTGCTAAGCTTTATTTGAAAAAAAAAAAAAAAAAAAGGAAGACAGGCGAGAGAAGGAGGGAGCACAAGATGCACATTTACTGTACATTAGAAAAAGTTTTGCCAGTAAAAGTTTTCCCTCAAAACTGCTGACGGAGAACAGTATCTTACTCCCAAGTGACTTTCAGTTTTGTTGGTGTCGCCTCCTCCAGATATAAAGACAACGTTGCAGACCTAGAAAACAAACTCCTAAAAACATGCATTTCTTAAGCACAGGAGGCAGCGGCCGGTGGGGGGGGGGGGGATCTGTCCGGGATCAGCACTGAACGTTAGCTGCGAACACAAGAGTAGAATAATTTTCTTTGCAAGTTCTGCAGCACCATTTCTAAATGCCATTGCTTAGAAAAGGGTCCTATGGAAAGAAGTTCCCCAGTCCTACAGCACCACCATACAGCGAAACCCAACCAATCTGGCCTGCCCCTCCCCTCGACAGCCATACGGAGGGCCCCCCCCCCCTGCACAGTTAATAGCATTTTCTAAGCTCTGGACAGAAAAAACGATTCCTAGGCAACCCCTGGAAATTGTTTTAACTACTGCTTGCACAAGATAAAAGCACTGTGATGTATAGGTAATACTTCCAACAGCATTGCAAGTATACATTCTCAGTATTTGCCCAAGCACATGTCAGTGGGTACCCCTGTTTCCTGTGAGAAACAGGTCGACAGAAAACGTATAGAAAAATATTTTACTATGTCGCTACTCATTTCACAGGTCCTGAACTGTTGGAAACTTCAGCACAATTTTACATTTTTGGGGAGTTCTGGCACCTTTTAAACTCATTCTGCTAAAACTGTTTGCATATATTTTTTAAAAAATACTATTTCCATGTTCATATATAAATTAATGTTTGACGAAAAAGTATAAGCCAACTTCTTTCAAAAATATGGTTTAAAGGAATTGGGTAGCATTTTAGCAAGAAATATATATATGAGTGTAAACAAAAATTACAAGCTATTATGTTTAATAATTATCAGTGGAAAGGAGTTCATAATTAAATTCAAAGTTTTTAAAATAAGCCAGGCCAATAGAGGTTTATAATCGCAATTATTACAATTATATTTTAAAAATGCACACTCACAGAAAATATAAGTTTTAACTCCCCCTTCAGAAAAGTGAATCATTTTGTAATAAAAATATAATGCAAAAATAGTAATTTTAAAATTGCTTTAAAATAACTTGTAACACCTGTAAAATCATTTTTGTATTTATTTTGAAAATATATATATTTCAGAAATTAGTGAATACTTGGATTTTTAGTGTAAACTAGGATAATTACAGTAATTGTTAATATATTTTGCTCATATTGTGGACTTTTACCATTTTCACTACATTACTGGCTATTAAAAATAGGATTCAAAATTTTGTGTTTCAATGTAAATATGGCCTTTTAGCACCCGAACTGTCGGTTGAATTCATTAAAAACAGGGCAACAAAACTGCGAGAAATATTCAGCACGAAAACCGATTTGATATTTAAAATTAAATATCATGCCCGGAAAGAGCCAAATTAAACTTTCTTTTTCCCTCTCATCTGGTAATGGTGGTGATGCAGTTTCCCTCTTAATTTCACTCCAAAGATCACGCAGCGACTGAAGGGTGAAGCGCTTCAAAGCCAGCTCAAACTTTTCTTTACGTTCCAGTGCATTTTTGTTGCAAGCGAACTTGGGGAGGGCTTGGGAGAGCAGAGGAAAAAACGGGGGTGCAACTGCATTTCTTCGGGGACCACAGGCGATCGCGCCTCTGGTTAACCCCTTCGCCCCCGGGCCAAGTTGCAACGGTCTGCGACCCGGCCGGTCCCCCTCCCCTCCTTGGGCGCGGGGCGGGGGGGCGATGCCAGAGGGGAGGGGGCGCCTTTCGGCTCCCAGCGAGGCTCCCCGTGTCACCTCCGCTGCGATCGCTCGCTCGGCACTGTCAGAAACCGCTCTCCCGTGTCTGCCGGACGGGGCGAGGGGGGCAGAACTGCGGTGCAAAGCGGGGGGGGCGAGGGGCCGGGCGCGCGAGGAGCGGCTGCCCTCCGAGCCCCGCCGCGCCGCCGACTCTGGCCGGCAGGAAAAGGAGCGGGGTGCGCGGAGCAGAGCGAGGGGCCGGCGCGGGGAGCTGCGGGGGGCCGGCGC
>JAIXND010000674.1:23808742-23886196 GCA_023646645.1 Varanus salvator macromaculatus | reverse complement strand
GGGAGCGGGGGAAGGGGCGGCCGCGCGCGCGGGGAGGCGCCGCCGCGCCGCCTGCCCGCGCGGGGGGGCGGCCCGGGTGTGGGCAGTTGCAACATCCAGCGGGGAGATTCTGCCTCCGAGCAAACGGCAGCGGCAGCCGCGCGCCGAGGAGGTGGGGAAGCGGGCTGAAACTTTGCTTCTTCAACGTCTCGTGCCCAGTTTTGGGAAAGCGGCGTCTCGTGGGAGGGTCAGCTGAGGATGGGTTTTCCTTTTAATTGTTAAAAGAAGCTTAGGTGCGTGTCGAGCGGAGGAAAATGTTCAACAGGCTGGGTTTTGTTTCTGCGGGGACTCTTCTGGGCGGGGAAGCTGGGCCGGGGTGCGCTGGCTTTTCATCATTATTTTAGTGCTGATGTGAGCTGGAGGGGAGGGGGAAGGGACCCCGTGGGATTAGTTTGCCTTGGGCTCATGTTCTGGATGGGGGGGGGGCGTCTAGGGAGGAGTTCTGCGGTGCACGGATGTTCCTTGTTTGTTTTATTTTATTTTATTTTATATTTTATTTTATATTTTATTCCAGAGCGCAAAGAAGCAGAGTGTGTGGGTGGGGGAGAAATGTCTCTGTTCGCATTTGAAGTAGCTCAGAGCTGTGGGCAGGTCTGCCCGGGACGTGGAAGAGGATGTGTAAAAGCTGAAGAAAAAGCTCGCTGTTTGGCCGGCCAGTGCAGGCGCGAGTCCGGCCTGCCTCTCAGCCATAAGCACGCTCTGCCTTGCGCAGGGCCAGCTCGCACACCGGGCTTCTCAGCGCGTGCGGTTCAGAAGTTCGCTTCAGGGATATCCAGGGCTGGGCACGAATGTGTGCGTTGGCACACTCGCGTAAGTGTTGACTGGCGCCCTGGCGAAGGGACGAGGGAGTGCTGCTGTTCTGTATCCCGCTAGGCCGAGCGAGCATCTGGGGTCAGCATCTCAGGGCGGCTCACTTGAGCTCGGGAAGGGAAGCCAAGCTTTTCTTTTTCCGTTTCGGCCGCACGTTCTGTGATGGCTGCACATTTTGACCACGGCTGCTGCGGGTTTTTCACGCATGCCCGCGTGATCTCATCCCAAAGTGATGCACACCTCAAACCGCCTGCATCTGTGACAAACCTGTGAACTGAGGCCATTGTTTTTCCCGTCTTCCAGCTGACGGAAAACCAGGCCGGAAGGACAAGGGGGGCTTCTGTACCAGAGGCTGGCCTTGGAAGCAGCTGCACCAGCACCAGCTCCGGCCCTCCAGGTCCCCCAAGTGGAAGGAAAGGGGAGAGATGCATGCCGCGTTGCCTGTCCGGCACAAGCTGCTGAGTGCCTTGTGCTGAGGTTCCTGGAGTCGGAATTCTGTGCCTGGAACGTGGATTCTCATTTTCAGGGATGGGGTCCAAGTGCCGGAAGTGAAGGGCAAGCTGCTTTGTGGCGTTGCTCTTGTGCTCAGGCGCGGCTGTGTAGGACTAGATGGGCCACTGGGTGAACCAAGAAGGGCTTCTTGTGCTCTTCTTGCAGAAAGACCCTGGGCTGAATAGAGAGCCATAGCTTTTGGCAGTCAGTCGTGGAAATGGGCAAAAACTCCTGTTGTGTAAGGAAGCGCACACTGCACCCCGAAGTTCCCCAGGTGCACACCCCTTGTCCTGCCACTGCCAAAGCACAGCCTCCCAATATCTTCACTTGTGCATCACCCCCCTCCCAGGCAGCATCTGGGGAACAATCTGATGCTGCTTAAACAGCAAAAAGCCCTACAACTTCCAGCGTCTCCCCACTATCCATACAGGCAGGGAAATTGGGGATTGTAGGCCTATCCTGTCCAAACATGCAGCAGGTCGTGTCGTAAGGTATGTGACAGGGTGTCCCACGGAGGTGGGTAGAGACCTCCCCTGCAGAGGAGGGCAGGATGTGATCCAACGGAGCAAAGCTCAGGGAACCCAGGTTCCATATTAATTAATTAATTAATTAATTAATTAATTAAAACATTTCTATGCCGCCCCATCGCAATAAAGCCTCGGGGCGGCTTACAACAGCAAATAGAACAAAACAAAACAATAAAATTAAAACATATCACTACATTTAAACCCCCCCCCCCGGTGCATCTCGGCAAAACCCCATTAAAAATACAATCTAAATTATCAAATATCAACATTAAACAAATTAACAATTAAAATATGATTTAAATAAAAAGGCATTTGGATGCCAGGAAGCACTTCCTGACAGTTGGGACCCCAGGGGCGTGGAAGGGGCTTCCACGGGAGGTCGTTGAGGCCCCATCGGTGAGGGTGTTCAAAGACAGGCTGGACATGCACATGGCAGGCATGTCGTGAGTGGAGCTGGCTGCTGCCGGAGGTCAGACTAGATGGCCCAGGAGGCCCCTTCTGACTCGCTCTGTTTCTGTTTATATGCTGCCTTCCTTTCTCTGTTGAGGAACCCAAGGATCTGAAGCAAGGAGGAAGAATTAATTCCCTGTTTCTTAAGCTGTCGCAGGCCTGTCTCACACCTGGCCGCCTCGTAAGAGGAGTCCCTCCCACGGGAGGGAGAATCGAATGCAGGATGATGCCGGTAGGAGTTAGTCCCTTGGTCCACCTACTCCAGCACTGCCAGCACAGACCAGCGGCAGCTCGCGGGGGCTTCTGGCCGGAGCTTTCCAGTGCCACCTGCAGTTGCTGGGACACGACTTGCAAGCCAAGAATGTGCTCTACCTGTGAGTCTCCTCAGGCCTGTTCATGGCTCTCATCCCGTGGGAGATGAGCCATATTGGGTGCACCTTTATTAAATGCATCCCTGCTTTTTCGGATCTGCCAGGTTCCTCAGGTGTCCTCCCTAGTCCACGGGCTGCATGTTCAAAGTGGGGCACAGGACTTTCTGGAGCCTGTGCTTGGAGTGCCTTTCCTTCCCTGCAGGAGCTGGGCCAGACCCGCAAGAGCAACCTGGGAGCTGGCTTTTAGGGGCAGGGAAGGGAAGTTCCCCAAAGCCTCCTTCCCTCCTGCTCCAAAGTGCCCCCTTCAGGCCGCTGGAAATTTGCTTTCTGGCTGCTTTACAGGGCTGACCAGGACTCAACACCCCTCCTGCCCTTGGCAGGATGCCCAAGCCGCACATCTGGAGGGTTAACAGGCATCCCTGTATATTGTACTGCAGAGCTTTTCATCAAATCTTCTAAGCTCACACACAGTGCAAGCAAAGTGGAATGATGCTTCGTACATGTGTGTGTGGTGCGTGAGGCTGTTGGTCCCTGGGCGAGGGAAGGGGGCGTTTTGCATCTATTTTGAGGGTGATGTTCCTCTTTGGAGAAACTCTCCAAGCCTTGTTCAATCGGGCAGGGCCAAAATGCCAGTAAATTTTAGCTGCTATCACTTTCAGCCACTAACTAAACTTTAGAAGTGTTCTGTCGGCCTTTTTTTGGCGCGGGGAGGGAGGGGACAAAGCTTGCAGCTCCTGGGAGGATGCCAAATAATCAGGAGGGGGGTGAGGGCACAGGGGCGCCACACATGGCCAAGTGGAGATTCCTGGCCTGAGGTTTTGTACCCTTGAGAACCTGAGAGACCCTTTGCAGGTGGATCCAAACATGCAGTGCAGTCCTGGAGATGTTGACGCAGCAGTCAGCACCACCGTGCTCACCCAGCCCCAAGGCAGCGTGGAGAAGATTGTAGGCTGGCTGTTGCACTGAAGCGCCACTGAAACCTGAAAGAACTGGGTTGCGCTGGCAAGGCCGGCAGTCCTGCGGCAGCTTTCCTATGCACCGGCCCATTGGAAAGCAGGGGGACTTCCTTTGGCACAGAGACATGCAGGACTGGGTTCGGAGTAAAACTAACGTAGGCTGGATCCGACCCGCTCTCATCCTCCGATCTCCCGTGCGCACTTCTCTGCTGGAAGTTCTGCTTGGCTGCCATCGTCTCATACTGTAATCCCTGTTTTAAAACCCTCCAAGGAAACAACCCAGGGACTCCCAAAAAACAGCACCATGTTACAGAATTGCAGAATTTCCCAACCTCCCAATGATGTCCATTTTCCCTAGTTCAGGTTATTCCCCTCTGCCCTGTTCTTTAGCATTTGACATTTAAAAGTGCATTACTCCTTTATTCTCAGCAGTCTCTACTTTCCCTGTTAAGTCATGAAAGCAGAAGAAAAACTAAAGATTCAGTCAGCAGGGCATGAGGACCTGCACGTGTGGTGTGTGCTCGGGGTGGTGTGTGTGCACAGATTTCGCCGTGGCCACCTTTGTGTGGGAAGTGCATCAGATCAGCAGCAGGGCACAGGTCAGAGGCCCCGTGGGAAGTCCAGCGGGAGTGGGCAGAGCAGCGTCTTGAGCATTCGCTTGGCCGCTCATGCCGTCCACATCACGACGATGGAGCCGTGCACAGAATCCGTGCAAGGCGCTGGTCGGAGCCCAGCCCAAGTGTTTGCCACGGGTGGATTATGTCACCGTTTTATTGCTGTGCCTCTGGAAAGGGGGAAGTCTCCCGGGAGGGCGAGTCCAGCACCTGTTGCTCAAGCAAAGAGGGCAGGCTGCAGGGAGGTGGTGTCTGGCAGCAGGGCTCCGGCATGGGGGAAATGGGCCAGCCGGGCAAGGAAGTGAGTGGCTCAAAAGGCCCTCCCGTGCGCACGGCCACTTTGCAAAGGGTGCCGGTCCGGGGAGTTTGCTCTTGGACCCTTGCACACACTCCTCCTCCTGGCACAGCTGTTCTTCCACTCCTCCATCCATTGGTCTTTCAGGTAGATGTATTGATCCAACCACAAGCTTCTTTAATGTGTTTGCTCACACTTGTTTTATCCCCCCCCCCCCGCCCCAAAGAGGCTCCCCAGGTGGCTTGCAGCAATTACCCATGAGATAGCCCTGCTTTCCGGTATGCACTCTGGAAGGCCAACACAAAAGGAAGAGCGTTTGGGAAGGAGGAGGAAAAAAGAAGCAAAAAGCAGACCGTTGTGGTCTAATACATCCGGAGGTTGGCGAAAGCTGGATTAGCCTTGTCTCGGGGATGGTGGAAAGACGGAGTGAGCCCTTCCAGGCCCTGGGGGTCTGCAAATGACGTGCCGACGTGTGCAGCCAGTGCAGCCTGGAAATGCATGAGAGCAGTCGGCCTCGGCGCGATGGGGGGCCTTTCAGGCGCTAAGGGAGCCTCCCTGCCGAAGGGACCTTCCTCGTCGCTCCCTCGCATTTCCAGGGTCACCGTGCCGGGCACCGCGTGGCCCACACACCAAGCAGAGAGAGAGCACAGTTGAGGATGGATCTTGGAAGGGAAAGTAGAGCAGAAGGAGGCAAGCCAGAAATCCTCTTGAGAAATACCCGGTTGTCTCCTGAAAGGCTAGTTGTAGGAACACTCCAGTTTCCTACCACTCCTAGGAACCCTTCTTTCCTTGCAAAAAAACGACTCTTGCATCCCTATAGAGCAGAGGAATGGAATTTAATTTCTATCCTCCCACTGCTCTGTCGGTGCCTGTCAGACCCAACCCTGCGGGTGGGGGAAGGGACATCCTGGCAAAATGGAACCTAGTCTGAGGAGCATTAAAGCAGTTGCAAAAAGTGCTCGTGTTTTGCATATGCGTACAGAGGTGTGTGTGTGCGTGGAGGGGGAGGGGGACATGAATCTCACACCAGGGACCGAAGTCTGGCCCCTCAGTGGTGGCAGTCCAGCTTCCCGGGGTCCCTGCAGGGTCCCTACTCTTTGACTGGTTTTTAAAATTTGATCTGATTTATGAAACTTCATCCAGTACATTGGGTGCAAGAGAAGGGCTGTGGCTACGATGGAGGGCCATTTATGGAAGCCCCCCCCCGATGGTGGAGTGGACCATTCCTGTCCTGCTGGCCTCCAGATGTGCTAGACTCCGGTTCCCATCAATCCCAGCCAGCAGAGACGTGATGATAATCCCAAGCCAGCATGTCTGCTGGTCCCCAGGCTGGACTAAACTGGCTGGTGTACAGGTGGGCTGAAAGTCGATCTCCAGGGTTTTGGACTTCAGTTCCCAGTATTCCTGATCCTTAGCCATGCTGGCAGGGGATTCTGGGAGTTGCAGTCAAAAGCATGTGAGGCTCTTACCTTCTGCCCACCCTTGGCTTAGCAGGATGACTTTTTCCAAGAGCTTGAGCAGGCGGGTCGACAGCCCTTTGAGAGAGACCAAGAGTGGTGCTACAGTGGATTGTGCGGAAAAGACCCCAATTCACCTCTTTTTGGCCCTGGAGCTTTGTGGTGGACCTGAGCGCCCCAAGAGAACATGCTAAGAGCCCTGCTGGATTCAACCCAGGTGGGTTCTGCTCACACAGTGGCCAATCGGCTGCCCCACAGGACGGCACCAGTATGCATGCGGCAGTGCCCTTGTGCCCATGTTCCCCAGCCAGTGGTGCACACAGACACATTAAAGCCATCGGGCACAATAGCCACAGAGAGCCGCTCCCCCGCAGGAATGTGTCCAAAGCCCTGTTCAGGCCCCCCAACTTGGGGTCCAGGGGGCAGCAAATGCCCCTGCACCACGTGGAAAAGGCCTTGGTCCGAACCTCCCACTCCGAGGGGTTCCAGTCCTAGCCTTTTGGGAGACTTTTGTGCAGAAATCCCTGTTACAAGCATTCCTGGCCTTGGGCCTGGACTACAGTTCCTATCATCCGCAGCTGGCATGGCCAGTTTTCAGGGATAATGGGAGTTGCAGAGCCCAGCACGTGGACTGGGGGCAAAAAGCCACTGATGTTCGCACCCAACTAAGATGTCCTGAAGGTGCAGGTGTTGTCTGCACCCGTCAATGACTTATTTATTTATTAGATGCATGTCCTCCTTTTTCTTTTTTAAAGAACCCAACGTGGCTTACATCATTCTCCTCCTCCTGTGCTCCATCTTATCCCCACAACAACAACCCTGTGAGGTAGGCTGGACTGAGAGTCTGTGCCTGGCCTGAAGTCACCCCCTTGGCTGAGCAGGGACTAGAACCCGGGTTGCTGGAGTCCCACGGGCTCCCTCTCTGACCACATCTCCCTGCACCCTGCTCTGCTGCTGCCCACGGGCCACTGTCCAGCAGCTATGCTATCCCAGTGCTACATTTCCCAAACACTGCTGGGCAAACTGGTCAGAAAGGTGGTCCCGACTGGGTGAGGACAGACCGATAGGTGAGTCTGGGAGAGGTTGCGGAGCCACTAGTGCTGACGGTGAGGAGGGGAGCAAGGCACAAGCTGGACCCGATTCTGGATGATCTTGGGCCACGTTCACACAGAAGGTCGCGCAAGAGGGTCCTCTGTTCCTGAGCTGTACCAGATTCCACTGTAGGCAAGGAGCAGCTACAAGTCTGCACTTCACTGCAAAAGAAACTCCCCTCGTGTTCTACCCAGAAGTGGTGTGCAATCCCGAAAAAGCCATGCTTCCTCCACACTGTGTGAGGGCACGTGTGAAAGAGACGGCAAGCAGTGGGGGCACTGCTGGTGGCAGGGGAATGGCCGGGACGAAGTGCAGATCCGGCCCAGTCATGCAAATGGGCGCTTGCTTGGACGTGACAATCAGAAGCAAGACACCCCCCACTAACGGGTCATTTGTCCCCCTTTCCCGTGGCTCTGTTAGAAACACCTGAGCCACGAGGCCATCCAGACGGGGTTTCCGTGACACGGCTGCAGCGCAAGCTTGCCGTCGCGATCGTCGCATGTGGTTCACATGTGCATTTCTGTCCTGTTTCCTGGGCTATCTGTACGTGGAGCATCTAGTCTGCTACGGAGACGAGTGCCTTCCTGCACAGCTGTCCTGGCCAGCATTCCTCCATTTGCTTGGCCTCGTCAGGTTGCTGCGTTCCCGTGTGCCCCAGGATCAGGTATGCTTTGAGTGAGGAACTTCACCTATACAAGATGTGAAGCAGGACGAGAGCCCTGGAGAAAAAACAGCACTTTCCGCTTTCTTTTCCTTCAGTTGTGATAAGCGCAATGCACCCAGTGGAGGGTCCAGATCTCTGAGGAGCAGGGGAAGTGTAGTCTTGCGGTGCTTTTGTCAAAGTCCGCTTGTCTGCAAACAGACGGTGGGTGCAAAACACAGGACAGGCAGCATGCGTGACAAGCTCACTGAAATCTGAATCGGGATACCGTGCAGTGCAATCTAGCAAGCCTCTGATATGGCCAAAGAAACATACACAACTCTTCACTAACATTTACAGGAGTTTAAAGTGCAGGATCGCTTCTAGGCAACAGCTTCAGGTTGGCAAGCAGGAAATGCTTTTGATGGTAGAGAAAGGCTAATGAAAGCACATCCTACCATCTTCTGCACTTGAAGCCACAATCCACCCACTGCCATCTCTCTGTACAGTTCCAAGGTTCCCCATGTCATCATCAGCTCCGTAAAAGCTACATGACCAAACTGGAGCAAAACTGTGTTCTACCGTTCGCTATCACACATGGTCTTATCAGTTTGGTCACAAACCCACAATGGCGGCCCAATGAAGGGGGACCATCACAGTCCACAGCAGTGGTCAGATTAATCTGCCAGCACCTTTCGATTGAAACATAGAAACATAGAAACAGAGCGAGTCACAAGGGGCCTCCTGGGCCATCTAGTCTGACCTCCGGCACCAGCCGGCTCCGCTCATGACATGCCCACCATGTGCATGTCCAGCCTATCTTTGAACACCCTCACTGATGGGGCCTCAACGACCTCCCGTGGAAGCCCATTCCACGCCCTCGGGGTCCTAACCATCAGGAAGTGCTTCCTGGCATCCAAATTGAACCTTGGCTCCCTGAGCTTTGCTCCATTGGAGCGCGTCCTGCCTTCCTCTGCAGGGGAGAACAGGCCTCTCCCCATCTCCATGTGACACCCCCTCACATACCTGTATGTTGCCAACATATCCCCTCTGAGTCTCCTCTTCTCCAGGCTGAAGAGACCCAGTTCCCTCAGTCTCGCCTCATACCCCATCCCCTGCAAACCAGCCACCATCCTTGTGGCCCTACGCTGCACTGACTCCAACCTGGCTATATCCTTTCTGTAATGAGGGGCCCAAAACTGAACACAATACTCCAGTTGCGGGCGCACCAGAGTCATGTAGAGTGGTAGTAATACCTCTCTTGATCTAGAAGCCACACTTCTGGCTATGCAACCAAGGGTGGCATTCGCCCTCTTGACCACCGCATCACACTGCTGACTCATGTTTAGCCTGCGGTCAACCAGTACCCCGAGGTCCCTTTCACAAGTGCTGCTCTCCAGCCACTTGTCCCCTAACCTGTACTTATGACAGCTATTCCTATGCCCCAAGTGCAAGACCTTGCACTTCTCCACATTGAACGCCATCCTGTTGTCTCCTGCCCACTTCCATAGTCTGTCCAGATCCTTTTGGATCTGGAGTACCTGCTTCTCAGTTGTGGCCACTGCTCCAGTTTTAGTGTCGTCTGCGAATTTGATCAGCAGACTGTTCACCCCTTCTTCCATGTCGTTAATGAAAAGATTAAACAGGATCGGCCCCAGGACAGAGCCCTGGGGGACCCCGCTTGTCACTGGCTGCCATCCCGACGATTCCCCGCTAATGGTTACCTTCTGCTTTCGGTCAGTCAGCCATGCCCTAATCCACCGGACAGTGCTTTGGTGTATCCCAAAACTCCTCAGTTTCTCCACCAGGATATCATGGGGCACTTTGTCAAAGGCCTTGCTGAAATCCAGGTATACCACATCCACTGCATCCCCTCCATCTAGCCATCTTGAAACCTTGTCATAGAATTCCACAAGGTTTGTCTGGCAGGACCTGTTTCTGCGGAAGCCGTGTTGTGTGGCTGTCAGCCTCCCTTCCCTATCTAGCATCACTAGATCTCTCTCTATTATGAGCCTTTCCATTGTTTTTCCTACAATGGACGTAAGGCTAACCGGTCTATAATTCCCCATGTCCTTCCTACTACCCTTTTTGAAAATTGGAACCACCGATGCCACCCTCCAGTCCTCTGGAACTTCACCCGTTCTCCACGAGGCCTCAAAAATGGAGGCCAGCGGGCGTGAGAGAACCCCTGCCAACTCTCTAAGTACTCTTGGGTGTAACCCGTCAGGGCCTGGCGCCTTTGTAATGTCCAATGCCCTGAGGAGCCCCTCGACTTCAAGGGGGGTGACTCTAATCTCTGCCCCTAAATCCCCAGCCTCATCCAATCTCCTATACGGATATCCCCCGTCCTGCTTTGGGGAGAACACAGAGGCAAAATAGTCATTTAGCATCTGTGCCTGTTCCCTCATGTCAGTCACTGGATCTCCTTCCTCCTTATTTAGTGGTCCCACCACTTGTCTCCCCTTCCTTTTCCTATTTACATGCTGGAAGAAGCCCTTTTTGTTGCTCTTGATATTCTTGGCAAGTCTCAGCTCATAATCAGCCTTAGCCTTGCGAAGAATCCTTCTGCAACGGGCCTCCTCCTCCCGGTATACCCTTTTGTCTATTTCCCCCAGTACCCATTTCCTATGGAGGTTCCTCTTTCGTCTAATCCCCCTAACCACCTCCTTTCGCATCCATGGCGGCACTCTCCTCTGCCTCCCCACCTTACTGACTAGAGGTATTGTCAGGGCTTGCGCCTGCAAAACCTCCCTTTTGAGTGCCATCCACCCCTCCTCAACTCGCTTACCTTCCAGTAACCCATCCCAGGAGACTTTCCCCAGCCTGGCCTTCAGTTGGCCCTCTTGAAGTCCCAGCTTCTAGTGCTCGCCCTGCTGCACGGCCCCAGTCCTCTGATCTCAAAGCAAAGGATGGAGTGATCACTCACATCCAGAGCTCCCCTAATCTGTACGTCATCTATCAGCTCCTCCCTATTGGTCAAGACCAAGTCCAGGATGTTTCCCCCCCTCGTCGCCTCTCGGACCCTCTGTGTGAAAAACCCACCCTCTAGAGCTTCTAGGAAGCGACGTGACCTGGCTGTCACCGCCGAGTGAGTCTCCCAAGTAATATCCGGGAGATTGAAATCTCCCATAATTACTGTGTCTCTCCCCCGAGATATCCTTAGAATCTGGCCTGTCAGGACATCATCCAGGGTCTCAAGTTGACCTGGAGGGCGATAACATACCCCCACTGTCAGGTCTCTTTCCCTGTCAAAACCCCTAAGTTTCACCCAGACTGCCTCTACCGAATCCCCATCTGTGCTGCACTCTATCTCACTGCATCCTATCCCTTCCCTGACATATAAAGCCACGCCCCCACCTCTCTTTCCCTTCCTGTCCTTTCTAAAAAGGTGATACCCTTCTATGTTCACCTTCCAGACTTGCCTTTCATCCCACCAAGTTTCTGTGATTCCCACCAGATCATATCCTCCTATTCTCAGGAGAGCTTCAAGCTCTTCCTGCTTATTACCCATGCTCCTAGCATTGGTGTACATGCACCTCAACTCCTTCCCACTGCTTCCTTTCCTTGGAGTGCCCAGCATCCTCCTTCCTCCCATCCTCCCTGGTACCTGGCCCCTCTCTGTAGAAGTCCTGTCAGTCCCGTAGAAGTCCTGTCAGTCCCAGGATTGTACCTGATTTGGGCAGGTTTGTGCCCATGGTGGACAAGGCCAGAACTGAAACGGGCTGCATCACCCCTTCTCTCCTTCCCTCTCCTTCCCTCTCCATTTCTGCCCAGCAGGCTGCTAAAGGAAGGACGGTGGGCCTGCCAAGGCCCGAACCATCACATGCATATGGCTGTTGAAATTAGACTGCAGGCTGTCCGCCCGTGATATGACCACCGGGGCTTGCAGCAACAGTCCTGGGGCTTATCCAAGGCAGTCCTGTTTGCCGGCACCATCTTAGAAGGAGCATTTCTTGAGAGTCCCGCCGCTGAGTGGGGACGAGCAGCAGGATCTCTCAGCCCAACACTCAAACCAATCCCCTTTTGATTTCTGTGTTTTGCCTTCACCAGAAGGGCCAGTGACCTTCTAGAGGTACAAAGCATGTCGCACAAGAATGCACAAGCACAAGACTTGCTGCACTTTGTGCAAATGTGAACAGTTGTGTCACAACGGTGCTCAGAAATGCATGTTCAAAACTTGGCCTGCGACAATTGGTCAAAATTGTCCAATTGAGGCCCCATCAGTGCGGGTGTTCAAGGACAGGCTAGACGTGCACATGGTGGGCATGTTGTGAGCAGAGCTGGCTGGAGCCGGGGGTCAGACTAGATGGCCTGGGAGACCTCTTCTGACTCACTCTGTTTCTATGTTTCTAAAATCACAGGCCACTGTTTGACTCTTGTTTCTGATTTCAGTATTAATTTTCCTGCAGCTTATTATTTACTTCCATTTTTTGTGTCCTTCCCCCAAGGAACCCAGGGCAGTAACGATCTCACAGGACTCCTGGTAAGACCGGCTCATTGAAGATGTGGCTGGCCAAAGGGTACCAAATAAGCCGCCGCACTTTCTTTCTTTCTTTCTTTTTCTCTCTCTCTCTCACTCTCTCTCTCTCTCTCTCTCTCTTTCTTTCTTTCTTTCTATTGCAATTTATATCCTGCCTTTTTCCTATACAGGGCTCAAGGCAGCTTACATCATCTCTCCGCCTCTATCTTATCCCCACAACAACCCTGTGAGGTAGGTTGGGCTGAGAGTCTGTGACTGGCCCAAAGTCACCCAGTTGGCTCCATGGCTGAGCGGGGACTTGAACCCGGATCCTCTGAGTCCCAGTCCCACGCTCTTAACCACTACACCACACTGGCTCTCATTCACATGTCTGCCATCTTGAAACATGGAAGTTGCAAAATTCATGCTACAGAATGAGCAGGTCTGTTGGCTGGGAGTCAGACTAGATGGCCGGAGAGACCCCTTCTGACTTGCTCTGTTTCTGTGAAGATAAACATCTCCTTGCCTTGTCCTGGAATGCCCAGAAACGTGAAGACTCTCCACCCTTCTGTCTTTGAAATTCAGCAGAGTATGGCAGTGACGGGATGTAGGTCTGACCTGAAGCCATCGCCAGGACGCTGGGGCAAATGGATCAGCACAGGACGCTTGAACTAGCTGAATCGCACCCGAGCAGCTACTTCCTCCACGGATGCCTCGCCCAGTCGCAAAGCACCCTTCCCTCGTGCACACGGGAGATTTAAGTATGTCGCTGGCTCCCCGTAACTCCCCTCTGCATCCCTTTTAGGAACGTAAGAGCCACGCCAGATCAGACCAAAGGCCTGATCGCCCCCTCTGCTCACACAGGGGCAACTGGCTCCCCGCAGGATCCCACCAGCAGGACGTGGGTGCAAAGCAGCACCCCCACTCACACACACATGTTCCCCAGTACGTAGGAACATAGTGCAGATCCTGAAACTGGGTTTTAAATCTGGACAGTGCTATTTTGGCAAGTTGTCACTGAATTCTTTGAAATGTGTGAAGGCCTTCAATAAAACAAAGAGCCAGTCTGGTGTTGGGGTTAGAGAACTGGACTGGGTCTCCAAAGATCTGGGTTCAAGTTCCTACTTGGCTATGAGGTTTGCTGGATGACTAGGTGGGCTGCTCACGGGCTCCCAGGCCCTTCACCAAAACTCTCCCAGTCTTGAATCTCTAAACCCGTCTCTGCACTGATGGGTGGAGCAAGCAGAAGCCCACATCTCTCCCGGAAAGTGGGCGATGCCGCTTGCCATCCAGACAAAGCCGAGCAGAGGTACCCTGCCCGGCCCTTGGGCAACTAGAGGCCGGAAGCGCTTGACAACTGCTCGCTGCATGGGGCTCTGGAACCCACACCAGTTAAAAATCCATCTTTCCAGTTTGCGAGTCACATGTGGATGAAGTGCAGTGCTTTAAGACATTAATCCTTAGATAAACATAGGATTGGAGCTCGGTGGAGAATTTGAGGTCAACACTTCATGCATCTGATGAAATGGCCTGCCGTGTCCGCGAGCTTGGGCTGGAATGGGCACGTGCCCCTTCAAAACTCTTTGCTGTTCTGCACAGAACGGGTGGGAATGGAGCTCCGTTCCTGCACAGCCAGAAATGATTTGACGTCAAGATGGAGCGGTGAGGTTGTTTTCTTCTCGCAATAAAAACGAGGGGAGAGAGAAAAAGGAGAAGTTACATAGCGAACCATGAAACTGAGCAGCAAGGCTGCTTCCTGTTAGTGATTCGGGCTATTCTCCCTCCCGGCTTTGGAAGAACTCAGGCCCCGCCTAGAAGGGATTAACATGAATTAAGATAAAAGGAAGCTTCGTGCAGTTTCACCTGATTCCCCACCCCCACCCCTTTCAACTCAAAAGTGCTTTTTCTTTTCAAAATGGTGTAATTAGCTGCACATGGTATGAAAGGGGCTGCACACTTCGAGGCTGCTTCGGGCATGCTCTTTTGCAATATTTTAAAAAGGATTTTTGTCCTATATATTTTTAAAAGACAGAAGGCAACCAACCCAAACCTGTTCCTGCTTGTTTACAAACTGGCTAGAGATGGTGATAAATGTGTAAGGACATCATGCGCTGCATGTTGAGGCAAAGTCCTACAATTCCCAGGGTGCGCCACCCAGCAGCGCTGACTGGCAGGATGCTGGGAGTTGTAGGAGTTTTTCCGGTCTAGCACGCATCCGAGTACATTGTCCTCCAGAAAGGACATCCTTTGCAAAGCCCACTGGAAATCGCTTCTCTTTCCCTCCTTTTGATCCAGTACCAAGGAACTTTCCTTCTGAAGGTTTTCTGAAGTATATTCTGGCTGTGCAGATCTCTTCCACCCAAAGAGTGCTTAACATAATCCGATAAGTGGAGGCAAGGCAGTTGCACTAATTTTATATATAAAACGTATATGCCTTAAATAAAAATGCCACGTGGCTGGCGAGCTGGCACACTCGGGGCACTTCATGAGAAGGCGAGGCTCACTTGAGGCGGGGACGCTGGGGGAAGCCGAGGGCAGGAGAGGAGGGCCGAATAGCAGATGGAGGGGCCCCAGGAAGGAAGTCCCAGCCTTGAGCTCGCAAGGGCTGAGCAGGGCTGTCCAAGGCAGGGCGTGTGAGGCCGCTCCTCCACAGGGTGGCCAGAAGGCTGATGGGACGGCACATAGGAACAGCACGGGGAATTAAAAACGAAGTAAGAGGGTGTGGCGTGAGGGGGGGTTAAATGGGGGGTGCTGGAGATCGGGGTTCTAGTCCCCACCTAGCCATGAAGCTCACTGGAGACTTTGGATCAGTCACTGCCTCTCAGCCTAACCTACCCCACAGGGTTGTTGTTGTGAGGATAACAATGGAACTGCACAAGCCACCTTGCGTTCCTCACCAAAGGAAAACAGGCAGGACATAAATATACTGCAGTGATGATGACAACACCAACAACACAGCAGCATCTCTTCTCAGAAAGCATCTATATTGTTGCTCAAACCCCAGTTTGGGAAAATCTTCCCAGAGTCCTTTCTACGAGAAGCATCCCAAAGGATGTGGTGCCGTCAGCAACGGGGCCAACGTGCTGCTCCCCTGCCCACCCCTCCAGCCTCCTGCTCCTTGAGCAGTTACCAATCCATGCAAAGACATCTTCCTCGAAGGAACTGCTCAGAGCAACAGCTGAAACTCCAGCGGAGGGTAGTTGGACGAGGGCTACTGTTGGTCTGGCCCCCAAGAGGCAGACTGGGAAGGGGGCAATATGAGAGCCATTCTTGTAAGCCGTCCCGAGACACTTGCAAGTGGACGGCCTACAAAAGCTTTTAATTTATAAATAAATGAACAAACAAACAAACATATTGTCCCCTGTGTGTTGCACTTCTCCTGTTTGTTTATTTATTTATCTTATTTATTTATTTTTCAATTTATATCCTGCCTTTGTCCTACAAAGGACTCAAGGCAGCTTGCATCATTCTCCTCCTCCATCTTATTCCCACAACAACAACCCTGTGAGGTAGGTTGGGCTGAGAGTCTGACTGGCCCAAAGTCACCCAGTGGGCTCCATGGCTGAACCCTGACTAGAACCCGGATCATCTGAGTCCCAGTCCCAAACTCTTGACCAGTCCACCACTCCGGCTCTCATACTGTTGGCTGCGTGCAGTTCTCCATTCAATGTTGAAGGCTTCTGAAGGTGAATTGCAGGCCAGATCTGGGATTCACGGGGGCTGCATTTGATGCACAGGAGCCGAAGAGCCTCTCCTCGTTTGGAAAGACTCCCCTGCACCTCCGTGGCTTTTCTCGTTCACAGCCTCGACTGCGACTGTGCAGAAAGCCGCCCGGCAGGCACCAGCGCTGTCTTGAACGAGCGCCATGCTCTCCCATTGCTGGGCCTCGTTTCTCCTGGGAAGGTGTGCATTCCACGTAGCTCTCGCTGGTACCTTCCTATTATGAGCCTGATCAAGCTTGGCTGCTGCACCAGCAGGGAGCCCACTGGAATCTATATTTATTATAAATGCAAACCTCTGGAGACAGTGGAGAATGTGAAGAAGCTAAAAATACAGCGTGCTTTGTGTGTACTTTTTGTAAAGTGCCCTGTACCCAAGAGGAGCGGAGAAAAAGCAGAGCCGGCAGAAAGTTTTCATCTTTACTGCAAACGGTCTCCATTTCCCAAGGCCTGATCACAGATGGAGATCCACAGAGAAGGCCCTTGCAGGTGCGGTGGGTGGCCTTCTTTTTGGAGGCCCCCTTCTGACAGCAGGTTTTTCCCTCAATATGCCTAGAAACTTTATCCCAAAAGAATTCCTCCTGAGAGAGAGAGAGAGTCAAGTAACAGCATTCCAGTTAATAGACCTTCTTCTTTGATTTGCGATACAGTAACTGAAAGGCTGCAATCCAGCATACACTTACTTGTGAGTAGGCCCCACTGAACACCGTGGGACTGCAACCCACGGAGTTGTTTGACACTGAAACCAGGCATAATTTGAGTGCCAGACTCCAGCTCAGCACGGAGCTCCCCGGGTGGCTTTGAGCTTAAACTGCTCACAGGGTGGTCATTGCGAAATAAACTGGCGAGCATTACAGCCTTGTAAATGGGGGCAGGTTCCTTGCAAAAGGAGGAAAGGAAGGGCATTTAAACGTTGTGATAACAACATCATCATCGAGAAGTATGGAGAGAATATTGGCTCAGTATACCAACCTGCAGCTCCCAGGACTCTTGGCTCTTTAAACAGAGTTATCCACATTTCCCATCATGTCAACTTAGTTGTCTGGCACCCGTTTTTTTTTTTTTTAAATAAGCGGAATGGAGGGAAGCCTCAAACCAATACTTGCATATGCGACACTCACTACACTTCTGGCTATCTTTAGTTTGTGGCTAAGTCATTTGTTCTTCAGCCTAGGATAGCAAAGAGAGGAAAAACCAAGGAAGCCTCTCATATTTGTTCAGGCCTTGTTGCTGTGCTGAAGATGCAGCTTTTCCAGGAGAAAGAAAAACATTTAAAAATAGAGAGGGGGAAGAAGCAGATGGTTTCAAGGACGGGGCAAGGCAGGTATTAACCAGTTGCCTTATAGTTTTGCTTGCCAAACTGTAGCTGTTTAAAGCATAAAATGCAAATAAAATACCAACAAAATAAATTATTAATAATTAAAATACAAAGCCAGGACTGGAAATACACCTGCTCTCTCCCTTCATGCCCGTGTGTGTAATTTTGATCCAGGCACTATTTGTTAAATGCTGTTTGAACAAATAGTTGAAACAGCATTTTTTGATGGTGCAGTTGTACAAGGCAACCTTTGGGGGCACTACGCAGTGGGTGGGCTCAGACCCCATGGGTTGCTGGGGGAGAAGGCCAGGCTGGGAAAGGTCCGCAGTGGGGCAGGGGCAGGGATGGCTTGTGGATGCTCAAAATATTTGGCCTGTCGTTTGGCCTCTTTTGAAGCAGGGATTTGGTATTTGTGGCTTGGGTCTAACTAATGTATTCAGCTGCTCTCCTGGCAGATAATCTGCACTTTCCTCCAGGGTCCTCAGTGCAGCGCTGGCTGTCATCAGGTTCCTAAGATCTCCTAAGGAGCGCTTCAAGTAACGTGCCCACCGGCCAGGCTGCGGCACTCTCTCTGCGGAGCCCGTGATGGCTGCTCCTCCCAGCTTGTCTCTCTCTACCCCTCTCGTGCTCTGGTCCGGACAACAGTGGTGGTGCGATGAGCAAGAGGAGGAGGAGCGGGTGCTATGGCCTGTTTGCTCACTAGCTAGTGCAGCATGTTCAGCGGTCCAGTGGTCCCGAGGCTGAAGTGTTAGGGAGCCGGTGAGAAGATCAAAGCGCCGTGTCTGACCCAAAGGCCCTCAGAAGGCTGGGCCGCTTGCTGTGTCGACTGCGTTAAAGTGACAGCCTGACCTTCTCTGCAGGGACGCTAAGGTGACTTACAAGGTGCATTTCCTCTCTGTTTTGTCCTCACTACAACAACCTTGTGAAGTAGGTGAGGCTGGGACTTTGTGACGGGAACTAGAGTCCTACACACTGACTTTCTCGGCATCCTTCCCTTGCCCATGACCCTTAATTACAAAGAGAAATAAAAAATAACACTAGCAGCGTGTAAGTCTTTTCTGCAGCCCACTTCCTGCACCGAGCTGCTGCGTAGGCTTCGCTAGTGCCTGCTACGCGTTCCCTGTCGGATCGATAATTGCTGTTTTGCCTGCTGTTTGGTTTGCATTTCTCCTCGACCCCTCCATTTCCGACGGCCTGTTTAGAAATTAGATCGCAGCTGAATCCTGTGCGATACACAAGACCTTCTCAGTAGCAGTACTGCAGGATGCGGCCACTAGAGGGAGAAAGCACCCAGAGGGCCACCCTTCCGATTTGAACCTAAAGCGGAGCATTAACTCAAGTCTTTCTGTCACACACATGCGATTCTGAGCTCCCCACCCCAACCCAAAGGGGAGAATCCTGAACAAACAGACCTGTGTCTGCAGGGAGGGAGAGAGGAAAGGCACGGCTGGAAAATGCATGAATCATGTTTGCATCTGACATCCAAGATAAAATTGCTGACATGGGCAGAGCTGCACGCCTGCACTGCGGGTGGCTCTCTGTTTAGCAACAGGCGCTCTGCGGGCAGCCCTGAGTGGGGAGGACGACGGCTCTGGAGGCGCTGCGCTGGCTCCTGCGCGCTGCGGGCGACGGATCTCACCTGGAGGGCGAGGGGAGCAAAGGCAGTTCGAGCCAGGTGCACGGCGCGCCGGAAAAGCCCATCATTCCGGAGGAGGAAAAACGGGGGCGGGGGAACCGTTAAGTAAGGACGGCTGAAAGGCCAGAGCCACTGATCCGCGCCTTCTGATCGCTGGCGCTGAGCTTGGGGTCTGAAAGCATCCTGGTCAAGGAGCAGGTGCGGGAAAGGCAGGAAAAGCGGTGCTCCCCATTCCTGCAGCATGAAAGCACGGGGAGAGTGAACCTTCGCCCCACTCCCTCGAACACGGATCAGTAGGTGGCTTCCTAACCTACCTCACAACATGGAGTGGAGGCTTTGCAAGCCACCAGGGGTTCCTCAGAAGAGGAGAAAAGGCAGGATAAAAATGCAATGCGGTAGTAGTAGTACTAGTAGTAGTAATAGCATGTTTTCATTTTCTAAAAGGTTGGCATGCCTTTCCTAAAGCTTAATTATCAGCAGGAAGAGCTCCAAGTGAAAATGGCTGCTAGTCATGGGGAGGGAGGAGGGGCTCCTCAGGCTTTTGAACCCTGTGCATTTGTGCAAGGTACTGATCACACACATCTGTTATTCCACCTTGCACATCAGAGGCCAAGCCAGAGTGGTCTGACTAAAACCACTGAAGCACAAGCTCGGGTTGAGCTGGAGGTGAACTTCACTTGCAGTTTTGACATTCCCAAACTGCATCAAACAGAACTAGGAGCAGCAGCTGGGGCAGGTTACATCTCTCGCCCTTCATCCTTTATCGGAGCTGCATTTCTGCCTTCCTGTCATGCTCGTTTAGGAGTATTCTCAGGGGTTTCTGTCTGCCTCCTAACAATACTAGAGGGTAACATTAGGGTTTTAAGAGGCTTGCCCATGGATTTAAATCTTGAGTTTCCCCAATCCTGAAAACAGCCCTGCAGCCCTGTGCTGCACAGATCATAAACAGAGCCTATCCTAGGAAACGGCTCCTCCGACTGCAGCGCTAGCTTTGGCTATTATGCATCTTGGCCAGCTTCAACAAATTCATGCTGCACTCGCCAGAATGAATCGTAAGACAACAGCTGCCAGAGGAGAATCCAGCAGGGGAATCTCCAGCAAGGCCCAGGTCAATGCACTGTCTGCTGCTGCAAACATGAGGACTCCTGTGATACGGCAGACACTGGTTTGCCACAGTGGACACATTCCTCGCCTAAAACCCATCTGAAACTTTCTCTGAATTATGGACACCAAACGATAAATGGACAGAAGACCATTCCACTTGTTATGGAGGCCGCACCTAGATTTGTCATGAATTCAGGCGATGTTGGGTCCCCTGTCAATAAACCAGTGTGATGTGTGTCACATGTGTGTCCAGTATGAGCTTGATGCATTTATCATTCTGTTTCAGAGGTGCAAAACCACATAACGTAAGATCTGAATCAAGCAAACCTTTCTGGCTGTAAAGGAGTCTGGTTCCTTAGAGAGAAAGTAAGAGTGCTGTAACAAAAATGACTTAAGTCCAGGTTGCGGTATATTTTGCTTTATCAATCTTGTACAATTTAATGTGCACAGAAGCCAAATTTTACACAAGACTTGACACTTCTAAAAATAGACAGAAGTTAACTTTGACAAGTCAACCAAGAAGATTTCTTAATTCAGCTAGCATGAAGCATGCAGAAAAAGATTTTTTCCCCACATTAGGTGAAAGTCAATGTCATAGTCCAGGAAGTGCATCGAGATGGGCTTAGCAGCTTGTACTTCACCCGACCTAGTTTGCAACTGTAAAGAAACTAAAGACGAAGGATGCAGTCTTGCTGCACATGTAGGCCAAAAACATGCTTCCTGACATTCCACAGCCAGTCAGCATGGCTGGATGGGGAATGCTGGCGGCGGCGGCGGCAGGGGGACTATTCTGTCTAAACAAGTGCAAGACTGTGCACTGCGTGTCCAGCAAAAGTGCGGCGATGTCAAAAAACAGCCACCCAACATCCTTCAGGACGAACCAGCCTTCTAAAGAGCTGATACGCAAGCAAGCAATCCCTCTTCATATATACATATAAATCCATACACTGATAGATTCGTCTCTGTTGAAAAAACAATGGTACCACTGGATGGTATTTTACAATATGCACATTTATTGAAGGTGGGGAAACTAACTCTCCACAGGTGAGAATAGTAATACAGATAATAGAGGCACAACTGGCCCAGGTATGGTATTTATTACAATTCCAAACAAACACTTTCAAAAGCAAAATGCTAGGTACAGAGAGCCAAATGTCCTCTTTTAGAATAAAATATTCCAAGAGTTTTTCCCCCTACCCCTTCTTAGCTAGACAAGTATTGCCAGAGATCATGTGCTTTTACAGGTTAGCACAATCTCATGTCCAATTCAGTGCTATTATCTTACCGAAAAGAGAGGAGGGGAAAAAAACCCCAGAAATTGTACTTTGACAATAAGAGCATTGAATTACTTACAAACATTCAAAACTGGAAGCGTACGTTTCTGGCAGACAATGTTGCCTATTAAATACAGACCAGCCAGCACTCACAGAACATAAAAAAGAGTTTCAATCATAAAAAAATACTATAAGTCATCAGCAGACTATTTTTTACAGAGTTATAAATAATAAATAGCATAACACAGTAGATTACAAATGGGGTCTCTTTTTCACTTTTAAGCTCAGTTAGTTCTCATGAGAAATAAATCATCTGTTGCACCCCAAATTACACCAGGGCACCCAAGAGGTTTACCTCTCATAGCTTACAAGTAGTTCCTTCAGGAAAACTATCGGCAGAGCCAGCATCAAGTGGACGTGAGGCCTTTATGAAAAGTAAGGTTCGCTTCCTGGGCTGCTCTCCCCAAGGCAACCCCCAGTGGGCTGAGGATACGACACCGAGTGGCACGACGGTGGAACCGCTGTGGCCGCTCACAGGATTCGCCTCCTTCCAGGGGTCAAGGAGTGACCGAGGAGGAGCCGTGATGGCAGCATCGCATGATACAAGTCCTTTCCCTCACCCGAGCCCTCTGGCTCACATTCCTCCGCTTTGTGAATCATGTCCCCCAAGCCACAAAACACTTCCCAGTGCCGCTTGAGAAGATCCACACGACCACTGTGGCTATTGACTGTCACCGCCCGCCCCCACATCACCTCGGCCAAAGACACTTTTGCAAGTACAGTGGCTATCCGCAGAACCCTGAGGCAATCGGGGTGAGTTAACTGTGTGTCACAGAAAGCAGACTTATTCCCCTCCCGTTGCCGAAACAAGGAGCTACAGTAGCATTCAATAGTTTAAAATAAAAACAAAAACCAACCATCCACAAACATGTTTGGCTCCCAGCACCATCACAGCAATTGACCAGAAGCACAAAGAACAGTTCAAAATTATTTTCCCCTTGTATCTGGGGAAGTCAAAGGGAAGAGACTGCAACAGGGAAATCAGGGGAACAATTCTGAAGTAGTTATCTTTTAAGTGTGATGAGAGAGTGGGGAAGATCCAAAATATGCCAACTGTACATCAGGAACACCTTACTTTTCCTAAATAAGTAACTAAAGTAATCTAGTTTATTACTTTTTTTAAAAAAGTATCTCAAACAGTGAAGATTTTGCAACAACTCTGTAACCACCAGTCTTACCTCAAGTGATCATGATAGCAACAGCAAAAGATTTTCCATCTGCAATTTTAACACTAATATAAATTAGGTGCCTGCTTGGGGATTTTAAAAAGTATATGCAGTTTCTTTGAAAGCAAAGTTAGTATGATTTGAGCAAATATTGATAATTTTGTTTCCAAAAAAAAAAAAAAAAAAAATCAGCAAAACCAGACATCATTGTGGCCTGATATGTTCATTAAGAAGCATAATCAAAACCACTTGAAGATGCTGGCAAGGAATAAGGTTACAGCAATGTTTCCACTCAGTATTTCAATCCTCATGTCCTCAAGAATTTAATTCCACGGGTTTTCCTGTACAGATGTACCGCAGGGAAACAGCAAAGGCAGACCTCAACCAACGTCTGGGAAAAGTCACTTGGGTGAAAGGTCATCCATCAAGATAAATGAGGAGCATGAGTTAGAGCATGTGATGGGAGATTCTGCAGTGGTGCTGCCTTTGGCCAATGAATCAGAGGAAGAGCTGACACTGCTTGTACTCCCATCAAGAATATCTGAAGACAAACTGGGGAGAAACAAGAGAAACACACATTTTTACCATGCTTACAAATTTAATGCAACAAAGTAATTCAAGTGAAAGAAAGCACAGCCTAGTCCAGCCCAGTTCTCCCCTCCACCTTGGCTCCGTAGTTTCCTGTAGGTGACCACTGCTCTAGGTGCCTGGGGATGGGGTGGGAGGGAGGCGGAGATGTCCTTACAGTTCTGGAGGAAAGGCAGGTGCGTTTGCGTTCCTCCTGTCCTGCTGGTTCATTCTTCTCCAACTTCTTCGACCCCTTTCAGGCTAGTTCCATGTAGCCAAACTGTTCTTTTGCTTCCCCCTCAAACAACTTCAACTGCAGGCCCTTTCGTCCCCTGATGGGCTAGCATGCCTGCAACATGGCAACTGTTCGGCCAGGTGTCACCACAATGCCCCTGGAGGACTGACAACAGGAAACTGCCTAGAGTCAGACCACTCACTCATCTAAGGCAGGGGCGCCGAGACCAGGCTTGGTAGCACAAACCGCTGCGTCGGCTTCTCCAGAATCTTGGCTAACGGCTCCTGGACACGTCTGCAGAGACTGCTCCACTCGGCCTCTCCGGTCAGTGAGATCAGCAAAGCCAGAATGCGCTAGGCTGGAAAAGCCTAGAAAAGGGACTGATGACCACTTGGGTCTCTGGACTTGCTGCTCCTCTACCAGGCCAGGGCTTAAAGCGGGCTTCTGGAAACCAAGCTTGTCAGAAGAGCAACAAAGCCAGGCTCGGCATGTAATGCAACATTAAGGTTTTCCTCCCTGCTAAGTTCCTGGTTGGTAGAGACGCGTGTGAGCATCCGGCTACATGCACCAGCAAACTTCCTTGCGGACAAGCAGAATTTTTGGATCAACCTGGCCAGGGACTTAGAGCAGCTCTCTGGGATGTCAGACAGCCCTACAGGAGATGCAAGGAACACAGTCTGGGACCATTTTGTGTGTAAAGCATGTGCCCCATCGCTGGTCCAGAGCCATTTCCAAAGCAGATGGATTAACTGCTTATTTTATATGGCAATTTCCCAGTTGTACGAATGGCTGCTATGAAATGTAGCATGCTATTTTATTTTTAGGCTGCCCTTAAGAGTAGAACTCTTTCAATTTGGCTATGGTGGTAACGCCGTCATTTAGATCTTTTATTGGCACTTAGCAGGCCCTACCAGCATAAGAAGTGTATATCATATTTTGAACTCCTGCAGAAAGACTGTTCGTAGCAGAAGGGTCAGGAGTCGTGGTGGTGCATTTTGTAGCCAAAAGACCTTAACTCTACATAGAAACTGGCACGTTAGAAAGTCAAAGAAGTTGTTTCTGGCACAAATGAGAAATAAGCAATATGTATTTTAGCAGTTTTGGTGGCCTTATTAAAGTCATTCTTACCATGAACTGAGGTCTGCCAGATGTGTCACATCAGGAGAAAGCATGTTAGTGGTTCCTTGGAAAAGTCTCTTTGGCTGGCTTTCGGTTTCCATTTCACCTATAAAAATCAAGCCAATCTTTTTAGATTCAAGAAGGAAACCTTCTAAGTCAGTAGCTCTAAAGCTCACTTAACAAACCTTTTGCCAACGGAAAGCTCTTCTCATGTTATTCAACAAAACAACATCTGATAGATTAATTTTACCGAGGTGTTGAAAGTAAGTCCCACTTCTTTATTTCATACAGAGGTCCACAAACTATGTCTAGGTTTAGTAATCAAGTTATTTCTACTAATCACCAGGAACAGGACTTGCCTTGAATGGATGCACAGTGCCCTATTCTTGCCATCCTACAAGTGACAGTCTTCCCCTTCCAAAGAATTAAGGACAAACAGAGCAGATGGCGTTGCTCCTCTTGGTCCCCACTTCCCTAGTAAGCCTCTGCAGAATCTGTTTTCAAAACCAGTCAAAAAGGTCAGGAGACAGTCTTTCTCCCAATAGGTTTCTTCTTCATACTCAGTCCGATTTTTATTTCTCAGTCAATCTTCAGAGGAGAAAACAATGCGAGTTGGACTTTTTTTGGTCTTTCTCATGAAAGAGCAAAGATAAAGAAGTTGCAAGTAGAATTGCACTGGAATAGGCTAAGCAAAGTAAAAGTGGCATTTGCTCTCTGCCTTCTTTCCCTACCCAGTTCATTTATAAGGCAAGCACTCCTTGTTTGGGATGAAATAGCACAGCAGCTTGTTGACTGGGAGGTATTTGGAAGGAATATATTGTCAGAGTGAAGTAGGAAGGCTGGGGTTAGCTGCTGGGTTCCAGGAGGAGGACAGTGCTGGGGGAAAAGAGCAACTCTGCAAATGGTAAGGCAAGGACTAACTGATACCACCACCAGACAGAAAGTGAGAATTGCGCAGCGACCTTCTCTATGCTCAACTCACAATGAAAGAAAGCTTTGCAGATTTTACTTTATTTTATTATACTTCTTGTATTTGTTATGTTTATTTATTGTTACATTTAACTATGTTGTAAGCTGTTCTGAGACGTTTGTTAAGGACAGGGTAAAATACTGTAAATAACTAAAAAAAGATGCTCTTTAGCACAAGTGAACATGCTCTCTCCAATAAGCTACTCCAGGTTTATCTCGCTTAATTTAGGTGCTGTGCATGCCATCTCCCTCCCTGAGGATTCTTGCTTGCCAAGATCAAAGACTCTCGTGCCCCTGGTCTGCTGGCAAGTGCATTTATTGAAGGCTAGTTTTACAGCAACACTGGGATCAGGCAGAGACTATGCAGTATGAAAATGCACATTCTAGTCTGTTGTTTTTTTGTAGAAGAAATATACTACCACTCAGACTCTACTTGAAGGCTGGTGGCCCTGAAAACTCCTCATTTTATAGCACTGAAGGAATATTCATTCTCCTGGAGAAACAGAAGAATGGTGAAGTTCCATCATGCAGGACTGCTGGGGAGACTATCATTCACTGTACAAGTATTTAATGTTCAGACCTGTGCCCCAAATGCCACAAGAACCCCAGTCTTGCTCTCTGTAATTTGCAATCACCAGATTAAGGGACAACAGGAGAAGACAAGTCCCATTTCATCTTCTCAGCGGCTTTCTGTCACCACTGCTGTGCCGCCACAGCTGTGGGGGATGCACCATTCAGAAGACCCCCATAGTATGAGCACAGAAAAGGATTAAGGAACGTTGGCTCCAACCAGGCCCATTCTGCATCTACAACTGAGCGCCAGCATGGTGTAGTGGTTCAGAGCCTGGGACTGGGACTCCGGCGATCTGGGTTCGAGTTCCTGCTCAGCCATGGAGCCAACTGGGTGACTTTGGGCTAGTCGCAGACTCTCAGCCCAACCTACCTCACAGGGTTGTTGTTGTGGGGATAAGATGGAGGAGAAGAATGATGTAAGCTGCCTTGAGCCCTTTGCAAGAAAAGGCTTGAAAAATCGGAAAATAAATGAATAAATCTTATTGATAAATTGGAAAATAAATAAAATAGCTGTCATATAGCCCACGGCAAACTTTTGTCCATCTCGCCTCTGACTGGAAGCATTACATACCTTTCCTTTTAATGGGGCCAAGAACACTGGGCCTGATGCAGTTGATTGGACTCTGGCTCCTCCTGCTAACATTAAAGATGGATTACTGCTTTTCTAGCACATTAAAGACTTCCAAGCTTACACGGAAGCACACATCTGAGCTGCTTTAAACAATATAAATTGTAAGACTTTAAAAGTACAGGGTAAAGCCCCAAAGGTCCTGGCCAAAAGATAAACATTTCTCTTGCATAGAATCCCTTCTAGCCCCAAAGGGAACCATAACACTGGTGACCCAACAGTGTCGGTATCAATGCATCTAATGGGATGTTCGACCCAAGGTATCTTCCATGCCTAAACTGTTAATTTCCTGAACAAGTCATCCTATGAAACAGTTTGGTCTAAGTGGCTTTAAATACAAAAGTGGCATTTGGTCTAAGTGGCTTTAAATACAAAAACCAAACATACATCAGCATTCTGCCTCATAACATTTGCAATTCAAACGTGGCTATTACTATAGCTTTAGCCTTCATAATTAGGTCTATCTGTCACTTCAAACCTCCTTTGATAATAAAACATCAAAGGCAAGTTTCAATTTCTTACCAAAACTGGACATTTAGCCTTTGGAGGCCTAATAATCAACAGCCCCTTCAGCCATCTGTCCTATTCATTACGCTTATTTCAAAGAAACAAAGCCAGATTTCCAGGTCTCTGTTTCCATGCCTCTGACCCACGAGTGTCACTGCTGGACCATCAGGCATCTCTCTCACTGCGCATCTCCACTTCTGCCACGTTGCACGTTCTCACATATTCCTGTTCTACCAGCTTCACCTGCCAGTTGCGCTTAGCGCTGCCAGAGCCTGTTGTGGCACCTGCCAGACTACAGCCAGCAGCACACCTTTGGCTGGCACCAGCTCTGCAGCTTCTCTGATAAAGGAGCCATTTATAAGCCCTGGAGGGAAAAGGTCTGCTTTCTCCACTCTGGTTCAAGACTAAGGCAACGTGAAAAATGACAAACCAGTTGCTTCGCCACCTTTCTGGGACAAAGGGAAGAGCTTGCACTTTCCTGCAAAGAGATGCTAATCGTTCTGATAGTTTTCAGAAGAGACAGACATCTTACACAAAGAACCACAGTTCTCATTAACTGCTGTTCTACTACAACACTAAGAAAAAGTCTGATGTCACTCCTTTCAGAGAACAGTATGCCTGTCGTGCATTTCTACGTATCATGACTTGGCAGGAGAACTGAACTCACTCAGGCTGTCTGGACGTGAACACGACTTGCATGCCATGTTTGTGTTTCCGACTGGGGATGATGGACACGGATTATTGGGAACTTCAACACAGCCTTTCTATTGGTGACTATATATCTGGTATCAATTTCAGTGGAAATTTCTAGCGCTTATCCAACTTGCTGACACCAATTCCATCCCAAGGCACATACCATGTGGCATGAGGCAGTCAAACTGCTTATTAAGAAGCACTTTGTCCTCAGGCGCATTGACTTACTTTGAAAACCTCCTTGTAGGGCTGGGAATAGGACTTGGAGGCAATCCATTACTACTCACAAACATTTGCAGGGATGGCGAGAAACATTGCTGGAGAACATAAGCACAATATTTAAGGACATTTAAAATGACATTTAAGAGATTAAAAAGCCTAGCAAAATCTGATTTGTTGGTCTTACTTAAAAAGCAGCAGAAGCAGAAGCCGCACCCTTGTGAAGCACAGATTTTAAGTTGGGTGTTGAGAAGTCCACCTAGGCCAGGGGTCGGCAAACTAAAACACTCAAAGAGCCATTTGGACCCATTTCCCACAGAAAAGAAAACACCAGGAGCCACAAAACCCTTTTGACATCTAAAATGAAGATAACACTGCATATATCGTTTTTTACCTAAAAAAAACCAGACTGGTAAACCAGTCTCGTCAGCAGTGAAAGCAAATGAATCTGCCCACGTACCATTAAATGTTCTGTTTCCTTCTGAAACTTTTCTTTTCTTGGATTTATCCATGGCTGGCCTACCGGGGGTCAAAAAGCTCAATAAACTGCGTGCTGATGGGTGTCCCACATTGGCGGTTGTGATGCATATTTTGAGCAACAGGGAGCCACAGCAGAGGGTTGAAAGAGCCACATGCGGCTTCGGAGCCACAGGTTGCTGACCCCTGACCTAGGCATCTAGTCCTATTACTACCAGCTTCAATTATGCAATGCAGCAGCAGTGGTAGAACTTAATGAGCGCTGCCCTTCCTATCATCATCCACTTTTATACATAGCTGCCTGCTCCCTCCAGATTTTCTCTGGAAGAAAAGGGTACTTTTTGGCACTGAAACCCTACCCCAAACAACAAGAAATCTCATTCAGCCATTGCTCTGGTGTCTGAGATTTCTGCAGGCATTGTCTCACATGCAACCAAAGCACTGGAAAGGCACAGCGTGTTACGGTCTATTTATTAAGTTTGCTTTTATAACAAAACATTAGCAGCCCAACTGCCAGAGTACACGCCCTGAAGCTTATATAACATATGTTGGTCCTCCACTCTGAAGCTCCCCCATACCATTCTTTGAGAGTCTTCTCCCCATTATCCTCTCTTTTAACAAACATTCAAAGATTTTGAAGAAGTTCTGCTACAGAGCCGGCAAGGGCTGCTTAGAACCTCAGAAAGCCACTGCCACTCAAGCACAGACAATCCCAGACTAGATGGAACAATGATCTCACAGAGTCTAAAGGTAGGTTCATATGCTCAAAAGACATTATTCATGGTTCACATAATGGACAAATTATGGAGAAGCTTAAGACTGCCAGAAGAAGAGCTACTGGATGCAGTCACAACAAGCATCTTTTGTTCTATCATGTTTTGTTCCATAACTGAAAAGCACTACATTTAGTTCCTGTATAGGAAAATAACCCAACACTGCCATCTCTCCAGCACCAGCTCTGTTCATAATAGCCTCAACCTTTCCCACTTCTCTCTCCCTGCTGCTCAACTTTCTCTTTCTGTTTTCAGTTGCTGCAAAACCCATAATGGCCAATATAATTTTGACTACAATTCTATGCTCACTTGGGAGTAAGTCCTGCTCAACTCAATGACTTCCAAATAAGCACATACAGAATTAGCTTCCCATTTAAGTTGCCCCAGATCACTCTGCTCTTCTCATATTTCTTTCTTTCCTGGTATATATGAGCGACTACAAATACTCATGAAATAAGCTCAAATTGCTTACAGTGAGTAATTGCTTACAGCCCATTCACTCCTGCTTGACTCCTGTCACTGGGCATGGCTAAACTGGGAAACGGAAGCGTCAGGACTCTTGGGTCGCTGCATTCCTTACAAGCTGGAGTTACAAATCAGGGTTTCTTCATTTATAATTCCTGGCTTGTATGTAGGAGGTGCATATAAGCCAGGAGCCTCACCTTGAAAGCTTTCAATCTTGGGCAGTTCAATTGCTCCTACAGATGGGAAGGACGAGCAGACAAGGACAGACTAAGCAAGGGCATGCACCTTGTGCAATAAGACAGGAGATTCCTGAATTCTGGCTTAATGGTGTATTTCTGGGCTGGTCACAGCCCTAAGAGCAGTCACGTTCAGGCAAATCGTGAGTATCCTTTTGGAAAATGAATATTCAAGTGTTCTTCCATCCTTTTCAACTCTCACACTGATAAAGCTCTTTGGCATACCTTTCCTATACCCCTTGTAGGGGAAGGTGCTGGAGAAACAGGAATGAAGTCTATCCTCTTTGGAGATGAGGATTTTTCTGATTTGTCCAAGTCGTTGTCACTCTGAGAACACAAAGCGTCATGTTTACAGCCTAACGGTACGTAGCAGCTCTAGAAGGTGAGCCACAAAACAATCTGATGAAAAATAGCAAAGCCAATCAGTAGAACCCATAGGACACTCCAATTAAGCTATTTCCACACGTTCCCCTTACGTTCACTGGTTAAGTGAAGGGGTGGAATTAAAATATTAAACATCTGTAAAGAGATTACCAGGCTCAAGCTTTCCTCCCATGACTGGCTTATCTGCATTGCTGTTTGCACTTCCCTAAAACACAAAAAGGCTCATCAGTGGCTACAACAGGACAAGTCTGGCTGCTTTTTAATGGCATTTCAGTTACACCCACCTTTCATGTGCTGTTTCTCTGTTCATCAAATCCACTCCTTCCTCCTGGGGAAGCATAAGAATTAATATCTTAGCTCTTCATGATTTCTTGCCCAGCAACATATAACTTGCTCTATCAACCAATGTCATTAGAATTAGCTGAGCTGTGAGATCTGCAAATAGACAAGGGGCAGCTGGACCGAGCTTTCTTTGAAAATGGGGGCTACGCTTTAAGTGTTCTTTCTATAAAGGGCTGCCTGCCCAAGCCCAGAACAGAAGCTGACAGGATGCTGCCTAGCATTTCCCAAGCATTCTTTTCCCTGTCCACAGCAGCATTCAAACCCAGGGTGCCTGAGCTGCACTCCAGGGTGGTCCCCATGCTGTTCTGTCACCCATGTAGGTCTATAAAGAAGAGGAATATCCCATTCCAGCAGCACTTCCCTTTCCCAGACCTGAAAACAGGAACCTTCAAATTTGGTACTGATCACATTCGTACAAGTTAATCATGGTTGCCACTCAATCTTTATTTTGTATTTTTATCTGTATTTTATTAATATTGTATTTGTTTAATTGTTGTAATTACTTTTTTATTGGTTTTTATCTTATGATTGTGAGCCACCCAGAGGTGCTGTGGCACAAGAGGCAGCATACAAGTGTTTTAAGTAAGTAAGTAGTGAAACATTTGTGCTTCCCAGAGCTAGGATTTCTATCATTGAGACCACCATTATACCAAACTGTGAAAAGTTAGCAAAGAAACCTAATGTTCTGTTTCCTCTAAAACGGCACTTGTACTTAAAATATGGCACACTTACCCTTCTGATTTGATGGAGTCGGCTGCTAGGGATACGAATTGGAGATGATGATATCAGCTGGAAGAAACACACAGACATTTCAGAACTTACAATTACACTGTTGTCGCTTAAAGCTGAACCTTACTGCAGCACTCAGTCTAGCAACACACTGAATATCAAATGTATTAGTTAAAAAGTATCCTTTGAGCACTGCCTGAAGCACTTGGAAATTAATTCTGAAAATCAACAGCGATCAAACTCCACAGGTCTACAGTAAGAAAAATGACCGCTTCCAGAGATGATACCACACAGGAGTGTGAATTATTGTACATATACTGCCTGTTCATTTATCCTGCATATACTACACATTCCTTGCTCCTTCATGCTAGGCTCATCCTGTGGAGGAATCAAGTAAACAGCAGGTGCATGTTTTGATCTGACCAGCTCTAAAAGGTACTGCAATTTTCTTTTCCAACAATAATGTTCCCAAGTGAACTATAAAGAATAGCAAATACAGAATTGCAGAACACAGTAGGCTGGTACTGGGAGGTACTGAGCAAGCAAAAAACCTTGAATTTTCACACTCTGGGTATTCTTGCTACTTCATCCTTGCAAAAATTCATTCAGAAACTGTCCATCTTTTCTAACTTAGTGCGTCCCAAATTTCTGCTAGCGATGGCACTATTTTCTAAAATTTAAAGCCAGGCTGCATGTTCACAGCTGAAAAGGTTTACTCTTACAGAAGTTTACAGAACAATACACTGAAACATTAATGCTCAGAAGAGCTCACCCCATGTCTCTGCAGCAGTCAATATTCTCTCTCATAGCAGGTAATTCTACTCTGTCTCTGGACTGGGAGTGATTCACTGATCCAATCACAGCCAACGCAGAGACATGGTGGAATTACCCCACTTCAGTGGATGCTGACTGAAAGGAAACAGGGCCAGAATCATACTGCAATGCAATGAACAGTCTCACCTACAGAACAATAATGAGTTTATTTCTTGGGACAAGCCAGCAGCTGTCCTGTTACACAGTGCATCACAATGTACAACAGAACATTACAAGCAATTACCACCTTTCATGAGAGAACTGACAATAGCATGATATATTCACAATTAGACTACCCGTGTGAATAGTCCTACTCAGTTTCCGGTGTTAGCTTCATCAAGAAAAATCTAACTGCAATGGGGCCTTGGCTGGAGGTCTGTCAGGTTACTTTAGGTGCCCTCTCCCCAAACCACTGTGGTCCAAATGTTTTTTGCATTTCTCAAGTACTAACCATGCTGTGCCGGTTCATAACTGTTGTGCTGTTCCTGCGGGTTCGCAAGACATATGGCTGAAAAACCTGTGAATTGTCACTGAAACAAACAAACAAACAAACAAACAAACAAACAACTGTTACATTTCTGCACCATTTTATGATTTGAAGAATGTTTTTATTATGCATCCACTTTCGTTCTCTCCACATGGAGCAGCACCTGTCCTTCTGGCTTAGGTTGCTTTGTTAAGTACAATGTATACTGCTAGGACTTTACAAATATGTAAGCTGAGATTCAACCTTACCCTCCTAGGCACAAGTGAAAAACAGTTTGTTTCTGATGGCAGGAGATGCCAGTCTAGATGGAAGTTGCTACCGCAAGCAAAAAGTCAAGAAACTCCTGGATACTTAGACTAGCACAGGTGGTATTCTGAATCCTAACACAGTTGTCACAATAATTACCATTTTTATAATAGTGAGGTTATAATATACAGTGGGTGAGAGTGAGAATTGTGAACAAAGAAGCCCTCAGTTCAAATGCCGCCACAACCAGCCATTAAATGTTCAAATAAGAATAAGAGGCTTAAGTCAACCTGTTGAGCTCCCAGGCTCAGTCTTCCTACCTGCAATAGGGGGAGATCAAAATCCTGCAAACCTGCCTGAAAGGATACTGCAGGAAGGACTGAGATAGTGTAAACTAGGATAGGCAAGGTCTTCAGAGGTCTAAGGACCACTTTCCACCCCCACCACACCACATTCTTGCTGCTGCTGCTGCACAATTCAGTCCAAGGAGTAACAAAAACTGATGATTAGTAGATCTAAACCTGCATCTCCCTGGTTTTAGTAAGACAACCTAAACCAAAACAAGCTCATTGGCTCTATCTGATGAGCGACCATAATATTTACAAAGGAAAACATTCCCATTTCAGTGCAAGCAGACATATACCCGTACAGATAAAAGCAGCCTTTTGCAAACAAGTGACCTCCAGAAACTTTGGACTACCACTCCCAGGAATCTTGAAAATTGGCCAGGCTGGTTAGGGCTCATGGAAATTCAAAACATTTGGAGAGCACTGAATTGGGGGATGTTACAGTAACAGTACCTCACACTACCTAGTACCCTCAAAATAGCCACCCTTGCTGTGAAAGGAAAGGCTGCATACCACATACATTTACTGTTACGGCGACATCCTGCAGTCTCCTCTAAGAAATTCAAGGGAGCACAGAGGATCCGCCTAATCTGTTTCTGTGTTCTCCTCAGAAGAGCAGCCCTGTGAGGAAGACTAGCCTGTGTGGCCCAAGCCCACCCAGTGACCTGAATGCAGAACTGGAACCCAGGTTAAACTGACTCGTGGTCTTAGTCCTGGGGCCTCCGGAGTGTTCCCAGTGCACTGGAAGAGTCCTGGGCTGGGACAAAGGAGATCCAGGTTCCGGCCCGCACTCGGCTGCGAGACTGGCGCCGTGCCTTCGGCCAGTCAGCTGAGCCGACCTCACAGGGCTGTTTGGACGGTGCAATCAGAGGGCAGAAGCCCCTTGCGGGGAAACGGCAGGGCAGGAGCGCAGCTCGCGGGTCGAGAGAAGCCTGAGCAGCCCCGGCCGCGCGCGGGCCGCAGCCTCCGCACGCCCCGGCCCTTTCCCACGCGGCTGGGGCCGCGCACTGACAGCCCCGGGCGCCTCCGGCCCGCGGCGCAGCCCCGCGGGCGGCAGGGGGCGGGACCGCGGCCCTCTGCGCGCCGCCCGGGCCTCACCTGAGCCCGTGGATGAGGGGGGCGCTGTTGGAGCGCCTCAGGCCACCCCCGTCGCTCGCGGCAGGCGGCAGCTCCAGGTCCAGCTCCATTTTCTCGGCCTGGGCCATCGCGGCGGCGGCGGCGCTCACGGGGGCCCGGCGCGCCTCCTCATGCCCGGCGCGGCGGAGCGCGAGGGGCGGCGGCGGCGGCCGTGCGGCTGCTCCCGCTACAGGCCCCGCCGGGGCGGGCGCAGCCCAGCGGGGCCCGCGCCGCGCAGGGAGGGGGCCCCCATGCCGGGGGAACAGGCGGTGGCGGTGGCGGGCGGCCCCCTGCCTCGTCGTGCACGCGCGCCGGTCCCGCCGCCTGAGGGAGAAAGCAACGGCGCGCAGCTCACGCGCGCGGCCCGGGCGCCTCCGCAGGTCGAGGCAGCGGCCGGCCGGCACTGCGCATGCGCCTCGCCGAAGGTTGCCTAGCGGTGGAGAGGAGCGACGGGGCCCGGACAGCCTCCCCCGCCAGCGCGCATGCGCAAAAGGGCGGCCGTCCGGGGGCTCGGCGCGACTGCCAAGCGACAGTGCGCATGCGGGATCGGGACGCGTAGAGCCCCGCCTTCTGCCGTCGTCTCCTCTAATCCGCTCCGCTCGGTAAAATGAGGCGGGCTACCTATTCGCGGCGCGATTCGCTGCACTGCTGTGACGTCCCGCTTTGAAAAAAGGGTCACTCAGCATATTGGAGGAAGGCGGAAAAAGCGCCCCCCCTCCCTCCCGGTCGAAAGGCTGCGGGTTCGAATCTTGCCTTTGGCTCTTTGCCGGTTCCTTTCCCTTTTTCCCCCTTAACAAACTTCAGGATGATTCTAATAGGTTTGAAATAATGGAAGGAAACTGAACGGAAACAAGTGCAAAGTTCTTTGTTTCTGAAAAAGGAGTAAAGTGCATAATTATCTGATGGAGCATGCCTGGCTTGGCAACAGTACCTGTAAAAGCCTCCCTGAGCTGTATTTACTCCCAAGTGGAACCTGTGCCAGCATCGTGAGGTGTTTGCAAAAAAACGCAAATGCAAGTTTAGGTCGCATTAGTGGGGTTGTTTCCAGGTCACAGGGCCTCCTCTCTGTTCGGTGCTGCTCAGGTTTCACCTCAAATGCTGTGCCCACTTCTGCACTCAACACCTTCAGAAGGGTTCCGATAACTTGGAATGTGCTTGGGAAAAAATCAGTAAAGATGATCTGGAGACTTGGAGTTAAATCTTATGAAAAAGGGACTGGGTATGTTTAGCCTTAGCGGAAGGAGCCAGGGAGAAAGTGACAGCTCTTTTCTGGTGTCTGAAGGATGATCACGCGGAAGGGGATGTAACACTGAGAGCCAGCATGGCATAGTGGGACTGGGACTCAGGCGACCCGGGTTCGAGTCCCCGCTCGGCCATGGAGCCAAGTGGGTGACTTTGGGCCAGTCACACTCTCAGCCCAGCCTACCCCACAGGGTTGTTGTTGTGGGGAGAAGATGGAGGAGGAGAATGATGTCAGCTGCCTTGAGCCCTTTGAGGAAAAAGGCAGGATATAAATCCAAAAATGAATAAATAAATAAATACGAAGAAAACAGGCTCAAATTTCAGGGAGGCAGATTTCAGCTGAACATTAGGACAAACTTGCTAAAGGCCAGAGCAGCCAGGGTACCAGCTGCCCAGTGAGATGGTGGGCTCATTGCCCCTGGGTGTGTTCAGGCAACAACGGGAAAGCCCTCTGTTAGAGAAGCTTTTATCTGGATTCTTCCTGAAAATGGAGGTTGGACAAGGTGCCCTAAATTGTCCATCCAACTCTAGCTAATCTTCCATAGGATTGAGTCTTAAGGGAATGGAATGTCCCACACTGAGTTTTTACTATGAGATTAAGGATGAATATAGTTGTAGATTCAATTATTATATAAAATTGTCTGAGTAATTTGCAGCACCTCTCAAATCAATGAAACTTTTCAAAATCAATCTAGCGTGCTGTCCTATGCCAGCTGAGACAGAAAAGGGCCAGCAATATCAGCATCTCACAGCCAAACGTTTTTATTTTTATTTTTTATTAAATTCTTTATTTATTAAATACATTTTATCCTACCCAATAGTCCGAGGTCTATTATAATTAAGGAGCAAGAGTTCCTCTGTGCACATGCTCCATCCAGAAACTTTTTTCTGCCCTTGAGCTGTGAACCTTCATCTTGCCTGCATACCCTCAGGATAAGCAACCTGGTGGGAACCTTCCTGCTGAAGGTCCTTAGCCCCAGCTTTTGCAACCAGGTGCACTCCAGAAGGGTTGCACTGCTGCTCCCATAATCCCCCAGACAGATCAGGGTCATAATCTGACACATCTGGAAGGTGCCTGGCCGGGGGGGGGGGGGGGAGGCAACTCTCTGCCTGGACTGCACCACTTCAGATAGCCACTTGGGGCAGGGTATGTTGGACTGCTCCTATTTTAAAACTCCTTGCAGATAGAGCAGTAGTATCACAGGGAGAAAAATTCGGCGTAGCCTTTTGTTCGGCATTCCCCCATCTCCAGTTTTGTGTTTTCATTCGGGAGCGTTCAAGCATTCCATTCTCACCCCCATCTGCAACCTGAAGTGGTATGTCCCACGTATGGTTTGCCCACCTGGCTTTGCTGGAAGCATAAATGGGCTGTGAAAGGTGCGAAGGGGTGTGCTAGTTCTTGCTTTGCTGATCCTTCTAAGAAATAAGGAAGCGGCTGTCCTTATTATTCAAGGTAGGTCTAAGGAATTGGGGTGGGTGCTATTTAAAATCACTGCTGGATATTGTTCATTAAAATGTATCCCATTAGAACTATGCTTTCCATGTCACAGGAAAGTACTTTCCATCTACTGCTTCAGACATGCAACTTCCCTTGAATGTTGCATAAACAGGGCTTGGTCCTGCTAACAGGTTGTTCTTTTATTTGGGGCTAATAGTTATCATTAAGGCCTTCCTTGGCTCGGACGTGTTTGGTTAAGATTTCTCCAATGGATAAAACATACATGATTAAAAATAATTCTGAGAGCTTGTTTGTCTTTAAATGGAAGACTGGAGCCCATGTTGAAATTTATGGGACACAAATTCATCCTGACTAAAGTTCAATTGACTTCAGTGGGTCTACTCAAAATATGACTTGGTCAGGATTTTGTGTATGTCCAAATAGGTACCATCAAAGAAGGAGAACTCCTCTTCCAAGGGAATACCTCCCAACTGCATTTATTACAAGCATTTTAAAAGTCTTTGTAAAAGTTGGCAATGCCAAATTTGGCAATATTTGATCATTTGATGATGGTTTAAGTTAATTTAAAAGGCAATAGGATGCAATCCTATGTCTACTCAGGGAAAAGTATTTTTTTTCCTGTCTAAACATGCATAGGCTCGTACCCTTAATGGGGTAATGCAACCAATTAGGTCCACATTAGTTGACTTTTATATCACATATTCCTTCCATGGGGTGCATAGGGTGGTGTATATGGCATGCCAAAGTACTCTTTCGTTTGGACACAGGTTAACAGAGCAAGTAGCTGCACCAGAGAACTCTTCCTGTTATGAGGCATCCGGTAACAGAAGCGGGTGGCAAGCCCACTGCTGCCCTCCTGGTCCTGAGTCCGCCCTTCTTCCAAAGCAAATATTCTCAAACCACTTTCAACTGGAGGGCTCCATACAGTTTTGGGGAAGCGCAGAGCTGCGTTCCAGTGGCTGGCAGAGCAGAATACCCAAAGTATCAGAAAGGGGCCGATTTGTCCATGCACAAAAGCGTTCTGTACCCCAGTCTAAATTGTATTTTGCTGCAGACTGGTGCAAGGGCAGGCCAGGCTTGTCCAAGGGGGAGATTCGGGGTGAGGACTAAGCCTGTTCGGGTGCAGCGCTATGCTTACTGAACACACAAACGCTCTACAACAACATGGATAGGACCACTCTGACACACTGTGCTCTACCAGCCAGTTTGTACACCAATTGTTTGTACCAGCATTTGTACACCAATGCTAGGAGCATGGGTAATAAGCAGGAAGAGCTTGAAGCTCTCCTGGGAATAGGAGGGTATGATCTGGTGGGAATCACAGAAACTTGGTGGGATGAAAGGCAAGTCTGGAATGTAAACACAGAAGGGTATCACCTTTTTAGAAAGGACAGGAAGGGGAAGAGAGGTGGGGGCATGGCTTTATATGTCAGGGAAGGGATAGGATGCAGTGAGATAGAATGCAGCACAGATGGGGATTCGGTAGAGGCAGTCTGGGTGAAACTTAGGGGTTTTGACAGAGAAAGAGACCTGACAGTGGGGGTATGTTATCGCCCTCCAGGTCAACTTGAGACCCTGGATGATGTCCTGACAGGCCAGATTCTAAGGATATCTCGGGGGAGAGACACAGTAATTATGGGGGATTTCAATCTCCCGGATATTACTTGGGAGATTCACTCGGCGGTGACAGCCAGGTCACGTCGCTTCCTAGAAGCTCTAGAGGGTGGGTTTTTCACACAGAGGGTCCGAGAGGCGACGAGGGGGGGAAACACTTGGTCTTGACCAATAGGGAGGAGCTGATAGATGAAGTACAGATTAGGGGAGCTCTGGATGCGAGTGATCACTCCATCCTTTGCTTTGAGATCAGAGGACTGGGGCCGTGCAGCAGGGCGAGCACTAGAAGCTGGGACTTCAAGAGGGCCAACTTTGGCCAACTGAAGGCCAGGCTGGGGAAAGTCTCCTGGGATAGGTTACTGGAAGGTAAGCGAGTTGAGGAGGGGTGGATGGCACTCAAAAGGGAGGTTTTGCAGGCGCAAGCCCTGATGATACCTCTAGTCAGTAAGGTGGGGAGGCGGAGGAGAGTGCCGCCATGGATGCGAAAGGAGGTGGTTAGGGGGATTAGACGAAAGAGGAACCTCCATAGGAAATGGGTACTGGGGGAAATAGACAAAAGGGTATACCGGGAGGAGGAGGCCCGTTGCAGAAGGATTCTTCGCAAGGCTAAGGCTGATTATGAGCTGAGACTTGCCAAGAATATCAAGAGCAACAAAAAGGGCTTCTTTCAGCATGTAAATAGGAAAAGGAAGGGGAGACAAGTGGTGGGACCACTAAATAAGGAGGAAGGTGATCCAGTGACTGACATGAGGGAACAGGCACAGATGCTAAATGACTATTTTGCCTCTGTGTTCTCCCCAAAGCAGGACGGGGGATATCCGTATAGGAGATTAGATGAGGCTGGGGATTTAGGGGCAGAGATTAGAGTCACCCCCCTTGAAGTCGAGGGGCTCCTCAGGGCATTGGACATTACAAAGGCGCCAGGCCCTGACGGGTTACACCCGAGAGCACTTAGAGAGTTGGCAGGGGTTCTCTCACGCCCGCTGGCCTCCATTTTTTGAGGCCTCGTGGAGAACGGGTGAAGTTCCAGAGGACTGGAGGGTGGCATCGGTGGTCCCAATTTTCAAAAAGGGTAGTAGGAATTATAGACTGGTTAGCCTTACGTCCATTGTAAGAAAAACAATGGAAAGGCTCATAATAGAGAGAGATCTAGTGATGCTAGATAGGGAAGGGAGGCTGGCAGCCACACAACATGGCTTCCGCAGAAACAGGTCCTGCCAGACAAACCTTGTGGAATTCTATGACAAGGTTTCGAGATGGCTAGATGGAGGGGATGCAGTGGATGTGGTATACCTGGATTTCAGCAAGGCCTTTGACAAAGTGCCCCATGATATCCTGGTGGAGAAACTGAGGAGTTTTGGGATACACCAAAGCACAGTCCGGTGGATTAGGGCATGGTTGACTGACCGAAAGCAGAAGGTAACCATTAGTGGGGAATTGTTGGGATGGCAGCCAGTGACAAGCGGGGTCCCCCAGGGCTCTGTCCTGGGGCCGATTCTGTTTAATCTTTTCATAAATGACATGGAAGAAGGGGTGAACAGTCTGCTGATCAAATTCGCAGACGACACTAAAACTGGAGCAGTGGCCACAACTAAGGAGCAGATACACCAGATCCAAAAGGATCTGGACAGACTATGGAAGTGGGCAGGAGACAACAGGATGGCGTTCAATGTGGATAAGTGCAAGGTCTTGCACTTGGGGCATAAGAATAGCTGTCATAAGTACAGGTTAGGTGACAAGTGGCTGGAGAGCAGCACTTGTGAAAGGGACCTCGGGGTACTGGTTGACCGCAGGCTAAACATGAGCCAGCAGTGTGATGCGGTGGTCAAGAGGGCGAATGCCACCCTCGGTTGCATAGCCAGAAGTGTGGCTTCTAGATCAAGAGAGGTATTACTACCACTCTACACGACTCTGGTGCGCCCGCAACTGGAGTATTGTGTTCAGTTTTGGGCCCCTCATTACAGAAAGGATATAGCCAGGTTGGAGTCAGTGCAGCGTAGGGCCACAAGGATGGTGGCTGGTTTGTAGGGGAAGCCGTATGAGGCGAGACTGAGGGAACTGGGTCTTTTCAGCCTGGAGAAGAGGAGACTCAGAGGGGATATGTTGGCAACATACAGGTATGTGAGGAGATGTCACATGGAGATGGGGAGAGGCCTGTTCTCCTCTGCAGAGGAAGGCAGGACGCGCTCCAATGGAGCAAAGCTCAGGGAGCCAAGGTTCAATTTGGATGCCAGGAAGCACTTCCTGACAGTTAGGACCCCGAGGGCGTGGAATGGGCTTCCACGAGAGGTCGTTGAGGCCCCATCGGTGAGGGTGTTCAAAGACAGGCTGGACATGCACATGGTGGGCATGTCGTGAGTGGAGCCAGCTGGTGCTGGAGGTCAGACTAGATGGCCCGGGAGGCCCCTTCTGACTCGCTCTGTTTCTATGTTGGAAGACTTGTACCAGAAATGTGCAGAAGTGATTTAGCCTACTCCCTTAAAAATATGATTATTATTAATAACAGCTTTCTCAGGTCCAGCAAGAAGTCCCTTGACCTTCATCTCCTACTTGAGTTAAGGAAAAACAGGCAGGGGTGCAATGGAGCAACTGAAGCTCAGGATCGAGGCCTTGCAGCAACAGGAAAAGGACTTGCTCCAGAAACTTCGGAGCAGTGAAGAAAACTTCCAGGCTGTCTCCCAGGAGAAAGATAATTTGAAAATGATGGTTGAGGATCTTCAGGTTGAGAAGGACACGATGGAACACAATATGAGTCGCCTGTACAAGACGATCGAGAAGACGGTTGCAGCGGTATGTGGGGTGGTAGATGGGAAACTCTCTGTTCGTGCTGGATGAGGAATGATGCAAATATCACTCCCGATTTAATGCTTCTTTGTTTGTGTGTTTGAAGAACTTGGAACTGCAAGAACAGCTCAGGGCTGCTACGAGGTCTTCCAGAGGAAGCCGTGAAGCTCAACAGGAAACAAGGAGCGCTGCTTTGGACAAATCCACGCAGCTTTTGGAAGGCCAGGAGGAGCTGGGGCCCGTCACTGAGCGGGGGAACCAAAAGGTAAGGGGCTGCTTAGCGCTCCTGTAGTAGGGCAAAGATGGGGAACCTCGACCCCCTAGCTTCTCCTCCAGGCCTTGTTGCCTCTCCCTAGCTTCACGCGATGGTTGGTGCTTAGGAGACGCACCCTGCCGACAAGGGGAGCAGGGCCTTTACCGCCCGTCTGAACACAGCAGGGCTCGGCAACCAGAATGCCGTCCAGGAGCGCTGGCTGACAGCTCCCACACTTTCTGACCAATGACCATTTTGGCTGGGGCTTATGGGAGTCATAGACCAAAAACATCTGGGGGGCACCTGGTCGCTTACCCTGGAATAGAGAATGCGCAGCTTGGAGCCGACTGAGCACTGGTCCGGCTCTGTTCACACAGTGGGAATCTGGCCACCCACGGGACACTCGCAGGCAGCACACAAGTGCGGTGGCACCCTATTGCCTGTGTGTCCCTCAATGGGTGCTGGAGGTAGCAAAGAGCACCGATTCTGCTAGCCACAGAGGGCCTTCTCCTCCGGGGATCTGTCCGCTCTGCTTTCCAAGCCATCGGAATCGGTGACTGTCACTGCTCCTCCATGGAAGTGGATCCCGTGGCGTCATACCTGCTGTGGGAAGGCTCCTCCGTGGTCTTCCCTGGTTCAGCTTCATGAGTGTCTCTCTCCCCTCTTTCCTCGCATGTCTCCCTTTTCTCCACGCGAAACAGTCCCAGATTTGCCACGCCCTTCTGAGAGGTGCTGCTCCAGCCCCCCGTTGCTCTTTCCTGCCCTTTCCTCAGGACTCTGCGGGCCTGGGGCCCTTCCTGCCTAGCCCTTCACCCCTCACTGTGCTTTGGTCCACGCCATGGGAGGCCACACCGCAAGCCGAAGTGTCGCGCTCGGGACTTGCTTGTGAGGACACGCACACATGGCAAGGCTGGCGTGTGGAGCCTCCAGACCCTCCCATGCTGAGTGGGGGCTGAACCCAGCGGGCCATCTGCACCTTCCCGCAAACGGGTCGTACGCACCTAGGAGAGCGGGACGACAGCCGTGCTCTCTGTCCTCCTCTTGGTTCTCGCAGCTGGAATTGCTGAGCGCTGAACTGAGCCTGCAGGTTAGTGAAAAGCAGCGGGTTTTGGCAGCAAATGCAGAGGTGGCTGAGAAGATGCAGTGCGTGATGATGGACAACGCCAATCTCAAAAAAGTGATGGATGACTTTTGGCAGACCGTATTAAGCCTGAGAATGGAAAACGATCACCTGCGGAGCATGTTGATTGTATTCACGGAGAAGGTATTGGAAGCCTGTAGGCACCCTTGATCACGGAAAGGTGTAAATTCTCCTTGCTAATGGGTGCCAGGCACCATCTGAAAAGGCAGGCCTAGCACCCTGGTGAGGTTGCCCAACATAACTTTTCCAGGAGGACAGCTCAAAGGATGTGTTGCCTCGCTCACCCCTCAGCCAGAAAGTCTCCCTGAGCACCCTGCACACAGTCAGTGCAAGATAGTTCCCACCCTCAGGCTCACATCAAAATAGTTGCGACATACAAGGAAATGGGGATGGGGAGGGAAGAGGAAAAATGAAGTCACCTTTCAGGAGGGTTGGAACCATGACTGCGCTTCTCCCCTCATCTCCCAGTTTCCCCAAAATAGCCGCTGATAGAGAGGAGGAGCCTTCATGCAATAAAGAGATACCCTCTTCCTGAAGATTTTGGTAAAAGTAATGTGGCCTGGTGATGGGGTTTAAGTCTAAAAGGCATGACACAAAAGGAAAGGGGATTACGAAGGAGGAGGAAGAAGAAAGCTCGAGCCCTGCTTCCACCACAGGTGGTGATGGGGGTCCAGGTGCAAATGGCATCACTCTGTGATGTCTCGCCACTTCTTCCGTCTCTCTCCTTAAGCTAGAAAATCCTGCCCGGAGAAGAAGAGGGGCACCTGAACACAATCTGGATCACTGATGCCAGAACCCTTCTGTCTGAGAACCCCCTCGAGATGCAATCCCATTGCCCTGCCTGTGAGCCCCCAAATGCAGGGGCTTATGAGTATCCTATGCAGAGTGAGAGGAGCCCCTTCCCATGGCCAGTGTCTTCTGTTGAGCGGGCGTTTTTGCCTGCCCAGCAGGATTGCCTGGGAAGGGAGACTGGAGTGGCTGCAAAACGCTTTGTCTCCTGGTCTCCCCTGCGTGCTCGCCCCCTTGCACCCAGAACACCCCCCTTCACACCAGCATCCTGGCCTTGGAGAGCATCTGGCATCAGGCATGGCTCTTTCCATGCCAGCTCAGAAGCAGGGAGGTCTGCACTCTAGTTCCTAGTTCGAAGTGTGACTTCCTTCAGGGATCTAGGTATCCAGATGCTCCTTTGCTTCCCCCCAGTGCTGTTCGGTTATTGTTTAGTGGCAAAGTCGTGCCTGACCCATCACAACCTCACGGACAACATTCCTCCAGGCCTTCCTGGCCTCCACCATCCCCGGAGTCCACTTTAGCTCACACCCACTGCTCCAGTGACCCCATCCAGCCACCTCATCCTCTGCCGTCCCCTTCTTCTTTTGCCCTCAATCCTTCCCAGCATCAGGCTCTTCTCCAGGGAGTCCTTCCTTCTCATTAGGTGGCCAAAGTATTTGAGTTTCATCTTCAGTATCTGACCTTCCAAAGAGCAGTCAGGGTTGATTTCCTTTAAGATTGACTGGGTTGATTTCTTTGCGGTCCAAGGGACTCTCAGGGGTCTCCTCCAGCAGCACAGTTCAAAGGCCTCAATTCTTCGGCGCTCAGCCTCCCTTATTGCTCCCTTACTCTGTTTTTTCATTTCACAGAGTATTGTGGACAAACTGCCCATGATGGAGAAGAAGAAGGAATACATCTCAGCCGTTGCTGTCAATCTGAAGAGTGAACTCGATGACCTGAAAGCGCTGGTGGCGAAAGCATGTGTCACTCTCTCACACGGCAAGGCTGCCCACATAAAAAAACTTCGAAGGCACTATGAGCAAACTGCTAGCGAACTCTACACCTTGTTGAATGACATTAAAGTATGTTTTATTTTGCTTGTTTATGCCTATGTCATACTGTCCTTGTTAAGTTGTAGGGCTTGTTTCCATGCACAAGGGATGGGGTGGTGGCTGAAATGTGGGTCTGGACTGAGTTGTGTTAAGAAACAGTCGCACGTGAAGAGCACCCATGATTTGTTAAGTGTGGGTCTGTCTTCGTGGTTTGTTATCTCAGCTGGGCTCAGGCAATGCAGTAACGTGTTTCAGTAACAACACTGTTCAAACACTCACACTCAGCACTTGTGTGGTCAGAACCAGTTGATACTGCATGATCGTTAACTGATCTTTCACTCCCGACAGCACTACTTGTCTAACTGGTATGCGGAGAGTAATTGCTACTACGTTAGCATCTCAAAGTATACGATGGATCTGCTTGAGGAGAACCTAAAACAACTCAAGTTGCTAATGCAGATTCAAATTTTGAAAAAAGCAGACCGATATGGAGATGAATTTAAGGAACTTGACATCCCTGCTTTGAGAAAGAAGTTGGACCTTTTCTTAGAGGTAGGGTTCCACCAAGAATCCCTCTGTGGCGGGAGACAGGCGGCCTTGGATTGCTGTAGCGTAGCTGATGGGTCCTCTCCCATTGGGTGATGTGCTCAACAGCTTGATAACAGAAAGAAGAATTCTTTGTGGGCGGGTTGCTCTTGATGCGTACATGGGGAACCTCTGGCCCGTGAGCCAGACGTGGCCCGTGGAAGTTTCCTTTCCAGCTGCCAGCTGCTTCTTGCTCACCCTTGGCTGGGAAAAACTCCAGCCTCTGATCAGCAGCTAACCAGAGATAGGAGCTTTTCTTCACCAGCGAGTGCTTTCTATGCACACTTCTGGTAATTTGCAGTGTCCTCCCCAATCAGGGACTGCAATATTTTCTTCTTCTAAAAAATGAGTAGGTGCAAGGAGATGCTCGATAGTGTGCCTAGCTTGGCCTTAAGCAAGCCTTCTCAAGAATAATCCAATTTGAGAGCAGAGGGGCATAGTGGTTAGAGTGTTGAACTGGAGACATAGGAGCTCCAGGTATAGTCTCTACTCAGCCACGGCTCTCCCTGGGCGACTTTGGGCCAGTCACATATTCTCTGCCTAACCTACCACACAGGGTGGTTGTTGTAGGGGGAAGCGATTATGCAAGCTGCTTTGTGTTCCTTGAAACAGGTGGAATGCAATATATCACATAAATAAATTCCACAGCCCTGAATAAATTATAGAAGCCCATGTGAATCTTAATGCAGATGTTTTAAGATGTCGACTCGGCAAGTGGAGAGAAAGGAAGGTGAATGTGTGTGTGTGCGCAACTTCACCAGTTAAGGGCATGTGGTGATGCAAAAGCACAATTGTTCAGAAATGTTCTCCAGTAGTAATTGTGTGCATATTCTGATGCAGAATATTTTTCAAGATCTATCCAATTTGGAGGAAGAACTTTCTGCTATAGAAGCGAAGGCACAGCAGCTGGAATGTTGTTCCAAAGAAGTGAGGCAGTTTTTTGAGCGGTGTTCACTTTCTTTCTCGATTAAAGACTTTGAGGAAGGAATTGGGTCTAATATGGAGAGGCTCCACCATATATTAGAGGCCTTGAAACAAAAATCTCAGGTGAGCATTTAAAACTATTCAGATTTTGAAAAATGCAGGAGTGCAGAGGGCTGGAAGAAAAAAACGAGCAAACTATGCAGTAATTCAAATTGGTTAATTATGCAAATAGAAAACTAGCCAAAGAATGTATAAGTGGAAATTGTACTATGGAGAACTTACTTTACAATGGTGCTGATAATAGAAAAATCTACCCATGAACAGAGTGGAATTTATGGAAATATTGTTGGGGATTATCTCTTATACTGATGCTTTGTTGTTATAGTAAATTAAGAAGAATGTTTCAGAACATGATAATTGTGGTAAGAGTTAAAACTGCCTTAAAATGGAAAGCAGGAAAAAAATTAATCATTGAAGACTAGAAAAATAAGTTAGTTGACCATGCAGTAATGGTAAAACTAACTAACCAGGTAAAAAGATAACTAGTCAAAGAAATTAATAATAAATAGAAATTGTATTACACGTAACTTCTTTTTAATGGAGATAATAACAATAGAAAAATATAGGTATAAAAGGAATAGAATTTTGAGAGAATTGTTAGAGATTAGAAGAATTTTCAATAATTTTAACTAAGTTCTAAAAAAAATGACTGAATAGAAAGGGTAGTAATTGTTGGCTTACAGTAACTTTTTAAATACTTGATATTCTATGTAATGTTTAAGATCTTTCGGTGTTTTTGGGTTGTTTTCCTCTTTTAAACTTTACTGTCATTAAAATGATAACAATATAAAAATGAAGAAAAAAGGAAAGAGGCAGGATATAAATCCAAAAATAAATAAAATAAATAAATAAAGATGTTAATGGGAAAAGAAGGAAGGAGCAGTGCAAGGTCTTCATTTTCCTTTGGCTGCCAGTAAGAAATGCTTTTATTGAAAAATAAAAGCACTGAAAGCGATAGGGATAGGATATCTCTGCAGGTGCCAAGAAAGGCGCCGCATTGCGTCCCCACTCTTGTGCACTATCCTGGCAAGGAAAGAACCCATGCCATGCTTTCCTGACAGAGAGAACTGAGCAAAGCCAAGGTAGAAAAACCGAGTGGCCAGTGAGTTGATCGTCTATGCCGTGAACCATCCAGGGAGTTTTGGCTACTGGGCAATATGGAAATGAATATTTATTGTTGTTTGCATTCTTGCTGCTGTCGTGTTTCTTTTCCTGGCTTGGAAAAAAACCAATGAAACACAAATGGAATGGAGTGCTATAAAAGCTCCACCTGAAAGCTCTCTAAGAGGGCTTCACGCAGAAGAAGGAGGGAGGGAGGGAGGGAGGGAGAACGTATATATCCCTCACTTGGTGATGGAGCTTGCTCAGGGAAGGACAAAATGGCCATCACAGGAACGATGGCAGAGGACGTGACTCAGCCAGAGCAGGAGGCAAGACTGCACTGCAAGGCACTCAACTCCTTTGGACCCACAGTTTTCAGTGCCACCAAAACCTGTTTCCCAGTAATTCAGAAACCAGTAACAGAACATGGGATAGGTAAGGTATTCAGGGGCGCACTGGTTTTCTGCTCCTAGCACAGGTGACGTGCAGCTAATCCTCACAATGTGTTTTCCTGATACATACAAACCTGTTTGTGGCATGTGCTCTCCCGCACGTTTCAGATGCTCAACACGGTTAGGTCAGAGGTGCTGATCCAACATGCCTCCTACTGCAGAGAGGCTGAAGGTGCGCTGCAGGTAAGCAGAGCGAGGTCTGAACAGAGACTTCAAGAACTGAAGGCACTGCAGGAAGAGAAAATGGGAACAGCGGCGACTCCTGCTGCTGATCGCGGACTAGAAGAAGCCAAGAAACTAGGGACTAACACAACTGTGGTAGAACAAGTTATGACGGTAGGATTTCCACTACTCCTCATTATACTCTGACTTAAGGAGCGAGCCCGTAGGTGTGATACAGAGCACACAAGTTTTGCATGCAAAAGGCTTAATAACTGCCATCTCCAGGTAGGGCTGAGTTAGAGGCCTGTCTGAATGCATTTGTCACATTTATATACAGTCTAGTAACTGAATCTCTCTGGGAAGGTCACAACAATTAAAGCTATGAACTATGATGTGAGACACCCCCTAAAAGTTGGAATAGAAGCAGCAGAGGTACTGATGCAAAGGTTAAAGGACAGAGGAACAAGACGGCTGCACTCACATTGGTCAGCTCCTGGCCTGCCACTCAGTGTGGTGATCAAGGTCGTTTCTATTCCAAACCAAGAACAAAACCTGGCTTGGGATGGATATAGAAACCTGTTTCCTCTGGAGCTGAGGGGTTACTGCTCTCAACACCGTATGCAGAAAGTGATGCTTGGAGGCCAGATGGGAGCTATGTGACCTCTGAAGGTCTAGTTTTGTTCCTTTAAAGGAGCAGTCCTCTAGCCCTCACTGAAGACAGCTGCAAGGAGAGATTTAGCAAATCCAGGTATTCAAAACTGCCGTGGGTCCTTCTACCAGCCATGATAGACAAAGATCTAGCGAATAGATGGCATTTAAGTGACAAATGGTATGATGCAGAGAGTACCAGAGTTTCTTGATTTCATCAAACACTGCCTTCCGCAAAAGCCCCAGAGGCTGAAATGAGATTGCCTAATTTTAAGCAAAGTTTAAAAATGTGGTGCTCTGGCTTTAGTGGCATCTTCCACCCTGGCACATTGGCCACTTCTAATTACTAGGGATTTGTGTAAGGGTATTTCATACTGGATAAGGCCCTTGTGACATCTAATCCCTCATTGCCACAGGCTTTCCAGCAGAGTGTCCCCTTCCCAGCCTGAATGCTTTGCTACGGAGTCCTCAAAGACCTTTTGCATGCAGCTGTCGATGCCTCTCGAATTGATTTGCAGGAAGAAATGTGTGCCCCGGATGTGTTGTTCCCTCTCACCCTGCCCTCTCTCTCTCACCATAGGCCCAGCTGCCCCAAGGGGAAGAAGAGGCTGATGAAGAGATAGAGGGCCTCGCAAGTCAACTTGCTAAAGCCTGAGAGACCGCTCTGGCAGTGGAAGAAATGGGAGAGGATTTGCTAACGTTATGTTTTTTCTGTTAATCTGACACTTTTCTATTTAGTCTACTCATCTAAGCATGCTAATAAAGTTACCCACTGAGTTTCCTGCAGCTCATTTGTGGTTTCTGGACAGGTGGCTCCGAAAGGCTTTCTCCAACCTGGTGCTGTCCAGAGGTTTTGGACCTCAACTCCCATCAGCAAAGCCAAGGATCAAGATTCCGGGAGTTACCTTCCAAAACAGCTGGGGACCAGCGGGTTGGCATAGGCTGGCTTGCCCATGGGGCTTGATTTCATTCTTTTGTCCAGTTCTTTGACTGCCAGGCACTTGTCAGAAAGATGCTTCCAGGCAAGACTTTTATGGTGACATGGCCTTGCTTGCTCATGCCACCCTCTGGGTTCTCCTCCTCCTCCTGTGCTTTCCTTCTGTCTTCTCTTGCACAGAAAACACCAGTCTGCCCTAACAATATTAGTGTCTGTGGGAGCGATCTCACATTATCAAGGCCACGATTCTGCCAAAACTAGGTGAATAACATAGAAACAAAGCAAGTCAGAAAGGGTCTCCTGGGCCATCTAGTCTGACCCCCAGCTGTAGCCGACTTTGCTCACAACATGCCCACCATGTGCATGTCCAGCCTATCTTTGAACACCCTCAGAGATGGGGCCTCAACCGCCTCCTGTGGAAGCCCCTTCCACGCCCTCGGGGTCCTGACTGTCAGGAAGTGCTTCCTGGCACCCAAATGGAACCTTGGCTCCCTGAGCTTTGCTCTGTTGGAGCACGTCCTGCCTTCCTCTGCAGGGGAGAACAGGCCTCTCCCCATCTCCATGTGACACCCCCTCACATACCTGCATATCACCAACAGATCACCTCAGATTCTCCTCTTCTCCAGGCTGAAGAGACCCAGTTCCCTCAGTCTTGCCTCATACGGCATCCCCTGCAAACCAGCCACCATCCTTGTGGCCCTACGCTGCACTGACTCCAACCTGGCTATATCCCTCTTGTAATGAGGGGCTCAGATCTGAACACAATACTCCAAGATCCCTTTCACAAGTGCTGCTTTCCCCCAACCTGTACTTATGACAGCTATTCCTATGCCCCAAGTGCAAGACCTTGCACTTCTCCACATTGAGGGCCAACCCGTTGTCTCCTGCCCACTTCCATAGTCTGTCCAGATCCTTTTGGATCTGGTGTATCTGCTCCTCAGTTGTGGCCACTGCTCCAGTTTTAGTGTCGTCTGCGAATTTGATCAGCAGACTGTTCATCCCTTCTTCCATGTTGTTGATGAAAAGCTTGAACAGGATTGGCCCCAGGACAGAGCCCTGGGGGACCCCGCTTGTCACTGGCTGCCATCCTGACGATTCCCCGCTAATGGTTACCTTCTGCTTTCGGTCAGGCAACCATGCCCTAATCCATCGGACAGTGCTTTGGTGTATCCCAAAACTCCTCAGTTTCTAAAGAGGAATAACAATTTCCCCTAACAGGCATCATGTCTGCAATTGTTTTTCACTTCCTATTTTAATTAGTACACAATGCAATTCACTTCAATTCACTTCAGGACACAGTGCCCACAAGCACTAATAGTTAAGATTATAGAAGCTGTGGATATATTCAGGTTTGTTTGTTTGTTTTTTTTGCTTCTATTCCCACCTCCCCCCCCACCAAAAAAAAAAACAAAAGGAAGTGGGAGAGATGTTGGAAAGGATCTGAGAAGAAATTTTGCATGGAATCACTTTGAGGGTCTATTCAGGGATTCCCCGGCCAAGATATCTCTGATCATCATTGGCACATAGGTACAGGAAGCACTTGAAGAAGATTTCCAGATGCAAATCATTTGTATGCTCAGACATGCTCGCCCACTGCACAGAACAGTTACTGTTCCAGGCTTCGCAAAAACAGTTCAAGAAAAATACCTCTGAAAGAAAAGTCTGCAGTTCCAATTTATTAGAGGCAGCGATTCAGTATTAGAACCCTTGGCAGGCAGTAACTTGTTGAGCAAAAGAGCCTATCCTCTTTCTCTCATTGTTAACGAAGCACCCTGGGATTAAACGGCTGGACTACGTTATTTCAAAACTCGGTAAACAAGATCTGTTGGGCAATTTGTGTGCAAGGACCACACAAGGTACCTCTGCCTGGGCTGCAGCGTGTGACCTTTCGTTACCCACTTCTTGCTCAGAAAAGCCAGGCCACATGCTTGGGGCTGGTCAAAGAAAACATACTTCTTGTCACTGCATCTCAAAAGACAAAGCTGACTCTTAGGGAGCTCAGTCTGGCTGTCCAAGCATTTAGAATTTCTGCCATTATGTTACTGGTACCACATGCTATCCACCTGCCATGGTGACATTTGTACTCTAACCAAGGGCAGATGGCCATTTTCAAAGCTGCAAGTGTGCTTATAACTGTGTGAGGACAATGGTGCCATGTTATGCCACGCTTAACAATCACCCTGCTAAGTTTCCATTTGGCAAAATAATTGCCTGAATTTATCCTCTAAATCAGGGGTCCTCAAACTTTTTCAGCAGGGGGCCAGTTGAAAGGTGTGGGTGCTGGCCGCGGGCAGGAAAGGTGGCGCCAGCGGTGCGCCCGGGCCAGTGAGGGGGCAGGGGCAGTGCGTGCGGGTGCCCACGCTGAGGCGGGGGCAAGGCGTGTGGGGAGGGGAGGGGAGGGGAGGGGAGGCGCAGGCAGGTGAGGCACGGGCAGACGTGCAGGGCGAGGGGAGGCGGGGGCAGGCATGCACAAGGCAGGCGCAAAAGGCAGCGGCTTGCTCGCTTGGAGATGGTTTTCTCCGAGCAAGCAAACCACTGCCTTCTGTGCATGGGGCGAGGTGGCGGTGGCGGGCGCACATGTGGCAGGTCCAAATGGGCATGGAGGGCCAGATCCGGCCCTTGGGCCGTAGTTTGAGGACCCACGCTCTACATGTTTTACCAGTAACATGTCTTCCTGTTATTTCAATCTTCCCTTTCACCACCCTGTATAAATATATTGCCACCATTGGCTTTCGATACCATCGACCATGGTATCCTTCTGGAGAGGCTGGCGGGACTGGGGGTCGGAGGCACTGCTCTGCAGTGGTTCCACTCCTACCTGTCTGGCCGATTCCAGAAGGTGGTGCTGGGGGACTGTGGCTCTGCCCCATGGCACCTTTGCCATGGAGTACTGCAGGGGTCCATTTTATCCCCCATGCTGTTTAACATCTACATGAAATTGCTGGGAGCGGTCATCTGGAGGTGTGGGCTGTGGAGTCATCAGCATGCTGACGACACCCAGCTCTTCCTCTCATTTACATCTAATCCAGGTGAGGCAGTGGCTGTGCTGAACTGGTGCCTGGCCGAGGTCATGGGCTGGATGAGGGCCAATAAACTGAGTCTCAATTCAGAGAAGACGGAGGTCCTGTTGGTAAGTGGTTCAGGTTTTCAGGTAAATGATTTTGGCCGTGTCCTGGACAAGGTTGCACTCCCTCTGAAGGACAGGGTCTGCAGCTTTGGAATGCTCCTCAACCCAGAGCTGTCCCTGGAGGCCCAGGCAGCAGCGGTGGCAAGCAGCACTTTCCTTATCTGGATGAGAATTGCTTGGCAAGGGTGACACACGCTCTGGTAACTTCCTGGTTGGATTATAGCAATGTGCTCTTGAAGATGGTCCATATACTTCAATTGGTTCAAAACAGAGCTGCTAGATTGTTGGTGGGGTCTGGTCGTTATTCCCACATAACACCAGTCCTCTATCAGCTACACTGGCTCCCAGTTGAAGTCTGGGCCCAACTTAAGGTGCTGGTATTGACCTATAAAGCACTAAATGGCTTGGGAAGGAGATCTGAAGGAACATCTTCCCTATATGCCCTCCCACCCCTTAAGATCAGAGGCAGAGCCCCTCCTTCAGAAACCCTCCTTGAAGGAGGTTAGGAGAGTGAATACCCGGAGAAGGGCCTTCTCCACAGTGGCGCCGACCATGGAATGCGCTTCCCAGAGAGGTTTGCCTGGCGCCAACGTTATATACTTTTCAGTGCCAAGTGAAAACCTTTTTATTCACCCAGCAAATTTAAAACTAAGTTTTTAATGGTCATGCTTAGTCACATTTTATTATGGTTGTTGTATTTGTTGTGTTTTTTGTTACGTTTAATTATGTCTTAAGCTGTCCTGAGACATTTAAGGATGGGGTAAAAATATTGTAAGTAAGTAAAGATAGATCCTTCACTATCAAGTCAACACTGGAGACACAGTGGGCTGTTCTGCTGTTCCCCATGCATACACAGAGGTGAACTCAATGTAGGGGCAAAGGTTTAATTTTCTAAAACATTCCTTACACAGATCAAAGTGCATCAGACCTTTAAAAAACATTGATGGATGAGAATGAAAGAGCCGAATACAGTAGTAATCAGGTCCAGGGAAGGAAATAGGACAGTGCTTCTTTCAAACTAGACAAAGTAGGCCTACCAGAGAGTGCCAATTGACAGTAACTCTTTTCCATGGAAGATAATGCAAGAGAAAAGTATACAAACTGTAGCAATAAATCCCTAACATCAGTTTCTTGCAAAACAAGGAGATTAAGCACATCTTTAATTATACACATGTTGATAGAGTCTTTTGTTTCTGTTGCTGTAAAATGTATACATAATCAGGTAGATAGTACCAAACATGGGAATGTGAGTTTCCATCTCCCCGGTGGAGCGGATTCTGTACCAAGCTCTCCCTGGCTGAAAATAATCAAGGAACGCATCAATATGTCGGCATTGAGGCAATTATATTTGACAGAAATGGATACCACAGATGAGTAAAAGCCCTGTGCCCCACACTGGTGAAGGATGTATGCACAGACTGGTTCCTTATGTAAACATGAACTGCTTTTGTTTGCCTAAAGTGATCACTGTCAGATGATCAGCTTTGTACGATGTTCAGCCATCTGGGTTTGTATCTGTACATAAAATCATTTAGCACTAACTACAATTTTTACAGGCATGGTGTGGACAAACAAACATTGCAGAAAGGACGGCTAGCTCTTATGGTGATCCAACACAGATGTGATGAGGAATTTAAAAATAACAGCGAATGACTTTAATAAATTTTTGTACAGTAGGCATAGATACAAAAGTTTCTCTGGATTCATTTCACAGGTATCATTACTGGATACTTTATAGCTGTCTGTAACAGAAGCACCTGAGTGCTGAAGTCTTTTCAGTCAGACATAGTTAAAACATAGTCTAAAAAAAAGGTACTGCAAGTCATTGAATCACTTTTCTGCAGCATCTCAATGAGCCAAATGGGGGCCAAAGGCAGCCTACACTCATGATGTGAATCTACCACTCAGATAAAAAAGAATCTCGACATCCAGTAAAGTTGTCGCTCATGTTTTCAGGATAACCATGGTGATGAGACCTGAAAGAATTAAAGGACACATCAACTGATTTAATTTTTGATAGGTTACGCACATTAAAAGACACAGTGTGTATGTCTGCACGTGTGGGTGCACCAGAAAGATTGCAACAAGCTACATTTAGGTTCAATGAAATATGGCAACACAATGTATGCCCAGACAACTTACGTATGCATCAACATTGGACGATAGGGTAGCGCAGATCTACGTTCAAGCTATTAAGAGTTGCATGTTGGGCTTAATGGCATCATGGGACTTATTTTTGGGCCGTTTTACCATTTTGAACTGCATCACCAAAGTGAGGAAGGTTGCCCAAATCCCTTAAGGGAGCAAAACATTGCGTACCTAATACATAAGCAGCTGCTAGCTTTTGATTCACACTTAAATGGAGGTAGAGAGGCACCAGGGAATCCACTTCTCCCAATGTGGGAAGCATAAGAGCTGCAATGCACACTATTCCCAGGAAGACTGTGAGTAAACTAGGCCCTGATGAGGCAATTCTGTTTTCTGAAAGGGAAAAAACATTCAATATTATGTGGCAGTACAGGATTTCAGCTCCATTAGCTTCCCCCATTAATTCGTATCTTGGCCTTAGAGCCACAACCTTTACAACAGTCCGCAAGCCAGGAAGCCACCAGCCATTCTGCTATCTTCTCTTGCAAGAAGGGGCCTGCTTCAAAATGTATTGCTGCCAGTTCCTTCTTTCTCAGCGTGGCTCCTGCATGCTTGCCATTTATCTCTTCCTGCTCCTCACAATTTCCTAACACGTTTTGTACTCTTAGCCTACTCTGAAAAGATAGCCTGACTCTGTGAAGGGCCGCCTCTGTGAGAGGACAGCAATACCACTAGCCAGCTTTTGAGTTTGGCGGCAGCTCCCCCCCTTCCCCATTTGGTGGGTCATATTTGGAACCAGGATTGTACCACCATCTGCCTGAAGGGAATGCCTACCTACACCAAAATTACTCCGAAAGTACTTAGGCTTCAGTTCTAAACCGCTTTGGGATCCCATCTTGGCTGAAAAGTGCGCCTAAAGATGGGAAATTAGTGTGCAAAAATTAGGTATGCTGACTTTACCTGAATGTCACAACTAACTCTTAGCACAGGACTGGGCACTGGCTACAGGCAGCCTCCCCAAGCTCTACTAGGTGGAGATAATGAGCTTTGTCAGGTGACAATGAAAGCTCCAGGAACTGTCCAGGAGCTGCAGACCTGCTCCTTCAAGGGAAGTTCAAATCTGTCCAGAACAGGTTGAACACCTTCCACCTGATCCAAAGAACCACCCACTAACAGCGTCTCAGCCTGGTCTGAACTGAGCTTCAGTTTGCTAGCCCTCATCCAATCCATTCTCACGGCCAGGCAGATTCAGCATCTCCACGGCCTCACCTGTGCAGAAGAGCGCTGTGTGTCATCAGTGCACTGATGGCAACACACTCCAAAATGCTGGAGGACCCCATTCAGTGGTTTCCTGTAGATGCTGAACAGCACAGGAGGAAACAACTGGGGCGTCTCCCCATGTTGGAAAAACTATGCGGCCAAGCAGTATTCCTTAAGAGAACCTCCTGGAGCCGGTCATCCGAGCAGCAGCAGGAGCAGTAACAGCGCAGTGTCCCTGCTTCCAGCCCAGACCGCTTCTCCAGAAGGTTACCATGGCTGATGGCATCGGAAGCCATGGAGAGATCCCGGAAAATCTACAGGGTACTGCTCCTCATCTCTATCTCCAGGTTATCGTATGCCTGGAGGTGGCTGCGGGGACCACTGCTCTAGTCTGTGGCACTGAGCAGTCATTCCTTTCTAGATGCCATCTAGAAAATGCATTTTTACAATTGCTCTCTTCCCGATATATGTGGAGGAAGTCTGCTCAAGGAAAGATTAAATCACCTGTAGATATGAAGCACCACCAATCTATGTGGGTTGAAAGTATCTCTGTCAAAAAGCCCCTAGGCAATGGCCTAGTCTTTCTCTGAGTGAAGTCTACTGCCCAGTATTAGTAATTTATGTACCTCAACTAATTTACAACAAAACATTACCAGAAACTGAATATAGACAATGCCTTATTTCTCTCTCTAACTGTTATGGGCTTGAGCATGGGGAGGAGACAGAATGTAAAGTGAACTACATCAACAGAACAAATGCTTCTGGGTTGATTTCTTAAACAAAACAGCTTGGATTCTGCACATCTGTATTCACATTTCCGCACACCCTCACACTCCATGCACCGACCCTGTCACACCCCCTTCCATACCTCTTCCCAAAGGCCCACAAACCAGATTTCCAAAGGGCAAAGGCACCTATGGAGGGAAGAAGGAAAGCGCTGTTCTGTGAACGTCAACTATCCCATTAACAGACAATTAGGATGCGAGCCACTATTTTTAAGGCAAGAGCAGCACACGGTAAGGCAGGAAGGGGCAACTCGAGGGGGTCTGAGGGCCGCCTTCAGCGCTTTGTCATCCCTGGAAGGCTGCATCCTATGGAGCAGCAAGGCTGAGAGGGGGCCCTGCAGTCCACGTTGCCCACCCCTGCCGAGCAGGAAACGCCACAGTTATTACTCATGCGCCTGCTGAGGAAACAGCGACAATGCACAGAAGCATGTAGGTGTTCACCTTCTTCTCATCCAGCCCTACAATGCAGAAGCAGGATTTGGCCTGCACTGAGAGCAGGGCAGTGGTGCGCAGGCACACTTAGACTATAAGTGAACAGCTATCAGTTAGAGGGAAGATGAAGAATCCATAATCAAGGTGTCTCATGATAACACGAAAATGATCTGCTGCAATAGAACACACATCTTAAACAGAAAGAAAGGCAGAGGTCACAAAGCAGCCTTTGCAAACCTGGTGCTTTCTAGATGCATTGGAGCACAACCCCCATGCTAGCAAGTGATGATGGGAGCTGTAGACCAACACATCCAGGTGGCAAAGGGTTGAAGACAGTGGATGTATGTAAGCCAAGGGAATGGGCTCTTGAGTCCCGGGGTTCCACATGTATTATCCACATACATACTGCCTGAGCTGGAAGGCAAGTATTCCCAGTGTCTTAGTTACCTGGCTGACACAGCGGCTGTTCAAAAAAGACACTTTCGGTCAGATGTTCTTTTATCCGCGTTTCTTCCTCTTCCTTCTGCTGCTGCTCTTTTGATGTGGGAAGCAGGGTAGCAATTACTTCTTTTCTTCCCAGTGCTTTCCTCTGGCTTTGCTCAGAGACCTGGAGCCGAAATTTGTCTATCACACCATAGTGGCAAGGTCGAACATCTCGGTGACGAATCACTCTGTAATGGAAGCAAACCTTGTGCTTGCTCTATGTGGGGAGGAGGGATGAATGGCCATTGTGAAACCACTGCAGTTAACAAAGCATAAGGATACGTTCGTTTTTGATGACAGCGTGGCCAGCTCCCCCTCCCACCAATAGCCTCATCTTAACTTGCATGCATACGTAGCAGAATGAAGCCCAGGACTGCCCCTTCCACATTCCACATATGGAAAACATCCACTATGATAACCCTCATTTGCCTCTTACACATAGCAAATAAGAATTCAGCCTTCCAATTATCACAGAGGCTCTGGAGCTATTTTAAATGTATTTATTACATTTTAATAACACCCTTTTCCCAAAAGGTTCAGGATGATATATGTGAGTCACCCTCACTCTTTAATTTCTCAGTGGCTCTGTGAGGTAGCCTGTGTTGACGGGCAAGGACTAGTCCAAATTCAGCTACTGAGCCAAACGACAGGGATTTTATTTTCCAACAGGAATTTAATTCCATATATTAATTTCCTAATAAAATATTTTCTATTTTAATTTCCCTTAACAAGCCTTTCCCAAGGATAACAGAAAACTGCATGAAAGGAAGGATTATGCTTGGGGGAATGATTCAAGAAGCTGATTTTACTCACATATCAACACAGCACTGGGGTTTCACTGCACCCGCTGGATCCACAACAACATATTTATTTGGAGTTGTACAAAGAACTGAAATGAAAGAAAAGTGGCAGCCTTAAGACATACTGGTCACAAAGGTCAAGTACTCGTATACAGTATAATACCAACTTATCATTTAGCTGTCTGCCATTGCCCTGCATCCTAGAGCTTAAATTTAAAGTCCTTGACACTCACCTTTGAATTTTAAGGCAAATTCATAGGGATTATAGAGAGTCAACACTTGTTTGTGTGTTGATTGGTCATCAGCGTAAAATATGAGCTCAGTGGGGAACACGAAGACAGGAAGATGTCCTTCCACTAACTCTGGCTGTCTTTTTTGTTGCTGCATTGGCACCGTGTCCTCCTTGCTGTTCGTAGGATGGCTTAATCCCAAAGACTTCTGGCCTGGAGCAATTTAAGAATCTGAAAGCATTTTGGCAAACCTGTGAATGGAATGGAAAACAGAAATATGACTGCTTTTGTTTACAGTGAGGTGAAATGTTGATTAATAAATTTATTAATAAATTTCTAAATAAATAAATAATATACAAGAAAGGCCCTTTCACCTTCCACAATTCTACTGACATATTGTTGGCATGCTTCCACGCAGGGAAGAAATTCTACATGAGCACAATTGCGGCGACAACTGTCTGTAGTACTGCTGTAAGTTATAATTCACATGAACATGCCACTTGCTTGTATATATGTGTAATGACCAGCACTTGGTCTAGTGGGGCCTTTAGCTAGAGAATCAGTGTTCACAATGATTTAGGCACTTTGCTTCTACTAAAATGGGGAACACTTTCTTCTAAAACAAGGGGATTTGCTCAAGCACTCTTTCATAAACCTAAACTGATGAACTTGTTACAGATGAGAAAAATGGTTTGGTATGTATAGCCACACTGTCTGGCACATGAACTGGTATGCTGATTGTAAAAATCTAACAAAACAACAACAGAATGCAAACATTAGTGGTTACCAAATAGAAAAAGGAAGGTGGAACCACAGAAAGAGCAGAGTGGGATGTCAGAAGGTTATACAACCAAGGAAGCTCAGGTGTTGGTGGCAATGATGCTGAAAGTGGACAAAGTTAGAGGAAAGGAAAAGAAATAGATCAAGAGGGATTAGAATCACCTATCCTTGGAAGAAGGGGCTCTGCTAGTTTTAAGAAGTCAGAGAAATGCTAGGGATACACTCTACCTGCAGGGTCCTCAACTTTACAAAATGGGCAGCTCTAAACAACAATTTGACCAGAAAGTGCGAAAGTGTGGTATAGTGGTTAGCACTGGACTGGAACTTGGGAAATGAGGTTCCAGTCTCCATTTGGCCATTAAGCTTGTTGGTAACTGTTATTGACAGTGTTATTGCGAGGATAAATGATGAGATGAAATGGAGAAAGGGAGGACTAGTTAAGCTGTCTTCTGTTCCTTCAGTAGGACAAAAAGGCAGGGCAACAAATGTAAAAATAATAAATAATAAAAAGAGCCAAAAGAATGGCCTCTGGGCTGGAAGGGCAAGGATAGCAAAGAGGGGTTAAGCTGTTAGGAGGAGAGCTGGAGCCACGACTGGAAATGACATTTAGATAGGGAGCTAATGGGGATCCTCAGAGTTCTCAATTGGATTCAGGAATTGTGCATTCTGCTCAAGACTATTCACATAACCTTAATCCCACGTCTTGGCCGCTTCTCCTGGGCTCACAGTTGACAGCTCTCACAGGGATTAAAGTATATCTGCAGGGTCTCGGAGCCCACACTGCATTTCCAGGCATGGAAACTGTACTAGAGAATCAATGAATAATTTATCAGAGGTGGAAAAGCTCTCTTCTTCAGGGTATATAAGGTGATGAATCTCTCTTAACAGCAATAAAGGTGTCCAAAACAAAAGCATAAGAGGAACTGGCATCATAAGTGGATTCTTCAGGATTGGGCCATTTTTCCTCCCAGGGCCTTTGATCCATCAATTCAAAGATACTCTTCCTGACTTAGTTGCTGGGTGGCAGCAGGGCAATCTGGCAGGTATTTACATGTTTTCCCAGACATAGTGAGCAACCCTCTTTAATCCAATCAAACAAGCAGCAAATATATTTGATAGCTCCTGTGCTCCAGCAGTGCTTTCATGGCCTGAACAACATTCCTAGCAGCTTTGCAGATTGTGCCTTCCGGAACCAAAATGGATCCTTGAGCCAAAGTGGCAGGCAATGCCAATTACATCCATAGTCCATGATACACCTGTAAGGGAATGAGTACACCTGAAGCTCCTTTGTAGCAGTAGATACCGTATTTTTTGCTCTATAAGACTCACTTCCCCCCCCTCAAAAGTAAGGGGAAATGTCTGTGCGTCTTATAGAGCCCAATATGTGTGTGCAGTAAGTCTGTCGGATGTGCAGCCCATGGGGAAGTGATGGGGAATGTGCCTGTGATGATGTGCCCATTTGATTCAGAATATTTTTTTTCTTGTTTTCCTCCTCTAAAAACTAGGTGCGTCTTATGGTCAGGTACGTCTTATAGAGCGAAAAATACGGCACTTCAAGGAATAATTGGGCCAGTCTGTGCTTTGAATGAACACTACCAAATTAAAAAGCAATTGGAAGCAAAAAACTTGCAAACTTCAGCAATTTTAATTTCAGGTTTGATCTTAGCAAGGTTTCAGGCTGCAAAAGAGGGCACATAAAACATTAAGCAGGAGAAACAGAATTCATGGCATCACTGGTGAATGGGAAGTGAGGGGGACACTTTGGTCCCATTTGTCCAATTCTGATACATGCTATAATTGTTACCATATTCCACTGGGTAATTATGTTAGTAAGTTGAAAGCAAAAAAAAAAAAAAAAAAAGCCCTTAAAGACCAACACATTTCTTCTGGCATAAACATTTGTGGACTATACCCCACTTTAGCAGATACATGACATATTCTTTGGATATCAAAGTCCAAAGAGTGATGATTGTCCTTCTGGAGTTCCAGTCCATTCTGAAATCACAATCCAATTCAAAACAAAGAAGTGCCCATAAGATGCTTAAGTATAAGACTAAATATTTCAATGCCACTCCAGTGCTTTCTGATTAAACAAGACTTAAAATTAACTTCTGTTAAAACAACAATGATAAAATCCAGACTTCAATCAACACATAAATAAGGTGGGAAAAAACTCTTGAAGTTTAAGTATTGAATAGAAAGGGGTTTTTTTTTCCAAGTTTTTATTTTATTTATTTATTTTTTTATTTAACAAATTTGTATGCCACCCCCTTGCAAACAAGCCTCTTGTTTTTAAACAAGAACTTGTAGGCTATATGAAGAAATTTCAACAATGTGCAATGAACATCACAACTACCAATGCTACAGCCTAACTTCTGAGACTGCAGGAGAACTTGCTTCACAAAGGTACATACCTGCTCTAGAAAAGGCACTTCCATTAACCCATGACTTGAAAACAGGCTGCAGCATGCAATGATCATCCTTGAGGTTTTCACCCCATGTACTGAGACAATCAGAACCAAATACAAGATACCAAAACCCAGTGCATGCAGTGCAGTGCATCCAACAGCAAAACTGTTTCAATCCTATTGAAACTTCAGCCCCCTCTTCACACCTGGTTTCATGAGCACAATACAGGAAGGATGAGAAGGTAAGCCCACATGGCTCCCACTGGCAGGATGCCTGGAGGGAATGCACACAGCTGTTCAAGACTCACCCAGGAAATGCTCTGGACAAACAGACAAAGAGAGGGGGAGGCCAGAACACACAATACTAGCCTCCAGTGGCTCACTGAATAGGGCAGGGGGCTGGAAAACAGAACCCCCAGTGGAAGAAAGGGTGCTGTAGAAACCCCACTGGGAGAAAGGGTGTGACATGTACTCCACTCACTGTCTGCGTGAATGCAGGGAGTTGGGGGAACAGTCACTTCAGGGGTGAAAAAAAGGGATATAGTGGGATGTGAATTCCGCACTGCAAACAGCTCAAGGAAGCTCCCCAAACAACACGGCCTCAGACAGGAACCAGTCACATCATGGGGCATTTGTTTTCCTTCCACCCTCAGCCTTCATACAAAGTCAACAATACAGGGACCACAGGTGGAAGAACTTATATTTCTACGCCAGAGCTGCCCAGATGATATCCAGGGTAAAACTGTCCCAGGAAAGATGGGAGGGTCTCCCATATATAGGCACACCTGAGCCAATCAGGAGTGATGCATGGAGCAATGCCCTGCATTTGCCCAACCATCTCTTCTCACTGCACCCACTGCTCTTGGCAACCCATGCAGCCATCTACCTCCTCTAAGCAGCCCAACAGGTCAGCCTTGGTGGGTAGCACCTTGACAGATCTCCTTGCCCCCACTCTGCATCTCTTCCAACTCACAATCTCACACACCTTGCAGCAGCAGCAGTCATCCCTCTGTGTAGGGGTGGGGGGCTAGGATCCCTCGAGGGAACCGAGAAATGTATGCAGGGAGTGCGCCATTGCCGGCATCTACATGCTTCTAGAAGTCAGAACCGATTGCCCTGCCACCAACAGGTGCCAGCTGTGTCACTGCTTTAAGAGCCAAATCAAAAGTATGCTCATTTAGAAGCAGTCTCCACTTTATACTGTAGGGCTTACTAAGTGGGAGGGTGTGACTTGGAGGATAAGAGATACAAAGACATACAGGGATTTGGCATAATATGAAACCACTTCCTTCTTGTCTGAATAACTATTTGAGACACTAGTATGTGAACACACCAAACCATTCATGACAATTAATCTTTAAAATTACATGTGCAAAATTATTTACTCTGGAGGCCAACAAAAGCCAGGAAGTTGTGTGGGACTGATCCTGATGCCACAGTGTGAATCATTCTATTGTTTGTGAAAACAGTATGTTTTACAGGAAACTGAGCATTATCCTGGATTGTTTTTGACTGTCATTTCCTCATTTCCTATTTAATGATGCTCTCTATTTCTAGAGCACTAACCAGTTATACTCCTGCTGTTCCAGGAGCTAGGTCTCCAAGAAACTGACAGGAGAAACACATGATATTCTGGGGAGGTGTTCTTAAACTGGTACTCTTCAGCTTAGCATCATAACAAAACGCAGCCAAATCACATGACAATGTTTACAGCAAAGGATATTGTCCAGATCTGTCAAACAGCAAGGAGCAAAGTGGGGGGGGGGGATGACTGGAAGCATTCGACCTTCCGATCAAAAGCTATTACACTAAATGTTATAAACCCCAACCCCATCTACCTTTCTCTTAGAGGATTCAGAGCCGTTGCTTTAGTTGGTGCTGCCTTTTATTTTTAAATGGGGCCACCGGACTTCTTGCAATCGGCTCTCGGTTAAGTTAAGGGCCATCCCTTATCCAACTCTGAGAACTCACTCCTCAAGCAACTCTAGATAAATCCCACTTTAAATAAGGCCAACTCTCCCAACAGCTTACAAATCCTAAATTACCCTCCAAAGCCAGCCCCTCAGTCCCCCACAGCGCTCCATGGACATCAACAGCCTGCTAGCAAACAAATTTACATAAGAGCTATTAATAAAAGTCGCCCTCCTCCTCCTCCTCCAATAACTGCCAAGAGAGCGGGGCGGGCGGGGGGGCAAAGGTTCGACATAACAAGAAACCACGATTCTGGCCCCCCCTCTCCTGCTCTTCCTCCTCCTCCTCCTCCTCCTCCTCAGTTTTTTGGGCATGCCGGGGCCAGTTTGCTGTCCTGAGACATCCAGGCTGGGAATCCCCTCCCAGTACACAGACCCGAGGAACAGACACGTGTACACACATACACAGAACCAGTCCCCCCTCCCGCACTCACGGAGTGAAGCGACCTTAGGGTCGCCTGAGCAGCCCGTTTCTCAAATCCGGGCCCTTCTGCGCCTAAGGAGATTAAGCGGCCTGTTTTTACCTCACAGGTAGGACGGGAGGAGGGATGCTGGTGGGGGGGGGGGTCCGCCACCTCCCCTTCCCCGCACACTGAGGGCCGGGCGCCCCCGCCGGCGCGCACTCACCCTCCCGGCCAGGCCGCCGTCTCCTGGCGCTCCGGACAGCCGCAGAGGATCCCCCAGCACCGCCTGCTCTCGCTTCTCCCCCTCGCTCCTCCACCGCCTCAGCGGGCCGGCTCGCCGAGCTCCGATTTCCACGCTCCGCCTCTTTCTGCGCCCCTTCGTCGCGCTGGCTGCCGGGAAGGAGGAGGACTCCTAGTCAAGCGACCGTTGGGGACAGAGTCCACGCGAGGTAGAGCGCATGCGCGGCGCTTTTTCTCTACGTCATCTCTCTCGCCCCACCCTGCCTTCCTTTCTCCTGCCTCGCCTGTGCTTCCTCTGCCGCGCGTGCGCAGCGAGTGGTTGGGGGATGGGCAAGCGCCCCCCCCCCCCCCGGCCGGTCCTGTTGGCACTTTTCACAGGGCCGCGATGGACGGCGCTGCCTTCTGCTCCCCTACAAGCACCGCACTTTCCGGTTGCACGCGCACACTCGGTGCACGTATAGCACAGACGCCCCGTGAGTCCAGGGGCGCAATCCCTCCGGACCAGGCAAATAAAAAATGGAGGCCCGAAGGCGCGTGTACCCAGGCCCTGAAGGCTGCTTGGGCAGCTGTCTTCACAGAGCCCCGTCTCCTAAGGGTACTGCTATCAAAAGGGGCGCGTGGGCAGGGGAGAAGGCGGCATCTGATAGCAGACAAATCTGCTCGCAGGTTCAAGGAGGCCGCAGCGTGAGGGGGAGGGGGAGCCCATGTGAGCCAAAAGCCAACTCATCAAGGGGGTCGGATGCAAGACGGCCCCCCGTCTTTCAGCAAATACCCATGGGTTGCAAGGTGCTGGGGAAGGGGCCTCAGATTTGGAGCTCCTAAGACTGTCTCTGCATGTAGCTTGTAAAGTCTTTATCTTAGTCACTAAGTTGTGGCCGTTTCATTAAGCCTCCAAACATATCTGTTTCATATTTCTACCAAACACATTCCCTGATATTTTAATAGGTGTTGCTATTATGTGAGATTTGCAATTGGTATAGAATGTTGTATTATTTGCATATATATGCCTACAAGGTGCTGTATGATTCCCTCTATTACTGTATTAGGTGGAACAAGCTATAAAGGACTTTATCTTGGGAAACACAGAGACTGAATTAACATTACAGTTTCTTTGGAGCATTACATTTCCAGCTTCTGGGAGAGGGGAAAAAAGACAAGGGAACAGGTAAAACCATTGAAAAGAAAAGAGACTTTGAGGCTTTGGCCCAGGCCTATTACTACTCCTGATTAGTTCAGACTCTTGATAGGGGTAGGTGACCTTTCTGGTTCATAGTTTGGAAATTTGAGAAATTATCCTGGATACCATCACAATATGGCTGCTATGAGAGATTCTTGAAAGGACAAGTAATCTGCCCAAAACACAGAATACAAGGTGCAGATGGGTGTATAAGCAATGATTCACTAAACAGACAGAATTCCAGCACTCTCTCGATCTGAAAGCCAGTGTGGCATAGTGGTGAGACATCTAGACTGGGATGAAGGATCCAAGTTGCAGCCCCCCCCCCGCCCCCCAGCCATGAAGCTCACTGAGTGGCTTTGAACCAGTCACAGATTTTCAGCCTAACCTCCTTCACAGTGTGGTTTATTGTAAGGATAAAATGGCGAGGAAGAAAACTTTGAAAGCCACCTTGGGTTCCTTTGAAGAGGAAGAATGGTGGGTTGAAAATACAATGTAGCACACTAGATTTTGGTCACTTTTCTCTCTTGCTCAAGATCACAATCAGACACTAACACTCCATATGTGCACACATACAGTGGATCTACAGGATTATCCTACCCAGTGCTGGCTGCAGGTTTTGGAGAGCCCTTGGCCAGAGAGCCGCCTCCCCGTGTGAGTCTACCTTATGATTTCCACTGTCATTGGCTACTACTGCACTGCATCCCTTTTCCTACCCACCCACTACTTGTCTGAAGAGCGAAGAGCCAGATTGTGAGGGCATAGCAGCATCCCTTGCTCCTCTTTCCCCAAACCACTGTTATCTGGGCCAGAGTAAGAGGGAGGTGAACAAGCTGGTTACAACAGGGAAATGGAGGAGACAAGCTAGGGGACCTCTTGGACCCTGGTCCTGATTTCTCACTTTTCCACCTTGCAGCAAGCATTCAAAGAGGATCCTTCCAAAATCTCTTGTCAACCCTCTCTCCCATTCCTGCAGTCCCCATCCAATCAGACACAGAAGCACACCACCCTCCCCCAGCCCCCTGGCACTCATAGCTGGCTCCTCAACCCACTCAGACGTCCCACTGCTCTCCCAACCATTCCCACTGGCTTCTTGGCCCTTCTGCTACCTTTCCACTGGCCCTCTAGCTCTTCAGCCCCATTACTTTCCCTGGGACACCTTGGCAAGTGCCGAGAAAGGTTTCTGGGGCACTGTGTTGCCTACCTTTGACCCAGTCTGGTCCTAGTTACATGCATCTATGTATGTCTTACTACAATGCGCATGTGTGCACGCATATTAAACAGCAGGAGTTCATTATACAGTGGTACCTCGGCTCACGAACACCTCAGTTCACGACCAAATTGGGTCGCAAACAGAAATTTCAGAAAAAATTCGCCTCAGCTTGCGAACTCTGCATTGGGTGGCAACCACGATCGCGGCCATCTTCCCCTCCGCCATTGGGATCGCTCCAGTCTTCCCCCCAAGCACGATCGCAATGGGGCCATCTCCCCCCCCCACCCGAGCACGATCATGATTGTGGCCATTCCCCCCCCTCCCCCAACACGATCGCTATCGCATGATTATGGTTTGGCCTCTCCCTCCAAACAATAACCCCCCCCACCTAGGTTAGTGTTCTCTGCTGTATTTTGTTACTTTGTTTCAATTTTTTGTGATTTTTTAAAAAAATATTTACAGAATGGATTAACCTTATTTACATTGAACCTTATGGGGAAATTTGACTTGGCTCGCTACCAATTCAGGTCACAACCAGACTTGTGGAACGGATTAAGTTTGTGAGCCGAGGTACCACTGTGCCAATGCCTAGTTTATTCGGATCAGCTGATAGTCATAGGAAAGAGAGCTGGTAAAGGGAATTATTTGTTTATTTATTTATTTATTTAGCAGACTTATATGCCGCCCCATTCGCCTAAGCCTCGGGGCAGCTTACAAATAAATAAATATCATTAGTACAATAAAATACAGTTGGAGACATCCTGGCCAAAGTTGTTAAAATCAATAAATAAAATCAACAATTAAAATGATGTTTAAATGAAAAGGTCTTGGCCTGGCGCCGAAAAGCAAAGGACGGCGGTACCAGGCAGACCTCTCTGGGGAGCGCATGCCATAGATTGGGTGCCACCGCAGAGAAGGCCCTCCTCCGTGTGCTCACCCTCCTAATGTCCTTCATGGAGGGCTCCCGGAGAAGGGCCTCTGCCGCCGATCTCAAGGGGCGGGAGGACACGTATGGACATAAGCGCTTCTTTAGGCAACCAGGACCCAAGCCGTTAAGGGCTTTATAGGTAAGAACCAACACCTTGAATTGGGCCTGGACTTCAATGGGAAGCCAGTGAAGCTGACGGAGGACTGGAGTTATGTGAGCATAACGCCCAGTCCCCGTCAGCACCCTGGCAGCTCTGTTTTGCACCAATTGAAGTATCTGGACCCTCTTCAAGGGTAGCCCCACGTAGAACGCGTTACAGAAGTCTAGTCGGGAAGTTACCAACATGTGTGTCACTGTCGCCAGGCAGTCGTTCTCCAGGTAGGGTCACGGCTGGTGAATCAGTCGAAGCTGATGGAAAGCGCTCCTCGCCACCGCTGACACTTGGGCTTCCAGTGAAAGCTCCGGGTCGAGGAGCACCCCCAGGCTGCGGACCTTGTCCCTGAGAGGGTGGTTAGTGGTTAGCATGTTTACTTAGATGGAGAGATGACACGTAAGCCTGATTTATTACTATCGTTATATCCTGCTTTCTTCTCTTAGATGGAACCCAAGGTAACTAATGTGTTGCTCCATGTTAGCCTATCAGCAAGCCTGTATGTTAAGCAGAGTCAGCGGCTGGTCCCACGGATGAGTGGGGAACAAGAACCGGGATATTCAGCATCCCACTCCGGCCCGCTAACCACTGCAACTTACTGGCTGTCACAAGAATTCATAAGGCCATGCCGTTTCTTTACAATCATGTTTGTTCTCATGAGGGGTAGTGGTGTGCTCTGCCTGTCCCTCCCTTAGCAGATCCTATTTCTTAGGGTGAATAGAATAGATTCTATTTTTTATTTTCTTAGGGTGTTGTCCAGTACTTCCCTCACTGGAAATTATTTGGTAAGATTTCCTACTTCACATCTTGAATAAAATGGGCGTTTGAAGCATTCTCTTCTGTTACATTGATTGCAGTCATCATGCCGCTCAACTTTTCTCCCAAGGCACAGGCCACTTTGGTTCTTGTCAGGGTGAGAGATAATGGTGTAATTATTGTTGAAGAACTGTATTCCTAATGTCTGCTCAGCTAATGAGATCTACAGAGCGCCACCTTTAATGGACCAGTTCCCTTTGCAGGGGTTTGTCTGTGTCGCTGGGAGAGTCCATGCCCTGCATGTGAGGTCATTTGGCGCAAAAGAACTTGGAATGATGTGCGTGTAATTTAAAACAGGAGATGAACTATGAAATTTGGATTTGGCTAATGATTCTCAATGTGTGCTTATTTTCATCACTCTGTTTTCATCCTCTGCCCACATACAGAAGATACGGGGCAAATTCTACTCATGTAAGAGCCAGTGCTTTACTGGTAAATTCTGAAATGCACACACTCATAACAGCCCTAACAGCCACTCTCTCAAGGAAGGTCCAAAATTTCAAGCAGCCACAATGATCCATAGCTGTATGAATTTACATTAATACAACACACACACACACACACAAAGGCCAAACAGCAGCAGTGCCTAGCACCAAATTTATTAGGATCAGCCAACAGTCATATCTGGTAAGAGGAGCTGTAGTATTTAGCAAGTTATACTTCAGATGGAATGCCATCCGTAATCCACCATTAGGTTCATTGTTTGACCTTGGGCAAGTCACTGCCTGAACAAGTGAGGGGGAGAGAAAGACTACAGGAGAAAAACAACAAGAGATCTACCTGATTTCCTCCTTTTCTATTGTTCCACTACTTCCTATATCTGGAGAGAAGATTATGTCTAATCTAGTTTCCTGACACAGTTTCAGCACTGACTTAACTGATTTCTTCAGGCTTTGCACTGCTTGTATACTTCTGCCATCTGACAGGACTCCGAGGAGGCCAAGATCAAAAGACTGAAAATGTACTAGCCATGCTCCCTTGCCCACCAAAAGAAGCCAGTTGGCACCTGATTAGGGATTAGAGAGAGAAAAGCCCCTTGATGGGCCAATCGGGAAGAACAGGCCACTTAAACCTTTGCTTTGCTGGCAGCTGATGAAGTGCTTCGGTCCAGAGATTGCTCTGTGCCTCCATCTTGCATTATGGCCAGTTTTATCCACACACGACAGAGAGTCAACCACCACCAATTAACCTGTAGAGCTTCTTAAAGCGATAGCCTAATAGTTCAGATGTGAGAGTAGGTTAGTTAGGGTGCCAGCTAGGGTGGCATTAGCTGGGATCGAACTAGAAACATTTCAGAAAAGACCAATTGAAATATCAGGGGGTTACAGTAGCTTCCCTGAAAATAAAGGTTATATTGTGTGTGTGTGTGTGTGTGTGGGGGGGGTGTTTAGGGAAAAAAGGGAGATGAGAGAGGACTGCACAATTATGCACAGAAAATGATAGATTTTTTTTTCCCTCAAAATGATAGAAATTTTTTTTTCATCTCATTTATAAGTCTAGAACTTGGGGTCCGTCTAATTCAGCTGACTGGTAGGCAAACCAAAGGATGTCCTGGGTTTACCCAGCTCTTACTTGAAATTATGGAATTCACTTCCTCCTGAAGTAGTGATGGCTTTAAAATAGGGATTAAATTTCTGATTGTTGATGGATTTGATATATATTTACCTGGCCTGCATATAACACCAACCCATACTATGAGATGTTGAACTCCAGGTTATCCTTATATGTGAACCTAGAACTATGGGCTACCTATGAGCAGTTAACCATGGAAAACCCACAGAGAACCTATGCTTTGTCGGTGTGTTGTGCCCTCTGGGTTGTTTAAATGATGGGTTCTCCCTGTGTGTGAATCCAGAACTGGTTTTTTCATGAATTGTTTTGCCAGAGAGCATAGGTGAAAGGCAAGGGCAGTGGGAAGACCCAGCTGCTTTACATGCCAGCCTTACAGCTACAGGGAATGAGCAGACAAAGGGAACAGAAACCAAAAAGGCCAGGAACTGATCAAATAACCAGTTTTTGCTCGATCATTTGGCACCAAACTGTGAGTTATCTTTGGCTAAGGCAACAACCCATGGGTTGATTAAGCTAGGTATTGCTATAGATGGATAGGCCCTCTCATATCCAAGGTAGCACACGTCTGCATATCAGTTCCTAGAAAACACAAGCAGAAGTGTATTGCCTTCATATCTAGCTTACAGCTTCCCAGGGGGATCTCGTTAGCTACTGTAAGAAACCGGATGCTGAAGTCATAAACCTTTCGTCTGATCCTTCTGGGATTCCTTCATCTGTAATAGTTGTGTGGAAGAGGATACTTCCTCTTCTACATAACTATTCAAATCACAGGAGTCTCCATCCTATTTTGCATTTGGCCAAACAGTATTTTCCAAGAGGACCTCAGGCTCTTTGAAAAGTACTATATAATCGTGCAAGTTTAAAATTAAGAAGTAAATTATAATTCTTATTGCGGACCTTGTTTCAAGTGCATGGTGGCTCATGTCCAAAGGTTTTTTCATGTTGGCAGCTTAGCGTGAGTCATGAGCCCTTAAGCCTGCAATTGCCCTGCCTCAATTTTATTGGCGGTCCCCCACCTAGTAATTCTCCCATACTTTTCTCAAAGGTGTAAGCCAATTGGAATATCGGAAAATTCCCGAACTTAGGGGATTAAGAGCGTTCTGTGCACAGCAGGAGCATCAGAGGCAATTTCTGCCTCACCGCGCCTTCATCTCTGTATTTTTGCTAGGTGGTCATTTTTGGCCATCTGGCTGGGGTGTTTCAGAGGGAAAAGGAAGGAGGCTACAGAGGACATGGGCCACGTGCTCTGACCCCTGCAGTCTCCTCCCCTCCTAGCCCCACAGCACGTCCCCTTTACTCCCTAAGTTCAAGCTCCTAGTTCTGGTGAGGCATCCAACATGGTTGTTCCATGCCAGCTGTGAGGGAGTTGCTGGTCAGAGCTCAAGCTTTTGGCTCCGACAGTGGAACTCAGTCTTTAACCAAGGACTTGGGAATCCAAAGCACTCCCTGGCCTTCGGAAGATGCCTAGGGGCTACAGAATCATTCCGTTTTTTTGTGAAAAGGAAAAAAGTCAGAAGCAGCAGTGGGAAAATACATGACAAGGGGAAAGTGACAATATTAGAGCTGTACAAGACATTTTGACTGCTGGTGCTAGATTATAGGAGGGCCACTTGCGTCTCACCAACAAAATAGCAAAAGCATAACCAGAGAAGACGATACAAGAGGAGGCAGGCTTGCAGAAATGCTGCATATGTCCGTTTGAACGTATCAATACAAAATTAGAAATTACTACAACTTAAATAAAAATACAGTCTCTCTCGCCATGATGGGAAATGTCTGTGTGCTGTCTGCTGTGGACAAGCACCTTCAAGGCCCCAGCGGCTCTCTCTTCTAAGGCTCCTCCTCTTCAAACCGGATTTGGACTGGGCAGCACTTCCAAGTGAGGACACCCTCCAACAGCAGTCTGTCCTCTGTCAAGCAGAACATATGGCCACCCTAGGAGCCTGCCATCTGGAAACACTCTAGATACAATTGCATTTGAAGAAAGATAAACTAAGCCCACACAGATGGCAGCAATCCTAGGCATGCTCTTTGGAAACAATTCCCATTGAAATCAATTTTCTTCCAGTTAAATGTATTTAGGATTGTGAGGTCAATAACCAGCAGAGCATCCAAGACCTTAGATTCCTCGCCTGGCTGAATTTATGTGCGCTGAATTCACTTTAAAGTACTCCATTTCCTTTGTTTGCTCACATCAGTCTTGCTAATACTCTGGAACTCTGATCACAGGTGTGTTTGGCACTCCACATTCCAGAGACAGGGCTCATGGGCAACGTCTCCGAAAAGAGGAGAACCAATAGCCTAAACACTGTTTTATAGCTGAATTTGGCACCAGACGACTGCCCTTGTTTCTTCCTTATAGACACTGAGGCATTATTATTAAACACATTCAGTTTTTGTTATTTTTACAACAGCATGTATTAAATGTAAATATGGAAACAAATCTAGCTTTTTTTAAAAAGTGAGGAGTTTCCATCACCTAGGCATGTTGTTTTAGATCTAAGAGCAGCAGCAAGATGTTGGCTTGGTTCACACGTGATGTCTGCTCTTATGTTAAAACTCTGGACTGCTTGTCCCTGATCATCACAGTTCTGGGATAATGTGTCATGCAAACAACCGAAGAACAGGCTGGGGTGCTCCAGTTTTTATTTTTTTAATAAGCTGGATGCAAAGTGAAAGTGACAGATGGATGAGAAGAAGTGCAGTTACCTGTTACTGGACTCTCTGGAGGAGTTATGGGTAAACGGTCCATGAATGGTCATTATGTGCAAATTGGCTCAGTGTGTGACCATGTGTGGGTATGATGGGGTGCAGAATAAAACAAGCAGCCTGTGTATTTATGTATGTATTTATTTATTGTTGTGAGCCGCCCTGAAGCTTTGGCGAATGGGGCAGCATAGAAGCTTGCTAAATAAATAAAATAATAAATAGGTTGGATCCAGGATCTGTCATCTAGAAGAAAGGCTCTGCTCACAGAAAGTCCCACCATCCAGTTTTCTGGACATTTCTGCAAAGCTCAATCCAATCAGCAGGGTTGTCTAACTGTGAAGCATTTTGTCTGTGGCAAGGGGAGGCTGCTGCTGGAAGGAGAGGGCACCAAGGTTCACTTCCAGCCATCCGGCTGATCCACCCACATCTGGATCCAGCTAGCATATTCCAGGTTAAATTGCAGCAGAGCGTAATAGTTTGGGGGTCCTTATCAATGTTATTTACTGTATTTTTTGCTCTATAAGACTCACTTTTTCCCCCCTCAAAAGTAAGGGGAAATGTCTGTGCGTCTTATCGAGCGAATATGTGTGTGCAGTAAGTCTATCAGATGTGCAGCCCATGGGGAAGTGATGGGGAATGTGCCCGTGATTATGTGCCAGTTTGATTCAGAATATTTTTTAGTTCTCCTCCTCTAAAAACTAGGTGCATCTTATGGTCAGGCACATCTTATAGAGCAAAAAATACGGTATTTATGCATTTTGAACAATGGCTGCAAAGTTATGGACACAGGGCAAAGAGTCACCCTTTTTAATTTAAACAGAAGGGTTTGTGCCTTGGCACGCAGAACCAGTGCACAATGACAGTGTAGTGGTACTTTCATTACAGCAATCACTTCATGTGGAGGAATTTAGAGTTGGCTCAAAATGAAAATGTGTCTCAGGAATACCTAGACCCCGATACACTGCTGACCCCGATTGGTAGCCCTGCCAGCAGCACATGAACTGTGAGGGGGGTGAGCGGTAACACCTTTAGGTCCTAGCCTTGCCCTCCAAAGTAGTTTTGGAAGTACATGTGGTGTCCTTCAAATTATGTTACTAAGAAAAGGGACTTGATAGTATCAAGGGGATACTTTCACCAAAAAAAAAAAAGTTGCAGAAACTGCAGCTCCTCGGCCTTAATCCAGCACGTTTGGGACCACAGCAGAAATGACATGCCAGATGTGTGAGGTCTCTGTATGTTGTCGTTGTTGAGAAGTATCCAGAGGTGGCAGAAGGCTAGGGAGGAAGGGGAGGATCCTGAAATAGTTGGAGGTCGGAACATGATGGTGGTGAAGGCCAAGGTGTCAGCACAGGGGTGGGTTGGCTATTCCTGGAACTGCAGGCCTTTTCATGCTAGGATGCTGTGACGGAGCAGCAACGAAGAGCTGGAGCTACACAGCAAGATCCCAGATTCAAATGTTGCCTCTGCTGCAAGCTCATTCGGTGGCCGTTGGCAAGGCACTTTCCTTCTTTCCCTGCCTCAGCCAGTTTGCAGGACCAAGTCGCACTGACCTACCTTCCAGGACTGTCATGACAGCCAGATAAATTACGTGAAGAGCTTTGATTTTTCCAAAAAGCAAAGTACTGTATTATTATTGAAGGGTGTGTCCTGGCTCCGTACAGGGCTGTGCCAGGAAAGTCCCAAAGCACACAGGGCAGGTAGGCACACTGAAATCTGGCAACTAGGACAGGCCCTGCAGTAATAATCAGCGAGCTGCATCGGGTAGTGATCTTTATGCAGGTGCAGCCGACCTGTCTGTATACAGCAAAAACCAGATCAACCCTGTGTCCTTTCATAGCCGCTTGCTTCTAATCAGGGCCAGTGTTGTGCAATGGAGAGAACAGGGCTCCAGAAATGCAGTGGCCAAGCTGGCATGGGCAACTGTACCTTTGGCTCGAGTGAGTGCCGGTCCCAGTGCACTGCGAACGATGGGCTCAGGCTGACTTGCTCTAATGCTGCTGGATGCCCTTGGAAGTGGTGAGATCTCTAAAGCTCAGCAGGGCTCCAACGAAGGGGCCTTGTTCGTCCCCAAGCCTGGAATTTCAGGGAAAGCTGTGAGCTCCATCCTTTCGCTCAAGCTGCGCTTAAGGAAGAGAGTGCCCTCCCTCTTTTCCAGGTAAGACCCTCCTTCCCTATGCCTCAGGGGAGGGGCACAGCCTGTGGCATAAACACCATGGCTCGCCAGACTGCACAGACCCCAGGGCATATGTCTGGATATGAGAAAACAGAGTAGAAATTGCTACTCATCTATGGAGCTCCTCGGGTGCTCTTAGGTAACTAGAGTGGCCTGAAAGCTTAATGCACCTCCCAGCGCACTTGTGAAGGTAAAATGCCATGTGTCCTGTGGAAGAAAACTGTGACTAAGTATCTGCTTAAAGATGGTGGGCAGCGCTACAGCTGCAGGAACTGCGGTTGCTTTGGATTAATGCTGAATGACATAATTTGCATGGTGCACCAAGGAGAGATAAACGCTAACCATGATCAAAACAGAAAGTTGCCCAACTCTGAAGGGTTTGAATTGTACTCTTTAGCTTGTCTCTTGAAAATACTGGCTATGTTTGGATATATAGCCCTGGCTAGCCAAAAGCGCATCATCAAAGGACCACTGCACATTTTGTACTGCCAAGCAGAGGGGTCAGTGTGATGTCCTGGTGACTACGCTGGACCTAGATCAGGAAGGTTTCACTTCAGACTGTCATCTAACCGGAAGCCACAATGCTTCCCCTCTCTTGTACATTACCCTGGGCGAGCTAAATGGAGCCAAAAAGATTTATCTACATTAAAACATTCTTAGAGCTGAGTGGATGACCTTGGGCCAGTTCCCCTTCTAGTTTACCTTACCTTTCAGGGTTGTTCTAGTGAGACACCCTGTTGGAAAGACGAGATAAAAAGCAGAGCATGAAACCTGTCGTCGTGGAAGTTTTCAATCCTTTTTTGCTGGTGTTAGTTTTGCTGCTGAACAAGCTAGCAGGCCACGTTTCTCCAACCCTGTGCCTTCCAGGTGTATTGGACTACAACTCCCATAATCCCACAGAGGATCACGTTGGAGGGGGCCAGCGGCCTCTTAGCTCCTTCCCACCTCCATATATAGTTACCCCGAATGTATTGAAACCTTTGAGGGCATGGATAGGGCTCTTGCAAGCGCGTCCTTCCGTTTCATGGCCTATTTATATCGAGAGGGCATCGTGAGATTCTGCCCTCCCCCGCCCCAAAGCTGCAAGCAGTTGGTTTTTTCCTCTCATCCCTTCTTCTTCCACGTTGCCGTTGACGGGCGGGTGTTCTTAAAAGCATTTCCTGGGAATCGGTCATTCCGGTGGCAAAATCAAGGGGGAAAACGGCCGTCGGGGGTGGGGAACACGTTAACTTTGCAGCCGGGGAAGGTAAACGAGGCTGTGAGAAAGCGAGGAGCGCGTTGCTCCAATGAAGCAGTCTAGAGCACGTGAGAACGCGCCTATGGCGTGCCTGCGGTTGCCGCACGCACCGCTTGACTCCCTGCACGCCTCGCTTCGGGATCCTAAGCCTCACCCACGCCCCAGAGCGTATGCATGGGGCCGCAGCCACGCCTTAGCTTGCAATCCTGCGTAACCCAGGAGAAAGCAGGGGGTGGGCTGCCTCGCGAGCAAACGTGCACACGGCTCGCAACGCCGCTCCTCACCCGCGCCCGAGCCGTCGCGGTTCAACTGCCCGGAGAAAGCCGAGAGGCTCGCGGCCGCGCAGCACGCTTCCTCGGGAGCCGGCGGCCCCGCAGAAAGCGAAGCAGGGAGCCTTGCTGCAAAGTCAATGGGGGGGGTCCACGCTCCTCCTCGCGCGCAGCCCCGCGGCTCGGTCAACTGGGCGACACCGCCTTCCCCGTTGCAAGTGGGGGGCAGTCACGACTGAGCTTCGCCCCCCCCCCCCCCGGCCGCGAAAAGGCTTCGCCCTGGCCCAGCCATTCTCCTGGGCACTTCCCTGCCAATCAGCCCGAGCAGCTTTGGGCCGCCTCCCCCCGCCCGGAACGGCCCGGGCCCGCCCCTCCTGCATATGCAAACGAGGGCATAATCGGCGGCCAATGGCGCGCGCGTTCTGGTCACGTGCTTCCCTCCCGGCCGGAGGAGGAGGCGGCCGCTGCACCCGCCGCCGCCGCCGCCGCCGCAGCAGCCCAGCGGCTCGGCAGAGAGAAGTTGAGCGTCTCTCCGCGGAGGCAGCTCGAGCGGGAGCCGCGCGCGCGCACGCACGCAGGAGCGGCGCGGGCGGGAGGGCGGGCGGGGGCGGCCGGG
>JAIXND010000674.1:23765426-23808342 GCA_023646645.1 Varanus salvator macromaculatus | reverse complement strand
GCGGCGGCAGCGGGCGCGGGAGGAGGCGGCGGCTGAGGCGCGGCGCGGCGGGCTGCCCCGCCGCCGCCGCCCGCCGCAGGGCTCGCCCGGACCATGCCGATCCTCCTCTTCCTCATAGACACGTCCGCCTCCATGAACCAGCGGGCGTATCTGGGCACCAGCTACCTGGACATCGCCAAGGGCGCCGTCGAGCTCTTCATGAAGGTGGGGCCCGGCGGGGGCTGCCTCCCCGTCCCGTCCCGTCCCGTCCCGTCCCGTGCGCCCCGTCCCTTCCCCGCCTGACGTGTCCCTCCTCGCGCCCGCGCCGCGCGCGGAGGGCCCGTCCTCACCGTGCCTCTCTCCCCCCCCATGTCTCCGCAGCTGCGGGCCCGGGACCCGGCCAGCCGCGGCGACAGGTACATGCTGGTCACCTTCGACGAGGCGCCGTATTGCATCAAGGTAAGGGGCGGCCGGCGGAGGGCGTGGCGGGCACGGCCGCTCCTGGCCGCGCTCGCCTGCCTCCATTTCCCGATCCCCTCTGCCCCCGGCGCCTTTTGAGCTTCCCCTCCCCACCACGCCGCGCCCGAGGCCCCCCGCGTCGCCTCGGCCGCCCGCCGCCGCCGCTTCGGCCGCCCGCCGCCGCCCGCGGCCCGAAGGCCCGGGCCGGCGCAGCACGGCAGCCCCGGGGCGCAGCCTGCGAAGATGGCGGACATTTTGCTTTTGTATGGAGGCGAGCGAGAGGCTGAGGGCGCTGCTGAGATGGAGGAGGAGGAGGAGGAGGAGGAGGGACGGCGGACGAGGGCCGCCCCGCCGCCGCCGCCGCCACGCGGCGCCTCCCCTCACGCCCGGCCCGGCCCGGCCCGGCCCGCGGCGGCGGTGCGGGAGGGAAGGCCCGGCCCTGTCACGTCGCCCGGCCCTGGAGGCGTGGAGGGGCCTGCGCGCCTCTCCGCTCGTGCTTCCTTCCCGGGGTGGGGGGGCGCCGTCCAAGTTAAAGCGGGTCCGCGATCTACACGTGTGCACACGCCACGGGGGCGATTGCGAGAGGGAAGGCAAGGCAGGCGGGCAGGAGGGGATCTGGGCCCTGACATGGGAGGAAGCCGGTGGTGGGGGTTGTATGGAGCTGGGGAAGCGTGGGGTGCTCTTTGGCAGCCCGTTAAGGGGAGGGGAGAGGAGAGGTCGCTGGCAGCGCTTCTGAATGGCCAGTGTGTTGCGAGACAGCTGGCACGGTGTAATGTTTGGCCTGGTACATGAGAGATGCAGGCTCTAGTCTGCACTGGCTCAGGTGATTCAAGGCCTAGCCTCCCTCATGAGGTTGTTTTAGGTTATAGCAGAACTTGCGGGAGGGGGGTATAAATCAAATCAAATATTAAAGGGAGGTGGGGGCTAGAAATCCTCAGCTCCTGATGCATTGTGTCTCCACCCTGGGGCACCTTTGCAGTTCATGGAAAGATGGGATGAGGTGTCCCTGGAAGCAATGCAGTGTATGCCCTTAGGGAGTGTGATCCATCTTCAGTGCAACACCTAAGTGGGCAAATGTGCAGGTACACTTAATGGAACAAATGAAGGTGGCTCACGCTGCCCACTTTGTGACTTCTCTTTACCTCTTTTCATCACCCCTAAATCTTTTCCATCAAGGATTTCCTCTTATGTGTAAGACTCCTTTGATGTGTGTATTTTGGACTATAGTCAGGGGCCTGTTCTTTTAAGTATATGTTAGGTGCTTCTATGAATAATCATTCTCTGTTTTTACTGTCTCCACCAAAAGGAACCTCCAGGTTGGATGCTATTTTTTTCAAATCTACACTGTCCTAGGTCTTCTCTCTGCAGTTCTGTTTCTTGCAGAAAGATTTTACAAGATTAGCCACACAAAGTGGAATGAAGAATGATGTGGAAGACTTTAATGTGCTGGTGACATGTTGAATTCTCCCTTGTGTCTCATGGCATCCAGTAACAAAATTATGCTGACCCATGTAATCCACAAAAAGTATTCTGTTTTTTTACATTATCCAGGAGAAATTAGGAGCAGTCCTCTGTTCTTCAGTGCCACAGTGGCAGAACTACATATAATCTGTGATAGTCATTCTCCCACAAGGTGCTTCCCATGCAGTCCTTTTGCTTCTCCTAGGCTGCAGAGATACCTGCCTCCTTGCTTGGGCCTTCAGAGAGGGTTCACTTTTTAGCCTTCTGGTCTGCCATACTTCTTGTGATAGTTGTCCACTCATTCTCTTCTTGCAGAAGCAGAAGAGCTTTTCCATAAGGGTCTTAAAATGGTACTTCTGTCAATAGAGTAAATATCTCCCATCTGTGGCTCTTGGGGCTCAGCTCCAGAGGTCCCTGGCTCTGTTTGAAAAAGTCACACTGTTGGTTGGCATCAAGCATTGCAAATCTTACTTCATTTTACTAACTATATTTATATTCCATCATTTCCCCATTGTGGAACTCGAGGTGGTTGGCTACATGTGATTCCCAGGTGGTGTCCCCTCCAAGTCCAGGCCAACCCCAGCCCTGCTTAGCTTCAAGTTGGTGGATGCCTTATGTGCCTTCAAGCCATACTCGGGGCCTTCGGGATGTTCTCAGAGCAACCAGATGAAGAAGAAATAGATGGCATTGTAGTATGTCTGAAAAATGCTCTTTATCCCAGGACGCGCTATTACTAAGTTTAATACAAGAGGATGGAGACAGAGAAGAGTGTCTACTCATATCAACAGTAATAGCTATTTTTGACCAGCATTCAGTGGTCTGCCCTTTAATCTTAGGGAGTCCAGCAGAAAGTGGGTAAACTGCAGTTGCTGTAATGCCATCTCTTTGGAATTTTAAAGAGCAGTGAGGAATCTGTCCTGTCTTTCTTTGTCTTCTGTTCTCCTATCACACTGCTTTCTGAATAACATTTTCTCTGCATCTTTGTTGGGCAGAACAAGGATGCACAAAATGGTTATGGATTCCTGCCCTTGTGGCTTGATTTACGCTATGCTGTTTACCTATTTGCTGGTGATGTTGGCTCAAGCACACAGGAAAGCTTTTCAGATGTCCTGGAGAATAGCAGTTAACAGGGATCTAGTTCTTAAGTGCTATTTAGGTTCTTTTATCTTGGGCTGTTGCTGGTCTAGGAAAGCCCCATACTATATGGGTTTATTCTGAGATGCCTTACTATTATCTCCTCTGTAACTGAGCTGAAGAAGGGTCCTGGCAGCTGGGATAGCTTTTAAAAAAACTTGTTTATGTGTTTTTTCTTTTCTGAAATGCTTCACTGTCCTTTGCTTTGTCATTTTTACAGCTATCTCTATATGTGAAGAAGAACAGAGTCAAAAATAATGGCTTGTCAAGGCTACCCACTGGGTTGAATTTGGGTCTGAACACAGGACCATAGTGATTTTCCTTTTGTGCTGATTGAAGCGAAGGAATATGATGTCTCTTTTCCAGCAACAAATTGTACACTTTAAAAGTACAATCATCTCTCTTAAAACAAAGAAAACACATGTAGTGCTCTCCCACTTCTGATAATGACCCTAAACTTTTAATTTCTCTTTTCCAATTGATCTTTCTGATTAACTGGAATTGACTTGAGATTGTTAGAGGCTTCCCAGTTCATCAGTACTTCACAGTGTGATTCAGAAGACATTGACATTCCCTTTTGTTTCAGTACAGTGCTTGAATGCTTCAATACAGTGCTTCAACCCCCCTCCCCACACACTGCTAAAAATATGAACAGGATTGGCAATAAATTGATCCTGAGCTTTCTGTTAACAAAGGCTCTCATGAATGCCTGTGTTTTGAGACACAGAGAAAAATAGAAGAAAAATACCAAGTGTCTTTGCTTGCTGCAAATACAAACACAGAATGCACGTAAAATGGTGATTCCTTCAATGACTAATGAAGCTGAATGTTGGTGTCAGTATGTTGCACACCTGTGTTGCAACACTTGAGCAAGGGTATGATGGAATGGCCACATCTGTGGTTGGCAGGAAATTCGTAGTAGGAGGAGCACAGTCTTAGCGCTACTTCTTCAGGAGATAGGTACACACCTTGTGCAATTCTTTCCATTACCCACATTCTGTGTGAATGTGCATTAATTGTGTTAGCTGTAACAGCCTATGAGAGAAGAACAAGTACTCAAGAAGACAATGCTAAGGCGAGTTGAGGTGGATCGGTGCCATAAAGGAAGCCACAGCTGTGAGTTACAAGAGCTCAGCAGGGCTGTCGAGGGCAGTGCTTTTTGGAGGCATGTGCTCGTCGGGTTGCTGTGAGTTAGAAACCACTTGATGGCACATAGCGACACCCAGGCTCATGGTGTGCATGGGACTTGCTTGTATTTAGTGGAGAGTCTGCAGCTGACCAGGTGCTAGTGGCTTGATTGTTTATTTTTCTCTTCTAGTTTTAGAGGGACAGTGGCTGGTTTGAGTTGAGCTTATCTTGATTTTGATCAGCTTGCCATGCAGTAGTTGAGAGTAGTGTCTGTTAAAAAAAACCAAACAAACTAGAAAGGACAAGAAACTCCCTAAGTTTCATTAGCCATTGCTGCAAATAGGCAGTGCTCTTTTCTCAGCTCCGCCTTGCACTGCCCTCGCAGCAAGGGGTAAAATAGCAGTGGCAGTTTTCTAGTTAGTTTTGTGTGACGTACTGCTGGAGAAGCAATACAGCCACAGTTCAGGAGGAAGCAGTTTTCGATGGATATTCGGGGCTGCTTCTGTAGGTGGCTGGAGTGAGCAGACTCCCAAATGGTGCTGCCAGGTAGGAAGGGCTGCAGCTTGGTGGAAGAGCCCCTGTCTTGCCTGCAGAAGAACTCAGGTTAGATTCCTGATGCTGTCTGGTTCAGCTGCTGTCTGAACTGGAGAGCCTCTCCCAGTCAGCTCAGGCGTTGCTGAGATAGATGGAGCAAGGGTCTGATTTCATATCAGGCAGCTTCCTTTGGCATGTCTGCCACTCTCCCTTAGTCTGTAAATATGGTTTTATTAGGCAGAAATAAAAGAGGATGGTTTCTGTTGATTTTGTATGAAGCCAAATTTCTATTTAGCGTTCTTTCTGTAATGGGAGCTTGTAATACTCCTGAAAAAGCTGCCACAGGACTTGATAGAGTTAGCCATTTCCTCTTTTCCTCCTTCCTTATGCGGTGGCATGGTTATGGAGGTTGCTCAACTTTTGAAAGACCTACCCCATGTTAATTTATCTGATACTTAGGTTATCCGTGGTATTGGCCATCACTTCCAGCTTGTGAGGATTTGCTCAAGATAATGAGGTACATGCTTTTGTTCCAGCTAGATTTATAGCAAATCAATTCCATTAAATGACCCCACATTCTGGTAAGTTGAGAGTAATTTTTCTCCAACATGATTAAGAAGCTTTGCCTTATGCTACCTTTTTTTGAATGGGTTGCCTTTTGTAGACAATCCTTTCTGTAGACATCTAGTTACTTTAATTGCGATGATTGTTTGGAAATATTAGATGCGTAGAACTCCCTGGGACATCTCAGTCAACAGAAAGGCTTGAAAGCTATGGTAGAATATTCTTTACCCACTCATCTTTTCTGATCTGATTACCTGAATCCACTGCACCGCATTCTTCCCAAAATGCTCTCTTGACCTCTGTTTGGGGGTTTGGACGTTCCCAGTGCTCAGGAGATGGGATGCTGTAAGATTGCATGAGCCTGATCATGTCTTTGGTGCACCTAATGGCTTTTCATCCCTTTGGAGCAGGATATAAATATACAAGGTCTTATAGGAACAATGGAAGGCACTGTATTCTCCTGAAATGCCTTCTTTTCCTCTCTCACTGAAATGAAAAGTCACTCAGTGCCGTTGCTTCTCTGTGCTTGCAGAGTGTTGATGCTCTGGCAGATGTAGCGGGATTACTTGGAAGACAAATTGTCCAACCCACTGAATCCGTTTTCTATATGTGGTGGTGGGGGTGGGGGTCACACAGCTGCTTTCTTTCGAAAGGCAAATGTGCTATTTAATCATGTGCAAGAGGGCCCTCCACAGGCAGGCAGGGACGGTCTACTTGAGCAGATGAGTGGCCATAGATGAATGACAGGGCAAGAGTGTGTTGAAATACTAATTCGCAGTTTCCTGTCCTTTGGAAGAAATTGCTTTCAGATTCTTGCCTCTCTTTCTCTTGAAAGCTCAGATAATTACTCTGTAGGAATACTTTGGATCCCTTGAAAGATCAGTTGATGGTGATATCAAAACAGTTTGTGGTAAACTTGAGACTGCATGTGGTGTGAAAGTACATGGAGGGAAGCGCCATTATCAATTCGCTGCACGTGGAGCTGGAGGGCAGCGTGGGAGGAAGTGTGAACACTTGTGAAAGAAGCTGGTTATCAGGAGGAAAGCAAGACTGGTGCTTTAAGAAAAGTGGGGGAAAGACTTGGGGGAGGTGGATTGTGCATCCTGGAGTCATTTGGAGCAAGTAATATGCACAGACATGCATGTCTGGAGCTCCAGCACTGATGCTGCTCTTACTGCAAGTTGTGTTGCTTTGGCCTGTTAAAGGGGCTGGCTGGCAGCACTTGTTCTGGCTGATCTCTCCGGATCTGTCACTGGAAAGTTCTTTTGAATCTCTGGTCAGGATGACTCTTCCTGTTTTTCCAAAGCTGCTTGCATCTCATGCCTGGAAATGGAGTAGATGTTCCTTATGTAAGTGACTGCTGAAAGTGGAATGTAACTTTTTTAACCCTTCTTGGGCTAAGCAACTTCCTTTTTCTGGAAGAGTGCAGTTCTGCTGTGGGTGGCTATTTTAGGTGGTTCTTGCGAAAGTGCCCACTGTTAGGTTCTCGGTGACTCTGCTGTCTTGAATATTGAGTTGTTGGGTATTACTGAAACTTGGGGTGGTGATCCTAAGTGCAGGACTGCACACAGAATGCCTTTGTGAAGTTAACTTTGTTAATTACATAGCACTTTGTTAATTACATGGACCAGTATAGGCCAAAGACAGGTACTTGCCCCAGTTGCTTACAGTCCAAAGCTCAGGTGTATATTCAGCTCCAAGGTAGTCTTTTTATATTGCTGTTTGTGGAGACATTTCTTACACCTGCAAAGAACTCTTCCTCCACCTAGCCCACTGTTTCATAATAGTTTAATTTTGGTCTTTCTAGTGTCTGAAGACACCTGACCCTGAACAGTTCTTCTAAAAATAAAGCAACCAGGGCACCTGTGGGTTTGGCTTAATAAGATTGAAGCAAACCACAAGGGTACTCAGTAGTTTGCGCTATAGAAGAACCTTAAATGTGCCCTCTAGTTTCTGCCATTTTGAAGGGCTGGACTGAGAAGTCACTTTTATTCATTTCTTGGCTGGTCATCCAGTTACTGGGCCTGGCTGCATGTGGGTTTGCATCCTTGTGTAAGAGGTCCTGTTGATGTTGGAAGGCTGGGGGCCTGGTGAGGGGTCATGCTTATGTCAGTAAAGCAGCTTCAGTTACTCAAAATGGCAGATGTAAACATATAGCTTAATGAAATTTTTTTAAGGGCATAGATTTGTAGCAGGGAAAGGCTGAACAGACATTTACTTAATAATGAAAATCCAACTAGACGTTCAGAGAACACTAGAAATGAGAAGAGCATCACACAGTTTGAGTCTAGGAGCTGCATATTTGAGAAGTACCTGCTTTTACATGTGTTCAGGAGGCATAGGGAATTATTTGGCTTAGATGTAATTTTTTTAACTGGCCAAAAAGCACCTGTTGGTTACGCTTGTAAATGCTAAGTCAGTGATAGAGAAAAGTGTGCTTCTGGCAAATATGGGAGGATATAACAGTCCACAGAGGGAGCATGCATTCCCTGGAAGCATTTTTCTGTTTGATGCATTGATAATTGGTCTTGCCTCCTGGTCACTAAGGGGTGTATCTGGTGGCCCTGGAGCCTAGGCAAAGGGTGCACTTGCCCCTTTGGGCTAGTTTGTAATTTCTGGTGAATATATTCCAGCAATTCTGGCATTTTGGAATAAGAGCAGAAGTTCTTCAGAGGTGCCTCAGCATATCACCGCATCTCAAGTTGGATCTTGATTTTTAGAAACCCGATTCTGTCTCCTCCTGAGGCTTGTTTTGAAAATGGGATATAGAGCTGTTTTTTACAGTGGCAGATTTACAGTGTAGTATAGGCATTTTAGTAATGGATAGCTTAGGACAAATTTGAATTTGTTCTGGCGAATCAGGCTGTGGTGCCGGTTGATGCGGCAGTATTTTTAAATAGAAGCTCCTCAGTCTTTCTGTCAGAAACAATCCTAGAATAACTAATCAAGGGTAACAAGCAGAAGATGAAGTTGGATGCTTATGCTTGCATCTGAAGTTACCTGCAAGAACTTCATTCCCAGCAAATATGTCAGGGTGAGATACCCAAGGCAGCATCGGCATATGGTAGGTCAGGCAGCAATTGCAGAAAAGCCCTTGGCTTTTTAAAGCTGAAAATAGCCATTACAATAGTCTGAGCGTCACTTAGGCAGTGCTTGAGTGGCTGGTGCAAAACAAAACTTGAACTTGAAATGGCATTCCCTGCAGAGTTCCAGTATTATTCAGTCCTCTTGGTTTAACCTGTAGCGCTTGCTGCTGGCCACTCTTGGCTCTCCCTGCAGTTAGTGTTTCACAATGGGTGTGATTCCTGATGAGCTGCTTTCCTGCCCTGTTATTTGCCTTGTTGTTTTCTGCGAGCTGTGGCAGAAAGGGATCCCCAGTCCTCCCCACTCTGATTTGTGCTGAGGTGTGATGTGAAAGGGCCTCCTGGGGCATGGTGGTATGGCCGTCTGTTGGGGTGTCGCACTTTTAATGAATGCTGAGAAGCTGGGTGTTGCCAGTATTCGAGGAACCCCACTTACTATTGGCCATTTGTTAAAACACCCATGAAATTCTTACATAATTGCAAATTGGCATGTTGCAAACTGCCAAGGCAGGAGTCTTTCAAAGCGTTGATGTGTTGTTGACTTGCAGAAAGTGGGTGTTTAGAAGGCTTAAAACCTGGCAATTGGACTGTAGCTGGAAAGCGGGGAGGGATAGTCCAGCCTTTCTCTGGCAATCTGCCCATTCTCAGTCATTGCCCCTCCTTGCTTGTTTTTCTGGCTCTCCATCGCGAGTCACGCCTCTGTGGTTATTTTTCTCTGCTGGTAGGAATACTGTTGTATCATGCAAAGTAACTGGTGGAGCACTGACCTTTTTGCAACTTGGAATTGAAGTTTGTCGACCTGTTTTTTTTTCCTTGTCAGGCACTGATGACTGGGTGAGAGGATTTGTTTCCTCGTTAAGAGAACCCCGGAGTACCATTATTAATAGTTGTGAAAATCAGCTATAACCAGGTGGCAGGTGGCCATCATGAAGCCCACAGATCAGTGTGGTGATTGGAGGCCTACTTCAGTAGTTAGTTCTTTCTTGGTGACTAGGCTTCACTGATGAACACGCAAATACTGGAGCTAGTCAGGGATCCACTAGATTTCCTTCACAGAGGTACCTAATTTTTTATGGCTTAAGCAAGAGGGAGACAGCAGAGCTTCCACTGTTTTAGTCTTCTGCATCCTGCCATCTTCTCAATGGCAGGATGCAGAAGACTAAAACAGTCTTACGGACTGTTTCGGACTTTCCCTGATGGACGTGTAGTAGCCTCCCTAGTATGATATGTTTGATGTGGTGTCAAACAAATAGAATTTCGCTTCTCCTGGGGTAACACGTCCTGTTTGGGATTCTGTTGCTTGCTTGGAAGCAGGCGTACAACTTTGTAGATTTCTACTGGCTGAGGAATTTGGGAGGAAAGAATTGAACCCTCTGCATCCTGACCCAGAAAAACATTACGCAGAATTTGAACTAGTTTTCCAGAATCTGTTTTGTATTTCTGCAAGCCTGCTGGTACCTCCATCTTGTGTACGGATGGCGCCATTTTGGTTATACCAGGAGTAGTACTTGGATAATTGAATTTACTATTGCTCTGTGATAATGGGGGTGGGGGGGTCACGGTAGGGGGCACAGCATAAACAGGGCATGTGGTGCAGATGCACTGCAATATGATAACTTCTTTTTGAAAACTTCCTTAGATTTTCAGATTGGAGCTAAAGTATCCATTCATCAGCTTGGAGAAACTTTTCTCCAAATCTGCCCTTCAATAAGTGTATAACAGCATAGGTCAAACCAGCAGTGAGAATATTGACTGCTTAGCAACAAACAATTGTTTGAGGTTTGTTCAAATTCTATATTGCCAGGAAGTGCATTTGTAAATAAAGATTTAAGAATGCCAAACACTCAGTTACAAAGGAAAGATGCAAACCACCTTAGCTTGGTCAAACTCAAGTTGTGCTTATTTTGTGGATTTTGCAGTCATAAATTCTTTACACTTCTTTAAGTCCCTGCCTATAATAATGGTGTTCGGATAGTATCATTCCTTCCAGAGATTAAATATTGGCTTTCCTTGTCCCAAATCAAGCTCTTGGATTTTGCCTTCTAATTGATTTATGTATGTATGTATTTGGTTTGGCTGGCTCCTGGTGAGGAAACTTCATTTTTGTAATCACTTGGCTTTCTGTGTCAGTGGGCTGTTTGTGAAAGCAATTTGTGGACCTTTCACCAGGATGTTATCTTACTCATCAGAAATAAAACATGTCATCCAAAGGACCAGCCCTTGCATGCTCAGGGCAGGCAGGGTATGTGTAACCAGTGATGCTTTTTTCAAAGTGAGATATACATGCAATGCACTATGAGCCGGAATAATGAAAGCTAAAGACATCACCACACAGCTTGGCTTAGGTTTGCTGCCCTAATTTACAGAAATTGTGCCACAGTAAAGGAAAGAAATGTGATGTGTGGTGCATGGGGTTTGTTGATACTGGATGGGGCGGTGTGGAATCTCTGGCCTCTAAAAGTCCCTTCTTAGGCCTTTTTTATGTCTCTGCTGTTACATCAGTCCTCTTTTTGCAGTTTAATATTTTTTACAAGTTAAGGACCAGAAAACCTAGACCATTTTTCAGATATGTGGTCATGGAGTAGAGCATGGCCTGCACACAGTGGATCTTAGTCACACCTAATGCATTATATTTATCAATTATTATACAATCATAATTTATTCTTATTGATTATCTAATTGAGCAATAACTGCTTTTAAGTGCGATGACAGATTGTTCTTCATCCAGTTGAGGGGAGGGGACATAAGAAAATGGGGAGGGTCTAAAGTGACAGAGGTAAAAATAAAAAAGTTTGCCTCTGTGAAGAGTGTAGGCTTGGCATAAGAAGTTCGTTCACGTGTGGCAAGGTTATTTGACACTACTTAGAACAGCATGGTAGTGTTCCATCATTTTCCCAGCACAGGAAGAATGCCAAGGGAAAGTTGTTTCATGCTCCTTTTTCTTCCGATCAACACCTTTTCTGCTAGCTTGCAGTTCGCTATCAAGTAGGGTGGCTTATTTGGCAGCTGTTCCTAGCCAGAGAATTTCAGCAGTTTAACTTAATAGTACGGATATCTTAGCAGTGCTTCAAAGGCCCTTTGTAACTGTTCACTTAAATTAAACTTAATGGAATGGGTTCTGAAAGATGCTGTCAGCAGTTGGGATGGAAAATATACTGGGCAAGTTGGTTTGTGTGGAAGTAGGAAATTGGAGTGAGTAGAAATACTTACGACAGATTGGTGATTCTGCTCTAAGCTTACCTGAGTGAGTAGTTCCAAACACTTAATCAGTTCTCAGGCCTGACATGCTGAACCAAAAAGCAATTATTTGTCCTGTAGGCTTTTATTTTTAAAAGAAAAAGACTTGCCACAAATAAATGTGGGCTTATGGTCTGTCTTAGGCTGGCTGGAAGGAAAACCATGCCACTTTTATGAATGAACTGAAAAATCTGCAAGCATCAGGATTGACGACCCTTGGACAGGCTCTTCGATCATCATTTGACCTGCTAAACCTCAACAGATTAGTCTCTGGAATAGACAACTACGGACAGGTAATGAATGCTGGCATTTAATCTTCTCACCTCATCATCTGAAGGATCTTTGCAGCCCTTCTGTAAAGAGGACGAGAGTGGTTGCTGAGGTGCTTAAAATAGATCAAGTAGGCTGCTTGGGGAACCTGCTCATGCAACCATCAGAGGCTGAAAAATGTTCCTCTTTCCCCAACCTCAAGTTACTCTTGCCTGTGTGTGCCTCTTCCATCCCTTGTAGCCAGTCGGCAGGGATAGGAAATTGCATCGCCCCCGAGTCACTCCCCTGCGAGTGTGACTGGGAGTAAGCAAAGCTGAGCTGCTACAGCCCTGTTTTGCTCAGCTGGTAGAGTAGGGGACCAGGGCACAACCCTGCTGTCTTGCTACTTCTGCTTTGTCTTGACCATTATAAGCCTGGCTTGCCTTCGCTCGTGCTTTTGGCCATCTTATGGTCAAATACTTGCTTTTGTTGCTGGTGATGTGAGCAGTCTCTTCTGCTGAAGGCCAGAGGAAGCCTCAGTGAATTGTAATCACATTGGGGTGGTGTCTTTCAGTCAGACACCCCTGATGGCACATTTTACTGTGTTTCCAAATGTTCACATGCACCCGTTTTTCTTTCTTTGCAGGGAAGGAACCCTTTCTTTTTAGAGCCTTCTATTTTAATTACCATTACTGATGGAAACAAACTGACAAACACTGCGGGTGTTCAAGAGGAGGTAAGGCATGCTACTCAGCTTTATAGGATGTGTTTCCTTGTCTGAAGCCTAACGCTATTAAAGCTAACTGGTGTGGCTTAGAAGCATGGTTGACACATAGTGTGGAATTATGTCTTGCATTTATGGTCCGGCTTTTCCTCCAGGGAGCCCATTGGTGTGCTGTCTCCCAGTAGTTCCATGAGACGTTAGACTAGAGGAATATACAGTCTTACACAGAGTCAAACACTTCACCCATGTAGCTTCTGGATTGCAGCTCCCAGCGTTCCTGACCACTGGCCATGCTGGCTGGGGCTTACAGGAATTGAGCTCTAAAATATCTGGAGAGTCCCAGCTTGGAGCAGACTGTTCTGCATTGGCTGTGGTTCTGTAGCATTTCAGCCAGGGCTGTTTCCTAGCTCTGCCTGGAGATGCTAGGAATTAAACATGGGGTCTTGTGTATGCAAGACATATGCTTTACCAGAGTTAAAACCTCATTGCTGTGAAGAACTTGCCTAGGGTCTCCCTGAGAACTTCATAGCATCTGAAGCAAAGTCTTCAGACAGGGATGGTGGAAAATAAATCACTAGCCATCTTTCTTGTGTGCCCTTACTTAATGCCATAGACCACTTGATAGTTCATGGCTATTAGTTGGAATATTAACAGAAAATGGAACTTGCTACATGTGCATTTTCAGCTAGGAGCAAAAACATTTTACCTTTTTGGCAAAATGTCTGTTTTCCCCCCCCCCAGCTCCATCTTCCTTTGAATTCGCCCCTGCCTGGTAGCGAGCTCACCAAAGAACCATTTCGCTGGGATCAAAGGCTGTTTGCCCTCGTGCTGCGCTTGCCTGGAGCTTCATCGGTGGAGCCAGAACAGCTGGGAAGTGTCCCCACCGATGAGTCTGCCATCACCCAGATGTGTGAAGTCACAGGAGGTAGCTCTTTTTTAAAAAAACGAAGGCCTCTTGGTTTGCACATACAAGTCTGTCTCCCTGGGAATTTTGGAAGAGGTTTGCCAGGCCAGGCACAGATGAGCTCGATCAGCGGCCAGGCCCACACCCAGGGCTACCTGCAGATGTGTGCGCCGTCTCCTCTCTCACTCACGGGTGCTGGCTTGAGTGGGACTGTGACAGTGCACATGCAAGGCATTGTTACTATTTGTTGTGGTATTTTACAACTACTGTTTAATGCAATAAAAATGCGAATGTTACATTAAACACTAAAATGGCAAATGAGCTATTAAAATCAATTTCAAGTGCAGTACTAACCATAAAAAGCAATAAAAGGAACAGTTGCTCTTCTTTCTGTGCTTTTTCTGCACAACCTATATAATGGGGGAAGACGTGAAGGCCAGACAGGATTGGGGACTTCAGTGCTAGTTTTGTCCTGATGTGTGATTTAGAAAGAACTATCTCCAGCATAACAAACTGAAAGATATGTGAGCTTATTCTCTTCAGTGGCTTTTCTTAGCTTCACAGAAGGATTGAACTGGATTTAAATTCATTCTCTCTCATTCTCTCTCTCTGCATGCACACGCGTATGTGTGTCTGAGAGAGAGAGAGGCTGGCCGGCCAGCCAGTCGACTGACCAAATAGTTCTAGTAGCTTTAGGGAGCCCACTCTTTTGAAATGGGGAGGCCTAATTACCAACATGTTGGTATTTTACTTCCTGCCCAACAATAGTGATGCCCCTTTTTATAGGCTTCTTTCCACAGTGTGGATGGGTGAGTTGGAAAGACTGCTTCGTTCTTAGTATTGCTTCAATATTTACATGTACTGTTACTTTCCCTGGATACTTTTATGCATATTAAACATTTATGCACTCATTAGCTCAACAATTCTGTGCTTGACTTGTTAGCCTTGACCCTCATGTAGTTTTTAGGTCAGTGGTTTGTTTAATTTCCATAATCTAAAGGTGCAAAACTTGCCTTCAGAACATGGCTTGTTTCTCTTGTTCTTCTGCTATAGGACGGTCATACTGTGTTCGGACACAAAGAATGTTGAATCAGTGCTTAGAGTCGCTCGCTCAGAAAGTTCAGAGTGGCGTTGTCATTAATTTTGAGAAATCTGGACCTGATCCACCCCACATTGGGGAAGGTACAGTAAGCTCTTCCTACTTATTACAAGCTGTCCTGATAACATATATAAATGAGTTTTGATAAAATAAACATTATGGAATGATGCTGCAGATTTGGTATCAATAAAAGTTGTATTTTTACTTTGTACCTGGCTAATTTCCTCCAGGCAGAGGATGAGGTGGCTAGATGGAATCACTGGGGCAGTGGGTGGACTCCAAGGGATGGTGGAGGACAGGAGAGCCTGGAGGAATGTTGCCCATAGGGTTGTGATGGGTTGGACATGACTTTGTGACTAAACAAACAAACACACACAAAAATATTCCCTTTGGATGCTACCTTTCAAGTATTTGAAAGAATAAAGTGGCTTATTTCTTACTCCAGAAGCTATTCTTCTTCAAGTTCTTCCAAACTTTTCAACCCATTCAAAACAACTACACTGGTTTTCTTATAGTATGTGTTTGCCACACCCCTCATCCCAGAATCTTGGTAAAAGCCTGAATTTAAAGCTTGCTTGACTCTGGACAAGCAGGGAAAAACAAAGTTGTATTCAGTAATTCAGTGGGGAATCTAAACAGTAATGTGGATACATCATGTAACCAACTCTTTCTTGTTTGGATTTTAGATGGACTGGTTGATACCGCAAGGCCTATCAATTCGTTTGGTTCTCAGCCATGGCATAGCTGTCACAAACTTATCTATGTGCGGCCTAACCCTAAAACAGGGGTTCCTGTTGGGCACTGGCCAATTCCAGAATCCTTTTGGCCTGATCAGAATTCACCAACTCTGGTATGTCATAGAGACTTCAGACTAACGCACATGCATCACGGAAATGGGGTAACGGGGTACAAAATCAGATCCCAGTCCATCTTGGAGCTCTCTGAGGTCCCTGGGCATGCCCATATCTTTGTGCCTCAACAACTCACACACAAGCACACACTAGGGAATAGTGGGGGCCTACTTTCCAGACAATTGGAATAATGCATGTGAAGCATTTTGCCTATTTAAGAAAAGTGCAGGATACTTAGAAATCACAGCATCCTGTTCCTCATTGGCAACTGCTTGTGCTGGCTTATGGCAGGCTTTGCCTTGAGCATAACACCTGGGATTAGTTTGAGATGTCATGAATTAATGTTCTTCGATCTCATACATTCAAAACACAGTTGTGGCTTGCCTTTCCCTCTTGACCAGTTCTGACTTGGGCCTTTCTTTCTTTCAAGCCTCCCCGCACGGCACATCCAGTGGTGAGGTTCTCCTGTGTGGATTGTGAACCCATGGTGATCGATAAACTTCCGTTCGACAAGTATGAGCTTGAGCCATCACCCTTAACACAGTACATCCTGGAACGAAAGTCGCCTCATGCGTGCTGGCAGGTACTTTCTAGATACCCAGTCCTGGGATTCCAACACAGTGTGCAGCCAATTTGTAGGAGAGAATTGTGACAGAGCAGTGGATGGAACAGGGACTTGGAGATAACTAGAGCCAAGTTAAGAATCCTCACTGGGTACTCTTGGACACCTTTACCTTTACTTGTCTCTACCTGCACTAGTAGAGGGTGTACGTGCATGCAGAAGATGCTGGGTGCTGTCCATGTCATCTCTGATCAAAGGAAACAAGGCTGAGAAAGACCTTCCCTTTTCTGATGCTGAGAGGTGGAACAGAAAATAATGAGCTGAACACATCCATCACTCGGTACAAGGCAGCTGCACATGTTCATGTTTCTTACTTGAGTATTTCGTGTTCCTTGATTAGTCGTCATTGTACTCAAGCAATAATTTGCCTAGTAACCACAGGCGACCAGAAATTGCATGCAGGCGAGTTCATGGCATTCCGTGTAGGTGAATACACAGGCTTCCAGAGGCAGAGAAGAGTTTAGCCCGCTGTGCCCTGCATAAAAACCAGCTGAACTAAGAGGAGGGAAGTCCCTCATCTGACCCCAGCTTGGAAATGCAGCTGTTCTTCCCCCTCTGCCAGCCTCTAGTAACCTAAGACTTTTTTTTTTTTACAGGCTAGTAACATTTGGGGATTTTATTTACAAGGCTGTGATTAAAGCTGCCTTAATCACATTCAGGACTTCTTTTTAAAAAAAAGTGGTGACATTGAGCTTGTTTCATGAGTTAAGGAAAGTGAGCAGCACTCATAACTTCTTACAGAAACTCTTAATGATCGTGCTTATGGGATAAATTAACAGGATACCCAAGTATCAAAGAGGTCAAAACATGTTTAATTTTATGTAAGCATAACCTTAACCTTGGTTTGAATTGTATCCTAATCAGAGACAGAGGACTGACAACTATGCAGTGTTTGCAAAATTATTTTACAGATTTATGCTATTGACGTGCCAGTGTTTTCCTGAGCCTTTAAAAGGTGGTGAAGCAAGGGAATGTTGGTGTCTCTTCCCAAGCTGCTTTAACCTGTGGCATACTTTGCCCCAGGAACCTCTTGAGAGGTTCATTTCTCTCCCCAGTAATTCACAATTCTCTGCATGAATCAGTTGACTTACCAGTGTAGAGGGGAGGCCTGCCAGGTTTTGTGTCTCCTGCATTGATAGTGAGGTCGCCTTTTGAGCAAGGGATGGAGAGGGGCTTTTTTGGCTGAGATGTGGGAGACACCCTGACAGCTCTGCAGAGCTGGATTTTTTGGCTGTGATCTTCATGCTTCAAGGATCTTGCCCTTCCAGTGAAGTGGTAGTATAGGCTCACTCCTTGCAGTTTTGAGTTCTTTCCTGACTTTTGACACATTAAAAAGAAATCAAATACACTTAAGCAGATGCTGGAATGGTCTGGATAGTGTATTCTTTCCCTTCCTTGAGTCCCACTTCCATTTCCAGTAGGTAGACATCATGGGCCTCATGGATCTCTGTTCTGTTGTCTCCTCTGAGTGCTGGCAGCCAAGTGGGCCACTGCCTCCCACCTTTACGTGGACTTGAGGGCAGAGAAGGAGGAGCTGGGCAGAGCTCAGGGGAACGGATGGCCACTAAATCTTCCAGTTTTGAGACTTTATATCCCACCTGCTAGACGAGAAACAGAGCCTCAAGGTAGCTTACAAAACATTGAGGTGTGAAATTTGAAAAGAAACTAAACCTGCATAGAATGAGAGCCATTTTGTAACGCCACTTAGAGTGTTGTTGAAAGCTGCAAGCACTTGGATGAGTGTTTGAATTTCATAGATTGAGGAACAGAACACACCCTAAGAACAGAAGAGGCTGTGCTGTAAATTTGATTGCTTTGTTGAATGGTGCTAGATTATATTGTGTCCTGCCCAGTGTACCAGTATTTTAAGGTTTGGAGCTTACTCGGATTAGAAAGCTGCATGAACCATTTTCAGCAGTGAACTGAAGTTTGGATGCATAATGGGGTGGTGCTATTTAAAATATTTACTGACTGCCTTTAGGTCATGCTCTTCCAGAGTGAAAAGTGGTTTGGCAATGCATTTGTTGCTAGTGTGTACACCTCTCTTCCTTTGCACCCTTCAGGTTTTTGTGAGCAGCAGTGGGAAATACAGTGAGCTTGACCATCCGTTTGGGTACTTAAAAGCCAGCACCACACTAACATGTGTCAACCTCTTTGTGATGCCTTACAACTATCCTGTTCTTCTTCCTCTGCTAGGTGAGTAATGCACAGCCTTGCAGCACAGCTGACTAGGAAGGTTGTCTGTCTGTCTGTCTGTCTGTCTGTCTGCCTGTCTGCCTGTCTTGTCTGTGATCTTTGTTCGCCAGCCGTTTTCTTAAACGGGATGGGAGACCAGAGAGTCTGAGAGTGTTGCAAACGTTGGGAGAAGAGGATTTTTACACCCCCTCTCCCTTTTTTTCTCTGCAGCAGAGGAGAGCCACCTGCTGCCAGTGCATGTTTGATGCTGCTCACCTCCTTGACTCGTAGCTTCTTCCTTAATTGGAGTAAGGTTCAACCTCCATTCTTTTCCCTCTTCCAGGATGTGATTTCTCCATATTCTTGCAGCAGCTTATGTGGCCCCTTTCTTTTTCTTTTTGTTTTGAGAACTTGGGCTCAATTCCAAGGGGTGTGTGGGGGAGAAGGAGGCCCACAGAGGACTAGAACCTTAATACCATTTGGGGGAGCTTCCTCATGCTCGCCTTTTCTTTTTCAGGAAATATGCACCTTAATGTCTGGTGCACTTGTTTCCCATACAGATTTAGTTGTGCTCTACTTTTGAATCCAGAAGGGAACCCTAAGTTCACTTAGCTTGCTGCACTAAATGTTTTAGTGCTCAAAGCAGTGTAGCTGATGCATAATAAAGAACCAGGGTTGCCAAAGGCCTGAGCATCTGACTTAAAACTTGGGTTCAGATTCCTGCCTAATTCTAATGGCACTAGATAGCTTTGGACAAATCTTACCCTTGTTATCCTCTCCCTGTCTGAAGGGCAAATTGCCTGCTTTTCAGAGGTGTGCTGATGTTGCGGGAAGGATTGTGAGGCAGTTTGCATACCGAGATAGCGTAGAAATGATTTAAGATGTATGATTTCTTGGGTGTTAGCCTGTTCGGTTGGAGATGCTATTTGTTAAACATTGTGTAGAACCCTGAAGATGGGTTCTGACTTGTGAGTTCCATGGAAAGAAACGCATCTGCTTTGTGAGGACTTGCCTGCATTTTCTGTGTAGAGTATCCTCCTTGATCCTTCTTGATCCTCCTCCTTCCACCCAAAACTTGCAGATAGAGGCTTGGCCATCATCTTCAGCTTTTAAACACCCCGAGTTTGTAGTTCAGAAGTGTTGGTGTCTCCTGTTGTGTAGGTGAACTAGGATTGGTGATGACATAGGATGAGTTTTGCTGCCCTGCCCTTTCCTCCTCCGTCACCACTGCCTTTCATGATTGAATGCAAATGTGAGGTGGATTCCTTTTTCCAACATCTGTGCCTCTTATTTACATGTCCTTTGTAGGCCTTAAGCTTTCTGTCCTGCTGGCTGAAGTATGAAAGCAGCAGGGTGGAGATTCCGGACTGTATGAGTCACAGACAAGATGTTTGTGTAGTTGGGTTGAATTGCGAACACGGGGTTACAAATGACAGCACACCACGTGTCTCAGGCTGTCCCTTGCCTCTGTGTAGGGCATGCATCTATGCTGGCTTCTTAGGCTTGCTCTCTGGCTGTCCTCTTTGCCTTGTTGCCTTGTCCTGCTTTTTCCTTCTACTTCTCGGATTGTATGGTGGGAGGCGTGTTTGCAGAATGACCAAGGACCTTACCCCACTTTTTTTTCCTGGCATGGTATTAGTTCAGACATTCTACTGCTTCATTTGTGGCTGCTGGTATTATGAAGCAATCTCATTTTTTTCTGGGTCAGAGAGAACCCAGGCTCCTCGCTACAGTTCCATGTTACATTTCTTTCACAATGTACCTGTAGAGAAAGAAAAAGCGACATTGGAAGAGTTCTGTCTGCAGCGGCATTCATTTACTAGAGGTTGTCACCTGTATGGCATTTCTGTTGGTTCTCGTTTGCTGCTGCCTGCAGTGTTTTAATTTTCATTTTGCCAACATTTCCACAAGGATGACTGCGTTGTTAAAAAGTGCAGGTACTTGCCTGCCTCAAATCAGTAGAGCTCATGAGCTGGGATCAAAAGAGTGATGAAATCTATGGCAGACTCTTCCCATACAGCAGGGTACCCCATGGGTACCCTATGGTGAGGCTATGGCCAGAACATGTAAGAGATGCCTGGTGAGCACAGAGCATGGCTTTGGACAGCAAAACAACCAGTAAATTCTAGGAACGAGCTGCATAGAGCCCTTTCTGGCAGTCAAAAAAAGTCCAATTTTTGAAAGGTCCAATTTTTGTGGGAAATAGTTTGGTAACTTTCACATCCCATAACTTAAGTACCCTTTAAAAAGTCATTCATTTTAAACAACCTTACAGATCATAATTTCACTGAGAGGTTCCCCCTTCCTGTGTACCCCCTACCTGAACTTCTTGGGACCTTGAAGGGATGAGCTGGTCTGTTACATTGCAGGGAATCTCAGCTTCAAAATCCAGGTGTCAGAAGAAATGCTGTTTCCTATCTTTGTAGCAGTTGCTGTGATTGAAACCTGCTTCAGACTGAATTGTGGCCTGTTTTTATAAGTTGGATGATACAGGAAAGAGTCTGAAGGATATGCCATTTGAAAATGCAAATAGCCTTCAGTTTTTAAGTGCTGATTCAAAGCCGGGAGAGGGGAAGATACAAGTGATACTCGGCTGGCATCTCTGTGTGTGTGTGTTTGTAACTTGAGTTGTTTCTTCTCTTTACAGATGACTTTTTTAAGGTTCACAAACTTAAGCCAAATCTGAAGTGGCGGCAAGCTTTGGACAACTACTTAAAAACCATGCCTCCCTACTACTTACTGGTATGTACCGCCATCCATTGGATGGGTCTAAACAGATTGGTGACTTAGAACAGTTCTCGCATGTGCGGCCTTCCAAGCAAAATGGTTCACACGTCAGGATTCAGGAGCCTTGAATTCTTGCAGTTTGCAATGATTTACTGGTCTCTATTCACATACTGTTTTGGAGCTGTTGTCCAGCACCAGTCCAGTGCTTATTTTGATTTTATTTCTTATTTCTCACACCCCTTTCTTACTGTTGGGCCACGTAACTTCAGATTCCTGGGCTACTGCTAGCAATGTGGACAAGCTCCTTGTACCTCTGGGCAAATGTGTTGAATGACAGAATTGGTGGGGGGGGGGGTGGATTGGAGGGGTGGCATGACGTAGATTTCCTGCATAGCTTGGGCAAGATGCCGCAGTACGGACTTGCATCATCCCGGCAGTCAGGGTCTCTGGCATTTTGTGTGGAAACAGCTGGTGGTGCCGTGTTGCACGGCACCACGTTGATCACGTGGTCTGATGCCTGTTGTCAGTTGGCTTGCACCACGGGACGTTCTACTCGAATTCTTGCTTCCAAAAGTGGCATGCTGGAGCATCAACTCGGCTGTGCCTTAGCTTCATGTACTCAGATCTGTGAGACTTTAAAAAAACAACAACTTTTTTTAAAGAAAAAAGATTTGATACTTTTCTTACTCTTGTGTATTTTGTTTTCCTTATAGCCATTAAAGAAAGCCCTAAGGATGATGGGAGCTCCAAATCTGATATCAGATAATTTAGATTGTGGACTTAGTTACAGTGTTATCTCTTACCTTAAAAAACTCAGCCAACAGGTAGTATCGACAAAACCTTTGCAATTAGAAGTAAATTGATGATTTTTTTTTTAGTGTGTGTTGCTCTGGTTATATAACTACATCACCTAAGGAATGTCCTCTTCCTATTTTTGAGATCGGTAATGATCTGACTGTGTTCTGTTTCAAATAACTTGCAGTGGGGCCCCAAGTGCAAGTTACAGAAGAGGGCAACAATTCAGCTACCTGTTCAGTGCTTGCTGGGTTTTTAGTTGTATGAATTCTGCTGCTGGTGAGCACCGTGATCAGCAGTTGAAACTGTGGCAGCTACTAATCTGTGCGGTTGATTGCTGGAGCCGTGCTTTGTTTCAAACAGTTTTTATGAAGACTGTCTAAAATGTAATTCTAAGGAAAGACCATTGTTTACTTTATCTCCCTTCCTTTGGATGTCAGAAGAAATGCTGCAGATATGTTTGCCCTGGCTTTGCTGGGTGACAGATAAAAGTTGTGTGGAGTAGTTCTTAGTGTGGCCTAAACTGCCTTGCAGATAACGGAAGAGTTAAATTGGGCCCTGTTTGGACACATCTTTCTGTATTCCCTTCCCTCTGTGCATGGCATCATTTGCACTGCTTTGGATAGCGGGTTGAGGTAGGGACTACAAAAGCAGTGGACTTGTCCCATCTACCTGCAGTAACCTGGGCAACTCATATCCCAACCTTTGCGGTTGAGACAATGCAGGAGAACTGCTTGCACATCCTGCTACCTCCACCTATGACACAAGAGCCTTGTGGGCAGTGGGGAAGCATTCCCCAGCCAGTCAAAGGTCCCAAAGTACTCAAAGGATTATATGTCTAAAGAAAGTCTTGAAGAAAAGTGATGGGGTTAAAAGACCCATGGTGCCCTGGAAAGTTGATTGTGCATGAATCCATTTGATACAGCTGGGAATTAAAGCGCGCTAAAGCCACTTTGACTTTCACTGGCACCCTGCACGTTTTAGGACACTTGGAATAAACCCATCAGAATGCCTCAAGGCAGCTATTCCTATGTCTTTTGGGGGCAGACTTCACAACACTGCTCCTCATGTTGCCGCAGCTGGTGCCTTTGTCCTTTGTAGAAGTTGGGTAGCCGGGCAATGTCCAATCAGTGAAATACTCTTGGAACCTTTACAGAATTAACCATGAGGCTTTTCCAAGTGGAATAATGTGGTGATATGCAAGAACTTGAAATAGCACAAAATAATTTTTGAGTAACTTCTAGCAAAGGAAGCAAGCCACATATTTTACTCAGTGTGTTTAAAACAGTTTCGTACCACTGGGGGAAGGAATCAGAGTTATTTGAGGTGAACCTAAATGAATGGTGGGTATGTTTTTTCCAAACTGGGTTTGAAATGTCACTCAGTTTCAGAAGTGCTCGTGCACAGAACTGGTTGCACACGCCTTTGAGTCTGTGCCTGCCTGTAGAAACCTTTAATCGTCTTAAATCACACTAGCCCCCCATTGGAATTGCTGTGATTCACATGAATGCTGCATATGCAAGCTTTTAAGTTACCCAGATTGCTTTGCAGTGCAGCCAGCAAATGTGACTAATCACAACAAGCTAGATAACATGGCCTAAGAAAATGATTTTCCCACCGTGGGTTCTGTGGCCATTGCTTTTCCCATGAAAAAACTACACTGCTTTTCTCACTTATTTTGGATTAAAAGTTGTCTTCAGGGGTCACTTATGAAAATGCCCCATGTAACGTGAAAGTTTTCATAGATTTTAGAGATTATTGTGGTGTTTTAGCTATATGCTGATGCATCTTTGAGGAAACCTGTTACAAGCAGTCTCTTTCAAGACATGGAGGGCACAGTTTGGCTGCTTTTTGATGTATCAGGAAATTGTTTTATGCTAGAAATGTCTGCAGTGCTGTTCACATCCCTTAATGAGCCATATGATTTTGTTGTAGACCAAAATAGAGTCGGAACGGATAATAGGGTCAGTGGGTAAGAAAGCACCACAAGAGACAGGCATTAAAGTGAAAAACAATTCCAGTGGCCTCTCCCTGATCCAGAGCAGAGATTTCAAACAGCTCCTTCAAGGGATCTCAGGTGAATCTCCGTTGAGGCTGCCTGAAATGAATGTGAAGGAATTCGCTGGTTTCCATATAGGACTCTTGAACAAGGTGAGCTTGTAGTGCCATAGTGAAGGAAACAGTTTGCTCTGCATCTTCCACTTCCACGGCATGGAGACCAGTTAACCTGGATTCTGTTCTTTACCCAAAATCAGGAGCTGAAGCCACAGGCCTACAGGAATGCTTACGATATTCCTCGTCGCAGCCTTTTAGACCAGTTGACCCGGATGAGGACGAACCTGTTGAAAACGCACAAACTCATTCTAGGCCAGGATGAAGGTAAGCTCCCCTGCCTCATTGGCACGGAAGTGAATGGACTGGCTCCTTTGGGATGCAGTGGGAGCCTTTTGCACCCCGTATTGCTTTAAATGGGTCTTTCTCCGCTCTGCCTGGGGGAGCCAGGGACCTTTGGCAGGCAGTCCAGAGGCTGCATCCCAGATGTCCTCAGCTGGCCAGTTGCCCCATCCCCATGCTTTCCATGGGGGAAACACTGCAGCTGTAGGTCCCATAATCAGCTTCCAGGATTCCTGTGCATACCCCAGCCCGCACTTCGGGGCCGAGGCTATATATTAGTGGGACAAGGACGCGCACAGCTGCTGGCACTGGTCCTGGGCTTGGGAGGGTTGCTGGATGTTCTGCAAAGGGAGTTCCTTGTCCTTTCTACCTTGGTTGCAGACTGCCTTCACAGTGTGCCTGTGGCTCAGATGGGGAACTACCAGGAGTACCTAAAGATGATGCCTTCTCCCCTTCGAGAAATTGACCCAGACCAGCCCAAAAGGCTTCATACCTTCGGTAACCCATTCAAGCAGGATAAGAAGGTAGGCAGAGCCTCTTGCAGCTGGCCTGATGGTCTCGCGGCCCCTTCCTGCCTTTTTCCCCAGTTCCTGAGTGAGTGGCATGCTCCCTTGCTGCACCTGATTTGACTCTGTCGCTTGGAATGGGTGATGCTGAGGCTTTCTTTCCCCCCAGGGAATGATGATCGACGAAGCGGATGAATTTGTCGCAGGGCCTCAGAACAAGATTAAGCGCCCTGGAGAGCCCAACACACCGGCCTCCTTGAAAAGACGGCGTAGCATGTCCCCACTGTTACGACGACCCCAGTCGCCACCAGTAATAGCCAATCATGTTGGTGGGAAGGGACCACCCGCCGCTCCAGGGTCTCCATGCAACCCCAACCTCAAAGCCATGCCAGCTTACAAAGGTATTTTCCATTACAGTTTAGCAGCCGTCTCTGGTCTGCATTCTCCTCCATGTATTCCTCTTTTGCGCTTTTTTCTGGAAGCCCTTCCTAGAATCATTGCCTGTTCCTACAAAGGTCCTTTTCTTTCACACGTGACAGGACAGCAAACATGTGGTTTCCCCTTTGTGGTGTTGAAGCAGGAAGTGCAGCTGCTCACATCCTCTGATGCAGATCCCTGTGGGAGGCAAGGCTTTTGCGCACTTTAGATGTTCAGGTGCTCCCCTAAACTTGAGTGTGAAGCAGCCCTTGAGTGCCATGTGGGAACTGTGAACTGGTGGTCATCTCGAAAGGAAAATGAAGGGAACGGATGCGTTTATTAGCACTCTAGAGGGTTCCTTTGTTCACCAGCAGGTGGCTCTCCAACCAGAGCCCAAATTGAAACAGATCCCAGACTGTTTGACATTGTCATTCTGTTAAACATTGAAAAGGCTACTTGAATACAGCCTAGCTTGTTTTGCTCTTAGTCACATTAAAGACGTCCCTTCCCTGTCCCACCCAGTTGCTCCCAGTCGTTCAAGACTTCCCTTGATGCTTTTGACTGCTACAGAACTTTCTGCCATTTTGAAGCTAAGTCCAAGGTCTTGTTTCTTGCAGATGCAAACAGCAACGCAGTCCAGGATGGCAACGGTGAGAAGAAGGTGGAGAATTTCCAGTCGCTGGATAGACTGGGGGATGGACTGCTGGCTGATCTGGTCCCAGCCTCCCCAGCAGCTGTGGCAGATGATGACCTGCCAAATGACATGGAATCCTTGTCCAACGAACTGAATTGCATAGGGGAAGATGGGCTTGACCACAGGCCTGTTGCCAACTCTCTTGTCCGGGGACCCCTAAATTACAGTATGCCTTCGGAGGACCAAAAGCTAACCGCAGAGCCACTGTCTGGAGCCATGCCAAATTCGGTGAAACTAACACCCAGTATGTTTGAAGGGAACAATGAGGTCATCAAAATCAAAGTTATGAAGGAGGTTCGCAAGCCTGGGAGAAGTAAGTAATCTGCGGGTCCCGCATGCTCCCCAGACAAAAAGGCGTCGGGCTCTTCAGTTTTCACAGGGATGCAATAAAGAATTGTCTCAGTTCGGACTGAAGCACTTTGTTTTTCAGTTTCCTTCCACCTGAAGCACAATTGTGCTTGCAAGGAAAGCTGAAGTTTATTAAGATGGCATCCTGAACAAGTCCCTTTGTGGTTTGGGTGGAAAGTGACCTCTCAGCTTTGCAGAATAGTGCTAAATGGAATTAGACGTGGAACCGGAACGGGATTCACGTTGGATACCTGTGAAGGGAAACGCTAGGAGAAGGCATTGCCACCGGTGTTGGGGTGTTGAGTGTTAATTGAGAGGGACCCTGATGAATCTGCTTGAGAATTCAGTGGCCTTCGGGAACACTGAGCACACTGTCCTGTGGGATCACCTCCCTGGCCCTGTGCTCCAGCGAAGTTCCTTGGCCTCAGCAGTGGAGCCATGAGGCTCTGCAGGGTATTGCCGTGTCCCCAACGTTGTTCCACATCGCATGGTTGAGAGTGGCAATTTGGGGTGTGGAGCCAGGTGCTCTTAGCGTGCGGATGGCAGGCAGCTCCATCTCCTTGTGGCAGCGAAATCAGATGAGATTGTGCAGATCCTGGAGGAGCGCCAAGTCCCAGCAGGATGGCAGTCCGCTGGGCGAGCGCTTCCGAGCCCAGGAGAAGGGCTCCTTACCATTGCTGGGCAGGGTCACCCCCCCCCCCAAGATTAGCTTCATGATCTGGGGGTGCTCCTAGATCCATCCTTGCCACTGGAGGCCCTAGTGGCCATGGCAGCTTGGAGCGCCTTTTTACCAGGTATGACTGGTGCACCAGCTACAGACAGGGATAGCTTGGCCACAGTGGGGCAGATGCTGGCCAGCCCAAGGCAGGATCACTGCGATGCGCTCTGTGTGGGGCTGCCCCGGAGGTCAGATGTCAGAGTTAGCGCTGAATACAGCAGCTCTGTTCCTGCAAGCCGCTTCTTTGCTGGAGGGTTATTTGCTGCTGGGCCAGGTTTTCGGTTTTGCTGCTAAAACCTAAAGTGCAAAACCCTAAACCCCTTGGGAGCAGCACCATCTCCCTGGTCTGCCTGGCCAGACCCTTTCCGTTTGAGACGCTCCTCCTGCGCAATCAGCCATGGTTTATTTGCCGCTCTCTTTTTGTAACTTTTCATGTTCTGATAGGGCATTTTTGTTCTTTTTAGGTTCCGTTGTTCCCTATTTCAGAATTTTTTTAGATGTGGTACGGGATAGAACTAAAGGGAGAATGCAGTTCCAAGGTGGAAGGGGAGGAAACCAGTACAAGTAGAAGAAAACAAAGATGTTCTAGTGTTACGTTGGAGATTTAACTTGAGGCAGCAGCTGGTTCTTCTTGCCAAGTCTAGCGACAAGGGCTCTTGTGACTCGGGAAAGAGGAGGCAGGCTGGGCTTACCTGCCTGGAATCATGGTGAATGTCTGAAAAAGGCAAAGGTTTCCCCCATTGCTAGTCAGAAGCGTGGCATGATAAAGTCAGAAAAGGCTGGTGCTCAAAAGCAGGCAAGGATAAGAGGGAAAAAGGTGCATGTTATGTGTGTGGATGGCCAGGATCTAATGCTTTGCCTTGGTTTCTTTAATTGTAGATTATGAAAAGATCTTCTCTCTCCTTGAAGAAGTGCAAGGCCCTGTGGAAATTCAAAAATATTTCATTGAATTTGCTATCAAAGAAGCAGCGAGGTTTGTATCAAGAGGATTTGTCAGAAGTTTAGACAAATGTGTGTGTGTGTGTGTTTAAGATGGTGGCCAGTGTTTTTTTAAAATGTATGTTATAATTGTTTGAGATTACTTTCTTTGGTTGCGACCCAGGAAGCAGAATATTTTGCATAGCTTTGTAAATAGATTTCCTCTTAGATGGATTGTATTTATTTTCTGATGGACTAAAGGTACTGGCTAAGACTTCTGCCTAATTGATACAAGTCTTTAACATAAAGTTCTAAAGTTCTCATTAAGTTCTAAAGTCTTTAACACCTCCCGTGGTTGATTCTGGGGAAAACCTAGAAAATAGTCTCAATCTCATCTGCGTGCGTGGGCGGGTATGTGTGGTGTGGGAGCGGAGAGAGAGAGGTTCACATGCCACTACATTGCAGAGGGAAAAGTTTGAAGATGAGTGCAAACCCCACATTAAATGCTTCCCCTTCCCTCTTTTTCTTAGGTTTAAAAAACGGGTCTTAATTCAGCACTTAGAGAGAATACTAGAGGAAGTAGAGTTCAGCAGCCTGCCCAACAGAGTTAACCATGTCAACAGTAGATAATAGTGTGCCGGCAAGACGAATGTACGGGCCAGGGAGAACGAGTTTGCTGTGTCGCAGAGGAGCGGAAGAGGACATGGCGACGGCTGCCCCTGCCACCCGGGCAGTCGGGCGGTTTTTCTGCTGGAGTCTAAGAAGAAGGGTGGAGTTTTTACCTTTGCGAACCTCTTTCGCGGGCAACTGGGCTGTGGCCCTGATGGATTTGCTGCAGGTGTGGCTTCTTCCCTCCCCACCCCACTTTGGAGGGCCTGACCCGCTCAATGGGCTGAAGAAAATACCCAGTGCTGCCCCTGTCGCAGGTGATGAGCGTTTACTCACTTGAACCTTTGTTCTCAGACACTTTAAAAGCTGCTTTAAGCAGCAGGTCAAATCTGTATCTGCACTGGTGTTGGAGAGATCTTTGTCCTAAAAGAGGCGAGAGGGGGAGCTGCCCTCTGTGTCGGTAGTGCATGTTGTCGCGCCAGACCCGAAGGTGAAAGTTCCCGAGAACTGCTAGCCAACCCAGGCATAAGTTTTCAGGGTAAATCTGAATTTGAGAGTAAAGGAGCTGCTAAACTGGGTTGAGGAAAAGCTGTCAAGAGCCCTGGGACTACGGTCTCTGGTAGCCACTAAGCAACCTACTTCAGCCTCTCTTCTCTTTTGTCTGCAGACATTATGAAAGCGCGCCCGAGGCTCCCCAGGTCCAGACTTCAGTTCTCTTTCATCTTGTGAGGAGGACGGAGACTCTTCACGTGGACTTGGCTTTGGAAGCGCTTAAAGGAAACTTTGGGTTTAAAAAACAGAAAAACACAATCCCCTCCCCCAGCAGTCTATCTACATATAAATATATATACATATATATATATATATATATGTATGTATGTATTTTACTTTTTAAATGTTCATATGAAAAGAGATTATTTTGGACACTGTTGTTTACCAGATCCTTAATTTGATATATCAAACGGTGTGTGTGTATATATATATATATATGAGAGAATTTTTTGAGCACTTGTATATAATAAAAATCATTTTATGATTTTTCTAATAAGTGCCTAACCTGAATGGGGTGCTGCTGGAAAATGTCTGTTCCTCCCAGTTGTCTATAAGCACACCACAAAAAAACAGTGAGAAGGGGAACGATGCCAACCTCTAATACTACCTTCCCGTTTCTTCAAAGGCGCAGGCTGAGCTGAGCTGGGTGCGTTCACCATCGTCAGGGTGCCCGATTGCCCTTTTTCTTGCCAGCAGGAGCGGGTCTGTGCTTGGATAGGTGCCATCCAACCCACCAGATGCTGTTCAGGCAGTAATAGATCCTTCCTTCCTCCTCGAAGCTGCTCCTTCCAAAGTGGCGCTACTCCTTGTGCTTGTGCTGCAAGGCAGTACTACCAGCAGCTGGCTTCAGTGTTCATCTGACTCTTGATGAGGGAAATTTCTGTCCTATCCACTGTTTCTGCTCTGTGGGAGTGAGACTCAGAACTAGAGTGAAATGGAGCTCTTGGCAACCAAGTTGAGGCGGAAGCGCCCTCATTTCAGCTGGGGCCAGCTTCCCTGCAGGGTCAAGGGAAGGCTAGCAATGGGACACAAGCTTCTTCCTGGGAGGTCTTGAACGATGGTTTTAGAATAGTGGTCAAGTAGCCACCTGGGGGAGGCAAAGCTTGCAGTTTAGCAGGAGTACTGTTCCGAGGGAGCTTCTTGCTATGAGACAGTGCGGTGTGGCCTTGCTCTTGCTGTGAACCTCCGCATTTGTCCCAAACCACCAGCTTAATTGCTAGGTCTTGATGCAGAGAGAGCACTTCGAACTTGTGGTTCAAATAGGCATGCTTGTGGTGGTTGGCCATTGCTGCCAGCAGCTGCTGGACAGAGAGGAGAAATGCCAGAGGCAAAGGGGAGAAACCACAATACTGAGACTTGCGGAGTGCGTTTCCAGGGGTGGCTTTGGCATTTGCCCTACACTGCAACTGCCAGGCCTTGGTTCCCTTTACCAGTTTCTCTGCTGCAGTGGGAATGAAGGGCAAGCAGAGGGTCGAAGCCCAGGGGCCCAAGGCTGAGAACCTTGATCCCCCCCATGCATGTTTCCAGTGCTGCTTGATCAACATTCTTTTATCAAATGATTTCGCTAGTAAAACCATTCCCACTTTTATATCTGCACATCAGAATTAAAACCTTGATGAAAGTTCCGATAGTTTCAAGCTGCCCTGCTGCTTGGTTGTTCATTGCAGGGTGCATCTGCCCCTGCAGCCAGATTTGTTGGTGCAACTTCAAGAAAAGGCCATCTTTTGCCACCCAGTTTTGGCGCCTAGTTCAGTAGTGGTGGGGCTGATGCCGCCCACACCTGGTTTATAACTCTGGTAAATGCAGGTGGCTGGTTTTGGGATGTAAAAATACGATTCTAGGAGCTGAAACGGTATGCACTTAATTGGTCAGGTTCATCTTGTATGTGCTGGCAAAGAAGACTGTTGCAGCTGGGAAACGGTTGCTACTATCAGGCCAGAGCCAGCCTTGACTCGAGCAAGACAGCTCCCTATAGGCCTAGTGGAAGAAACTTGCATGATACACTAACAGATGCTAAAAATAAAGCTAGCCTTAATTTGTGCAGTTCGTGTTTTGCTGCACTGTAGTCTTCAATTGCTGTGCTCTGCCCTCTTCAGGGAGGGAAATGGAGTGTTAGTTTATGATTACAGGAGATGGAATCAAGGCACATAATTAAGGGGTTCCAGGCCAGCTCATAAGCTTACTTTCACAAGTAGACTTAGTCTCCTGACAAATGTTTGCAGCTTGCTGCCTGATTTTGCCATCTGATGTTTATTTTTGTTTGGAAATCTGTGGTCTTTCAAACAAGGTGGCCACTACAATAAAAACGTCAACCTCAGGCTCTGAATCTTACAAACGGGACCAAACAATTCCATGCAGGGCGCCTACAGCAAGATCTGTGTTTGGGAATAGTTCACTTCTCTCACCAATCTTCTATACGTATCGGACTCCTGGATTGTAAGAGGCAAAGCTGTGGAAAACTTGGCAGAACTCTAAAGGTGGTTGTTGAACTAACCTAGGGAAGGTTTTTTTTAAAGGCTTTGGCATGTCATCTTGCCACTGAGTACCAGTTTCTTGGATCAGGGTTCGGGACAGAGCAGCTTTGTCATTGAAAGCCCACGATGAGCATTTGCCCAACTGCTTAAGGTGAATCCAACGTTTCCATGAATTACAGAAGGGACTTAACTGTGAGGACTGGGGAGTAGCAATGTCCCACGACATCCCATGTGCTGCCGCCATCCTTTTAACAGGCAGCTCCCTAAGTTACTGTAAGCAAGTTCTATGCAAGGTCATGGGGGGAAATGCCCAGGTGAGAGAATGAGGATTTCACAATGCTTTTCAAAGAGCAGGATTTTCCAATGAATTCAGCCTCATAACCTTCCTCTACAGTGGAACAGGCCAAACACGCTTGTACCTATTTAAGAGCTACGCCCCAAGTTCCTTTTGGGACTTCCCTCTATGGGAACCAAATCAAGGCTGTGTCAATTATTAAGCAAAATAAGAAAGTGCAGCAACATCCATCAAATATATTCAGTAAGCTGAAGGATTTTATAAAGTCAGGAAGCTTTCCCTTCAACTCAGGAAAATAGTCTGTTCTCTTCATTAGCTTACACAGGTTCTGCAGAAATAACTCACAACTCCCGTGCTTTGTAGTAGTAGGTTTTATTAGACATTGCAAGATCAAAAAGGGAAAACAAAGTTTGCACACTTGTGAAATAACTATCAATGATAACGGGTAACTGGCTGCTGCTTGCAAGACTGTAAACAGCCCAAGTGCTTTAATGGGCTGCAAACTTCACAATGCATTCAAGAGGAGGAAAAGGCCTTTGGGTTTTGGAGCGAGACTCCCATTCTTGGCAGCAGCATTTGCCACAATGGACCCTTTTTGGCAACCCAATGCAGGTTTTGCCTAGGCTCCTCAGTAACCGTTTAATAAGTAACCTAGCTTGAAATGACTTGCATACAAAGTGGTACTGAAAAGCAAACTCAGAATAGGCAAATTGAATTTCAGAAGTCTCATTTTCTCAGCAGTACTAGAGCCTTTCTATTGCCCTTGTGTCACTAGCTAATCACTGGTCTATGTTTTTAGTGTTTCTGTTAAGTTTGCCTTTAACAGTTTAATCTAGAAGTTTGATGGTGGCTGTAACCTTAAATGGTCACTAGCAAAAATTCCACTTAATTGTGGGGACTTCTTTCCAAGGCAACCCATTAAGGATTTTGCTGCTGTCCTTGCAGCCATTTGGTGCACTTCTGTGGGGACTCTAGTACAGGGCCCTCTGTCTTACTTTATGCAACCCAGCAGAGAGAGGGGTGGCTCAGAAACACGACTGCCGAGTAAGGACAACCTAGCTGCAACTCTTCCAGAGTGATGATTCTGGAGAATGCTTGAAGGAGACCCTCAATAGCTTAAAAGAAATATTCAAAGTGGATCACAAAGGAGGTAGGCCCAACACTTTATAGCTTCTACAGCAGCTGCATTCTAGCATAAACTGGAGAATAAGAAGGCTGGTAGGAGTAGGGTTCTATATGGCCAACCAGCAGAACGCTACCCGGACTCAACACAAAGTGAGAAGGGTCTACTCAAGAAAAGGACCATAACACCAAAACTAACTTCTAATGAACAAAAGCCATCATCAGACTCAAAAAGGCCGTGTCTTCTCCATCACATTCAAACTCCAGCCATCTAGTTCTTTGGTTAGGGCAACTCTGCAGGGTTTTCCTTGCAGAAAAACACAGCAGCCTTCACCAAACACACTGTCTGGGGATGTTGGGAATAGTAGTCAAAAATTGGGAGGGCAGCGGGATGGGAAGGCTGCCAGTAAAATAGGCCTTCTGGAGCATGGCACTTGTGCCTCCTGTTACTCCAGGAACACCAGCCCATCAGCAGCAGATGTTCAACTGACCCTGATAGCACACTTGACGAACGGATGCGACAAACTCCCCCATTGCAGGAACTGCTCCTGTAGGAAAGTGTGGTATGCAAAGTGCCCCCTGAAGGTGCAGAGGGTCAGGCACGTTCCTTGAAAATCCCCTTTGGGGGCGTGCATTTCTCCAATGCAAGGGAATGCATCCCCTCCACCCAAACAGCCCGCACCCTCTGGGCAGATGATTTGGACGAAATCTCTTCGGGTGATCAAATGCCACTCGCAAGAAGAGCAACTGAGCACAGTGGAAAAACACGCTGAACATGTTAAATTATTCAAACAACGCAGCCACTCTCCCATGTCTGAACCAAACATTCTCCCATCTTTCCAGTAAGAGAGCATACATACAAATGGAGGGAGTGCAATCAACATGCACCCTTTATAGTAGAAAGTCGAGAGATGAACATCAAAAGAAGGGACCATCCATCTAGCATCCTAGGATGGACATCAGAAGAGCCCTTGAGCATACCTGTTCTGCTACATGCCATTCACGCCTGCAGCAGTCCCACCTCTCCCAGACAGATCTTGGGTATGCAGCTGCCTTAGTTTTATAGCCATAATCCCGGTTTCACAAATGAGTCCAGTACTAGGACACGCTAGCCTTACTTTCAACGACAATCCACAGTGGGTAATGACAGCAAGTTTTCGGTGGAGAGCACTCGATGCAATACATACATGGGATTACAGCTGACATGATTCAACACTCCTTCCCACTGGCTGATTAAACTTTGCAGTCATTACATTTTTCTCTCAAAAACGGTTCTCTTCAAAAGTTGTGAGCCATTCTGGACTGTTAAAGGACACTGACCAAAGACGAAGGGAATTGGCATTCCTGGCAACATTTTGGTTCATTTCCCACTGGAAACTTGTGTCTATCTGAATGGCACTGCTATTTGCCGTGCAGACGGCTGCATGGAATGGTCACTCTGCTTCCACACACAGTGCCCAAGACATGAATACAACAATCATCAGTGTCTTCTCTCAAGGGCTGGAAAGGGGTGGGGGGAGTGTGGAAGGACAGCTACAACGCAACTCCAGCCACTTCCTCGGCATACAATACAGTGCAAGCAATACCCCTCTTCTGTGCTTATCTATTGCATTAAAACCATCATCTGCTTTTTTGGTAATACAGAATTTGTTTTACATTAATCAACCACAGAGCATGTTAAGGGATGAAAAGTAAAATGCATGTTTCACAGCATAATTCTAGCAGGAATTTACACTGTTTGCCAATTCACAATTCAGTCATTGTCATTAGTGTACAGAGAAGGTCCTTTTTAATATTTTATATATATATATATATACACACACACACACACACACAACCAACCAACCAACCATATATATATATATATATATATATAAAATAAAGTCTGGAAGATCAATATAAATACTGCTCCAGAAATTAAAAAAGTGTTTACATCCCCAACTCCAATATTATAGTTCAGTGTCCTGTTCTATTTTTTAGAATGATCTGTAAAAATCTTTTAACGGCGGAGAGGTTCAAGTTTTCGCAACTTCAGTGATGCGCTGGACAACAAAGCATCCTGGTTGGAGGAAGAATGGGCAGCATCCGGGGACTGAAATAATACTCTGCCCCGGTGATTAAATACATAAAAAGATGGATGGTTCCTTAATGTGTCAAATGTCCTTCAGCAGAAAGAAAAAGGGAGAGAGTGCAATTAATCCCGAGCCATAACAATTCATCAGCTGTCAGCTCATCCTGGAAATAGTGGATTGCAGATTCAAACCATGCTGAACTGTCATACCCGAAATATGCCATACCGTTGCTTTGAGGACTTGCCACACATTCTCCAGTTACATCATAACTCCATCCCCTCCCTTCAAACAGTAGCAAAAGCAGAAGTACTGGAAAGGAACAGCGCAGAGAGCTTACAGGTGAGGAAGGGAACGGCGCTGTTACACCAAAGATGCTTCTGAAGAAACGGCTGTGTTATCAACTTAGGCACAGGGCTGCCGTGGCCAAAGCCAGGTGGGGCACCAGAAAAAAACTCAGAGATGGCACCAGCATGCTCAGGATGTCCCAAATCCCAAAGCTAGTTGTTACACAATAGCCTTACTCCTTCCTGAGCAAAGATGCCCTTGGTCCTGTCATCGCAGAAGCGGCCCTCCAGCCCACAGAGGCAACTAATCTGGGGTCCTACTTCCCACAGAAGCCAACCAGTTGTTTTGGGGAAATCCAGGAGCAGAGAGCAGGCAGGAAGACCGCAGCCCTCTGATGCACTGCTCTTCTAGCAACTAGCATGCAGAGCCTCCAAAGGCAGCACAGAGGTTTAGTATAGCCATCGGGGCCCATAGCTGTGGGGAGATTTATCCTAGTGCGGCAGCCTGCAAAGGACAAGTTCTTGTAACTCTGGGTCTGTGAGGGGGAAATGGGGTGAGCTGAAGCTTCTCACTCTAACAGCACCACGCAGTGACAAGCAACAGCAGCAACGGAAGAAAAGGGTCCTTCCTCAAGGGGAGGTGGGGAGAACAGAAAGCAAGGCAGCAAGGCAAGCGGTACAGGTGTGCGGCAACAGTACAGACTTACTTATTTTTTAGCTCTGATGTGGCATCCATGTCTTTGAATTCTCCTGCAATATGCACTATTCCATAACAGGTAACTGCAAAGGCCAACAGCGTTTGAAGAACTATCTGTATAACAAATTAAGGGAAAAGAGTGCCACACTTCAGTGTCTTATGTACAAACTTCTGCAAGAATCCTCATCTCTTGTTTGGGTTTAACATCCACGACCACTGAACTTTTCATGCTGGAAACTCCAAAGGCTTTCAGAAATGTGCAGTGCAGTGAATTTAGCCCTGCTTGGAAACATTTCATTAGGTTTTTCATGCAGCTGAACAGGTATATGAACACTAGCATTGTGTCTCAATCATGACTATCCTCCAAGGTTCAATAGTATGGAAAAATGACTGCATGGCATGCATTATGCTGATTCTGTGAAAATATTAGTTTCTGTATCAAAGACATCCAGAACATTCTGAGCACGCTTTGATCACTCAAACATCGAAGAAATCAAAAACCTGAGAACCAACACTTAGAAGGAAGTGTACAGTAGGTTAGAGTAGTAAATATCACACAAAGAAAATACTTGGCAAAGAGGAGCAAAGACAGAAGTTTTCCGAGTGGGGAATTCCTGAAGGGATGCTTCTAAGCAAGGCTGAGACACGCCAAATTCAGGACATTTTAATCTTAGGTGCATTGCAATGGCTGCCTTGCTAGGGGTGGAGATCTGGAATACTAGATTATGGGAAGGAGCGTGGAGGGCACCCGGGCTCAAAGTCAGTTTGTGGGAACAGTGAAGAAACAGAAGCCAGAGGTCAAGCAACAGAGGACAGTATCCACAAGCCAATCAAATTGGCTGATTTGTTCTGAATGCAGTTTGCTCTTCCACTGACTTTATTACAAATAAACTAGTTTAAATGCAAACGTGTCACTGTCGAGCCTGTGCTTTCACCACTGGAGCAGAAAGAACGTACAACTTACATCTACTGGCAAGCTTTCATCTTCTTTTTCTGTTAATCTCATATAGGAACGATCTGTAACATAAAGACATGCTGGTTAAGTTTTGATTTCCTTTGCTATAGCCGCAGAACCCAGAAAAGGACCACACTATTGGGTTTTCAGTAAGATCCACGATGTGAGAAGGTCACCTCATGCTTGTTCCCACCCAGCAGTCTTCCCCTACCCATGTCCCTCCAGATGTTTTGGACTTCCGCTCCCAGCCTACTTAACCATGGGCCATACTGGCTAAGGCTGATAGGAGGAAGCCTCACTTGGGATGCATTAATCTGATTGTCAAAGCTTGCTTTAATGAATAAATGCATCCAGCAGTAGAGCCCAGTCTTTACCAAGGAAACAGTCACTGACAGCTCTCCAAGAATTCGATCCAAGGTGGCATGTTCATTTAGCTCAGGGATAGGCCAAGTCCACAGCTGTTGGACTCCAGCTCCCAACTGTCCCTGACCAATGGCTATGCTGGCTGCAGTTGATAGGAGCTGTAGTCCAACTTCATGGGGGTGGAGACACACACCAGTTTCCCCACCCTTGATTAAGCTCATCAGTTTCAAGCGTTTCCTTAGCCAACCTGTAAGCTGTGCTGAGCACTTGTGTGGAAGGATGGGATACAAATGTTTGCAATAAATAAATAAATCTCTGGCCCCAGCAAATGCTATTAGCCACTGGACACAATCTGTTCTCTTACTCTCCAGAATTGCAAGACCTGAAATTGGTGGTGGTGGGGGGGGGGGGGGCAAGTTATAGGAAAGCAGATTTTGGCAGCACATCAGGCAAAATATCACAATATTCCAGGTAGGTTTGCCCGGTCCCTAAGGAGAGGGTGAGGAGGCCCTGCTGAGAGAGCCATCCTCCAAGGAAGGAAGGAGGGTAGCAAGCATACGACGGCCTTCTCAGTGGTCGCACTACCTATATGGACCGGCCTTCTGAAAGCCATTTGTCTGGTGCCATCATTACAATCTTTTCAGCACCAGGCCAAAATGATCCTATTCTCTAGACATTTTAATAATGATTTTATATTGTTCCTTTTTAATTGTACTGTTTTATATTGCACTGTAGTTTAATATACTATTTTAATATATTTATATCTCACCCCTCAGCAGCATATTGTGCATTGTTATGTTTTGCTATGAGATGTTGTTTTAATTGGTATTTTTGTAATCTGCTTAGTCCTTGAGACTAATTAATTGCAACATATACGCTGAACAAATGAATGAATGAATGAATGAATGAATGAATATATAAATGTCTATTAGACAATAGGAGATGTCTCCCCACCACTTGAAATAGCCAAGTAAAGAACAGGCAGCCAGGGCTGCTTTACACCACACTAGGCAGAAATTGCTCCTTCCAGCTTTACGATTTTGTGCAAATTTGCAGCATAATTCCAAGACTAAGCTAAGAGAACTGTAATAAGCACATGTCACTGGTATAGCAGTAAGTAATGTATGGGCTGAGATGCATGTACAAGTGTTTACAGCTAGAGTGAGAACCTACTAGTATCACTGTAACATTTTCTTCCTGCAGTGTACAAGCCATTATACATATCAGAAATTATCAGTCTCTACTCACAGATTGCTAGCCCCGTGTCAGAAAGAAAACTCGTAAGGAGGAATTCATATCAGTTGACTTTAACCCAGGTAATTTATGGGCACTGTAGCTATGAACTATTAGCCACTGATTTTTAGACTTAAGGACATGTTTGGGAGTGCGCCAACTGTCCAGCCTTACTATTTCATCCGGGGACATAGTTCCAGGACAGGCCACGGAATCATTATCCCAGTCCGATGGATCTGGATGCCTACCACCAGCTTCTCTGACAAGCAAATCAAAAGTGTGGAATGCAACACGATGCACCACAAGTTGTCCCTTAATACTTAGCAACCCTGGCTAATGTTTTCTAGGCTTGGAGTGGGGCTGCCTAACTTGGCTAGATAAACCATTCTAGAGGGCAGTCTCAGACCACTAAGTTCGGTTTTTTTATTGCACACCAATGCCTTCTGTGTACTTCTGCATCTTCCTACTACATCCTCTTCTCACCTATCGCTCTTCCTGGCAGTTTCATGTAAATATTAAATAGGGGACAAAACAGCACCCTGTGGGACCCTAGACCAACATCTGTGGCACCAAGCAGCAGTTCCCCAACTTCACCTTCTGGACACAGCCTGACAGGAATGACCAGAAGAGCTTGTGGTCAGTGACATCAAAAGCAAACTGCAGTTTCTTATGCCATTTCCATTCCACCTGCCAAGCCTTCATAATCAAGATTAATCCATATTCCTAGTCCCACTTCCAGCCATAGACCGCCTTAGTTGTTAGCCCAGAGGTATTTGTTAGATCCAGACTTCTGTGGCAGAACTGCAGAATGGGTAGTTTACTCTCCCATCATAGCACTGAAGGGATTCAAGAAGCCTCTTGTGGAGCATTCATTTCTGTGCAACTCTTTTACACCATCACGTCCATGTCTCCTTAACAAAACCTTTCAATGCATACACGTTCTCACACTATACAACCCATTCCCAGTTTTCCATCAAACTCTAGTATGACACAGAACTGGAATCCAGAAGAGACAATACAGGATTCTTACCATTTGGGATTCTGAGGACACAGAGAGCAGGCTGAACCTTCTTCTGAATATTTTCCCAAATATCTATTTTTAAGTAGTGACAGGGCTACATCTCACCACCAGCAAGTGTATTTATGTCTGCCAATCTGAGGTTAACACTTCAAACATCCAATAAAGCCTGCAAGTTCCAGCATCCCCAAAACTCTATGCCAAAATGAATATGCTAGTCTTTAAAGTGCTACAAGACTCCTTGCAAGGGAACAGTTGCTATTCATATTCTGTGCCATCCACCTATCCTATCTGTTAAAGAAATCAGACATTTGACTTTTCAAATAAAACTTCTGCTGCTCCTTACAACAGAAGCAGCTGCTACTAGTCCACAAATGTTTTTGTCACAATAAGGCTGTAGTCATTGCATGCTTACATGGGAGTAAACTTCCCTGAAATCAGTGGGATGTACTTCTAAGCAAGCATATAGGATGCAACGCTATGTTCACACTTTGTGAGTGGTAAGCCCCACTGAACTCAATGGTACTTCTTTCATATTAAAAAGGGGCCTGGGGTTTCACTGTGAGCCATTTAAAGCAGACTTCCCCAACCTGATGCCATCCAGAAGCTTTGGACGAGAACATAAGAAAGCCATGCCAGACCAAAGATCCAGCATTCTGTAAACAGGGTGGCAAGCCAGCTGCCCACAGGATTGCTCAAGCAGGATGGGTGCAAGACCTCCACCTGCCCAAGCTCCTCAGCAACTGGTGCATGCAGGCAAGTCACCTCTGGTGAAGGCAGTGACACTCAGCCAGCAAGGCTAGAAGCCACTGATTGCTTCCTCCCTCACGCATATGTACACCTCCCAAATCACTGTCCATGCTTGGTAAAACTGATGGGAGTTGAACGGCAACACATCTGGAAGGAACTAGGTGGGGAATGGCTGCTTTATGGTACCCAAAGATGCCTTTTCTCTGTTGCACAGTCATAACTTGTCAGTTTTGAACATGTCAGTTTTACATTTATTTTACTCAAACGGATTTTCCCAGTATATCATTATAAGTGCCTGGAAGTAGTGAAAGTCTGAAACTCCTGTCAACATGCAAGATAGCTGCTTTGCTGAAACTCTGCTGTATCAGTCAGTGCTTGGAGATAAGCTCACCTGGAAACAAGGAGCTGCCTTGAGCTCCCCCATGGAAAAGAGTGGGGTATAAAGATAATAAATACATTAACCTGAACAGCTTCAAATGCTGAATTCTAAATATATTTGATACGGGGGATCCCCGACCTAGGAAACTCCAGCTCCTTGGACTACAAGTCCCAGGATGCCTGACCATGGCCATACTGGCTGGGGCTGATGCAGCTGCGGGAGGCATGTGCCAGCGGGAGCGGGAAAAGGCTCGTCCAAGGCGCGGAAGACGCTCTGCTGCTTCTACCACAACCAACGAGGAGGGTCACCCCTCCGGAAGCGCCCCCGGCGTGTCCTCAGGACCCTCCGCGGCATCACAGCCCGACTGGGCGACTCCCGGGGACTCCTGGGAGTCGCCGCTCTCTGCTTCCGACCCAGAAGCTCCTCTAGCTCCGCGCCCCGCACGCCCAGGCCTCCCCGGCGCCCCTGGGCCCACATTCGCCGCTCGGCCCCACATCTCCTGAGGAGGAAGTCAGCGGGAGGGCACCCCGGACCCGCCTAGACACCCCCCGACACCCTTCGTCGAGAGGACAGGAGGGGGGCACTCACGCTGCGCGGCGGAGAAGGCCGCGTGCGCCAGGGCGAAGAGCCCGACCCCGACCAGCCCTTTCCACAGCGAGGCAGCCGCCATCATCCGCCCTCCTCCTCCTCCCTGAACCACCGCCGGCGCCGCGCATGCGCATGGGGCGCCTCGAGAGAAGCGCGACGCGGGGAGGCCTGCTTGGCGCGCTGCGATGGCGTCACGAGCGGGCGACACCGCCCGCTCGGCAGAGTGGGGGGAGGGCAGCGCTGCGAGAGACGCAACTTGAGAGCAAGGCGCGGCTTGCCCGGGGCATTCTGGGAGTGGTAGGCCTGTTGTACTGCCTAAACTTGCCTAGGAGTAGGCCTTAAACTATCTAGCAACAGGTTCAAGACAGATACAGCGCATTTAATTCATTAAAGGTGAAACTCTATGCATGCTTAGCCTTAAAAAAGCTTAGCACTCCCACTATGTTGGTAGATACTGGTATTTTGTGGTCTCAATTTGCATAGAAAATCATGCAATAGCACCTAACAATGAATTCTTGATAGACATGCATCTATTTAGACGTGCAGTCCTAGACTAAAGAGAGGCTACCGGCCCAGCATCCCGGGAAGGGTAGGCTTTCTTCAGTTTAAACTTGCCTCGGATTGTACTTGCCATGCACTGGCAATGGCCTCAGGCCAGACACACGGTATGGAGCTCCTGGCAAAGTAGGCATGCGCCTATCCAGATGGATATTGTCTGTACATCTCACATGTCTCAGCCACCATTTACAGATGTGGTGACAGTTCATGGTTTATACACGAATTTAAAGTTTTGACATACAGCCATTGCAGGCACTCCATGTAAAAGAAAAAAGAATTTCAACTAAAGCATTGTTGACAGAACTGAGTGCTTTACATACATACTGCGGGTTCCAGGTGACCCCATCCACTTTTCCTTGCAAGTGGCTCTTCTTGATTTGTATGGGGAAACCGCAATTACAGGCACACTTGCTGAATAAGCTCCTGCAGCACTGCAGCCATACTTAGGACTGTCAATAAGGCCCATTAGAACAACAGGGTTTACTTCCAAGTAGAGAGTGAAGACTGCAAGAGGGATGTTGGGAGATACACACACTAGGGCTGGAACCCTGAATCTCTGGGATTTGCTGAAATAAACGTCCAGGGACCCAGGTGATCCTTGTTGCATCACATCGCCTGGGCTAAGCTGGGTTTTGGCCCACATGGGCTTCACCTTCATCTTGGGTCCCATTGCCTGAAGGGTTTTCCCCGATGCCCTCCTCTCCCCTGCCCAAATGACTCTTTGAACTGTCCTCAGGAGACAGGCTCCTTTAAAGCTACGAGCACACAGAAATTCGTGCACATGTCAATCGGCATTTGAACCCAATCTCTTTTTCGGATTCTCAGCCCCGGATATTTTCGGTACCAACCACATCCTGGGAAGCGCACACCTCGGAGCGCTGCAGCCGAGCTGCTTCTGCAAGGAAGCAGCAGGCGTAGGGTTTAAAGCCGCGTCCCCAGCGCCCGCCTCAGCCGCCTGGGACGGAAGCCCCGTCGGCGGCAGGCGCCCTTCTCTGCAGTCCCCGGCGCAGCTGCGCGGGGGAGCCCGGAGGAGGCTCGGCTCGGCTCGGCTCGCTCGGCTGGGCTGGCCGCGCCTGCGCCGGCGCGCCCCTCCTCTCCAAGAGGCAGCCGCTGCGGCGCCTCCGCCCCGCCTCCAGTCCGGCGGCGGGGCGCGGGAGGCGGAGCGAGCCGGGGCGCGGGCGGGCGGGCGAGCGATGGCCACCGTGGCCCAGCTGCTGCTGCTGCCGGGGCGGCGGCGGCGGCCGTGC
>JAIXND010000674.1:23721667-23765402 GCA_023646645.1 Varanus salvator macromaculatus | reverse complement strand
GGCGCTGCTGCTGCTGCTGCTGCTGGCGCTGGCGGCGCTGGGCGCGCGGGCGGAGGCGCTGTCGCCCGGCGCGCGGCCCGGCGCGCTGGAGGAGGAGATCGTGTCCGAGAAGGCGGCCGAGGCGAGCCACCGGCAGGACAGCGCCAACCTGCTCATCTTCATCCTGCTGCTCACCCTCACCATCCTCACCATCTGGCTGTTCAAGCATCGCCGCGCGCGCTTCCTGCACGAGACCGGCCTGGCCATGATCTACGGTGAGTGGCGACCCTGCCCGCGCCCCGGCGCGCCGGCTGCCGCCCGGGCCGCGCGGAGCCGCCTTGCGCCGGCGCGGCTCTCCGTGACCCCGGGCAGGCGCTCCCCGGGCCCTCCCTCGAGACGCTGGGCTGGGCGTGAGCCTGGACGCGCTGCGCGCCCCCGGGCCAGCCGTGCGTTAAGCGGCACCCTGCTCCGGGGGTTCGAGCGCCCGTCTTGGCGTCCCCCATTCAGCTTTGCAGGCACCGTGTCGCTCCCCCGCCCCGCCGGGTGTATGCCTCTGTGCATCTGACTGAGTGCCTCCGAAAGCCTGAACAAAAACACATTTATTGGTCGAGCTACCACGTCCCCATTGCGGTTTACTCACATGCAGAAGCCCCGGATCAACTTTGATGCTCTTCTGTGAGCTTTGCAGACAAGATGTTTTGCAGGCTGGAAGGATCTTTGGGCCTTTCCAAGAGTGTTTATCTGCCATTCTTATCCACCCTTTCCTCCAAAGACAAACATCCACCCATTTGCATAGCTGTCCTCTACTTACCTGTCATTCCGCCAATGTTGCAAAATTTACAGTCTGCTCCTGTGAGCAGGCACTTAGAAACAAGCCCGCTGAATTTGTGCAGCTGACTACGAAAATTGCAGCTGTAATTTATATTAGAACCATTGTCTCAATTAACCTCACCAGCAATCACATTGTGTACCTCCTTTAGTCTCATTTTATAGATGGGAAACAGAGATGGTAAGAGTGCAGCTAGCTGGAGACCTTCTTGTAGGTGTGTGGGTGGACAGGTGTTTAAATCCAGGTCTCCAAACACAAGATTCCAAACATGGGTTGGCAGCAAGCAGTCTCTTGTCAGCACAGAAATCCCCTGGTTTTGGCAGAGCCCGTAATGTATGATCGCAACCTGGGGTTGGCTCATGTGCTCTGCGAGTACTAACCTGCTTTTCTTTCCAGTAGTAGTTGTAGTAGTAGTAGAAGAATTCTTCTTCCTCTCCTTCTTGAGGACTAAAAGGAAATTTCCAGCAATTCTCTCTTTATGGCATAAGTTAGCATTTCTGTCTCTTAGGAGGGTGGTGATAAGGTTGGTGTTGGGACATTTGAGAGCATAATTTCTCTTCAAGGAGAAAGCTGATTGCACACCAAAATCAAGCTAAAGCTGCAAGAAGTTTACATTACTTGGACTGGCTGGTCTTGGACTTGAAGTAATGAGGGTTAGTGTGGCTGAGTTGCGCTATTACAAACTTGCTAACTTGACAAGCAACCCTCAAATCCTGGTTATAAAGAACAGTCAAGTTGGTACCTACTGCACGGACCCAGTGAATTGGGGTTTGGTTGCAGGAGTGCTAGATGCAGAATATCCCATCGGCCTCCAAGTCTGGGGGGACGGTGTACCCCTCAGACTGATCTGGGAGCCGTTGTGCTAGTCTGTCGTACAGAAGCAGAAAGAACCTTGTGGTCCCTTAAGGGCTAATCCGTCCCACAGCAAAGCTGCTTATCGTCCGGGTGTTGCAAGACTGTCCGTCTTCGTTCCCCTCGGGAGTGGGGTTCCTTTTATTTGTTTCAAGCAACAGACAGTCTCTTTGCAGAATGGGTCTTTCTATCCAATCCACAGCTAGTCAATTGGAGTCACTATATACAAATCAAGACAGGTCTCTGTGCACAAACAAAGTTGTTTGTTGAACCCAAACAAGAAACTACTTCTGGAAAGCCCTCTTTTCCAGTAAGCCTTCTAGATCTATGCAGGGCCCCTAACTGGGTAGTCCTTTTCGCCTGATCATGGGGTCAGGGACCAGACCAGACCAGACTAGACTCATCTTCCTCCTCTCCCTTGTCACCTCCCTTCACTTCCAAACCCTGCCTGTTCCCACTGTGAATGGCAGCCTTGAGATAAGCTCACTCCTCTTCCACCTCGATTCCCAAACGCCCCGTTTCCCAGCTGTCCAAGCCCTCATCCAAAGAGTTGGGGCGACCCTGACCCTGGAAAGTATGCCAAGAATAATGTGCCAAGAAGTGTGCCAAGCCATAGGGTTGCTGGCAAGGTAAATTAAAATTACTTTTTTAAGAAAGTGGAGAAAACATCCAGTTGCAGTGGAAAGATTACGGTGAGAGACAGGTGAGCGTCTGTCTGTGTCCACATACACTGCACAACGGTGGCTCTTCCATTATCTTCAGCTCATTAGATCAGACTTCTGCATAATTCCAAATATGCTGAACCTCAGCATATTTGAACCTCCTATCATCACCAGCCCATCTGGGCACCTGGTTGCAGAAGGCTGGAGCAGAGTGTTGTACCCCTGTCTGGAGAACTTTTGGTTAGGAATGTGGTAAGCTGGGGTAGCCCTTCATCTGCTTAGCCCTATATGTTCCAACTCTGGCAGGCAGCAACTCTCCAGGGCTGCACTGGGAGTTGTTTTTTCACCCTACCTGGAAATCCCCTACCTGGGATTGGCAGTTTGGGTGTTGCTGCTGAATATTTAGGTATTAATTTCTGTCACTTTCACTTGATGTTCCAGGTTTTTCCAAGAAGTAAAATGCAGTTTGTATGTAGGTGCAGCTAAACTTTGCATCAAAACCACCCATTCCTGTACTGATTTAAAAAATTGTAACCTACCTTTTGACACTAAGAAGGGCCTTCAAGGCAGTGTACAAAATAAAACATGAGAACAAATGTAAACAATAAACCAGTTTAAAAACAGTTAATTTATACGGAGGGAAAACAGTGCCAACAAATTCAGTCTCTTTGATCATGTTCATGGCTGGAAGTGTAGGAAAAGTTGTACAGTACCAAAGATTCATTGCTGCTCTTTTGTCCATCCATAAGCCAATGGGAGTGGCCCAGGTATGTGGTAGGAAGCCCCAGTGGGGAAGCCCATGACCACCAGCATTTCTGTCCAAAACCCTTTTAATTTTTTGTAGCCTTCAAGAAGCCTTTTTTGTAGCCCTCCCTGTGAATTTCCCCTCTACAGCAGCAAAGGTTGCAAGCCAGTGTCTTTGTAACGGCAAATGTTTTCAGAAGGTTGACACCACCTGAGCTGATGTCACTGCCGTGCACCGAGCATCATTTTCCATGCTGGCAAGGTGCTGAATATTTTTGTAAACAAGGTGCTCGTAGGCTCCATGCAACAGTGGAACTTCCAGAGTCCTGCTTCATGCCCTTTCCTTGGTGGGGGGAAAGCAACAGTTCTGCCTGTGGTTTTGGGGCATGGAGTCAGGCCTTTGCCATGGAAACTTCCTTGGCTGGAAGCCAGGTCTTCAAAGACGCTTCTGACCTGTTCAGATTTGCATGGGGGCTGCTGGAATCAAACAGTTGAGCCACACTGCGGATGAATCAGAGGGACTCTTCGGCAAATCAGTGCCATCAAGTGGAATTCTAGCCTGTGGGAAAGATTTGCATAGGGGAGGCAAAGCAGGAAGCTCTTCAGATGCTGAAACGTGGTGCTTGCTGTTATTTTGCATGTGGAAGGCAGGCTTGTGTGCTGAGAGCGCTGGTGTTGGATCTCCCATGATGGTTGAACGAGCGCGGTCTTCCCTGCAGCAAGGAAGCAGATGCCTCTGGGATGCTGGTGGAAAGGCTGAGCCTGCTGCTTCCTGGAAAACACGCCTCAGAATCTTACACCCTGGCCCTTTTCTGACCGCTGTAAAGGAGTCCAAAGTTCTGCACTCTTGCACACTCTCTTGTACACCCTTCTTTAACTCCCCCTCCCGTCTGCCTCCTAGTAGATCTGCTATCCAGGAAAACAGATCTTTGTGGGTATATATCGTGCAATTACCTTGGTCTTGCCTGAGTGTTGTTCTAGCTATTTTAATGATGCCTAGAGTGGCAAAGAGCCGCAGTCCAGTCCTAGCGCCTGACAATCGGTGTTTCCCTCTGCTCTACTTTTCTTCTAAATCCCATGCGAGCTGTGTGCACGCATCCATCGCTCTCTTGCTGGTGCATGGTCCTGAACCCATGGGAAGGGCTCTTGTTTCCAAAAATGTTAGTAAACAAGAAATGCACTTGATATTACATGTAATCACAGCGGCGAGGATTGCAATCGCTCAATATTGGAAGAGTGAGGAATTACCCACTGAGGAGCTGTTTTTGAGAAAGATTCTGGATTGTGCAGAAATGGATAGACTGATGTTACTATTGAAGGAAAAGGATGACACAGACTATTATCAAACCTGGAACTTTTTTTACGACTGGCTAGAGAAATGGGACTTGGCGTAGATTTAAAGATGTCTTTAAACTTTTATAAATTGATTTGATTATGATTATAGAATGTTGAAAGACCATGTTATGGGGGGCTGACCCAGCTGTCCGATGTATTTGATGATTGATTTTTTTTTAATTTGTAGCTTAAAATCTTAATAAAACTTTATAAAAAAAGAAGAGAAAAAAAGGAAGGGCTCTTGTTTCCAAGGTCCTGAAAATGTGCAGCTCTGAACTCACAGTGCCTCGCCGTTATGCTTGCTCTGTGTTCCTTCCAGTGTATAGAGGCAAAGTACATACCAGTTGTGGAAGAACATGTGCTGGAGGGGGCGCGCATTAGCGCACTCATGTGCTTCTCATGGGTCTCCCACTGGGACAGTGAGTTCACATTCTGCCCAGAGCACTTGGCTGGGTGGACCTTTGGTCTGCTGTGGCATGGCTGTTCTTAACTTCTCAGTGCTTCAGCTGCAAAATCTGCGTGGTTTATTAAAGAGTAAACCGACGTGTAGACAGCGTGATGTGCGTCACACGGCGCTCCGAGCCCCAGTGGACAATCGGCAATCACACATCCCGCTTACACATTTTGAAAGGGTGTTATACACAAAGCAATTTGGGCATAAATTGCCAGGCTTAGTCTTGAATGCCACTTACAAACTGAGGCAGGAGCAGACCAGAAAAAAGCCTTGGAGGAGGGATTAGCAGCAAGTTGCTGTGTTGGGCAAGCAGTCGAGCTGCATGAATAAACACAATGGCTTGTTTCAGCTCGGCCGCCAGTCCATCAACGTGGTCTGTTGACAATGCAGAGCTCTTAGCCAGACCTGGTTTTCCGGTATGCCCCTTCAGATGAGAGGAGCACTGTTTAGCAAGTTCCATTATGCCGAATGCCCAGCCAGGTGTGCCTAACTCCGCAGTTGCTCTCACTAACCGCGAGCATCCTTTCCAGGTGTCCTGGTGGGCGTCGTCCTGCGCTACGGCATCCACATCCCCAGCGACATCAGCAACGTGACCTTAAGCTGCCCAGTGCAGACAACCTCTGCCACTTTGTTGGTGAACCTCAGTGGAAAGTTCTATGAGTACACCCTGAAGGGGGAAATCAGCTCCCGCGAACCTCATAATGTTCAAGATAATGAGATGCTCCGAAAGGTGAGCTGGCCTTGGAGTTCCCCGCTGCATTAAAGGCACCTCTGCTCCGGACAGGAACAGATGGGACTGACCTCGCTTCTCCTCGTTTCATTGGCTCGGGCTCGGCCTCCCCGCAGGCCCTTAAAAACAGCAAGAAGCCCAGTTCGCTGGGCTTTCTCATGTTTCTCCTGATCCGGCCTGCTGAAGTCCCCCAAATTCCTTCCCAGGTTAGCTCGCCCATCCTCAGGGGGCTTCGTATCGTCATATTCTTACCAGTTGCCAGCCGTACTTTCCCACGAGGAAGCTTTTTCATTGCCCTGTGTGTGCACAGGTGTATGTGCGCAAAGGTCAAATCTGTGTACTGCATCATGTGCCCCAGTTCTTGTCTTTTGTGGGACAATCCATTTGGGAGAGTCTTCATGCTCCCAGATTATAAAGGAGAAACTCCGGTTCTGCAAAGGTGCCGGGTGCCAAGATGTCATTCCATTCTAGGTTTAAACTACACTTAATCAAGCAGTGAACTTCATATGACGTTTGTCCAGGCCCGACTGACCTGGGTTTCCTTTTCCCCCTCCAGGTGACATTCGATCCAGAAGTGTTCTTCAACATCTTACTCCCGCCAATCATATTTTATGCAGGATACAGCTTGAAAAGGGTACGTTCTTGTTCATTTTAAATCTCTGAATATCTCCAAAGTACATGCAAAGTAGAAATGCATGTCGATGTAGATAGAGCTGGAGGGCAAAAGCCACAGGTAAAGGATGTCAGGAATCTTTTGTAGCTGCAAAATGTGTGCAGTCAATCTTGTGAGTGAAAACAGGACATCAACACACCCAGATAAAGATTGTGTTATATGCAGCAATTGTGTATCCATAGAACATGTGACCCGCCTCATCAAAAAAGCTTATGCCTGTGCTATAATTCTCCACCTTTTTTTCTTTTCAAGGAGGCTTACTTAATACTCCTCATTTTACTCTTAGCCTCCAACAACAACCCTGCAAGGTAGGTTGGGCTGAGTCAGAAAATCATCCAGTTGGCTCCATGACTGAGAGCCAGTGTGGTGCGATGGTTACGAGCACAGGACTGGGACTCAGGCGATCCGGGTTCGACTCCCCGCTCGGCCGTGGAGCCCACTGGGCGACTTTGGGCCACTCCCAGACTCTCAGTCCAGCCTACCTCACAGGATTATTGTTGTGGGGATAAGTTCAATAGCAGCAGGGGGAGAACGATGTAAGCCAATTTGAGTTCTTTGCAAGAACGCAGTGGGATATAACTAATAAAATACATAAATAAACATGGTTGAGTGAGGACTAGAACCCAGATCACCTTGTGCTCCTAATCACTGCACCACACTGGCTCCCTAATGAGAAAGAACAAAAATACAGTGCTTGGAATAAGGATGCTTGAATAGTCAATGAGAGTGTGGATGGGGGGTGGAGGGTGGGGGGGTAGGAATTGACTTTGAACCTGATTATGAAGAAAGCAATCCTAAGACCCCAAACACTTCTCTGGCACAAATTAGATGCTGCAGACATCCTGGGCCTACAGACAGCGCTTCAGGCATGGAGAAGGAGGCCCAGTCACCAGGGGGACCTTGCAAGAGAGGTTGGGAGGGGGACCTTTTTATTTAAGTCTTATTTTAATTGTTAGTTGTAGATTTTGTTTTTAGTTTATTTGTGTTGCTTGTTGTTTGTTTATCTGGTTTATTGTGTATATTTGTTTTAGTTGATTTTGTTTATTTCAATTTATTTAGTTTGTTATGTTTATTTAACTAGATTTTTAGTTGCCGAGATGCACCGTGCGGGGGAGGGATAAATTAAAATTGTTTTATTGTTATTGTATTTTAATCATGTTGTTAGCCGCCCCGAGGCTTTGTTGCGATGGGGCGGCCTATAAATGTTTTAATAAATAAAAAATAAATAAAGGGGGCCGTGTGGCCGGGGGGGGCGGGTAAGCCACTCCCTTCCTGTTCACCAAAAGGTAAGGTCCCTGGACGGGCTGAAAGTCTGGGCTGCATTTTAGTGGAGGAATGGAGGTGGAACTCCCTCTGTTTTCTTCTGTCCTGCTGGCTTTTGAACATCACAGCTAGGAATATACCGGGCCTAAACTGCTTTCCGTGCTGTCCACGCCCACACCTTTTCCTCTCCGACATCCATGGAGTCCTTGAATTAAATGTCATGCTAGGAGAAGGGGCGGGGGGGGCATTTATCGTGTTTGGCACGCATGCAGCCGTCCTGGTTGGGGTGCAAAGGTCGCAGCATGCGTGTGTAAGTGCAGGGGACCCCTTGCTCACCTTGCCCAGCCATATCGCCCTGCTATCTCTTCCTCCCTCAGTGGTAGACAACCTAAATTAAAGGGCACACTGCACATCTTGGAAGACATTTCAGGAATTGCCACTGGCTTTAGAATAATTGCTCCCAGAACCTTAAGGTAACCAAAGACGCTTTCTCCTTTTCTCTTTTTCTTCTAGCGGCATTTCTTCAGGAACCTGGGATCCATCCTGGCATATGCGTTTCTTGGAACGGTGATTTCCTGCTTAGTGATAGGGTGAGTGTCTTTGCTGTGCTTCTCCCAGGCTTCGGGAAACATTATCGATTGTACTTACTTGCTGCATTTCCAGACTGCCTAATAACTTTCTGGAGAGTTCAAGAAAGGAAGGTGGGAATCCTGAGCAGTATAAAATCTAAGGACATTCTGAATAAAGGCAAAGTAAGACTAGCGTACAAACAACCACCCATCACTCCTCATTCAGCAGGTGCACACAGGGAGGAAGGTTCCCTCAGGTCTCTTCAGGTGCCCTGCCTCAGAGGGAAGCCGGCAGCCACCGGGACCAAGCTGGCTCTTCTTCAGATGTGACAGGCAGGAGAGGGAGAGGCGTGCCGGGGGCTGCCCGCCCCCGCCAGGTCCCTTAGCCGCATCCTTGATCTCAGAAAATAGACTCCGTGTAAGAAAACTGGGCCGGGTGCTGCTCCGGCCACCCGCCTTAGAGGAACTCCATTGCATGTGGAGTCGCCAGTGCTGCTGGGTGCGAGGAACCCAATTTTCAAAACGCCTGGCAAGCTTGTCCTGGCTGCCGTGCCACCAAGGGTCCCACTGTGTCTTTCTCGGGGCGAGACGACAGTCGGCTGCTGGCCCTCCGTGCTGCCTGGCTCCACCCGCCAAACATGGAGCATTCGTTTATCCGTCTATCAAAAGCATTTCTATCCTGTCCTTCACCAAAGTCTCAGGACGGCACGGCAACAATAAAGCACGGCATCAAGCAACAAATAAAAACCCGTTTTCAAAACAACTTTATTTATTTCTATACTGTCCATCAGCCAAACAGGTGCTCTGGACAGGTCACAGCATTAAAGTATTCGCCCAACAAGACCATACGCCACAATATCTAATAATTTTATTTATTTATTTTTTTATTTATTAACATATTTGTATGCCACCCCTTGCAATTAGCCTCCGGGAGGCTCACAACATAATTTAAAATCAATGCACAATATTAAAAACTAGTCCATCTCAAGGTCCAAATTTAAAACATACAAATATTACAATAAATTATCAAATTAATAATTTAACCATTAATAACTTAACACTTAAAATATTTCTTAAATAAAAAGGTCTTCGCCTGGCACCGAAAAGCAAATAATGATGGCCCCAAGCGAGCCTCTCTGGGGAGCGCATTCCACAGGTGGGGCGCCACCACAGAGAAAGCCCTCCTCTGGATACTCACCCTCCTTATTTCTCTCATGGAGGGTTCCTGGAGGAGAGCATCAGCTGCCGATCGTAGGGGGCGGGAGGGCATATATGGTCGCAGGCGCTCCTTTAGGTAGCCAGGACCCAAGCCGTTTAGGGCTTTATAGGTAAGAACCAACACCTTGAATTGGGCCCAGACTTCAATGGGAAGCCAGTCAAGCTGACGGAGGACTGGAGTTATGTGAGCGCAACGCCCAGTCCCCATCAGCAGCCTGGCAGCTCTATTTTGCACCAACTGAAGTATCCGGACCGTCTTCAAGGGTAGCCCCACGTAGAGCGCGTTACAGAAGTCTAACCGGGAAGTCACCAACGCATGTGTCACCATTGTTAGGCAGTCGAACTCCAGGAAGGGACGCAGCTGATGGATCAGCCGAAGCTGATGGAAAGCACTCCTCGCCACCGCTGACACTTGGGCTACCAAGGTCAGCTCCGGGTCGAGGAGCACTCCCAGGCTGCGGACCCTGTCTTTCAGACGGAGTGCAACCCCATTTAAGAATAGGGCCAGGTCCCCCACTCCGAAGCCCGACCCACCCACCATAATAGCATGTAAAATCAAACAGAAATAATACTTCAGATAAAATGACAACAATAAACGCACAGCAACTGCAAGGAATAACAGCAGTACAAGATTTAAAAACAATGTCAAAGATGAGGATGAAAAGTTGGCCATTAAAATACTGGGAAAATTAAAAGGTTTTTACCTGGTGCCAAAAGGAATAAAGAGTGGGTGCCAGGCACACCTCTTTGGGAAGCTGGTTCCATTACCGGGGTGCCACAACCGAAAAGGCCCTTGCCTTTGCAGCCACCCCCTTTGCTTCCCTGGAGGGAAGGTGGCCCTCGCACCAACAGGATGCCTAGCGAAGGGAGTGGAGCTCCACGGCACACAGGAATCCCTCCGCCTCAGTTTGCCAGGTTGTCCGAGTGAGTCCTGGAAGCAAAGGTGCAGAAGCGCAGCCCCTGCGGTGCCTCCTCAGCAGGAAGTTCCGCACGTCCAGCCGGGCTGCCTTCCAGGTCAGTCACCTGGCTTGCGCCCCGACTGTTCCTGAGGACCGGGGGCTTGTGCTATGGCAGGGATCAGAAGTCAGGGGCTGTAAGCAACCGCGCAGGCAAAACGTTCTGATTCGGGTTAGTGTCGTCCTTGATGAGACTGTGGACTTCCCTGCTGGCTCCCCAGATCCATCATGTACAGCTGTGTTGCGCTGATGAAAGTCATGGGACAACTGGGAGGAGACTTCTACTTCACGGATTGCCTGCTTTTCGGAGCCATCGCCTCAGCGACCGATCCAGGTACCTTTTAGACAGTTCCCCTTGGGGAGAAGGTGCGTTTCGAAGCCCAGCTTGTTTTCTGCTGTGTAAACAGAAGGCTGGACTGGATGGAGCTTGGCCTGGCCCAGCGGGGCCCTGCTTGCTTATGACTGGGCTCCCATGGCCTCTGCTCCCCACGTGGACCACCAGCCCACTTCCCCGTGCCCGCGTGGCAGCCCCTGCTCCTCCCAGCCCTCTCCTTGCTTTGATGAGGACCCCATTTCTCTGCATTTTACCTGAGATCTTTCGCTCCTGAAGATTGTGCTCATGAGCTAATTTTGTATCCACCTCTTGCCCCTTAATCCCACGGGAGAGGAAAATGGGGGCAGGAGAAGCAGGTGCTGCAAAAGGGGGCGTTACCTGCAACTTAGCAAGGTAACCCTCTCATGGTTCGGCGCTGAGCCGAGCCTCACCACAGTCCTGTTTGCAGTCAGAGCCTCCTGCATCCCCAGCGAGTCCAGAATGAGACGGACATTTCCACCCCTCTTTACGTGGCTCCTTTCACAGCAGTTACTTGAGTTACGCACAGTTCTCCTTCTGCTGTTAAGCCTCTGCACTGGCACCAGTTACCATCTTTTTCGCTCTATAAGACGCGCCTGACCATAAGACGCGCCTAGTTTTTAGAGGAGGAAAGCAAGAAAAAAAATATTCTGAATCAAACGGGCACATCATCACAGGCACATTCCCCATCACTGCCCCATGGGCTGCATATCTGACAGACTTACTGCACACACATATTCGCTCTATAAGATGCACAGACATTTCCCCTTACTTTTGAGGGGGGGAAAAGTGAGTCTATTTATAGAGCAAAAAATATGGTACTTCTCTGCATCTACCTCCCTGCCTTTAAACTAGTAGAAAAAGCTGTGGCCATTTAGATCGATCGATCGATCGATCGATCGATCAGTCTCGTGGCCACTGGCAGTTGTTTGCTGCAAAAGAGAGCTGCAGAAAACAGGAGTGAGGGAGCCACCCCCACCCCCTTTCTGGGTTTGCTGGAGACTTGAGAAAGCACTCAATGGAGTAGTCTGCACCCCACCCACAAAGAGCACCTCTCTGTCCCCCACTTCTCCTCTCCCTTAGTACGGCTTTTCATCTAGTCCTGCGCCCGTCTGCCTAGATGCGCGCTGCCTCTGTCGATTTCCTTTCCCTTTTCTACTCCATGTCCTTCCCTTTGACAAGTGAAACTTGGCAAGAACATAAAAATAGGTGACGCTTACAAGAACATAAGAAGTGAAACTTGCAAGAACATAATTGCGGGCAAGGCTGCATTGGATTGTTCATTGGATAGCCCAAAGTGTGCACTTGCAAAAGACTGACAGTAATTGCAAAGAATTGCAAAGACATTCACGCAATTTTGGGTGACTGATTTTTTGTTCAGGGGTGGCAAACAAGCAACAGTCCACCCACGGTTTTGGTGTCAGTGGAGGAGCAGTCCCCATGTAAGGAGGTGGCCTGGGTGAAGTTGCTGAAAGCAGTTGATTTGGTTAATCAACCAAACACTCTTGCGAAGTGTCTCTGTATTGAATCTCAGCAGCCCACGATAAAATGGCTCTCCTGGGTTGGGACAAGACAAGACTGGCATGTCTCCAGGATTCAGCTCCGCTGTGGAAAGCCCAGGGCTAGGAAATCCGCTGCCCAAGCTGAGCTGCCACCTTGCCTGTCTATTCCTCCAGCTTTCTGCCATTGCTGGCGCAAATTCTTTTTTAAAACGATAGAACTATGAGAATTGTGAAGTGTGTGTTAATGAGACACAACCCGAGTCGCAAAACTTAGGTCTCCAATTACTGTTGAAAAGTCCTTTAAAGAGAAGTTGCTTAAAGGCCCTTCGGCTTGTGGTGGACACTGAACGATACAGTGAAAAGCTGTTATGGCATCAGGGTGCGAGCTGTGAAGTGGGAAACTTCTGGTTCGAATCTTTGCAGCCAGATACACAATGGATGGCCAGAGCTACTGTGGAGTCGTGCTGGTATTAAGCAAACCTGGGTTCAGATCACCATGATTTCAGCAGATGTATATGAGCAAGAGAGTTAATGAAGATAAAGTCGGGAGGCAGAAGGGTGGAGTGTGGATGCAGTGTCTCCATGCCTGCAATGCTGGTATAGTAATACTGGCCTCTCTACCTTGCAGTGTTGTTGCAAAGATCGCTGAGATAACGTGTGTGACTTAGGTATATGATGGAGGTGGGGAAGCTGGAAAACGAGCGGAAAGGAAGGCGCTCTTGTGAAATGTAGGTCGGCTGCCTCGTAATGTGGCTGGCAGCACAGAATCCGAGTAGGAGGGGCTTTATGTGTTGAGCCGCCTTCTGAACCTTCCTTGGCTCTTTTGTTTCTCTTGCCCAGTGACTGTGCTCGCCATCTTCCATGAGCTCCAAGTCGACGTCGAACTCTATGCCCTCCTGTTTGGGGAAAGCGTCCTCAATGACGCCGTTGCCATCGTTCTGTCCTCGTAAGTGAGCTGCCTTTCCTCCCAGCCCTGCCCAGGAACCCCTTAAATCCGGGTCTGGCCAGAAACATCCAGTCCATACGTGCCTTTGCCAGGAGGGAGCCCGGGAAAATAACCCGTTTGCACAAGGCCATCCATGGCAGGTTCTGAGTCAGGGAACCTTCCTGGCCTGCAGCAAATCGCCCTGAGAATGCTCACCTACCTTCCGCCTGCCCCACTCGCTATGTGAGTCGCCATTTGCTCTTAATAAGTGGTGGAAAGCCGCCCACCACCGGATGAGGAGCGGGGAACATGCCCCCCTGGCGGACTGAGGGGTGAGTCAGTGCCTCCCTAACACCCCGCAGCAGGACGCAGCGTGCGGTGGGCGGTCCTGGTGGAAGCCGCCCACCACTAAAGCCGAGAAATCGGGGCACGCCGCTTTGCCGGTGGCATTGCTGCACCCGGAGGACTCTGCGCACGCCTGTCTGGTCTGTGGTCCCATCCCTCCTTGCGGGGGCAGGTTTAGCACATGCAGGGCCGTGCGTGCTGACATGCTTAGCAAGCTTATGACAAAAAGTGTTTCCCCAGATCCATTGTAGCCTACCAGCCGGCAGGAGACAACAGTCACACCTTTGACGTCACGGCCATGTTCAAATCCATTGGAATATTCCTGGGGATATTTAGTGGCTCATTTGCCATGGGAGCTGCGACGGGAGTCGTCACTGCTTTGATATCCTTGACATGGCATTTAGCATGTTCTGTGTCCCTGGAAGCGTTGAACTCTGCCACTTTTACTTCCTGCAAGAGGAGGAAATCTTCGTGGTAAGGAATGGTGCGACGCACCACACAAGCTTTGAGGCTGCCCTTGAAAACCTTTCATGAAGTGCAGCAGCAAAAACTGATGTTTAAAGCGAGTGCAAGACTCGGCATTTGATTGACCGAAATGTCTGCATGTTCTGTCCAACAACAAAGCAGAGCTCAAAGCAGTTTAGAACGATAACAAAGCATCACAAACTGGCAACATTTTCGATCATTTGGCCCATATTACCATAAAATCAGAAGCCCAGTATCAATAATGAAGGCATAAATAATTCAAGTAAAGAGATAAACCGGTCCAAAGATAATCCAAAAACAGCGTGTCGCAACAGTCAATAACATTTAATAAGCCTCAAAGCAGCAGTGCAACAATTGGGCAAATCTCAAAGCAAAACTATTAAGCTGAGTTTCTGCAACCTGCTGTAAAGAATTTACTTTGCCAGGTCTTCCTTTGCTTCATAGAGAAAGATGTCCTTGCAGTTTGAAAGATCATAATAATTGATGTGAAATTACTCATTTCGTTTTCTTTTCGGCTAAATGTTTTGATTTACATTGGAGTCCACTTGTTTTCTTTCTTAACCGTCCTGCCACGTTACCAAATTCACCAAACTCCGTGAGTTCCAGCTGCTGGAAACTGGCCTGTTTTTTTTGATGTCGTGGAGTACTTTTCTGCTGGCTGAAGCATGTGGTTTTACAGGTAGGCTGCATTATTTGTTGTTTAATCAACTTATATCCCCCAATTAACTTATCCAAGGACTCTCCATAGTGCCTCTGACTGTGTGTGTTGTACTTTGTGATGTTACGTGGAATGTAGCATTTACTGACTGGGTTCTACTTCAAGGCCTCACTTTGGGTTTAGTGTGGGTGGCTGTTGAAACATGGATTATCATATAGTCTGATTCCAGCCAAATTAACAAACCATGATGGACAACCAACCATTAACAACCCACGAACAAATCATGGCTTGTTAGTGCAGCTGGGTTCAGACGACCTCATAACTCAACAATTCAACCACCTATGGTTCAACAACAGCCCACACTCAACCTTTGAGTGTGTTGTATGAACCCAGTTGGTGTGCTTGTGTGGACTGAGGGATCAAGGCCCAAAAATGGCGGATCAGTTTGAATCCATATATGAGATGGAACCTTATATCTCACAGACATCTTTAGGTTGCCATGCTGCGATGCTGGGTAGCCACCAAACAGCACATAGTTGCCAGTGCAGTGGCAGATAGGTGTGAGTTAGCAACAGTATTTTTATGCATTTCTTTTTTTAAATCCTAGCCTCAGCTTTAGTGGTCTCTTGCTTCCCTTTTGCCTGCTCGCTGACACCCATTCCAATTCTATCTTTATTTATTTATTTGACAGATTTCTATGCCGCCCCCTTGCAAACTAGCCTCGGGGCGGCTCACAACACATATGATGAAGAGTTCTGTGTAACTGAAAAGCTTGCAGTGTGGTTCTACATGTTGTTTGTAAAGAAACAGGCTGGGAGATTGCCTGAAACCTGTAGCTGGGGTGTTGGGGTCTGCATGCCAGGGTTGTTTATTACTAGTATCATCAGCATCTTTCCCTTTTCCCAGGTGTCGTAGCAGTGTTGTTCTGTGGGATCACGCAAGCTCACTATACCTACAACAACTTGTCTGTGGAATCTCAGCACAGAACCAAGCAGGTGAGTTTTCTGTTCAGAAAGGCTATGCGTGACCACTTCTCCCTTCCCCAGGAGCCTCAGGCAACCTTTTGCTTTGAGGAGGTCTGGCTAGTATTTTATCTCTGCAGTCGCCATTTTCATGGAAACTTCAAAATACCAAGCACCCCAATTCTAAGGTGCATCAAGTAGATTTGTGCTTTTATTTTGCTGGAATCAGGGCAGAGGGGCTTAAAAATCCTTACTTTATAAGATCTTTTAAAAAATGTACTTTAAAAACTTACCTGATCTATTATAATGTGAGTTATTGATTATTTTTAAAATGTGGTGATATCAGTTATGTGTTTGGTATTTCCAGAATGTGATGCACCAGTAACTGCAAACCAACTTTTTTCCCTGTTTGTGCTGGGAGAAATTCTGTGCCCACTTGTATTGTTTATGGACACATTTGGCATTTCCTGGAGAATTTGGAACAACTGTCAGAAACATCACTTTTTCCCTTTCCGTCTCATTTACAGCTGTTTGAGCTGCTCAATTTCTTGGCTGAAAACTTCATCTTCTCCTACATGGGTCTTACACTGTTCACCTTCCAGAACCATGTGTTCAATCTGACGTTTGTGGTGGGGGCTTTCGTATCCTTTGGCGCTGGCGCATGAGAGGAAGCCGTGCAATGCAGTCCATTGATGCCTGTGGAAAAACAGCCTTAGCCATATATAATTCTTGCCCGTGCTCTTTGGGAGGACAGGTTGGAACAGCGGGGGAGAGACGAGGGACCTGAGTCTGTGGGAGACCCTGCATCCCAGTAGCAAATCATTTCCCCTGAAGAAAGGGATTATTTCTTTTAGGGCTGCCGTGTCCTGCACAGTGAGCAAAGGTCGCTCCGTGTGGGGGCCGAGCCTGAATGCACGCACGGTTCCTTAAAAGTCTTCTTCGATCCTTTAGGGCTTTCTCGCAACTAAGAATCCCGAGGAAAGCACAAGTATTTCTAAAATTGCTTCCCACCCACCTGTGTGCCAAGTATTAATGCTTGATGTATTACAGCAAGTCTTGCAAGCCGTTTGTGGTGTATGAAGGGCCCCAGTGCGCTGTTGAAAATGCTGGGAAGGAAATCTGGGGGAGAGCCGTGCAGGGTTGTTGTGTCACCTGTTTGGTCACCTGTTTACTAGCCTAATCCAATTTTTAAAAAATAGTTATACCATTTTATTCTTTTAAAAATTATTATTCACAGCTTGAGAAGCTGGTCAGTAGAGAGTAGGGTATGCACCTTGCAAATGAGTGGTGCAGTGGTTAAGAGTGTGGGACCGGGACTCAGGCGCCCCGGTTTCGAGTCCCTGCTCAGCTATGGAGCCCACTGGGTGTCTTTGGGCAGTCGCAGACTCTCAGCCCAGCCTACCTCGCAGGGCTGCTGTTGTGGGGATAAGACTGAGAGTAGCAGGAGGAGAAGGATATAATGACGAAAGTGGGATAGAAATCTAATAAATAAAGAGCAGAGCAGCTGTTTTGCTGCAGAATGGGGATAATGGAAATGGATGTTCTAAATATTCTGCCATCCTATGTTTGGTGGCTGGGATCAGTAAGACTTCCCCTAGATTGCACAACTACAGCTGCAGCTGCTGGGTGTCGGGTCCTGATTCATGCACGTCTGTGGCAAGAGATTAAAGTCCTCAATGCCCCCCCCCCCCAATCCAGCTGGCGGTGTTCCTGGGCAGAGCTGCAAACATTTACCCGCTCTCTTTCCTGCTTAATTTGGGGAGAAGAAACAAGATTGGGACAAATTTTCAACACATGATGATGTTTGCCGGTGAGTAAGCATCAGCTGGTGCGTCTCATGCTCAGCCTTCAGGAAGACTTTTCACAAGCACTTGCTACTTTCCTGGGAATGAAGGGCAGCTGCGTGGTTGCGCGGGTGCTCTGTCAAGCGACCCTGAGACGCCCTCAAGGACTTGAAAGCGGGGCGAGCGCGCCGGCCGGCCGGCCATCTAAGGATGACTGACAGAGCGTGTGTCAAACATGCCAGTGCTTTAAACTCCGTATCAGGGCCAAGTATTAATAACTGCAGTGATACAATTAGCATTTGATCCTGTCTGGGGATTTTCCGGGTGTTCTTGCAATAAGTGCCTGTGGCGTTAAGGGGCTGGGCTGCTCTTCAGCAGGTAGGGTATTTTGAGCAGTCTGAGTGGGGCTGCCACAAATGGCAGAGCGGATGTGAGCATCTCTTAGAGGGAGGCCTCACCAGGTAGGGCTCGGTGGCCAGCCCGCCCCTGCTGCAGTGGCCCGATATTGTCCTCTTTGGTCACGTGAATCATGTCCCCATATTTCCGCCACTGAGGGCACAGGCTGGTGGCTGCCAGTTAGGCCAGGGCTCAGGGGCGGCACAGAGGGGGGGATGGAAGCCCTGCTGGGATTTGAGGAGACCGGTGGCTCTGCAGCCCCTTCCCCTCGCTGTGCCTGCACTTTCCCATCCCTGAGGGCTGCAGTTCTGCAAGTTTGGAGGGTCCTGGCAACTACCTCGGGTGGCTTGTTCACTGTTTGCTTTGTGGAATCAAATATGTGCCTGGGACAGAAAATTTCTCTGCAATTTGTTGGTTTTGCCATTGGCATCTGCCTACGTGTGTGTTTATACAAACAGGCAAGTAGGACACGAAGCGTGAAGGGGCACGACTGCCTCTCCAGGGCTAACTCCTGCATTGCACAGGTTTGAGGACAGCGGCTTTATGCCGTGAAAGCTCCAGCCACAGCAATCCGCTAGTCCTTAAGGTGCCACAAGATTCTCTGTTGTATTTGCAGCAGGTCTGTCCCTCTGCAGGGGCAACCTGGAAGAGTAGCTTCCAGTACACAAACCTCCACGTGGCAAAATGTATACACAACACGGCCATTTTCAAAGTAGTTTGTAGTATCATCTGGGAATGATGGGCAGGGTGGTGTTGCTGCATCGGAAGGAACGGAAAGAACACACACTGCTTGGGTCTTGTGCGTCCCGATCGAGTGAGTGATTAAAGCGTGGTTCCCCTTCTGAACTCTCACTTCTCCAAGGTTTTCATTGCCGTTCACCCATCAAAAAGGCGTGCAGAAATGTTTCTGCTATGGGCAACTGTGTAAAAAATGCATGCATATGTGCATGAAAATAACTTACACAAATACATTATGTTATTTATTTATTTTATTTAAAACTTTTCTATACCGTCCCATCACAGATGTCTCGGGACGGTTTTAAAGCAACATTAATAGAATAAAAATAGAAGAAAGAGTAAGAGTAGCACAGCATCCAGTGTTCAGTGTAAAATCACCAATTAAAACAGTTTAACAAAATATTAGGAGAATAAAAAGGTTTTCGCCTTTACAGTACATTATAGAGCACAGGCGAAATTGCCGGCAAAGAGGCATATAGGAGAAATGACAATGCCTGCAAACCTTCATATTGACATTAATGAAGTTCAGACAGAGAGGGAAATAGGATGGAGCGCACTTAAAGATGGGGCAAGGGACAGGCGGAAAGGAGCCGTCACTGGCGGATTTTGGGCTTCCACGGGAGGTCGTTGAGGCCCCATCGGTGAGGGTGTTCAAAGATAGGCTGGACATGCACATGGTGGGCATGTCATGAGCGGAGCCGGCTGGTGCCGGAGGTCAGACTAGATGGCCCAGGAGGCCCCTTCTGACTCGCTCTGTTTCTATGTTTCTATGTTTCTATGGATTCATGCATGTCCTGAGCTGTTGAGAGAACTGCAGCAGATCTCGGCCGGGGACCACAAACACTGGCCAGCGTTCCCACATGCCTTTCTCCCCAGGCCTTCGAGGAGCCATGGCCTTTGCCCTGGCCATTCGGGACACGGCCACCTACGCGCGGCAGATGATGTTCAGCACCACGCTTCTGATTGTGTTTTTCACCGTCTGGGTGTTCGGCGGAGGCACCACTGCCATGCTCTCGTGCCTGCACATCAGGTGGGTGAGGCGGTCTCCCTCTTTGTCGCTTCCGGAAGTGCGGCGTGCCGCGTGTGGCTCAGCGGGTGGAAAAGGAGGTGTAGTGGCCTTGGGCAGCACCTGCGCTTGTGGGGTCCTCGGCAGCACTGTTGCGGCTGCAAGCCGCTTCAGAGAGCCGCAGCCCTCCCTCAGTGACCCGCTGTCCTCGGGGGATCCTTTCTGGGCTCCCCCTTTCCTGTGCTGCGCCTCTTTCCCCCGCTCAGCGGTTGGCACTGGCTGATGAGGTTCAGTGCCAGAAGCGCTCGCAGGGGTCAGGATGCTTCTCCAGATGTTCTCAGCTGCAGCCTCCAGGGGGCAGGAGACGGGGTTGTGGTCATTGTGCCTCAGAGCTGTCAGCCTTTCCTGTTTGCCTGTTAACGCTTTCTATACTGTCCTCTGCCAAATAGTCTCAGGACGGTCTTACAGGCTTTTAGACCCAGTTCCAGGCTTTAAATCTCAAAACTGCGCCACCAGTGGCAGGCTGGGCCCTAGTAAGTCTGCTGGGATGGCCGCCATGTACGAGAGTCCCTACAGGCGGGCTAGAAAGCGAAGCGGAGGAGCCCAATCTTCTTCCTCCGCTCCTGCATTTATGTCCGTTCATGGCTGCGAAACGCACGGCACTTTTTTGGGGAGAGGCGATAATGCCTGATCTGGCCAGGACGTCCTCTGCTGGTGAGATGCAGCCGCGTTGCCACTGGGGGTCACCTCAGCCGTATGCCTGGAGGACTGGAATAAAAGCAGCAGCTGAACAGGGTGAGGACTGGAGAAACGTAAACATGCTCGGTTTGAAGCCCGTATGCATTGACCTGGAGATCCGTCCCGTCCGTGTCAGGAGAACCCAACCGCATCCACTTCCGAGGGGGATGTCGGAATTCCCTTTCCGGTTTTCCTTTTTACGTGGAAGATCAGCCCCCGTGTAAGCAAACGCGCGCACACGTGCACACACACGTGCAATATTAGTGCAGTACTTTGCTTGTGGTTTCCCCCCAGCTGCAAATACATCAGTTGGGCAGCGGAGGGAGAGGCTGAGATCCGCAAGGCAGCTTGGATAAAAATGGATGTGTGCTTTTGTCTGCAGGGTTGGTGTGGATGCCGACCAGGAGAACGTGGTAGGTCTCACCATTTTTCTTCTTCACTTGTGTGTTCTCTGTCTCTCTGCCTCACACGCACACACCCCTCTCCAGCCTTGGCATGGCATCCCCACGTTTTTGTCCGTAAATTTAATCACTGCTTAATTTCTTACCCCTCCGCAGGCCTGGCACTGGAGAGGACTTACCTCATCTTGCGTCTTGTAATGTTGCCACGGCCCTGAGGCCGTGCATCGAACCCCGTGGTTATGGAGGGACCTGAACATTGCTGCGCGTGCCCCTCCTGGTGTGCCAAAAGTGGGGGCAAGCCTGCCCTCAGCAGGCCTCGGGGGTCTGGTGGATTCCCTTGTGCCTCTGTCATCAGGTTGGGAAACTAAATTGGGTCTGGGGACCTCTTCGCCTCTAAAGCAGCCTTACTCAGCCTAGGGCCCTCTAGCAAACGCCGACCAGAGGACAGACCTCTGTTCCCAGTGAGGGTGAGCGGATCGCCCTCTGCCCTCTGCTCTGTTCAGCTGAAGCGTTTCGTGGCCTGAGGCGAGAGGGGAGCTGGCCCGTGCCACATTCAGTGTCTACTCGCTGTTCGTTAGGACAGAACTCGGCCTCGGCCTCAAGGGAGGGTGGCAGAATTCCAAGGCCTCCACCCGTGGCTGCTTCACGCGCGTCCCTCGGTGTCTGCATTTCTCCTCTGGACATACGACTTCCTGCTGGCTGCTTTTGTCACCTTCTGGGTGCTAATTAAAAGCAGTTACGCATTCGTGTGCGTGCTGCATTTTCAAAACGGAAATTTAAAGGCTTGCTAAAAAGAAAGGAAAGCATGGCAAAGACGAACGCTTTCTCTTCTGAAAAGGAGCTGTGCACGTCATCGAAAAAACGGGCAAACCTTGCAACTTATGTTTGAGCAGATGCCACTGATGCCGGGCTTCGCCGCCAACCCCATGCCTGGCAAACTGAGGCGAAAGCAAACAGAACAGTCACTGCGTTTTGTTCATTTCTTTCAGGGTGTGCCGGAAAATGAAAGGAGAAGCACCAAAGCCGAGAGTGCGTGGCTGTTTCGGCTGTGGTACAACTTCGACCACAAGTATCCTTAGCGACATGCCTTCCGGCTGGCTGCCCTTGGCATGCCTGAGACTCCCGGCCCCTGGCCTGTGTGCCAGGCGCGTATCAGCTGTGCTCCTTCTCGGTGGCCGGATTGCATTCTGCTTCCGCAGATGCCTCCGCCGCTCAGCTGTGGATTCCTGTCTCTCTTGCGGCCAGAGACATGCACGAGGAGCCGAGAAGTACAGTGACATGTGCCTTGTATTTGGGGTTGCTCAGAGGAACAGCCTGTTATTCCAGCTTCCTGGAAGCGGATGCATTCGGCAAGAGTACTGTTTGCCACACTGGCCAGTTTTCTCTCAGGAGGGTCTGACTGTGGAATAAAACTGACCCTTAGCAGTAGATATTTCAGAGTGCTAGAGCGAAAGCTGATAGAGAAACATTTTATTCAAGGGCAAAATCATCTTTTCCTCCTCCACCATGCCAGGAACTTTTGGAAAAGAAATTCCTTAAAGTGAACGCGGGCAAAATGGCTTGCCATGCTTCATGGAAGTGTTTTTGCCGTGCTGGTATGGCCCAGCAAAAGTAGGGGCCTAGGAATCCGCCTCGCCTGGGATCACATCATGGCCGGCGTAGTGTTGGCTGCCAGTGTCTGGTGGGGACAACCCTGGTCAGAGTTTCAGATCCAAACGTTTCCGAGCCCTGCTTGATGCCTGCACCCGGGACCTTCCGCACGCAGCCTGCCAGAGCCTGCGAGGCTCCTGATTTGCTTCGCTCCCCCCAGACTCCTGTTTCCGTGGGCTTTTTGTTTGCAATATGCGGTCTGTCTGCCCACAGATTTAATAGAACATTTTTTTTGCCTTGTTGCTAGTTTTTTAGTGTTCCTCTTACATGCGTGGTTGTTGCTGCTTTCAGAATGCTTGCGTGATATTTTTATGACTCCATTGCATGCTTTTGTGCCAGGTTGGGTAAAGGTGGGATGGTGCAACTCAGTGACCTGCAAAAGCAGGGGTTGCACCCATGGCCTTCACGGCCCCTTCCAACTCTACTCTTCTAGGATTCCAGGTTGTATACCATTCCATTGGAAGAGTGCAGTGTAAGCGTTTGTGGTTCCCATCCACAGATTTGACCAAAGGTCTGGGGCTTCCGTAAAAGCTCTGCTCAGAAAGTTTCATTCCTTAGCAAACACCTCCCGCAGCTGCCTGAAGCCTCTCCTGACACACAGCGGCCCTCCTCTCACGACCACCCTCCCAAGCTGCTGTGGGCCCATCGCAAGGTGCTTGACAAGCCCCCAGGCGTACGAGGTGAGTGCCGCCCACTGTGACAGTGGCCCCCCCAGCCCCCTCGCAGCAACCCACTGTGAGTCAGTTGCCGCGAGAACAGCCCACAGAGCTCCTTTCGGGGTCCCCAAGAGCCGCCAAGCCTGTGCCTCCCGCCTCCCGGGAGCCGCTTGCCTCCCCACACCTTTCTCTGCTCCCTCTTGCCACTATTTTTCTGAGGGTTGCTTTCTGCAGCCTTTGCTCACTGGTGCCACACCCCAAGGTGGGACGCTCTTCTGGGTTTGGAGGACCAGCCAACCCACCAAGGGTGGGGCAAGCCCTGCTACAGACCATGGTTTTTCAGCATGACTTGCTGACCGAACAAAGCAAACAAACCACCCTGCCTGGGTTCAGACAACGCGCCTATCAAGCTTGCTGACCAGGGTGGATTGTTGTCTCACGCTAATTATGTTTTTGCAGCTACTGAGGTTGGTCTTGAAAAGCTCTTGCAGTTAATTGAGGGGCTGAATCTCTTTCAACCAAGGGCCGGATTCTGTTTCTGAGCAGCTCTTGGGGGCTCATTCAAGTTCCAGGCAGGGCTGCAGGCAAACACAATAGAGGCAGAGTACCAGCAGATCCGCTGGGAGAGGTCATCCGGAGGTTTGGGAAGTCCGGAATCTTGGTGGGAAGTCCATCTGTCCAGCTGGGGAATTTTCAACCTATCCTGGATAGGGTTTGCAGCCTTAGAGAGCTCCTAGATCCCAAGCTGTTCTTCGTTTCTTGAATTGCCCCTTTGTTTTGTATTTTTACATTTTTATTACGTACTGTTTCAATTGAATTGTTTTATCTGTGGTCGCATAATGTATTGTGTGTTACATAATGTATGTATGGCTAAGGGGGACAGCATACAAGTGTCATGCATAAATATGTATCCCAGCCTGCAGCCCTTACCACCAGTAGCAATGCCTCCCGGGAAGGGTTTCGAGCTTTTCAAATGGGAGTGCTGAATAGGAGCCGGAAAGCACCGACTGCAGGCGGCCTGGTTGAAGATTCAGGGATGACCTCCCAAATCGCACTGCGAATGTTGGAGCTGATCTGGCTGCTCTGTCCCAGGGCTGGAGGAACTACCGTATTTTTCGCTCTATAAGACGCGCCTGACCATAAGACGCACCTAGTTTTTAGAGGAGGAAAACAAGAAAAAAAATATTCTGAATCAAATGGGCACATAATCACAGGCACATTCCCCATCACTTCCCCATGGGCTGCACATCTGACAGACTTACTGCACATACATATTCGCTCGATAAGACGCACAGACATTTCCCCTTACTTTTGAGGGGGAAAATAGTGCGTCTTATAGAGCAAAAAATACGGTACTCATTTGGCTCTCCAGATCAGGGGTGGCTTTTAGTTGAAAGAGAACTCTTTACCAGGACCTAGTCAGTTGTATAATCGGTTGCTAAGTCACTTCCAAGAACGTCGGGACGGCCTTACTGGTTTGGTCAAAACTCTGTTTGATCTAGTCTCCTGTTTCCAACGGGTCAGTCAAGATATCGTGGCAGGCTGATATGATGGGGATGGCCGTGTCTCTGTTGATCATCCCCAGCGTCTGGTACTGCTTGTGGACAAGGAATCTCCATTTAGTGGTAGCTAAGAACTGAAAGATCAATTCCCCATGGATGTTTTGTATTCCCTAGGATTCCCCAGCCTCCAGATTATTCCTTCAGTCCTGCTGTGCCTGAACTTGCAGTCAGGAAGCACCTGAGGTGCCAGGTTGAGGAAGGCTAGTGGACAATAATTTTGTTAGCATCATGTGTTCTTACATCCTATGCATCTTTGCAAAAACTTGCAAACAAGGCCTTTGGGTCCGCTTTGCAGGCATAGGTGTGACAGGGAAGAGAGTTGCTCTTGATGAAGACCACTTGGCGACTTGGTGGTGTTGGAACTTCGGCCTCCTGGTCCAGATCTCACGGGACACGGAAAGTCTTGGACCAGTGATGCCACAAATTGCGCCTCACTGCTTGGTCCTCTGGAGGAACTGCAGAGATCTTTTCCGTGTACTCGCAAATTAGTAAAATGGCTCTTCCTTTCTCTTCAGAATCAGGAGCAGCTGAACGACGACGATTCAGACCTTATTCTGAACGATGGAGACATCATTTTGACGTATGGAGATTCCACCGTGAACACGGATTCTTTGACATCTGGTGCCTCCAGAAGGGTGGCAGGAAACGGTTCTGAGGACGCCTTGGACCAGGAACTTGGCTTTGGAGACCATGAACTTGTCATACGGGGTACACGCCTCGTTCTCCCCATGGATGACTCAGAACCTCCCTCAAATGTCGTGGACAACGCCCGACATGGTCCAGCATAAGATCCGTAGCTTGATTTGGCCGATCGTCAAAATCCAATCCAATCCACATATGATCATGAAGAAAAATGTACTACCTACAACAAAAACCTACTGCATGTCTCAGAATGTCTAAGCTGTATAAATATTAATTTATTTATATGGTGTCAGGAGAATATAACTATCTGTACGAGGCAACTTGTGGAGAGCAAGCTCTGAATTGCATCAGTTTAAAAACAAGACACAAACTCATGGATTGCACTGTATAGCAGTGGAACTGTTGAGAACAAATTCTGCTGTGCTGAGGAGTGCGGGAGGAGAAGAGAAAGGAACGGCAGGAAACAATGGCTTTTCTGTTGGTTTTGATAAGTCGGCAGAAAAGAGGGAGAGGAAAAGATGGGTTACTTTCCTATGTCTGTTCCAGCTTTGGCTAGCCCATCATTCAGCTGCCCAAGAGGGCGCCTGTAGAACATGACTAGTTTAGAATCTTGAAATTTTAGTTTGAAGCACATCCATAAAATTTGATATTAGAGATCTGGACAAGATTAATCTCTTGGTCTCTGATTTTGCTTTAGGCTTCCCAAGCAGCCGTCTTCACTTACGATGGGTTGCTAAGACCCTCTCATGGAAATGCAGTGCTTAAATCCAGCCGTCACTTGGCTAATTGTTGGTGCTTTGTTGGCACTCGCTGTTTGCACTTCCATGTGCATGGAAAGGTCACATCATAAGCCAGAGGTGATTCTTACAAAGTCACTTCCTTTGAATGTGTATGTACTTTGAGGGTGAGCTTGTTTGGCTTTGATTCCTCATGCCGTTTCCCTTAGTGAGGTTTTGTGTTATGGTGCAGTCAAAGCCAGTAGAGTTTGCTTTCTCATATAGAGGATTAAACAGTGTTTTTAGACAGGCCAGGAGAATATGAAGAGGTTTCTGGGCTCCTTTTTAGCTTCGAGTTGAGCTTCTGTACCTTTCTGGTACGTAAATTTCTCTTCTGGCAGCGTAGCTGCTAAGAAGACCAGTTGAAGTTAACTGTTGGGTGCAGTTCCATGCTCCATCAGGGAGTCCACACAGTGTGAAGCGTTCATGCAGAGTTTTGAGACTGTGCAGGTTTTAAAAGAGACATTTTAGAATATTAGGTGGTACTGAAAGGGAGTTGTCTGTCCGTCCATCTTGTATAGTTGCACTTTTGTTTTGTAACTTCTTCGCATGCTTTGTGTGTCTATAAAGAAAGAAGAAACTTTTGGGTTTTGTTCTGGCATCTGTTTACAGTTAAATGAGAAATATTTAGTACCCTTTTGCCATGGTTTCTTGACTTATTTTTGCCCAAGGACGAGCACTGAACAATTTGCTGATGGTACACCCAGTGTTTTCAGCTTGACTTTGCAGTGGGGATCTTCGTTTGATGGTGCAGTGGGCGGTTTGAAGAAGCAAAGAATTCTGAATGTTATGTTTTCTTCAGAGAAAACAGATGCTGTTCGAAACCTTTCCATGTACAGTTCTTACTTTCCTTTCAAAGTAACCATTCATACATTTTCTCACAGTTCCTGTAGGGCTGTTATTAATGCAACCCAATGCTTTGGTCCCCCTAGGGGATGGAGCAGCCCAGACTGGATTGGTGGAACATCATCTTTAGGAAAGAGTGAAGGGACCTCAGTGATCGTCTTTCAAATTTTGGGGTTGTTCATCATTACTTTTCCAGGGGGAAATTTCAACCCAGAATGTGTGCTTGGCCTGTGCACAGGTTGGGTGGCCATGGATCTGTCTCCCCAAATAAATGAGCTCTTGTCCAGTTCACTTGCTATGTTCTCCATTTGGCAAGAGTTTACAGCTTGCTCCAAGATCAGGTTTCTCCTCGGAAAATAGAAAGCGAACAGACCTAGCACTTTTCACCTTTGCCAGAATAGGGCCATCGCTTCATTTAGGGCTTTTGTCAGAGAATGATTGTCCCAGCCTTTCCTGCACTTAGTGGGGTTAGGGAAACACGAGGAGATGTAATATATACATAACAGCCAAGAGAAGAAATCACATTTCCTTTTTCTTTAAAAGGTCTTATGTTTTCAGGTCAAAATTACATGCCTTAAGTATACTTCGGTGCAATTTTCTGGGACCACAAGATCATAGGCTCCCTCCTACGAATTCAGGATTCCGGCCAAGGGCGGCTGGTTTGCGAGCGCCCTCCCACGGAAGGGGAATCCCTCAAGACAACCCCAGATGGTCTGTTTTACTTGGGAGACGCAGGGCTGCCAGTGCATCCAGGAAACGTCGGCTTCTTTTGTTGTGGTTGCGGTTGTTGCAGGATTATTTTCTTTTTAGTACTATTGTGTCTTTTGTTTTTCCTGCTATGCAGGAATTCCATGGAGTGCGTATGTGCGTATGTGTGTTTTATATGATGTCTGTATCTTAATGTCAGATGTTAGAACAATAATAATAATTATAAGAATAATAATAGGAAAATATTCACGAAGGTTTTTACACCATTTGTGTACACTTGATTTCTCTTGTTTAAAGCTTTTCCAAACAAGAAAGAACGATGCCCCTCCTTCCTGTTTGCTTTTTTCTTTAAATGCTGTGCAACCTGATGGCTGGCAGCCAGGCTTGCAAAAGGTCCCTGCCCCATCCTGGAGGATGCCATCAGGTGACAAGTCCCATCCTCCCATTGATGGAAGCTCGCTTAGTCTGCGAAGGGGTGTGGCACCAGGTGCGATGGTTGGGCCTCGTTCATGCAAGTTTTTCTGTCTCCGACAGGTGGGAGCAGCAGCTCCTGGGCTCCCACTGGCCTCCCGCCCTTCTCAGAGCAGAAGCTAGAAGGACTCAGGACGGGGCCACATCCCATTCCTGACTTTTCTCGGCATGTTGCCCATCATGGATCAAAGTCGCTCAGGTGCGTCTAGCACAGTGTTGAGTTGCAGGTTGCCGTCTAAGGAAGGGGAGGCTGAGAGGTGTTCGCCAGGCCAAGGAAGCCTCCGTTTCATCAGGGCACAGAAGTGTCCTCGTGAACAGCCCCCGGTGGTTCCTGTTTTCGTTTCCAGGCCAAAGCTCAGTGGCCCTCATCAGGTGCAAATGTCACCTGCTGGCTATTGTGCAGCTCTTGGGGATGAAAATTCCCTGGACGAGGAGAGGAGCAGCATCCTCATGCTAGGAATAGCTTTGTGCCTACAAAAGGCGGGCGGGCGGGCGGGCAGGCGTGTCCCTAGAATGCAAAAGAGTTGTCAGTCATATTGTTCCTTCGGAGGCATTTCCCCAAATGATAGCAGTTGAATGTACGTCATTCCCCTTGAGCATTCCTTGCCCTGCCCAGAATTTGAGCAAATCCGCGCTGCGTCTGTCACTGAATTCTGAAAAACAGTTCTGGACTTGCTCTCGGAACCCTCTCGGTTCACTCCCACCCTGTTCCTTTCCACAGACTGAGTAGCTTTGCGTAACCAAAATCCCGCCGCTCAGTGGACTCTCTTTTTATATAGTTATACCTGCCCCGTGTCTGCTTTGGCATGTTGAAGTCGACATGCAGTTGTTGTTCCAGACCTCCAATGCCAAGGGTTATTTTAACTGCTTATTGAATTCCTATTCTGTTTGTCAGGGTGGTTGTTTTGATCTTACATTTTAATGCATGTGAATAACAAAGGAAGATTTTTAACACTGGAACTAACATCTAACAATCACCCCAGACTCATCCCTGCTTTGCCAGAAATAACTAACTAGGAATTGTTTACTAATCGCTTCGATGTTGCGGAAGAGTGTCTGCTGTGCTTCATTTCTCCAAAGGGTCTTTTACACCCACGGTTCTTAATGACCTCAAATGCAAGGGTGGAAATTTATTACCTCCCAAGTCTGGGCACAGGCCCTGAAAGATTGAGTCTGTATATGAGTTACAGACTTGATAAAAGTTCAGGAGAACTCTTCCCTTGAAATACTCTGCTCCGTAAATAGAGCAGCCAACTTTTTCTGCGCCAAATGGCACTGCAGGTCAAGTTCTGGTTCACTCTACTTAACCGTTGGAATTGTCTGTTTTTATGGTATTAACTGCTGTAGTTGTGATGTTATTGTAATTATATACTTAAGCATAATTGCACCTTTTTTGGTTTCTGATGACTAAATCTTTTATTGTTACATGCACTGTGAAAAAAAAGAATCATGGGCCTATAAAAACAAGTTTGTTTCTTTGAATTTTGTGTGTCTTTGTGTTTCTTTAATTGGCAAGAAAACATGTGTTTCAAAATCATTTCAGGGTGCAGTCCAGGGAGGGAGGGAGATGAGGTGCCACCAGGATCCATCAGATCTCAGCCATTCTCTGTACCCTAAACCGCGTCTCCGGGGCTGCGCTTAAAACTGCATGGAAGCGGCCAGTTCTGAGCTTTTCCATATGTGCAGCTGAGTCCTTCACATTGCAGCTGTTAATGGCACGGGAACTTTGCTAGAGCAGCCTTGGGGAGGCCATGCAAATTTGCACGGTTTGCTAGAAGCATGCTTTTGGTGCTTGCACCATGGCTCAGCTTGGCGCACATCTGTTTGAACCATGTGTTCGAATGCGGGTTCCCAAGCATCTCTTGCAGGACCAGGGCATGGCACCGACCCTTCGTTACCCGGCGTACAGGGCCTGTGGCTATGCACACCCTTGCCTCTTGAGAAAGCGTCCAAAACTCACGTGCAAAAAGAGTTTACTGGCCTGCTGGCAGAGCAGACATGGTGAGCTGTGTTGACTGTCACTCTCCATCCAAGTGTTTTTCCTATTGTGAGGAGCCCAACGTGGCTTCTGTGGGCCACCTCTGCTCCATTGGCTCTTCATATCAGCCCTGCGAGGTAGGCCAGTCTAAGCAGCAATGCTAGGCCGAAGTCACCCAGGGAGCTTCATGGTTTTCTGGATTTCTCCAGCCCCAGTCCAATTCTAACCACTCTACCTCATTGCCTGTCAATGCTGGCTGTGGAGAAGGAGGCCTATCGCTTCCTTGCTCGGGTTCTGTGCCATGTTCTGAGCAGAAACAACTCACCTGCTTGCTTGCATGCAATTCTTGGCCACTTCTGACTTTAAAAAGCTTCTATCAGGCCCTTTCCCACCAGCCACGTGCAAATCCACTCACAAGAGACAGGTCTTAAAAATCAGCAGCATATCCAATGTGTTCCTTTAAATGTACCATGTAAAATACACAGGAAAACAGCTTAGCAACTGCATAAGGGATCAGTTCAATGCACATTCAACAAGAAATCCACCGAAAGCCTTTCAAACAGCCACATTTAGGCCCCCAGTGGAATATCATGCCGGGTGGGACGAAGCTCTCTTGGGGGGCCATTCCATACAGAGGCTGTCGTGGCCGCAAATCCTTTGTTCACATAGTTGGACTAGTCCTTAGGGCAGTGAGAACACCGGGATTAGAGAAGCAGCTGCCTGGGTTAAGTAACCCCACCCTGTGAAGGATTCACACCTGGCAGTTCTGAAACCGTTTCCGGTCGGGGGTCATTCTCCCCCAAGAGTTACTGTGGCCCCCAGATCCAGACTGGACCTCGGAACAAGGGCTCTAGCAGGGCCCGCAACACACGAGTGAAAGCAGCTCTCCAGATGTTTCGGGCTTTCTGCTCCCAGCCTTCCCGATCACTGGCCATGCTGGCAAGGGCTTCTGGGAGTCGAAGTTCAGACCCCCTGCAGATCCACCTTCTGTCCATCCCAGCATAAAAGAGGAATGGCTTGATAGCACTCTGAAAACAAATGCACCATTGTTGTTGTTGTTGTTGTTTTAATACAAGTGGAGTGTATGCATTCCAGTTCTGAAAGGCTGCCGGCCTCTGCTGCTTATAATAATCAGAGCCAATGCACGTCTATGGATCAGGCCTTCCTTCCTTTTAAAAGTAAGGAGAGCTTTTAAATTCTTGGCCAAATATTTAGACAGGCACATCTATAAACAAGAGTTTTTGTCTCCAGCCAAGCTTTTTCCAAGAAATTCCAAACCAGTTTCTCCACTCAATGCCGTCAGAGGTGCCAAGCTGTTTTGCAAAATGGACAGCTGCCGCCACCAATTAAAAGTCTCCATATATGGTCACAGCCTCCTAACTTGGTCTAGTCCACCAAAAAGCAGTGTGCCGTGTTCACTTTTAAGGTGATGTGTGTGGATTTCTGCCGCTTCCCCTTTTGCCTCAGTGCCTGGGAATGCAGAGAGCAAGATGCTATAGCTCATGCGTCAGCGTTCTGTCGGCTGGACATGCTGGCTTTGTCCGTGGCAGCAGCCCATCTCCCCGCCTGCCCCTGCGGAGCCTCAAGCAGTGAGAAGCTGTAGCTCAGGCCAAAAGCAGCTCTCGGATCTATAAGCATCTCCAGGAAGCCGTGGGGAGGCCAGACTTGCACCCAGAGCAGTTCTCTCCTTTCCGTCCTCTCCCTGGATCCGCCGTTCACTGAGCTTTAATTTGTGCAGCAAGACTGGGCAACCTTCCAGATGTTTTGCACAACCATGTCCCGTAATTGCTTTCCATTGGCTGTGCTGGCCGAGCTGATGAGTGGCCTAGTCTAAAACATCTGGAGGGGACCAGCTGGCAAGCCTTTGGTGGCGAGCATGGCCGGTGTTGTTCCTGGTCTGTTCTGTCGGCTTGGACTCTGCTCTGGGGAAGAGTGTTCCATTTCTTGATCCCCACCAGGAGAATGCTGGCTGCGGGACATAAGAAGTCCGCAAGCCAGCCACCCGTCTGTGCTCCTTTCCGGCGTCTGGATCTGAAGCACTGACACTGTGCCTCCTGGTGCCCTGCAAGTGCCTGCAGGAGCAGGAGCAGCAGCACACCTGTGCGTACCTGCAGCGTTTGAACCTTGCACTCTTGAGGCGCAGCTGGGAGCAATGGCAGGGCCCATAGAAGGACTCCTGTGCTGCTCAGGTTTGCTGGAGCCTGGTGGGTCTTCGTGGCAGCTACTTTGAGGCTCTGATCCTGGCTCCCCTTGACCTGCACCTGCTCTTGCATCTGGCCTGAGGTTGCCAGGTTGCTGACCCTCACCTGCCTTTGATTCTGGACCTGCCATGCCTCCTTGGCACCTAATCCTTGTTAGCTCCTGAGCCCTGGACTTCCCATGCCTTGTTGGTATCGGATCCTAGTCTAATCCTGGCTGTTTTTCCTTCTAGTCCAGTTGTGCCTTACCTGTATCTGACTCTGGGTTGCACCTTGCCTCCACCATCCCTGGTGCTCCAGCTGCAGGTACCTGCTGCCTGTGTCCTGGACCTGAATTCCACCCCTAGAAAGAGAAAGAATTCTATTGGGAGAATTGATCCTTCGGGGGTCAGTGATGGAGACACTCCACCGCCGGTGGCAGAACACTCAAATTAGGACCGAGAGTTTCTCGTTTTGCTCCTGGCCTCTCAAGTCTCAAACAGAACTTGAGCTGCCAGACTCCTGGAGAACAGAGTTCAGTGCTGGAGCGCCACATCAAAAAGACCTTCGCCTGCCTCATTTTAGATGGCAGGATGAGAGATCTTCCTGTAAAGCAGGAGTGGAGACCGCACGCGGTCCTCTTGGACTCCAGCTTCCAGCATCCCCAGTGACTGGCCTGCTGGTTCTGGCTGATGGGAGCTGGAGACCGTCAACTTCCCATCCCTGGCGCAGGGGCAAATTAAGTGCAGGAGAAGATGTTCCTGTGATTTTCCACATTCCGGTCTGTGTGGCGCTTTTAAAAGGGCTTGGAAAATGCCAGCTGGGTCCTTTGGGCATTGGTGAGCTCTCCTCCGGGGTGCAGACCTCAGCCCCGCGGCTGCATTTGGGAGGCATCGGAGTTTTCAGGCAGCCCCAAAGACAAGATGTTGCCATCCTCCGGGCAAATTGGAGCACCGTGGACAGTGAGGGGACTCATCCACGCCTCCCCTTTCTCTCGCTGCCCTTCCCTTCCTTCGCTTCTTTGCACCCATCTTGGGCTTTCTCAGCACGTGTTTGGCCAGCGAGCGACTCCGCGGGCCCTTCTGACCTTTCTTGTGTGGGTGCAGCAGGACGATCAACAATTGCGAGTGGGAAAGCGGAGGGATGGGCTCGGCGGAAAAGCTGACTTTGCACGGCCCCTCTTTTTCACTGCACTGCCATAAAAACCTGAACATTTCCTTGCCTTCATTCCTCCAGGGAGTGGACTGAAGGCAGGGCCGGGCTTTTCCCAGATCAGGCAAGCTTTCCTGAGCCAAATAGGAGCCACTGGGAAGCTTTCCTGGCCCCAGGGCACTGGCCAAGGGCCCCTCCTCTTCACTACCGCAACTTGCCACTGCTCCTTCTCTGGCCCAGTTAGCGGATGGACCAGGAGGGAGGACCGGGGAGCCAGCCGATGGGCGGAGAAAGCGACCAGGAGCAAGCAAATTCAGCCAGTGTTTGTGGCAGGGAGAGAGCAGGTGCCCTGAGGGAGGGGAACCGGGCAGTCTGCCACTAAAAGCCCGAAAAACCTGGACCTGGCATGCAAGCGACTGCAGAAGAACAGGGCGCGAGAGGATGGCCAGGAGTGCGTGTCTGTTTCTTGCCTGGAAGGACCACCGAGTTTTGTTCTGGCGCTAATCACAAATCCCTGGGCCTGGGCAGAGGCTTAATGCTTAGCATGAGTTTATTGGTTCAGTCTACTCCCATCCTGCTTTTCTGCCTGCCAAGGATGCCAGGGTGGCTCATGACCCCCTCCTCTCCAATTTATCCACACAACAACCCTGTATGTGTTTTAGGTTCGGTTAGGCTGTAGGTTAGGCTGAGAGTCAGGGCTGGGCCACAGGTTTGCTTGTTTGGGTGGTGGACCTCTGGTAACTGAGGAAGCAAGCAAGAAGCAAGGAAGCAAGCAAGGAAGCAAGGAAGGAAGCAAGATCAGCAACTCTGAAGTCTCCCAGTGCTTAATCTAAAGCACCTACTGGGTTAGCTGTCAGGGCTGGCGAATGCTCGGTTATTGCTCTCCGATCCTGTTCTAAGCCCACCAGCTCTGCGTGGTTTTTTTGTGGCGGGGGGAGGGGGCTGAAAAAAAGGTGAGGGCAATCAGGGACTGAATTAATCCACTCGGACTTCATACAAACTCTTACAAGGTCGCTTCCTACGTTCTTCAGACGGATGGAGTCAGAGCCCCTCAGCGAACTGTGCCTTTGCCAGTTTTAAAGGGCTGGCTCCAAGCAAATGCCACACATTTAGCCAAGAAGGCAGGATGTGAATCCATCTGGAAGAAAAACTGGTTAGACGCAAGCTACATCCGGCAGGATGGTCAGGCTGCTTTGTTGTAGCAAAAACAATGACCACTATTGTGTCACCTTAAAAGCCAACGCACTTGGGATAATTCTAGTCCAGTGGAGGTCGCAGCACAAGAAGCAACCTGCTTGTGTTGAGGGTCTGCCAGAGTCTTTGTTTAGTGAGTGAATCAAACTTTTGCCCCGGATGGTTTGGCACCGGGTCTCCAAGCAAGCAGGCAGGTCCCCCGGGTGCTGATCTCGCTCTGGGCATGGCCTTGGCTGCTGCGGTGCTTGTCCTGCAGCTTTCTCAAGGCCTTTTGTGAAGAAAGAAGTGGTTCCCAGGACACACGGAAGGAAGGAAGGAAGGAAGGAAGGAAAGGAGCTGCCCTCTGACTGGGAAGGGAAAGACCAGGGCAGGGACGGGACCTCCGTGCCCTGGAACTACCCTGCCCCCTCCTGCCTTGCCCCCTTCTGTGCCTACATGAGATCAGAAGGTGTGATTCTCCCCGCCTGTGACTGGCAGAGAGTGACGTGCACTGTGGAAGCAGCACAGTTGTGTCCAGTGTGAACTTGAACCTTTGCTTTGGGAGTGCCGCTGGTTCTCGTGGGAGCGACACTTCGTAGCACTGGGCCCTTGCGAGACAGTTTCAAGGTGAAAATTGTCGCTTTCTTCTGAACTCATGTGGCAGAAAATCAACTTTCACCCTCCCTCCCTTCTCAACATTTCCAAATAAAGTCTTTTCCCTCGCAAGCTGCTTCTTCAGTGACTAATGCAGTGGGATTCACCCCGAGGCACTGTGCTTATATGCTGCTCTTGTTTGGATAACAGGCCAGTTTTTCATTTGTCTTCATTTTCATTATGCCTGCCAGGAACGAATATACACAATATTAAAAAGTCGCTATATTTCTCTCTGGGCGGCAGCAACAGCAGGACCCAACACCCTCGCAGCAGATGCAAAGTGATACAACCGTTCCCCAAAGCCAACAGATTCCTGTCTGGAATTCACATATTAAAAACGGGCGGGGGAGTTACTTTGCTCACACATCTGTTGCTAGGAAAACATTTTGATGTGTAATGAAAAGCCCGTTCTCTTCTGAGACGTTATAATCACAGGGTAGCCGTTCCCAACCAGGTGCCCTCCACATGCTTTGGACCAACTCCCATCAGCCCCAGCCAGCACAGCCAGTGGTCAGGAACATGGGGCCTGTAGTCCCAAGCATCTGGAAGGCACCAGTCTGGGGAAGGCTGCCTTGTGTACTTCCAGATGCCACCATTGCACTGTTTGTGCGCAGAATGTTAACTGGAGGTGCAGGAGTCGGAAACATGCCGGTTGCTCCGGTGGCCTTTTTCTCTTTCCAGAGGGGAAAAAGTTACGGCAAAGCAACCCTTTGGCTGAATAATGCCTCGCATCTGAAAGCAACCTCGGCTCGCACTTCTCTGAGGCATGCATCTTCTGAATCAGTCTTGGAGTGATATTCCACTCTTATGCCCACTAAGGTTTGGCTGCAAAAAGCAGGGCCACACATTGGGGGTGCAGTCAGTGCTTTGCACAGAGCGGGCCCCAAGTTCGGTTCCCGGGAACTGCATCAGGAGTCATGGAAAGGAGCAGGGGGTGAGGGTCCGTGGCCCCTCTTGGAGAGAGAGCAGACCGTGCGGACAGACAGGTGGGTAGCCTGCCGTGCAGGTGTGTTTCTTGGGCTGGCAGTGGCTACCGGTCCTGGAGGCAGCAGAGGCAGGGGGCATGAGCCCCTGGACACATGGCCCTGGGTGCAGCAGTGAGGCAGGCCTGCCGCCCTTGTGCTGAGCTCCGGGGCTGAGAACTCGGCCCGTCCCTTCTTGCCCCTCGGCCCCAAAACACCAGGCAGTCCCCTTGCAACGCCAGCTTTACTGCCATTTGCAGCTGCAAGACCAAGTACCTCTAAAAGCCCTCTAGGGAGCTGGAAGATAAACCTCTGCTCATGCAACGGGAGTGGAACCCAAACGGGGAACTTCTCCCCAGAATCTGTGGAGTCCACGCTCAGGGTGACTCCTGCGAGCCGCTGGGTAACTCGTCTCGCCTGAGGCCTCATAATGGAGCCAGGGACTGGGGAAGGCGCTGGATCTGCTCGCTGCCTTCTGGTCTTTTCCAAAACATCCCCACCCTCCTTGTCAGCCTGGGAAGCTGCGCAAAGCTGCCGTGCTCTCGCTGAGTTTCCATGCGCTGCTGCCATTTTCAAGGTCCTCGTCGTCATAGTCTGGGATGTGACGGAGGATTGGGAACTAGGAATGAGATCCTAGTTCCTGCACTACAAACTGGCTGCCGCAGCGGGAGACAGGCGGCTGGTCCCCCTGCCGCGGTCCTGCTGCAATGGAGGCCAAGGAAGGTGCCCAGGCACGACTTTGGTGCCCCCGAGAGGAGAAGCGACTCCAGAGGGCTTTTCCTGCACTTCTGCTGCAACGTGGGCACTTGGCAGGGGCCCAACCGCCCCTCCGTCTGCCTGACACCGTCTTGCTCGCGCCGTAAAAGGCAGGCGGGTGAGGGAGAAGGTTGCCAGCAGCAACTGCAAGGCCTCCAAGATCTGCCCTCTCTCACATTCAGTGGAGAGGACCCCCCCCGCCCCCACTGCTTTCAAACATTCAGCGGCTCCCTCACCCAGCACTAAAAATTCCTTCTTGCTCATGTCATTTCCCTCTTGTGCACTTATCTAAATGGTATATAAGCCGGGAGTAGATTATTTTGAATTGTGACAATGGAAAAAACAGAGAGCGAGTGCAGGCGAGACCTGAGAAGCTGAGGTCCTTGGATGTGTTTTCAGGAGGTGTTTGCTGATGCTTGGAGAGGGGACCCAGGCCTCCTCCTGCCCCCTTCGCAGCTCCTTTTAGGAGGCCAAAACTAGGACTGTGAGCTTTTCTGTTTTTCCTGTCACCTCCTTCCCGTCTGAGGGGGATTGGGGTTTAGATTTCTTAGTGAGGAGGAGTGTTTCTGGAACGGTTCCTGGGGAAACTGCTCTATGGAAAGTCCGAGGGCAGCAGGTTCTTTCCCCATTAATATTCCGTCTTTACCTGGGGTAGTTAATTATTTGCCACAGGTGGCTAGCAGCAAACAGTTAAAGCAACATTTGTAAAACAGGCACAAGGCGTGGAACAGCTGCCAGCTGCAAATCCTGCCGGAGCCCAGTAGGACCCTGATGCATCCGGGCAAAGCCGCGGTCCGCTCCTCTTGCGTCCTCCTGAGGCCCAGGCCAGCAAGACGCCTCTGCAGGAGCCTGGGAGCAGGGCGTGGGCGAGACTGCCCCCTGCGTGGCGCTCGGCCTGTGCAGAGCTGCGGATGGCCTCTCTCTGGGGCGGGTTTGCTTCCAACCGTCATGGCTAAAAGGAATGTCCGAATAGCCCCCTGCAGCAAACCAGTTCTAGAAGTGGGGAACTGTTTTGTCTCCAGAGCTGCATCCCTTGGGGTAACCCATCAGCGGTCACAAGCTCCCCGCTTCTCTCTCTCTCTCTCTCTCTCTCTCTCTCTCTCTGTCACCCTTTCTTTGCCACTGCCCATTTTCCTGCCACCTTCCTCTTCCTCTCTGTCTCTGTCTCTCCTGCCACTTCCCCCCCTTGCCCTGCAGGCTGCCAGGGAGCCGACAGAGCCCTCTTTCCAGATGCTTGAGGCGATTTCTAGTGGAAGACCCCAGCCACTGGCCCCCAGCTCCCCATCCCTGGTCCAGCCTGCCTTCCCCAGGGAGGCACCTGATGCTTAGTCTCCCAAGCATGGCTTGAAGGCAGGAGCCTCATCCTGCCATCTGGAGGTGAATGGCTTCCCAACTCGGAGGCCCCACTGAGTTCCCTAATGAATAGTGGTTGTCTCTTTAATTAGCACAGGCATCAGAAAAGGTAGCAGTTTTTATACCACACCGTAAGGTGTCGTCCCCAAGAGAACCTTCCTGGGAAAGCTGCAGCAGGGAAGTTCTTGCTTCCAGAGAGACCCAGCATGCGGCCCACACACACACACACACACACGAAGCAAGTATTTGCACGTGGTAACGTACTGTACATGTGCTGTAAGCATCCCTGTGTGTCTTGAAAGGACCCTGTCTCCTAGGAATGCTCCAGTGTGTGGACACTATGCATGGCCAGGGTGGGGAGGGTATTTGACCTGGGGAGGGGGACTTCCAGCAGAAAGATCCACTGGGGGGCATCAAATAGGGCAGCACAAGCAGCTAATCCAGGGGAAACAGATACGAGAGAGATCGGTGGGTGCTCTGCGCCTTAGTTTCAGCCCAAGGACAGCAGGATAATGGTGCCCATGGCCTCCCAGGGATTTGAAGCATTCAGGGCTTCAGCCCCCTAAGACTGCCTCTGGGAGGCTGATTCCAAATCGGGTGCCACCACGGAGAAGCCCCTGTCTGCAGTCACCATCTGCCTCAAGTCCTTGTGGTGGGAGCCCCGAACCAAGCTCTTGATGGCCACCCGAGTGACTGGGCCAGCTTATTGTCCGGGAGGAAGCTGTGCTATCCACAGCCTGCCTTAGTTTCCTGCCTCTGGCTTTGGCTTTCTCCCTGCTTGGCGGAGGTTTGGTAGGCAGAACTTTTCTGTGCCAGGTAGAAAAGCTTCACCCACTTAGTTTCTGTGTGTTAAAGAAAGAGAAGGGCAAACAAACAAACTAGCAAAATTGAAGCCAGCAGCACTGCATTGCAGGAAATCATTTTAGTGAAGTGCATGAAATATGTGGGGGGAGGACCTGCATGAACTCTGTACGTGATCCAAAGCATTCCTCCTTCCTGTCTTTAAAAATTCTGGAGTTAAGCCACCCTCTGAAAGTGCAGCTATACAATTCAGCGGATTTCTTGGTGTCCCCACCGCCCTTCCACAGAACGCTCTGCAGGGTGACTCACGGAAAAGAGGAAAGTCTGGGCTGTGCCCCCTGAAGCCCAGCAATTCTTTCACCATCTTTTTGGAGGCTGCAAAAAGAGGGGCCAGTGTCTTCCACCATCTGGTTGTCCACAGGGATTAACCTCTTGGGAAATCTGGCACTTCTCCATCCGGCAGCAGCAGCGTCCTGCCTAGGAGGGACCTTGCGGGCTTGCCTCTCCCCTCCTCCCCTGCCTCCAGCTCCGGCACTCTGCTGAGCTGCAGCGCTTGGCTACTCCCTGGCTGCCTTGTCAACAGTGTCAGCAGCTGTCTGGGATCTTTTCTGGGTATCCTGGCGGCCGGTCAGAGGATCTGCCTGCGTGAGTACGTCTCTTTCCTCTCCTGCATCTGCAGCATCTCTCCAAGGGACATCTTTCAGCGAGAGAATCTGGGGTATTAGGTGGCTTGCAACTTCGGTGTGGGGGAAAGAACGTTTTGCAGGGCTGGTGCTGGTCCTCGCAGCTGCAGCTGAAGGAGGAATGGCATCAGGGAGAGAGGCTGGAGCAGCAGAGCGATCGCTCTTTCCCCAACTTTATAAGTTCTGGAGGGTCTTAGAAGGTTTCTAATACTTTTCCTTTCCAACGAGTCACTAACTTAACACAGCCGTATTCTAGAAAGAGGCCTTGGTGCTGAGTGTGAGTTGCTGGCAAATGGATTTGCAACTTCTCTTTCACTTTCTCGTTTGCATTTCCTCGCCGTGAAAGCTGAAATCGCTCTGCGCGGGGGGATGGCAAGCGTGGCACAAGCTCCCGCTCCCGCGGGGCTCGCTAGCCTGGGGCTTTGCCTGGGGTGGGTCCGCTCTTTCAACGCGGACGGGCATCCATGGGTTGGTCTCTGCTTTGAACTCTTGGACTGGATGAGGCTTGTCTCCGAGCAGCAATGGCTGTCTCTTGTTCCTGTCTTGAATTCGAAGCGAATCAGCATGAAAAAGGCTCCAGCCCAAAGTCTGTTATTTTCCCTGAGCACCTTGCAAAGAGCATTCTGCGAATCAGTTGGTACCCGCTTCCCTCTCAGCTTTCTAAACCTCGCTTTTCCGTTACCCGGTTATGTTTTGCTCTTGCTCTTCAGCTTGAGTGTCAACCTGGTCAAGAGTTTGTGGTTTATGGGGCCATACAACCGGCGAGCGGCAGCCGCGTTTACCGACGTGCGCCCTGGCGTTACATGTTGCCAAGGAGCTTCAGTTGCGAGCTGCCGAGCCCCCCGTTCGAATTGCGTCGCTTGTGCCACGAACAGGCCCCTCTCTAGCTCGGGGCACCCCCCCCCCCCCACAGCCTCTATAGCAGGGAAGGGAAAACGGCCGAATCTGACTTGACCAGGAGACGCAAAATTAGCATCTCTGGGTTTTTTAAAATGTACAGCAGCGAGAGTGGGCGCGCTGATTGTTCTTGGGGTCTCTTGCTTGTGGTAGTTTGCAGACCTCCAAGGTCTCCCCTGTTCTTTCCAGGCATTTGTGGTTTCTTCGTAAAGGAAAGAAAGTGTGGTATTCTCTGAAAATACAGCACAGCTCCACTATGTCTCTGTGAGAGCTGCATCATGGAATATATAGAAAGATAGAGTAAGGAAAACAAAACAAAACAACAACACCCAAAGGAGAAAACACATATAAGGAAGTTAATCTTAATTGTGCAAAGAATCCAGAAGCAGCAGCAACCTTGGTGAAGTGGCCGGGTAAATGTTTTACCTGGAGAAGCCCTGGATGTATGGATGATTGGCAGTAGACGGGCAAGTGTTTCTAATTCTTAACAGTTTAACAATAGCAGGTGCAATAGAGTCTCTTCTGTAGCCTTGCACTAACTGCTGAGCCTCAGTCTTCCTCACTTGTAAAATGGGTGTATGAATCAGCTGCTTTGACCCAATTTCTATGGACCTCTTTGAAAGTTTTGTGCTGGAATCCCTGATCTATAGTAGCTTAGAGGAGGGTTGGAATTTGTATATAGAGCGTGTGGCACACAGGAGGCCATCGGTCATGGTCTCCACTTCCCCTGCCCAGCAATTTGCACCTGGACCATGGGGTTTGAGTGGGGAGAAAACAGGCCCCACCAGCCTAAAAGCTGCCCGTCTCTGGTGTAGCAGAGACAGTACGGGAAGTGGTCAAATGGGGTGGTCATTGGTTGCAAAGGAGAAATGTTTCTTCCCGCCACAAAGAGCTAGAACTCCCTCCGGCGAGGCCTGCCAACGGCTTCCTTGCGGGCGCAGTCCTATGGCCACCTGGCATGGTCTGGGGGCCACAGAATTCCTTGGGGTCCCTGCTGTGTGTGCCACTGATCTTGGAGCGGAGGCTGCAGGCCAAGCCCCCTCCCCACCCTCCTTGCCAAAGAACAGAGCCAGCTGCCCTCGGCAGGGTGGGCAAAAACGAGCGTGCCCTGGGTGGGGAGCAGAGATGTGGGCGCCATGGGCTCACAGGGATCCTCTCTGCTCCCCCAGCCCTTGAGCTCAGCAGCAGGCGGAGTCGCCTTGCTGGAAGGCAGGGCGTGGAGGGTGGCAGGAACCAGCACCCCTGACCGCTCTCTCTGATGCTCTGGGGATGGAAGCATCGGACATGACCCTTAAAATCCACGGCACAGGGCGGTCCATCGACGGCTCAAGTGCAGCCTCCGTGTTCCACAGCAGCCGTGCCCTTCTAATGGGCCCGTCCTTGCCAGGGACAGGCGGCACTGGCTGGACTGCCTCCACTGCCCCACATGCCCAGTGGGAACAGAATGGCTGTGTTTGCACGTACCATTAAACAAGGTGTATGTTAACCATGGTTTGTTGCTTGAACCATTATTGTTCTGCAGGCATGCAAACAGGCTTGCTTTCCTTATTTCTGGATTGTTTCTCTCCCTCCCACTTCGCCCACCTTTGGTACGTGCTCAATTTCAGGTCAGACAGCAGCACAAACAGGCTTGGAATGAGCCAAACTTCTGTGCTCAGGCATCACCAAGTCATGACTTGGTCAGCCCGCAACAAGCCATGGGTTCTGTTCGTGGCCTGTAGCTGGTTAACAAGCCATGGATTGTTCACAGGGATGGGTTCAGACATAACTCCAATCCAAATTTCAACAAGCCATACCTTGGGTTAGCATAGCATGCAAACCAGGTCTCTGCTAGTCTTACTGGGTGTTAAATTCAGCAAGGAGGCATGTATGTTCTTTTAAAAGCAACGCTTTCGACAGAAAGCCCTCCTTTTTCTACATCAACATTTCCTGTTCTTGCCTTCTTTCTCTCTCTGCCCCTCTCTCTTTTGTGCCAGCCCATGTAAGATGTGAAAGAACCCTTTGGAAATCGACACAGTGACTTTTTAATGTGCTAAATTAACTATTTGCGTTTATTAAAAATTAGGGAACTGCAACCGTATGTTAAAAAATGGTCTGCTATTAGTTCTGTTTATTTTGCTTTTGTTTAGAGAGGAATGAGTAGACATGGCACAGAAAACGGTGCTTTTTTCCGAGAGGAGAAAAAACCCACTCAGATAGTTTAGGCGTGATTTGGACACACCACCTGAATGTAAATAGTGGAGTTTTGACTGATCTAACCAAATATGGCCCGAAAGAGTCTGGGGTTGGGCCTGGAAGAAAAGCAAATTCTGTTTAGCGGGGTTGGTACTCCTGGAGATGAAAAACTTTCTGTTAAATTTCATTCCTGGAAAAATGCAATGCAGTGTAGTAGTGAAAGCGTTGGACTGGGGCTCAGGTGATGTGGGTTGTAGTCCCCACTCAGCTACGAAAGCACTGGGTGATTTCAAGCCCATTGATGACTTTGAGCCTAACCTACCTTGCAGGGCTGTTGTTGCAAGGATAAAATGTGGGGGAGAACCTCGTGAGCTGCCCTGGGTTCCTTGCAAGAGGAAGAGAGGCAGGCTGCACATGCACTGCTAGAATAATTATAAAGCGTGTGTGTAAGAATTGCAATAGAAACCAAGTGTTGTCGGACTGAGAGTGCAGTCTTGCGTGTCTTTGCTCAGAAGTGAGCCCCACTGAGTTCAATGGCACTGCATGCTAAGTGTGTGTGTAGATAGTTGCAGCCCATTGAACTCCATAGGACTTGCCTCTGAGTAAACATACCCAGTGCTTCATAGGTTTTGAGTCATGGTCACAGGAACAGGGCAGATGATGAAGAAATACTGGGAACATGGTCAAAAAGATTGCAAGAGATCTGCCGAGGGGACTTAATACAGCAAATGACAGTGATTACAGGATATTGGCATGACATTCAGGAAGACACAGGTCTTGGGTGTGGAACATGCAAATGAGGGTGCTTGCAATGCTGCTAGAAAAACTAATCTGGCAGCTTTTATCAGCTTTGCTGCTGTTAGCAGAACAATAGACATGGATTAACTTTCCCTTTCTTCAAAGGCTTTTGCAACCAAACGTAGCAACCACCTCAGACAGTGAAGAGCTCCAGTCTTGACAATGCCATGCAGTTGCCAAAAGGGCAAATGCTATTTGGGGATGTATTAACAGAAGTATTGCTTCTACATCATGAGACACAGTAATTCTCCTATTCTCCTCACTAGTCAAGACCTCGCCTGGAATAATGTGTCCAAGATTTAAGAATG
>JAIXND010000674.1:23707885-23721461 GCA_023646645.1 Varanus salvator macromaculatus | reverse complement strand
AATAAATAAACAAACAAACAAACAAACACTGCCCTGTGAGGAGAGACCGAGGGAACTGGGCATGTTCACGCTTGAGAAGAGAAGGCTTCAGGGGGACACGGTATCCCTCTATAACAGGGGTCCTCAAACTTTTCCACCTGGGGACCAGTTGAAAGCTGCCGGTACTGGACACGTTGCCGATGTGCCAGGGTGTGGACGGGCGTGTGGGCATGCACCCTGAGGCGGAGCGCAAGGCGAGGTGAGGTGAGGCGGGGGCAGGCGCGCGCAGTGAGGGCAGGCGAGGTGCAGGCGGAGGTGGGCACGCGCCGCAAGGTGGGCGCATGAGGCAGTGGCTTGCTTGCTTGCTTGGAGACCGTTTTCTCTGAGTGAGCAAACCGCTGCTTCATTGTGCGCAGGATGAGGTGGGCGGCAGCGTGCGCATGTGTATGTGCAGGCGTGTGTGCGGCCGGTCCAAATCGGCATGGAGGCTGGATCTGGCCCCCAGGCCATAGTTTGAGGACACATGCTCTGTAAAAACCTGAAAGGCTGTCACAAAGAAACAGAGCGAGTCAGAATGGGCCTCCTGGGCCGTATAGTCTGATCTCGGGCTCCAGCCGGATCTGCTCACGACATGCCAAGATCTCTCCTTGCTGATGCCAGAGTGTCAGACACGGAATAATCAGCTCAAGTTGCAACAACCCAGGTTCAGGCTGGGCCTCAGGAAAAGCTTCCTCGCTGTCAGAGCAGCACGGCAGTGGGACCAGCTGCCTGGAGAGGTGGGGGGCACTCCCGCGCTGGAGTGAAACTGGACAGCCCTGAGTGGGATGGTGTGAACTGGTGTCCAGCAACAGCAGGGGGTTGGACTCGATGGCCTTCGTGGCCCCTTCAGACTCTGCTATGATTCTTAAAGGAGCAGGTCACTGACAACATTTCAGGGAATCAAAGGAAATCCGGCTCGGATTTCTGGTTCTTTCCGGGCAATAGGAGAAGGGATACTGCGGTTCTGATTTTATGTCACAAAGACACGTATAAGCAACCTTTCTCTATACAGATTTATCTGGGTTTTCCCAATACCTGCTTGGCTTTTATCCCTCCCTGATTCTAAGGGATTCAGGAATGTTTACAGCAGACCCCATCTGGTTTTCGCAATGGCCATGTGAGGCTGGCTGGAAAGAGAGATCCTTTCAGTTTCTTCTGCCTTTTCATTATCCCAGACTTAAATTCATCTCATCATGTTTCTATACTGGAGGGCCAGTGTGGCGTAGTGGTTAAGAGCTGGGACTGGGACTCAGACGATCCGGGTTCGAGTCCCCGCTTGGCCATGGAGCCAACTGGGCGACTTTGGGCCAGTCACACTCTCAGCCCAGCCTACCTCACAGGGTTGTTGTTGTGGGGCTAAGATGGAGGAGGAGAATGATGTAAGCTGCCTTGAGCCCTTTGTAGGAAAAAGGCAGGATATAAATTGAAAAATAAATAAATAAATAAAATAGATTAGTTTTGTGATTTTTAAAAAATGTCTGCCCAAAAATGCCAGCTACAAGTAAGTCAAACAACAAATTAAAACAGAACATTAAATGAATGGAAAATCCCCATCAAGTTTCTTGTAACCCACCCTACTGGGTTGCTGTAAGAGTAAAGGGTGTGAGGAACCGTGTGGACCACCTTGAGTTCTCTGTTCATGGGTTCACATTCCCAAAAGACAGGACACACAAGGAAAAGGGGATGGGAAGGGAAGAGGAAAACGTAGGCATTTGGCTGAGCTGCTGGAATAGCTATGCTGCTTTTCTCATCTCTGTAGAGCCTGCAGGTACTTCCCATGGGGCAAATTGCAGCTCTGGCAGAGAGGGCAGCTAGGACTGGGAAAACCACAAGGGGAAAGGGCCCCCCAGGCCATATTCCTATGCAGGGCTGCAGCCTCAGTCCTAATCCTGTATGCGGCGGCCCCCCCCCCGCCGGCTCCGGCTGTATTTACCATGTTTTGGTTTTGGAAGAGACCACACTTTTCTTGACATTAACCTCCAGCTCCCCACCCAGCTTTAAATAGGTGGAAAGAACAAGGTTTGTTTTAGTTAGTTCTCCCCAGCCTGGTGGATGACAGCTCCCATTATCCCCCACCAGCACACCCTGGGCTGGCTGGGAGGATGGACACGGGCGCCCAGCACATCCGATGCATGTGGCTGCAGGAAGGCCGGTGCCTGGGCGAGGTGAGACCCAGGGGGCGGCTTCCTCCCCGAGTCACCTTCAGGCGTGGGAAGCAGCTCCGCTTGGCTGACCTCTTGCTGATCCTCGCTTTGCCTTCACTTCTGCCTGTTCCAGCTGTGTTCTCTGCCGTCTGCAGCGGAGAAAGGGGAGGAAAGGAGGCTTCCGCCTCGTGGGCAGCAGGCAGGCGTGCCCAAATCTAACTTTTCCTGGCGGCTGGAGGTGTTAAAAAAGACGATCCATCTCTTGCGTGACCGGAGCCATATAAAAACCAGGATCTTTGGAGAACGTGTGCATGCACTGTTCTCCCCTACTGCTCAGCATTGCGTGTGGGTTAGGCTTTGGCCCAGGAGACGTTTGCTCTGCCTGGTCATGCCCAAGCGCAAGAGCAAACACGGTTGGGCCCCTGGCAAGGGCCCACACCATGGCGCGCCGTCCTTCCGCCTCACCATGGCAGGCCGCTTGTTCCCCTGCCTTGGGGGGCTTCTCTGCATGAGGGGTTTAACCCGCCGCAGAATGGGGGCTGCTTCTTCCGGTTTTTTGCTGCAAGAGAGAAATGCATCTGTATGACTTTCCTGACTGGCCGGCACTGGGCAGCAGCTGGCTCATCCCATCCCAAGCACACACACACACACACAGCAATAGAGCGCACAGTTACAAAATAACAGAGAATGTCACTGGCCAGAGATTGCACAATCTCCTGCCCAAAAGCCTGCGCCTCAGCTCCCAGGTAGACTTGCCCTGCAGGTGTGCGCAGCGATCACACGGATTCGAATGTGCCAACTAGGAACCCACCCCCGGTGGGAATTTCAACCCCATAAGCAGCTGTTCCGCTGCCTGGCCATACTGGGCAGAAAAAGGGGCTCCGCAGTGCTCCTGTGGTCAATTGCCATTGTCTTGATGGCGGCCTCGATGGGAGCCGCAACAAGGATGCCCAGGCGCAGTCGGGAATGACCCCCTTTGCCTTGAACCCCAGCGGTTTATTGAAAGATCTCCCAGGCCCGCCGCAGCTGCTTACGACAGCACGCGACCAGGCCAGCTTCCCACCCGCAACTCCGCACTTTTGGAACAGACACAGAGTGTTTCACACGTTCCGAGCCACATGGGCCCAGCAGCCGGGCAGGTGATGAGGACGATCACAGTCGGAAGAAGGTGAGAGGCTGCACGGGGCCTTTGATTGCAGGAGATTAACACAAGGGTCACTGAGGCACAGGGATTCCTGTGGGTCTTGGCATGCGGATGAGGGAGATTAACCAGGCAGCCTTATCAGCTCTTACCGATCAGCAAAACAGCAGCGCTGGCAGTCCCTAGGCAAGCTATCAGTTCCCAGTCTTAAGCTAACAGTGAAGGCCAACCAGTAACCTGAGTTGGTGCTTTCTGAGAAAGGGGTGCAGATTTGATTGGATAACACAAAGGCACATATACGCAACCCTCTTCTGCCAGGATTGATCTGAATTTTCCCAACAATTAAGCCCTTGCTGTGCTTAATTGGACCGAACACGCCACGGCCGGGACCCGTGGGTCCAACACATCTTCCACGTGTTTCCTCCCCGCTGGAGCACGTGCTTCTCTTCCTCTGCACAGATTCTGCTCGCCAAACACAAGATGCCACAGGGCGGATTTACCCCTTTTGGCGAGGTTTCGGTTTCGGCTCGCTGCCATTTAGGAGCAGCCACCCCTTTGTTTTCAGAGCAAGCAACCAACCCAAGAGAATAAGCAAAAGGGGCTGGAAGGTGTGGGAAAGACGGTGAGGTAAACGGGTCCGGAAAAACCGTATGGAGGGGGGCTGCCGAGAGGCGCTTGTGTTGCCAAGGCACACGAAAGGCAAGCAGGGGAAGGCAGGCCGGTGGAAAAGCGTCTGCGGAGCAAAGGCAGCCCGTGGCCTTAGTGGGAAGAAGATGGGCTTGTGCAGCACGAGGCAGGCTGGTCCAGAGACACGCACAAACCTGCCCCCACGCAGCCTCCCCACCCCTTCCACAGAACCTGGGCAGTCAAAGCCCTGCCTTGTGGTTTCTGCGTGCTGTTCCCCATTGCTCCTTCCTGGATGTCCAGAGTCAAGGAATAAATCCGTTCTAAACAAATGAGTCACTATCGTTATTATTTTTGGGGGCAGTTGGGGTGACTGCCAAGTGCTAATTTAAACCACAAATCCATCCCATGTGTGATGGAGTTAACCAGCAGCCTGATAACGAGAAAGACAACTGGCTGGCAGCGGGGGCTGCAACGTGATCTCGCGATGCTCCTGAAAGTGTGCCGGATGTTGAGCTGGAGTTTTTACTCTTTGTGGGGACTGGCTTTGGAAAAAACTGAGGTGCCTCCACTTGTTATGACTATTTCTCAATGCGAGAGCTGGCAAAGACAGCGGTGTCCCTCCCCGCTCCTGCCCAGAAGTGTTTTGGCATGCATGGAAGCAAAGTTTTTAACAGATAAAATCTAGGATTCTTTAGTCACCCAAACAAAAAGGATGCCAGAAGAGCAAATACCAATGTATCAACTGAACTGGGGAATGGAAGGCTTTTAAGGGGAACCAAACAGACTTGTGAAGTAGAAGTTTTTGGGGGTTTGCTTTTCTAGTTAAAAGCATCTTTGCAAATCATTATTTTAACATAAAATGTTTAGGGAAACTAGTGGGGCTTTGTAAATGTGTGTGTGCGTGGAGCATGAAATTAAAATACTGGAGTTTTAAAAAAGAAGCTATGGATTTAGGATGCCTCTTTGGACTCCATTACTCTGCTGAATCCACTCCATGTGAACGAAAATGCAGGCTGGCTTTCTCAAAAGCCTAATCAAAAGCAAACCTTTTTGTGAAATGCCAAGTCCCATGTATGAACCTTGTTTCCCTGCAAACTAACTTTTCCTTGTGATTTTTGTTCTGTTTCCAGCTGGCCTTGAGATTCGTGTTCTGCCCTGAAAGTGGTATTAAATTTCCTGCACATATCCTGAGTCGTGCAAGGTGAGTTTCTCTGGGTGAGTTTGCACATCTGGCAACCCACCCCGCCAAGAGTGGGGTTCGGTGCCAAGGTGGAAAGAACCCTTCCCTGCAGCAGCACCGCCAGATAAAGATCGGAATCAGGTTATCCCCAGAACACACCCCAAGAAGGTCCGTCTGGGCCAGCGTTCTGCTCACAGGGTGAAGGCTGTGCAGAGCTCCTGAATAAACAAACATGGAAAGCACACATTTTGGCATGACCTTTACAGGTGCTGATTTATAAGTCCACTCCATAATTAGAAATGATGTCTGCATTTGAAATAGCAATGCAATTCACTTCTCCATAGTCTGACCCAGCACAGTTCAGGAGATAGCTGCTGATCGAAGTTGATGGGTAACTGGCTTGAAGTTCCCTGCTTTCCCTTCTTAACCGCTCTTCATCTTTAAACCCGGCTTGGACGGGGCAGTCCTTCATAGAGAAGGCACCTTCAAACTGAGGACTGCCCTCTGGCAGCCCTTCAGGAGTCCATCGTGTCATTTTCATCAGCAGGCCCCTTCTCTTGGAAGCCTGGTACGAGTGCGGAATCCAGTTGGCCATTGCTAGGCAACCCACTATGTGCCCTAGCAACGGCAGCATCTCTTCCTCTCCATCACTAAGAAGTAACACCTCAGGGAGAGGCCGGAGAACGGAGGCATCTGCTCGCCCATATGAATGGTGAAGATGCAAGTGGAAGCGCTGAGGATGAAGGCAAATTTCAGGGGGATTTTAGTGGATAAATGCCTTCAGATGAAATACGGGGCCTCCGAAAATGGCGTGGCTATTAATTGACTTGCTCTGTCCGGTAGATACTTGTGTGTCCTTCTGACCGACCCTCCTGCAGACACACTCAAAACGCAGAGGTTTAATCCATCATAAAATTAATTAGGAATTAGGAACCAAAACTAGGACAACTGACTTTCCCCATATATTTTGATAAACTACCATATAAGGGGAAGTTGTATAAGGGCTCTCCACTGGCTTGGTGAACCAGGACTGCACGTTCATCGTTGGACGAGCGGCATGCAAGCTGTGCATGGGGACCTTTTGAAAGGCCTCTGTCCCTGGCATCCAGCCCTGTTTCTGCCCCGGCTGCATAGAAGGCCAGCCAAAGGAGTGCATTAAATATATAAAGTGATTTATTGCAGAACCATTCACTGCGACAAGCTGCCATATTCCATGATACACAGATAAAGCAACAGCAACTATTATCAACATAACTGTTTTGATTTGATATTAAATTAAATAATTTTAATTTGATATTAAATATTTTAATTTGATATTTAAAAGCTAGGTTTGGCCTTCGGTAAAACCATCCTGATGCCATAACGACTTTGCCCTCCTTTTCCAGCTCATTCCTTCTCAGAAGAATCACTCTCATATTTGCCCTTCTGGAAATGAAGCAGCTCCTGTACCTATTTGAATATTTTCTTATTTGTATATCTGGCCCCCTCCCGCCCTGTTGGAAAAGCAACCCTAAAAGAACTGTTCTGGAGCTCATAAGACAGGTGATGGGTCTTTGCCAAATGCTGGGCGTCTGTGCAGAGGTGGAGCCTTTGTCTAAAGCTTCCAGCCAATGGGGATTGCAAATAATGCATTTACAGTGGGGGCGAGGGGCTCATCCTATAATCAGCTGCACTAATGTATATTAACTCTGCAAAGGATTATTTAATGTTTGTTGTGAGACCACTCTTTGGAGTTCATCTCCCCAGAGTTGTTTGGAGACTCCCAAGTTTGTAAATATCAGACAAGCAGAAATTTGGCCTGGAAATTCTCCCTGGAAAACCTCCCTCCAGGTTCCAGGGAATGGTGGATGCTATATATTTCACTGTTATTCTATATATTTTAATGTTATTCTATCCAAAGGCAAATCTCGGCATCTCCGATGTACAGATTCTGCTTGTACAGACCTCCAAGCTGACCTATCTCGCCGTGCAGTGTGCACATAATTTCATCGATGGGCTGCTCTTTTTCTTTTTGTCACAAGAGAAGGATGAATTATACTAACCAGAGACTCACCGCTCTATTTTGAGTAGCAGTAATGCTAGGACAGGCGAACATTTGATCTCATGTCCCCTTTCTGTGTGTGCTGAGTTGCCATCCAAACACCATGGAAATTAAGCCCCTTGGCTGGGTGAGTGACAAAGAGATTAAGGTACTCCTTCAAGTTGGAATGACATTTTTTCATGCCCTGGAGGCGGAGCTGCTGGATTAAGACCTGACACTTATTTTAGGATACCATTTGCTTGTGTACGATGCCGAAGATGCCAGATCTCATCCAGACTATTGGCAGGGGAACCTTTGCACTTAATCCTTTCCACAGGATCTTGCAGTCCAGGGTTTTTGCAAAGCTTTGCAGAACTTTGTAAAGAATGGCAGGTGTGTTGTGACAATTGGCAGGAGCACCACCAAGATAGTCTTGCTAGCCAATTCCCTGGGGCCAAAAAAAGTCAGGGAGGCAAGCATTGTTCCCTCTGCTTGTTGTCTGATATCCATACAGACAGCTGGTTTTCTCTAAGGGCCAAAGGTTGGCCAATTTACTTCCTTGTGTATTGCAGAACTTGTGTATTGTAAACTGAAGAGGTCCAGTGCAGGAGATGAAACATGGAGACTCAGCACTGAGCTTAGAATTCCCTTTAGTCTTACTTCCATTGCTACCTGTAAGAATTTAATTTAAAGTCACCTTTCTGAGAGCAAAATCTATTCATGCCTCTTTGTTATGTAAATGTTGGACTTTACACACAGCTGGCATGTATAATTTTCTTTTTACTTCTTCACTGTCCTCTGAACATTTTTGATGACGTCCTTTTGTTTTCCTTTGTTAATAATTTTCCCCGACAAAGATGTTCAATGCAAATGCCAGTGTTGGCAAACAAACCCAAGGTCCCGTGGAGCCCTGCAAGAGGTTCAGGAACTCTGTTCCTCTTTGCTGAACTGGCTTTGCGTTTATTTTCGGTTTAATTGCAGCATTTCCAAGGAACTCGGCCTTTTCAACCATCTGAAGGGGTTGTTGTTGTTGTTAGTTGCAAAGTCATGTCTGACCCATCGTGACCCCATGGACAACATTCCTCCAGGCCTTCCTGTCCTCCACCATCCCCCGGAGTCCACTCAAGCTCACACCGACTGCTCCAGTGACCCCATCCAGCCACCTCATCCTCTGCCGTCCCCTTCTTCTTCTATTGTTCCCAGCATGAGGCTCTTCTCCAGGGAGTCCTTCCTTCTCATTAGGTGGCCAGAGTATTTGAGTTTCATCTTCAGGATCTGGCCTTCTAAAGAGCAGCCAGGGTTGATCTCTTGGACTGACCGGTTTGATCGCCTTGCGGTCCAAGGGACCCTCTAGCACCACAATTCAAAGGCCTCAATCCTTTTGCGCTCGGCCTGCCTTATGGTCCAGCTTTCACAGCCATACATTGCAACTGGGAAAACCATAGTCTTGACTATGCACACTTTTGTTGGCAGGGTGATGTCTCTGCTTTTTAGTATGCTGGCTAGATTTGCCGTATCTTTCCTCCTCAGGAGCAAGTGTCTTTTAATTTCCTGGCTGCAGTCCCCGTCTGCAGTGATCTTGGAGTCCAGGAAAATAAAATCTGTCACTACCTCCATTTCTTCCCCATCGATTTGCCAGGAAGTGAGAGGACCAGATGCCATGATCTTAGTATTCTTAATGTTGAGTTTCAAGCCAACTTTTGCACTCTCCTCCTTCACCCGCATCAAGAGGCTCTTTAGTTCCTCTTCACTTTCTGCCATGAGAGTGGTATCATCTGCATATCTGAGGTTGTTGATATTTCTCCCAGCAATCTCGATTCCAACTGGTGATTCAACTAGCCCTGCCTTTCTCATGATGTGTTCTGCATATAAGTTAAATAGTATAATAGGCTACAGTATACAGCCTTGCCGAACTCCTTTCTCAATTTTGAACCAATCAGTGGTTCCGTGTCCAGTTCTCACTGTTGCTTCTTGACCTGCATATAGGTTTCTCAAGAGACAAATAAGATGGTCTGGTACTCCCATCTCTTTAAGAACTTGCCACAATTTGTTGTGGTCCACACAGTCAAAGGCTTTAGCATAGTCAATGAAACAGAAGTAGATGCTTTTCTGGAACTACCTGGCTTTCTCCATGATCCAGCGTATGTTGGCAATTTGATCTCTAGTTCCTCTCCCTCTTCGAAATCCCGCCTGTACTTCTGGTAGTTCTCGGTCTGGAGGGGTAGAGTAGGCTGAGAGGTGGGGTATTTTTCATGATGCATTTTGGTGTGCGCTGGGGATCCCTCACTCAGGGAAGTGTGTGGGTCCTGGACATGCCCTGTCCTCCCAGGGGCTCTCCCATCTTCTCCGGCCATTGCAGTGGCTTCGTTTTGGAGTGCGGATAATGCAGTATTTTGCTGGATGACTCTATCATTGGCTGCCAAAGCCCCTTGAAAAGCCCGACTCCTGCTCTGCACCAGAGCGCCATCTTGTGTCGTGCGGTGGAATTTAGAGGAACATAAGCGAAGGCAGAGAGGAGTCTCCCACCGGGGGTGGGGGGAGTCTTGTGCAAAAGGCTTCCTTCCTTCCTGCAATAAAATGGAAGAGGTGGTCTTGGGGAGGCCCAGGTAAAGAAGGCTGTGAAGAATCCCCTGGTCGCTCGGTGGATGCCATCACTAAGTGGAGATTTGGAAGGAGATTTGCACATGGTGGGCATGTCGTGAGCGGAGGTCAGACTAGATGGCCCAGGAGACCCCTTCTGACTCGCTCTGTTTCTATGTTTCTATGATACGGAGTCAACAGGAAAGAGTGAGTGAAGCATATGGTCTCCTTATGGTCTTCTGTAGGTTGGAGTGTGCATTTGGGGGCTTTTCCCAGGGCCCAATGGAAAGATTCTGGTTTCTTCTGCACATGTCACCTCCTGCCCTCTACGAACCCTGTAACCCACGACTCTGCTTGGCTTGCGCTACCTCCACCTGTTGCTGAAATTAAGCGTCACCAAGTAGTTGTTGAGAGGCGCTTGGCAGAGAGAGTTTGGTGGGCAGGCCAGAAACGAGGAGCATCAATCGGGAGGAGCGTTGGCTCTCCCAGTTGCCTTCTCCTCCTCCAGAGTCTCTGTTTTGCTTGCCTTCGTATTGATTTGGGCCAGAGCTGGAATGCTCCAGGGGGAGCATGGGAAACACTGGTGGGGACTCAACAGGCACGGGGGCATTTCCAAGTTCTCTTGGTGGTTGCGCTTTCCCTGGTCCCCCTGCCCACGTCCACCTCTCCCTCTCTTGCCTCGGGCCCCGGCCAAGCCCTTCTGGTATTTTGGCACTGGGAAGTGAGCATGTGTGTGCCAAGCTGTTCACCTGGCTTGCTGCGGGCACTTGCTCCTGATGGCTGGTCCTCGAGGGGCCATGGACGCTTGGCTTGGACTGAGCCCGAAGGGGGGGCTGCATTGTTTCCTACATTGCTTGTATGGGAGTTCCAGACCGAAAACATACGGCTGGGGCTGGGTGACGCCCAGAAGAACTTGGGGGCATGAGGCACGCTGGTGCCGGCCACTGGTCCAGCCGGTAAAACCTGGGTTGAAGTTCCCCAGAGGCCACCTTGACGCTTATTCCCACTTTTTCCAGGTTGGTTTGCTAGATTTGCTTTCTTCTCATGAAAAAACCAGTGCGTATTTTTTCAAATGGACGCATCAGTTGTGCACATCTTTAAGATGTATGCACTTTCTACCATTGATTAAAGCATATTTGTGCGCATTTCATGCGCATTTGCCCAATGTACGCATACCATTGAATGCATTTGTAGGGCTCTGGGAATCACACTGCAAGTTCAGGAATACATGTAGTTGCAGACTGGGGCCAAATTTGGGTTCAGTCCACAAGGTACAAACTGGGTTTCCTTGGTCAAAAGCCAACTGAACCAAATTTCTCATGCCTCCTTCGGCAACGCCTGGGGATGTTCAAACTGCAGCCCAACATATCTGGAGACCTCAGCTTGGGAAAGGCTGCGCTAACCTGTTACATTCTGCCCAGGGTTTCCCAAGAACTTCTCCCTGCTTTTGAGTGATTCACTCTGGTTTACTGAGTCCATGAGAAGAATCCCTGCCCTGAGGAGCTTGCAAACTGACAGAGGGGCAAATGTTTGCACCCAGCTTTGTATGCCAGGGGAAGCTCAGATAGCAACAACAACAGTGTACATTTTGGGAGGAGGTACATGGAGGGTTCATGAAACATAGAATTATATCCATGTTGGCTTACTGATCCTTGAACCAGGCTGCTTGCTGTGGAAGGAATTTTGATGCAGCCTGAATGTGAAATATTACTCCAAATATACAGAGCGGATGCCCTTCTCACTCTGTGTTTACCGCTGCTGAGTTTCTCTGTTTGGCCACAATGACTAACGTCTCATCCATGCCTGGCCGTTTTTGAAGGCGGTGAGTGACGGGGGAAATATGAGCAGTCCACCCGCCCCCTCCTTTTTATGGCAAGATTGGTTAGGCTGAGAAAGTGCTTAGGAAAACCGGCATTGGCTCAAGGAGGACATCCCATGTCCTGCGGGAAACAAGTTGCCTGTGAGCAAAAGAAGCAGTGAAGGAAAGATGTGAACTGAAGCAGGTTTATCCATCTTTTCCCCACCCAGATGCTTGCGTGATGACCATGTTGATGGGGGATGATGGGAGTTGTCATCCAACGCATCTGGAGAGCGCTGGGTTGGTTTAATTCATTCAGCAGATTGATTCATTAAAGCACTGGGTCTCATTCCTGAGGCGCCCCACAAGCTTCTTGTTCCCCCAGTGGGTCAGGCTGCATGGGTGAAGGAGCTCCTGGGAAACATGGCTTGCATGGCCCAGTAACTTCAGGGGACTGTTGGCTGAGGTTTGAGGCATGCTGGGAGGCAGCAACTGCAGCCGCATCCCAAACCAGGGATTGCCAGTTCAGACGCAGATTGGTTTGCAAACCAGCTTTCAATCCTGGTTTCAGATCCTGGTTTGGCAGCTACTTGCAGACCATGGTTTGTCAGATGGCTGCTTCACAAATTGTAACAAACCATGTTACGGCATTTGTGTACAAATAGTGGCCATTTGATCAGAATTTCTCACAACAAAGTTTCTCTCCTATTAAGTGAATGCCTTAGGTAATCAACCGATGTTTTAGTGGCATGCTTGCTTCTAGGTAGGTAGGAATTTAAATTCTGTCCATTTGCATTATTTGCAACTGTAAGTAAGAAAAATTGAAGAAGTATTGAGAAGCAAATATCAGTGGGGGGTGTAAAGTAAGGTAAGTAAAGTAATTCCTGGAAGTTTTAATGAAGGATATATTTTAGTCAAGGTTTTCTGTTCAATAAGGCCCAATTACCACGCTTTATATCTGTTTTAATATTTATACTGTTCACAATGTTGTGTCATGTGCACTCTCACAAAATGGCCGCCTGGCTGGTTCTGGAACACTCATTTTCTGGAAGGCAAAGTGCTGAGATAGCAGGAGGGTACCTGGCCCACGAATCGGAAAGTACAAGGAGGGGCCTCAGGCTGAGCTCCAAAACTGCCCTGTGGAGCCCCAAGAAAGATGGTGGAACTTCGCCTGGTACCGTACCGGCCTCCCAATTGTTTTTGCAAATATATACCATGAAAGTCATTAGGGGCTGGGGGTGCCGGCAGGGATCAGGCTGGAGGTCCAGGCCTTTGGCCACAGGTGCACAAAGTGTCTCTGACTCTGGGTGCCCTGAGGTTGGGCTTCAGCGCCGCCTCCTGAGATGGAGGCACCCGCATCTCCCTCGTAAAACCAGCCAGCACGCCGGGCAGCTTCCCTCTTGGGAGTGCAGCAGAAACGAGGGATAAGCCGGACGAGGTCTCTGCCCCACCTGCTCCAGCGGCAGGGTGCCTTGTCTTTTTCCTCTGCTAAAGCCCTTGTGCTCCTAAGGGGCCGAGCACAAACTGTGTTTCTAGTCCAGGCTGGTTTGTGCTCCAGTGGGAAGGCTCAAGTTCCTCGAAAGGCTGCCCAGTATTTGGACAGATTTGGAGGCTGAAGTAGTTGTCCAGGTATTTATATGTGGTTGGCGATGCATTCCCTCTGTCCTATTCTTCTCCCCTGAGATCACCTAAAATGGTAAGATGCTTTGAGCAGGATTAGGTCCGTGAGTCCTGGGGAAGGGGTGTGGGCATCTGTGGGTAGCCCTCCCCCGTATTAATAGCCTCCCTTAACTATATGCTGGTGATCAAAGAGGGACGTGGTTGTGTCAGCAGAGCTCTCTTGGTTGTGAATTTGCTCCTGCAAGATGGCTTACCACCGGCACTCAGGTAAACAGGCGCAAGGGACTGCAGCTGGGGACGATGGACAGAGAAGGCTTTGCAGTTTTGTGCAATGCAGGCTTTTTGCAATGTGGCTCCAGCAGGGTTTTTTTTTTTTAATCAGGCAAAGGGTTCTTCATTTAATGCACCCTTAAGAGATCCTTGAAAGCTTTTCAGCCAGGTACTAAAC